>CM071596.1:139055000-140255000 GCA_036435485.1 Saposhnikovia divaricata
ACTTGCAGTCAGCAAGGCTGAAACAGAAATTCTTATAGCACAAGTGGGTGAGCGATCTTCTACATCCACCTCTGTCAACAGTCAGCTTGCTGTAATGAAGAAGGACATAAACTACTTAAAGACATCTTTCACCAAGAAGATAGAATCTCTCGAACTCTCTCATGAAAAGGCACTTGATGACTCTGGAGATATTACTGTTGCTCAAGACATGTTAATTTCTGAGATTTCCTTGAAAGTTGATAATCTACAGTCAGAGGTACAGCACAATCAAGAATCTACTGATTCTCGTCTGGACCAGATCGAAAAGCAAAATGCACACCAGGCTAAAGGGTTAAGACATTTGTTTAATCTTGTAAGTCAAAGTCGCAAACCTACAAATGAAGAAATTGAGTTCTTTACAAGTAAGGGTGGTGATGATGATGAACAGGATCCTGAAGCTCGAGCAACTGATAAGTCTGTAGAGGATTCCTCAACTAAGGGGGAGAAATCAAAGGGGTCACAAGAAAAATCTAAAGAAAGAGAGGGAGGAGAAGGTAAATCTGATAAATCTGGTAAATCTGACCAAGGTGAAGATAAGAGGAAGAAAGTAGTTGAACAAACTGAAGAAGATATTCAAGACAAGAACACAGGTTATTATTACACGGGTGAACCGGATAACTTCGATGTTTTTGCTGATCTTGAATTCCCTGATCAAGGTGAAGAACTTCCTGAACCTGATCTTAGTCACTGGGAAGATGAAGGACCAGTGATATCTGAATTTGAAACTCAACAAGCTGAGAAAGAATCTGAAGAATTATTTGCTCAAAGGGAAGCTAATTTGCAACTGAGAGAAGAAAAACTTAAAAAATCTTTAGAGCAAATTGCACGAAATGAAGAACTTCAGAAAGCTGAACAGCAAGCATTACAAAGACTACATGCTATAAATTTGAGAAGAGAAAAACATACATCAGACTAAAGAGTGGTGACAAATGGGAACGTGCTCAAAGAGCAATTAATTCACCTCAGAGTTCTGATTATGAAGATCGTCGTCTTGGACAAATTCTCGAGGAATTCAAGCTGGCAAATCCAATTCACGAAATGTATATAAAGGCCTTACAGGTAGAAGTCATCAGGATAACTACTGCAGTTGAACCCAAATCTGATGAGCTAGTAATATTTGTAGATTGTCATAAAGTTGGAACATTCAAAGTATCTATTCAGTTCTTTTATGACAGATCACTGACAGAGTTATGGGTACTTAGGCCTAAGGTAAGAACATCTTCTGAGCTAGGTGTATTGTTACATGAAAAGTTCAAAGATTTTGCTGCAAGAGCTGGACCAGAAGTGATTAAGGAACCTCCACAAGTAAAATTTCTTAAGGGAGAGGTACTTCACACAATCAATCTTCAGACAGATGAGCTATACGAACATCATGCAAAGCACTTGGTATATGCTGAATATGCTCTCAGAAATCATGGATACTTGACTGAAGAAAAGATAATAGCTGCAGATCACATCCGTTCCTATGCACAAACGAACATAAAAGATTACAAGAAATTTCAAGGTGAACTGAGAAAGAAGCTTGGAATTCCTTTAGTCTTACCACAAGGATTGTCATCAAGAAGAGAACGTCTTGTTGATTCTGATCTACATATGAAACTTCAAGTCACAGATGAGCCAGAAGAAGGAGAATTCAGAAGGGAAGACGATTGAAGATAAAGAATTGCTCTACATGTTATATCTTAAGAGCCTAGATAAATCTTGATAGAAATTTATATCATATGATCAGTCTAGAGGATCATCTATCTTGTATTTATCTTTCATGTTTGAATCTGGCAAATGTTAAATATAAACCAGAACTTCTTTTCATATTTACTTAGTATTTAAAGTTTTATCTTTCATTTGGTTAAGTTGGATTAGTTGAGGTATCCTCTAGGAATTTGCTTGTTATTGTCTAACAAACAAATAGGGGGAGATTGAAAGGCATATGATTCAGCCTATTTGTAGTTAAAGGATCCTAATCAACTTAAACCAAATTGTAATAAGTAAATATACATATGAACTGTCACAGGAATCTCAAGAAGTATTATCTGTCAGAAGAAAGAAGAAAAATCAATCTATAGTTTTGATGTCATACACTGGAAGACGATTCAGTTATCTGATCAAGCCCCAGTACAGCATTGAAGTTAATGGATTCATTTGAACAGTGACAGAGATTTTTCGAGTGATAGTTTGAAGATCAGTTACAGTACAAGAGAATTGAGAGAAGAAATAAACCACAACCTAAAGTCAAAGGTGAAGAAGCATCATTGAAGTTAGTCGTTCATGAACCAGACAGTACATCGAACGTCAACACAAATCAGTGGTAATTCTTTACTACCTTTAGTGGTTTGTAAGAATTAAATTAATTATTTATTGATTTAATTAAATTCATTTATAATTGATATAAATTAATTTAGTTGATTTAATTAAATGAATTAATTCTGGTAGAATTAATTTATTAATTAAATTAATTATTGTATCAATTAAATATGAATTAGTTAAAACATTAACTAATTAAATGGATCAATAAGACTTAAAGAAAGAAATTTGATTAAGTCTTGGAGAAGGTAAAATTCGGTAAGACTTAATTAAGTCTTACTGACAGAAGCTTTTTCAGGATTAAGTCTTACCGACCTGATTTAAGTCCTACCGACCTCTGCCAGCTGTTATAAGTCTTACCGAAATTCTGGTAAGTCTTACCGACACATTTTAGGTCTTAATGGAGGTTTGTGTAAGTCTTATTGAAGGAAAATCAAGTCTTGGAAGCTGTTTAAGTCATGCTGAAGCAATTAAATATCCTACAGAAAGCCAGCAAGACCTGTTGTTGATATAAAAGATCAGAACAGACCAGATTAAGTCATAACGGAGAAAACACAGCAGAAAACATATCATCAAGACCAGAATTCTCTCTCTCAAGAACACCAAGAACACCAAAGCTTAAACAATTCCCAGAAAATCAAGTTCTTCATCTTTGTGATATTCTATCCGATAGAACTTGCTTATTTGTGATTCTTGTACTACTAGCGAATTAAGTTTCCTAGTTCTTATCTTGATTATTATTAACTAAATTAGAAAAGTTCATGTCGAATTTTCTAATTAGTTATTAACATCTTGATAAGTTGTTATACTGATTTTGTAACACCACATCAAGTTAATATACAGTTATATTCAACTTGAAAAATTGTGTTAAATAATTCCGCAGATAAATTTGTCTTTATCAAATTTAATTTAAAGGACAAATTTCGATAAAAAGGTAAAGATTGTATTCAACCCCCCCTTCTACAATCTTATCGGACCCAACACTTTTCGTTCTCAGCGTCAGCCTGAGCCTGTGCAAGTATGGATTTGAGATTCACAATCTCTTCGCTCATCTTACTATTGGAAGAAGCCATGGCTCGAACCTCCTTGTGGTGACGCAATTGATGGAAGAAAAGCTCAGCTATAGCTTTAGTCTTGGAAGCATTGGACTCCTCCAGAGATTGTAGGGACCAGGAATACATATCAACTTCAGAAACATGGGCATGTGCTAACTCGCCAAATGTCTGGCGGACCAGTCCAGGGGGAGGATGAGAGGGTGATGAACTCTTGTCGCCCTTGTTCTTCTTTAGTGGTGGTTCTTCATGAAGAATCGATATCTCAGTGGGCTTTTTCCTGCTAGGATGGAGGGAAGAAGATGATTGTCGAAGAGGCGTTGTGAGAGTGGTCTGCTTAGGAGGAGGCATGACAACATCAGACTTGGTAGCTAAACCCCCAGCAAGGGAGGAATGGTGAGTCGGATCGCCAGAAGGATTACGAGAGGTACTCGCAGCCTTGTCCTTCTTCAAGAAAGGAATCACAGAATATTTCTTGGAAGCCATGTCTGCAAGTATACAGAAGAAAATACATCAATACAAGGCAAAATTAGTAAGCAAGGCATGCAGCAACAAATTGATTCAATGCAAGTGGTATGTGATGCAGCAAGTCAGTACGAGCTACAATGCAATGCATATGGAGTAGAGGTCATGGCCTCATATTACATTTATCAACGACACCTATATCGTCTATTCCCTCGGGAGGATTGACGATCTTCTTTTTTGGGGTCATTCTCGCCCTTTGCCTAAAAAACCCACACCGAACAAAATTCTCTTCGGTAAGCAAGAGCTGAAGGTTTCTCTTCTCGGCAGGAAGTTTAAGAATGTTGTCTGCTCTCTGCTTGTGTTCGCCTTCAAGCATGGGACGTCGTGGTGTATCTGTAATGAAGCAAATTAATGTAAATATGGTTGGTGCCACAACCCACAATACTAATGAATTTCATAGGAAGAAAGGGTGCTAAGTCTGAGAAACTTACCTTTGTTAATGTTAAAGGCGGTCGGTATGCGCGGCACATCATAAATATAGAAGTATGGACTTTTCCAGTCTCTAGGATCTCTTGAGCCACCCAGAATCAAGTTCTTGCCATAGAACTCTGGCCAGACAGAGAAATAAACATAACCGAATTCCTTAGCTTTACAACTCTTTTTGGTGATAAAGTAGTTGAGCTGCTCAGCGGTCAGTCTCGGGTATCCCTCGATGTTATATATGATGAATAGACCAATCATAAGTTTGTACCCGTTCGGATTAATTTGGATGGGAGCAACCTTAAAATATTCGCACACCTCACGAATGAATGGATGAAGAGGTGAAGAAACTCCAAGTTCAAGGAGTGTAGTAGTTAAAACCATGCGGGGTGGCCTGCCCCCATTCTCTTTGTGATTGAAGCGGTAACATCGCATATGCTCTTGAGGAAGGATAATACGACCTTCTACTTGATACTTTTCGATGGCCTCTGATAGGGTATCCTGATCGAGGCTGGTTGGAAGATCTCTGCAGCAGAGGATGTGCCCTACCCTCTTCTTTCCTTGGGGATACATGGTACCTTCAAGCATTGGTTGACTAGGAGGGACATAAGCTTCATCATCAGAGAGCTCGGGAACATAGTCATAATTACAAAGATTAACTGTACGGGTGACATCCTCCAACTCTTTTGTGGTAAGGGACTCCTCTTCATCCGTCTCCTCCTCGAGGTTTTCTTTAGTGAACTCGGTCTGAGGAGGGACCACTTCAGTTGTAACATGAGCATGGACGATGCCTTTTTGTGAACAAGATCTTGAATCACTAGGTACCTCAGCTTGTACCTCTTCAGATGATGATGAGAAGGCCCCGCAATGTATGAGGTGGTGAGGAGGCCTCGCGACGTATGAGGCTGCGAGGCGGCCTCGCAATGTAAGAAGCTAAGAGGAGGCCTCGCGATGTATGAGGCTGCGAGGCGGCCTCGCAATGTAAGAAGCTACGAGGAGGCCTTGCGACGTATGAGGCTGCGAGGCGGCCTCGCAATGTAAGAGGCTGTAGAGGTGAAGTGATCCATAGTCGGGCCTCATGCCTTGTTGATCCTTCTTCAATATTTGAGCCCATTAAGAATATTCGAGCCCATTAAGAGGGATGGACCCCTAGTGTAGTCCATTGGGCCTATTTAGAGCTTGTGCCCAGATTCGGGCATAACAATTACCCCCCGATTCCATGTTGTCATTATGAATGCAATGTGGAATCAAGTGATGTCTTCCAATTGATGCGAAACCAATTTTATGTGAGTGATGGTGACCTCGAAGGGTCCTTTCAAGCGCAATATGGTCCGGCAGGGACTTTGAGAGGCGACCCCAAAGAGCCCTACGGTCATTAATTGTGAAATATGTCTTTTGTTTAGTTGATATATGAGCTCATGCTTCCACTTGTGTCTTCAAGTTCTTCTTAGAATATGATGAGAGGACTCTCCTCCGAGCTTACTCCTTGTTATTATGATTAGAGGACTCCTTATATGACGAGAAGACTCCCTTTATATTGAGGACTCCTCATAAGTTGAGAGGACTCCCCATAGCCCCATATTCGGAGAGGTCTTCTCTTTCTGATATCATGAGAGGACTCCTCGTAGCCTTTTAAGTTTCGAGGCCTCCTTGCAGCCTCATATGTTGAGAGGCCTCATCCTCGCAGCCTCATATGTTGAGAGGCCTCCTCCTCGCAATCTCATCTGTTGAGAGCCCTCCTCTTCGCAGCCTCATATGTTGAGAGGCCTCCTCCTCGCAGCCTCATATATTGAGAGGACTCCTCCTCGCAGCCTCATATGTTGAGAGGCCTCCTCCCCGCAGCCTCATATGTGAAGAGGCCTCCTCCTCGCAGCCTCATATGTTGAGAGGCCTCCTCCTCGCAGCCTCATGTTGGGCTTGCTTAGCGACCTTAACTCCACATTAGTATGATATTGTCTGCTTTGGGCCGAACCCGCACGGATTTGTTTTTGGGCACACTCCCAAAAGGCCTCATACTAATGGACTTATCAGGCTGCTTATTAACTAGCAATCTGCCCCTCCCACAACCGATGTGGGACAACTCCTAACAATCTCCCCCTTCACACATCGGGCTCGACACCTGTCGAATCTTCCTCTTTCTGTGTGATCTGGCTCCCCCTTGATCCATACTGGAAATCCACCTAGCTATCTGGCTCCTCCCTAGGCCCATACTGGAAGGCCCACCTGCTCCTCCTTAAGCCCAACCTGGGATAGCCCATCTGCCTTTTCCTTGGATCCATTCTGGAGCCCATTGAGATCGTTATGGACCGTTATAACCATAGCTCTGATACCACTTGTTGGGCTTGCTAAGCGAGCCTTAACTCCACATTAGTATGATATTGTCCGCTTTGGGCCGAGCCCGCACGGATTTGTTTTTGGGCACCTCCCAAAAGGCCTCATACTAATGGAGTTAACTGGCTGCTTATAAACTAGCTATCTGCCCCTCCCACAAACGATGTGGGACAACTCCTAACAATCTCCCCCTTCACACATCGGGCTCGACACCTGTCGAATCTGCCTCTTTCTGTGTGATCTGGCTCCCCCTTGATCCATACTGGAAATCCACCTGGCTATCTGGCTCCTCCCTATGTCCATACTGGAAGGCCCACCTGCTCCTCCTTAAGCCCAACCTGGGATAGCCCATCTGCCTTTTCCTTGGATCCATTCTGGAGCCCATTGAGATCGTTATGGACCGTTATAACCATAGCTCTGATACCACTTGTTGGGCTTGCTAAGCGAGCCTTAACTCCACATTAGTATGATATTGTTCGCTTTGGGCCGAGCCCGCACGGATTTGTTTTTGGGCACCTCCCAAAAGGCCTCATACTAATGGAGTTAACTGGCTGCTTATAAACTAGCTATCTGCCCCTCCCACAAACGATGTGGGACAACTCCTAACAATCTCCCCCTTCACACATCGGGCTCGACACCTGTCGAATCTGCCTCTTTCTGTGTGATCTGGCTCCCCCTTGATCCATACTGGAAATCCACCTGGCTATCTGGCTCCTCCCTAGGCCCATACTGGAAGGCCCACCTGCTCCTCCTTAAGCCCAACCTGGGATAGCCCATCTGCCTTTTCCTTGGATCCATTCTGGAGCCCATTGAGATCGTTATGGACCGTTATAACCATAGCTCTTATACCACTTGTTGGGCTTGCTAAGCAGACCTTAACTCCACATTAGTATGATATTGTCCGCTTTGGGCCGAACCCGCACGGATTTGTTTTTGGGCACATCCCAAAAGGCCTCATTCTAATGGACTTATCGGGCTGCTTATTAACTAGCAATCTGCCCCTCCCACAACCGATGTGGGACAACTCCTAACACCTCATATGTTGAGAGACCTCCTTATCGCAGCCTCATATGTGGAGAGGACTCCTCCTCGCAGCCTCATATGTTGAGAGGCCTCCTCCTCGCAGCCTCATATGTTGAGAGGCCTCCTCATTGCAGCCTCATATGTTGAGAGGCCTCCTCCCCACAGCCTCATATGTGGAGAGGCCTCCTCCTCGCAGCCTCATATGTTGAGAGGCCTCCTCCTCGCAGCCTCATATGTTGAGAGGCCTCCTCATCGCAGCCTCATATGTGGAGAGGCCTCCTCCTCGCAGCCTCATATATTGAGAGGCCTCCTCCTCGCAGCCTCATATATTGAGAGGCCTCCTCATCGCAACCTCATATGTTTAGAGGCCTCCTCCCCGCAGCCTCATATGTGGAGAGACCTCATCCTCGCAGCCTCATATGTTGAGAGGCCTCCGCCTCGCAGCCTCATATGTTGAGAGGCCTCCTCATCGCAGCCTCATATGTTGAGAGGCCTCCTCCTTGTAGCCTCATATGTGGAGAGGCCTCCTCCTGTTTTACAATTAGATGCGTGCCTTGTATGTAGATCGTAGAAAAGATTGATGACATTGATTGGTACCGGTTGGGTGAAGAAATTGGGAAGTTTGCTGATAACCTCAAGATGGAGATGAATGAGCAACAAATGGATCCCCATGATTTCCTTTTATGCCTTTATCTGCTAGACTGAGTGGAGATGCGGGCACTCCCTTTATTTGCCTCGCACTTATAGACTTAATTTCTTTTACCTATTTGGATGCTCCTTGAACCTGGTTGGCTTGCTTTATTAATGCTCCTTTATTTGAAGTTTATAATATTGCAAAGTACCATAGGCCTCGTATCTGTTTGCACAAGGGACTCATGTTACATGAATTTTGCATGTATAGATTCCTCCATAACGCCTCTCCATATCTGTTAAATTTTTCCCAAGTGTTTTAGAATAGCTGATGGGGTCTTCAAATGATCCTGATCGCTGAAAGATTGACCTTAGCATATGAGTTGAGATAGTTCTGCATAATATAGACTTATCGATCATCGCCTATGGGCCGAGAGGCCTTGCATCACAAGATGTCGCGTTTCTAGAGGCTGGACTTGTAATTTTTTTAAATGTCTTGCTGGAAGAGGTGTTTATGTAATGTCACTACCCCCCGAGTCCTCAATATCATTATAGATGTGATGAGGAATCAACATGTTTCAGCATCCTTCTTGTATTATTTGAGGTTGACATCATTTGTGATGAAGAGAATTAGGTGTGATCCCGCTATAAACATACTTGACTTCTTCAACGCTATCTCTGAGTACTTGTACTCTTTATTGTTGTGCCAAGACACTTGACCTCATCAACGCTATCCGGGGGGACTAGGCCTCATCACGCTATCTCGGGGCACTTGGCCTCATCACGCTATCCCGGAGCACTTGGCCTCATCATCGCTATCCCGGGGCACTTTGGCCTCATTATCGCTATCCCGGGGTACTTGGCCTCGTCATGCTATCCCGGGGCACTTGGCCCCATCATCGCTATCCCGAGGCACTTGGCCTCATCATCGCTATCCCGGGGCACTTGGCCTCATCACGCTATCCCGGGGAACTTGGCCTCATCATCGCTATCCCGGGGCACTTGGCCTCATCACACTATCCCGGGGAACTTGGCCTCATCACGCTATCCCGGGGCACTTGGCCTCGTCATGCTATCCCAGGGACTTGGCCCCGTCATCGCTATCCCGGGGCACTTGGCCTCATCATCGTTATCCCAGGGCACTTGGCCCCATCATCGCTATCCCGGGGCACTTGGCCTCATCATAGCTATCCTGGGGCGCTTGGCCTCATCATCGCTATCCCGGGGCGCTTGGCCTCATCACGCTATCCCGGGGAACTTGGCCTCATCATGCTATCCCGGGGAACTTGGCCTCATCATGCTATCCCGGGGCACTTGGCTTCATCACGCTATCCCGGGGCACTTGGCCTCATCATCGCTATCCCGGGGTACTTGGCCTCATCACGCTATCCCGGGGCACTTGGCCTCATCATGCTATCCCGGGGAACTTGGCCTCGTCATGCTATTCCGAGGCACTTGGCCTCATCATGCTATCCCGGGGCACTTTTTTTCTTCAATGTCATAACAAGCTTCCCTATGTTGAACGAGAATGTAGATATTGAGGTCTTGAGCTCATTTTGATTTTCAAGTACTTTGGCTTCTCTCCCTTCATCTCAAGTGTGAGCTTAGAGGCCAATGATGAGAGCCTCATACTCAGCCTCGTTATTTGTTGCTTGCTCTTCCCAGTATCTTGAGATAGTCGAGGACCTCCTCATTGCCGCCAAGGATCGGGGGCGTCCTTCCTCTCCTCGACGTAGAGGTATTTCACCAAGAAGAAATTTCATGTAAAGGCATCTCATGTAGTAGCATCCCAAGAAGGGGTATCTCACTATGAGGCATCTCACGTAGAGGTATCTCACTAGGAGGCATTTCACTAAGAGGCATCTTACGCAGAGGCATCTCACTATCTTGATATCCACACCATATAGGGGCCTCACGATTTCGACGAGGAGATGGGGGTCTGTCGTCACAATGATGGGACCGCTCGCGATCTCAACGATGAGAAGGGGGTCTGTCATCACGACGATAGGACTGCTCACGATCTCAACAAGGAGATGGGGGTCTGTCATCACGACGATAGGACCGCTCACGATCTCAACGAGGAGATGGGGGTCTGTCATCACGACGATAGGACCGCTCACGATCTCAACAAGGAGATGGGGGTCTGTCATCACGACGATAGGACCGCTCACGATCTCAACGAGGAGATGGGGGTCTGTCATCACGACGATAGGACCGCTCACGATCTCAACGGGGAGATGGGGGTCTCCTAGAACCTTGATCCTTGCCTTAGCCTTGCACCTAGAGACGTCGCTTATCCTTCTCGAACCCGGCCTCGCTACGTTAGGTGTGGCCTCGCTACGCTAGGTGAGGTCTCGTAGCGCTAGGTGAGGTCTCGTCGCTAGGTGAGGTGAGGTCTCATTCCTTGGGTGTCTTGTGAGACCCCGGGGTCTCACTATTGTTCCATCTGTTCTTCTTATTCGACTTAGTCATCCTTCTCCCAATATGATGACTAGCCCCCTCCTTCTAGCGCCAAATGTTATAGGGAGAATATTGTATAACAATATTTTGGAGGTTTGTTGGATTATCGGAGCAAAATACGGATATTTTGCTAACAAAAGAAGAACAAGGATTAGGGTTTGTGTGTTTAGATGTGGCTGAGCTTGATAGGTGTTTGCAGGTGTAACTGTTTCTCATCCGTATCAAGGTGCCTACGTACCCTATTTATAGGGATCCAGCCGTACGTAGTTCTTGGGGAACAAGTTACCTAGGCGGGCTAGGGTTTTAGAAGATAAGTCATGGCCCAAGCCCACTCGTATAGGGCTGATGTGGCAATGAGTCCTCAATTCTATCCATGATCCATGGTTTATAGAAGGAAACCGATGGTCTCGCATGGTTAGAGAAGTGAAGTAGAGCCTAGCATGCGACCTCAAGGAGCCTGGCCATGCAAAGCGATCCCAAATGCCTAATTACTCATATGACCGTGAGAGGCCTAGCTACGAGCCTTCTTGTAGAGAATGAGATAATGATCTCGTTTAGCTTGTAGATGTGGTGATAGAGATGAAGTGATCCCAAGGAGGGAAGTTGTAACAAAGCGATCCCTTGGAGGGAGTCATACGAGAGGCGGTCCCTGTAGATGTGACCTTGAGGCCGGGCTAGCATGAGACGCCTTGAGGCCAAGCATGAGATGCCTAGAGGCCTAGCATGAGACGCCTAGATGCCTAGCGTGAGACCCCTTGAAGGCCTAGCGTGAGACCCCTTGGGTGATAGCGTCTTCAAGAGATTTATGAGATAGAGGTGAAGCGATCCCTAGTCGGGCCTCATGCCTTGTTGATCCTTCTTCAATATTTGAGCCCATTAAGAATATTCGAGCCCATTAAGAGAGATGGACCCCTAGTGTAGTCCATTGGACCTATTTAGAGCTTCTGCCCAGATTCGGGCATAACACATCATAACAACATAAAACTACTACAGGGATCAAAAAAACATCGTTTATATTGGAAAACAAAGGTTAAGTAATTCAAAAATTGTATGAATAGCAGATTTTATACAGTTCCCAGATTATGAATAATCTGATCTTCATAATTTTTAAGATGAGAGGGGGTATCTCAATACAAAACATGTTATCAGCATTATATGTAATAAAACATGAACCATCATAAATAAGTGTTTTTAAAGATCTAAATCTTCACAACAAAAATAAACCAAAAAGTAAAGTTTAAAAAAAAGAGAGAGAAAAGATTGCAAAAAATGAAGACGAAGAGAAGAGAAAAAAGACGTGCCTGGAGAGAAGGTAAAAATGTTCATGGAGAGAAAGTAATCACAGGGTGAATAATTTAAAGGGGTTTACAATTATTGTGTGAATATACATTCATCATACATATACATAGTGTTTTAATTAGAGTAGTGCTAGAGATCCCAAATTGAATTCCAAAAAAATTCTCAAATGACGTGACATTATTTGGCAGTATGAGATATTTTAATTGGTGTGATTATTTTGATGACACGTGTTATTTGGAAAAATTTTTGGGATTCAATTTGGGAACTCTAGCATTTTCCTTTTAATTTACAATAAAGAAAGAATATAACAACGGAGATTTCAATTATTAAGATGATGATGCGCAAATAATGGAGGAATATTAGAGTATTCGGGTGCAGCCCGCTTCAACTTAGTGGGGTTTTTTTTTTTGAACAAATGATTTTTTTTTTAATATTTTAGCTTATAACCTTTTACAATGTGTATCTGTTTATTGACCAATCTTGTAAAAAATAAAAAATTATACAAATTAAACAAATGATTTAATATGTTAATAAAAAATTATACGACTTCTAAAAAATAATTGAGTCGAACAAATCGTAAAAAGATACGTAAAAAGATACGATCGTAAATTAATCCAATTTTTTAAGATTTCTTGAATACACCATCAAGCAATTTGTTGAAATTGATATATGTATATGTACCCGTTTCGCCACAACTAATTTGAGCTAACGACCATAAATGCAATCACATGAAAACTTTTCTCACTAAATCAAAATCTTGAAAATCTCGCAGATGTAACATCCCGGACATTAATTCATTGCAAAAACACACCAAAAACACATAAAGCTCTCACAATAAGAGAATAAACCAACCTCAATATAGAATAGATTTAAAATAAACTAAAGACTAACATAAGGCTCGATTTTATTGAAACCGAAAAAAGAAAGTTTAGAAAAATGAATGGAGGGTCGAAGGAGGATTAAAAAGGAGGAGGAAGACTTTAAACGAAAAAGAAAGAGACAGATCGGAAGAAAAGGATTGGACGGCGGTTATGGAGATGAAAGGGGTCGACTCTCGTTTGAGAGTTAGAGATTGAGTTTCTTGGGGTAAATTGTTCGTACGTGATTCTTTGTTTTAGTATCTTTCTATAACTTAGTGGGTGTTTGGAATATCTTAAAATGAGTAGGTTATGGCTTAAAAATATTAATGTCATTAAGTGATTAAAGTATGAGTATCATATAAGTGATAAGCGCAAACATACTTTTAAACTATATAGGTGTTTGGATAAATTTACTTATAAGTTGATGCCGCATATATAAAATTTAAAAAAAAATATGTAACACAATAATATCAATACAAGTATTTTAAATTAAAAATACGTTTAAAAATATAAATGTGAACATATAAATTATTAAACAAGTAACAAAATCAAGCAAATAAAACATAAGTTGGAATGAAAGTACGTCGTTTTTAACATTTAACTTATCAACATATAAGTAATAAGTTGAACTAATAAGTTAAGTAGGCAAACAGTCAAACACCTCTTAATAAACTCTTATGGGCTTATAAGCTCTAAATTACCTAAATTAAGACTAGCCAAACACACCCTTAATGCCGGCAAAAAGGTGAAGCTTCTTTATTTAGAATAATTTTTAAAATAAAATATTATATTAAATACGAATTTTTTTTTGTGAGGAATTACATATGAATTTTTCAATAGATTATTTAACTATTATTTTCTCTTTTAACATTTTATTCGTGATGAAATAATAATATAATTAATTAATTATAAATCTATTTTTATCATTATCTATAATAAAGATTATATTATCATTATAAATTTTTTATTTAAGCTTAAAATTACTCATCCATCATTTATATCAGTTACATTAATACTGATATTATTAAAAAAAATCTAAATAATCGGGTCATGCGTTTTTCTTCATTTTGTCTAATTTCTCCCTAAAATATATAAACCCCTTTTAATTACTTTTTTTTAATATTGTTTATTACTTTAATAAACATTAATATCTGCTAAGAACCAAGTTGAATAAGCACATATTTGATGTTATTATTTATAAAGGCGATCAAGTTGAAATATGTGGTAGAGTTAAGTTGGATTTTGTCGTGATTTTTGGTTATTTATACTCACGATGATGCTCAATTGGGAAATATATAAACATGGATTACGAAACTTACTTGGACCAAAAGACAAGTATATCTTGATTTATAAAATTTTACCTTTTACTTTAGAAAACTTTTCTTATTTTAAACACTCATGATTTGGCTTTCTAATTTGAACTTTTTTTTCATCTATTTTTTTTTTATTTAAATCGAATTTTTAAGGTTATCGTCAAAGTCTATAACTATCCATTTCATGTAATCTTTTAAGACATGTGTGATACAATTATTTTATTTTAAAATTAAGTTATGATTGTTTTTCGTTCTTCTAAACTTCAATAACTGGGACAATTTGAAAGTTCATTTAAATTACTCAACTTAAAATTTGAAATTCAAAAGTTCACTTTTGTGAACTGATCATAATCTTTCGAAATATCCTTCTCTTTATTCGTGGAGAAATGTTACGTATTGGGCCAGGAGTGTTGTTGGGCCATGAAAAGAATTGAAAGGGATCCATCAACAACTAGGTGTAGAGCCCAATAGTTAACCTTACTATATATAGTCTTTGCTCTGTATCTTTGCAGATTATCAAATGAGAATGAATGCTTAATTTTATCTTTTATTTCCCTGCTTTTTGCTTTCCTGCATTTTTCTTTATTTTAGTAGCTTAATTCTGAAATCAAACTGTCAAGATCATGACAAATGGTATCAGAGCTAACGAGTTCTCGGACATGGCTAGTAACGTTTTCTTTGATTTACCCTTTCAAAACCCTAATTTCTATCATCCATACCAATACACACCTCTACATCAGTATACACCACCTCCAACACCCCCACATGTCTATCACCATATTCAACCACCAGAACCACCATATCAGTTCTATACCCCTCCTCAACCACTATCATATTATACACCTCCTACATCTTACACAACCCCTTATCTTCCAGACAGCAGCGGAATACCTTGGTATTCTACTTACCAGCATGAAATTCAAGCTCGTCCAAACCCATATCACCCACCTTTGACTTGTTCTACGAGTCCATTTATCACTACAACACAGTTTCCATTTGGAGTTATCGATGAACAGCGACCTGAATTGGTCGTGTCCCAGGTGTTCGATGAAAGTCCTCACTCACCGGAGCTGATTTCCAACTCCAGTAGTGATAACTACCACCAGATGAATGACAAATTCACTGAAATAATTCAAAAACTGGAAGAGATGGGGAAGAACCTTGCAGATCGGTCAAGGATATTTAAGGAGATGTCCTCAAAGAAAGTAAGTCAGTCTTCTCATACGCTTACTCGTGTTCCGATTGTTGGTAATCTGGATAAAAGTGATATAATTGAGAAAACAAGGAATGTTCATGGTAAGCAACAACTTGATATACTTGCTCCTCACATGTTTGATGAAAGGCCCGAGAAGGAATATGTTACGCTTGATAAACATTCTCACACTACTCTCTGTACCGGACAAATACATTCCGATGTTGAATCAAAGGTAGTGGAAACTTCAGTGAAAAATTTGAAGTATGCCAATAGAGTGTTTGATGTGAATTCTGGGAGGAATATAAACGAAGGGAATGTAATTATGAAATCGTTTAGTGATGATAATGATGTCTCTATTAGTGACGAAGGTAAATCAGAGGGGATTGTCAATGAAGTTTGGAAGGAATTTGTAGATGAGAAAGGCAGTGACTGTGCCTTAAAAGATAGTGATAATGACAGTGAAATTCAAAGGGAAATAGCTGATTCTAGTGCAGGAAAACTAGATGTTACAGAGAGAGATGAAGGTAATAGTAGTGTGCTAGCTTTGGATGGTGTTTTTGTTGTAGTTGATAGTGTTGACTTTGATAATAAAATGAAACAGGGTTTTGAAGAAACTGAGCTGAAAGATATCGAGGATAGGCAAATGTTAAAACCTGAATTTCCGTTAGCCTTAAGCTTTCTAAGTATGATGAGCGCCTGTGATGACGGTGGATGCAGAAGTGGAAAAGTTTTAGAAGTCAGTACTTTGAAAGAGGTGCTAGAAGAAGGTAATATGAAAAAGAGTGAAGAGGAGAATGCTTCTGGTGAAGGTGAAAATTTATTTTACAAGTTACATGAGGACGAGTATGGTAAGGATGAGGCTCTTCTAGGAAGTTGGAAATCTGAATCCAATCGGGATTTGCTTGATAAAGTGATAATGGCTTTCACAAGGAGGAAGGCTCCAGACATTTGTTGTTTAAAAGAGGTGGTAGAAGATGATGATATGAGAAAGAATGAAGAAAATTATGCCAGTGAAGAAAGTAAGAATTCTGGAGATCAAAGTCGTGAGGCACAATATGTGTTGCCAAAAATTAATGGTTTGGATGATCTGTCTTACATTGTAAGTGACAGAATTTTAACCATCTTTGATCCTGGTGGTTATAAGAAAAACGTGACATGTGTTATTAATATGCGAAAGGAAATTAGCAGGAGTACTGAAGTGAGACTACCTGGCGTCGCAATAGTAATCTCATCTTGTAGTAGTACCACTGTTAGGGAAGATATAGGTGCAGAAGTTAAGAAATGGAAGGAAAGGTTTACGAGGCTAAATTGTTTTAAAGGTGTTAGTGCTAAACAGGGTATTGGAAGGCATATTGCAGATGATGGTTGTTTTTATTGGTGTGACTGGTCTCAATTGAAACCGTGTGTTGAAAATTTTGAGATTATGTCTGAGCAAAGCAATTCTAAGAATTCTATGTATGATGTTGAGGCTACTTTGGATGAGAGAAATAAAGTGGTGGATCTAGAGATGCCTTACTCGTGTGTACTTCAAAGAAATGGTAAAATTGCCGCTAGTATGGTTTCGAACCAATGTGAACTGGGTAAGCTAATTGACAATTTGATAAATTTTGAGAAGACAGAAGCTAGGAAGAATATGTGGGAGTTGACTATTATGAGGAGTTGGCTACCTCTGTACTGTCACGCCAAAGGAGGGTACGTAGTGCCGTTGGACTGTTATCCGAGAGATATGGTATGTTTTAAAGATCAGAATGGCAATCTAGTGCAAGTCTCTGTCCAATGCCTTCATAAAAAGGAGTGGTTTTATGCCTCATTCAGAAGCAAGGTGCAGCAAAAAGGTGAACCAGGTAGCATGAATAGAAGATCTGAATGTATTTTTCTGCTGATAAAGAATGGAAATGATGGCGAAGACATTCCAGATGCTAAAATTATACATGCTTCACAACGACACATTGAACTCTATACTTTGAAGCATCTATGCATAGTGGAGATTCAAGCATCTGATCAAGCTGCACTTGAAAGAATGTACATCGTTTTGAATATAAGTCAAAAGTATGTGAAAATGTTAGTGGAAATGCAAAAACCTGCTTCTGAGGGAAAGGTTGGGTTACAGGGAATTGATCTGTATGACTTCCAAAATGTTGGGTGTATGAGCTTGGAAGTTGTGAAGAATAGTGTACATATTAGTACTGATCTTGATCGGACATTTGATTATGGTCAATGTCATGTGTTAAATGTCAAAATGATCCGAATAATCAAGGCCAGCAAGTACAGTATATTGCCACAAGGTAGTGCTGAAAAGAAGAATTACTTTAAAGGGAAAGTGCGATACAAGTGCATTAATCTCAGCTGGACTATTGCTTCTGGTGATGTTCTTCAAGCTGCAATTCCAAGTGGTGGCAGAAATAAGATACAATGGTTGTTACTGTTGGATGTTACTCTGTTATCACTTCGGATGGGAATTGTGAGAAGTGTCAGGATTGTTTTCATCATGAAGATTACAACCATCCCAGCAAAAAAGAAGCAGGCCCTCTCAACATATTGTGATGATCAACCTTATGTCAAGGTCCAAGTTTTTAAATACAAAAGAACAAGAACAGAAGACAATAATTTGTTTGGCGTGTTTGAACTCCCTGGTACTCCAGTTGTTGTTAAGAAAATGGTTCTTTCATGGTATTGGAGTGTCGTAGTACAAATCTTTGATCCCGGGGAATCTGGAAGCTATGAACTAAATTATAAATTGAATTCATCCTTGAGGACAAGGATGATTTTAAGAGGGCGGTATTGTTACGTATTGGGCCAGGAGTGTCGTTGGGCCATGAAAAGAATTAAAACAACACGCAAGTTATCCATCAACAACTAGGTGTAGAGCCCAATAGTTAACCTTACTATATATAGTCTTTGCTCTGTATCTTTGCAGATTATCAAATGAGAATGAATGCTTAATTTTATCTTTTATTTCCCTGCTTTTTACTTTCCTGCATTTTTCTTTATTTTAGTAGCTTAATTCTGAAATCAAACTGTCAACAAGAAATCCACATCACATGTACATCCAGTTTTTTGTTTCTGTTTACCCATTTTCTTGTCACCGACACCTTTCAGTATGCAAATTCAATAGGATCACGCTGAGTTGCTGACCATTGATTTAAAATTTGTTAGTTCGTAATGGTATTGTTGGCCTCATCCGTACAATTATAAATCTAGAACCAATATTTTGCCCAATGAGCGATAGTGTTGCTTATGATGCAGGTGGCCTAAGTCCAAATCCCTGTGATAGCAGAATAGCCGTACAGCAATTAATTAATAGCCAACAATTGATTACTAATATACTAGACATCTCACAACCGTGGAAATTATGGTTAAAATTGGCCTATACTCCGAAAAAATATTATTCATGATAAAACAACATATAAATATTCAACATTATTAATAAAAAGCACAGTTTTTCAAATTAATTGCTGTAGTTTGTTGCTCAACAAAATTATCACAACCCTATGTATTATGCTATCACAAATCCGTTTACTGGAATACTGAAGGGTGTACATCTAATCAGCTACGTGAAGATCTTTCCTATTGCTTAAGCAAACACCTACACAGTTTAAACTCCCAATGAGAAAGAGGTTGAAAGTAAAACTTTACACAAACCTAAGGACATGATCATAAAATTTATATTCTAAACAAGAAAAGTTTAAAACAGTACTAAACTGCTATCATGCGAAAAGAGATGAGAAGCATTGGACATTGGTGACAGACTACTGAATTTGTCAAAATTGTAAAATATGCAAATATTGCTATCGGAAGATCATACAATATCTTAATACAAATGACTAGCACATACCCCGTTCGATTGCACAAATAAAGGTCAAATGGTAGACAACTTCAAATTTGCAGCCGGTGCAGCAAGCCATAACTGCATTTGACATCGCTTGCTCGTCTTAACAAAATAGTGACTCAGCAGTATATTAGATGGATGATGGTGTACATGGCCCAAGTACACAGCGCAGGAGATCTAAGGGAAAATGACAAATTTTGGGATTAGCAACTCTCATTTAACTTACAATGTCCGCCAATGATAGAACAAAACCCTACAAAGCTACCGTGCAAGAGGCATTGCAGCAGATAGTTTGATAAATACAGAACTCTCCTGGTGAAAAGATCAACATGTACGACTCAGATCTCCACCATAACCTGCACCACGATTATTGCAACCATTCCTCTCACCACTGTTACGTAAATGTCTCCAACGCTGCTTCTTAACACTCTTCTCGTTTCTTGAAGTACATTCTTCAAATGTGATCCCCCTTAGATCATCGTTTTCTTTGAACTTCTTACCAAGCTTTTTCACCTTGGAGGACTTCCTCTTCTTTCCAGATGACTGCATACTACCATTTTCAGAAACTCCATTTCCTCGGGGAAGTGGTTCTTCTTCTTCATTACCTAATTGCCAATTGAAAGCTAAACCGTCCAGGTCATTGTATTCTGGTTGCAACTGTTCCCCTGCTCCTGGAAGCAACTTATTAAATGTCACCTCCACATTACAACTTCCTTTTCGGTTTAATAGTACTGCATCCGGTCTGATTATGGTGCCGAGAATGCTCTTGTTGGGCCTGAGAGCCAAAATGGTCTTTGAGTTCGTCAACGTTGAGAACGCCATCGCAAAAGCAGATCTTACCTATGTCCAAACATACAAAAATTTCGTATATCAGACTGTTGGACCTGTTTAAATCAAACTATGTTTCGATTACACAGGACATATGGGTATGAATGTAAGTGCTTCACTCTAAAATAGAGAGGAATGGTGAAAGTGTTCTCAATCTAGGACACTTTACTTACAGCCAACCCAGGCCATGCAACATAAACCATTAATTATAAAGTATGATGAGTAACTGTAATGCTTTGTGATACTTCACTGATTACTAAAGGAAATAACTGTTAACTAAAACGGAGCACACACTCGACGCAAGGGAAAAACAGCTTTCTATTAAATCAAATTCACTCCAGAAGTATAAAGTATGATGACTACAAGGGTTGCTGAGCATTTGAGAGACCCAGTTCTCTCCCAACAGAAACAAAAGAGCTCACAAATTTCTAGCTACAACTAACTTATTCTGGTGCATGGACTATTCTACCCTTCTGGCTAAGCCTCACATAGGTCTTTGTAATCTGCGGTTTATGTATGACAGTAAGAAACAAACTGTCAGGAAATTACTTAATTCCGCCTGTGATGCTCGGACTCTCCGGAAGACCCATACGTACCCGTGTCCATAGGACACGACACTGACACGGACTCTAGGATCCGGATCTGATCCTCCATGTGAAAATGGACACTTCATCTCCGACAACCTAACTTAACTTCGACAACTTATCTCTAAGGAAAAGAGAAGAAGTAGAAGAAACTACCTATTATCATATAGCTTTTTAACTTTTGAAATTGTATCGGTTACACATTTATTTATTCATATAGCAAATATAATTTTTAGCTTTTTTTCCAAAAGTTTTTTTGTTATCTTTACATTAAACATAGACATTTATTATATAAAAAATATCATATAAATTAAAAACAATAACTGCCGTGTCCAAATCCAAGTGTCGGATCCTTATGAAACATGTCCCCGGGTCTTTGGTTTTGGAGTTCAGAGAATCTGACACTCCGATTTGTGTCGGTGTCGGATCCTTCTAAAAGAGTCCGAGCATCATAGAATTCCGCATCTATAAACATCTTTTCCTTAAATGAACCAGAGAAACAGTTCCTTTCATATTTTATTCTGAGAAATGCACGATAGTGTCAGAAAAAAACATTTTATAATATATCATTTCAAGAATAATAAGATGGTATCAGAAACTGACCTGGAAATAATTGAAGGAGTTCTTCCCTATATCATTCTCTGGTGCCTATCACAAAAGCAGTATCACATGTCAATATTTTGAGTTGTGTCCTTAGCAAGGTTGAGGGTTTGATACTTTGAGTTGCCCTAGTTCTATATCCATATTCACCATGAAAATTTATAAATCTCAATTTATAAATATTTAAATCTCAATCTGGTCAGGATTTATTATAGTTCAAGTAAGCAAATCTCCAATGGAGTGCAAAGGTATCTAAAACCACTGTTTTGGCCAAATAAGAGTAGTATAAAAATTTAACTCAGATAAGAGCTTCAATGAATAGCAAAGACACAGAAACTTAAAGTTGGCAACCTGTGGATCTTCAATGGAAATGAGAGATGCCCGTCCTTCATTTAAAAACCTGGTGAACAAATAATACATAAGCTGAGATCAAATATCAACTGTAGTCACTACTTCTCAAGATAAATAATTATATTCAATCGCTACCGATATGGCACGGCTTAAGCAAATAACAAAGAGGAGAAAGATAAAAATATAGTTGCGCATGTAACAGGTCTTTACCCTTTATTACTCTTGAAGAAAAAGACTTCTGCACCATTGCAAGATATACCAACATCAGAAATGTTCAATTTACGTCCATATATGTCAAAAAAATTCACCTATCTCATGAAAAAAAAAAAAGATTAGCGAACATGCAAAAGTCCAACAAATTTATGTTGAATAAAATAATGACTAAAGTCTAGGTACTACACTATGCTGCACGACATGTCATCCATAACATTGTTTAATGATTGGAAAATTTTAGTTTTGATTTCAATTAGCAAAATAAATCACAATTTTAAGAGAAAAGTATTAAATGTAACCTTTATTAGAATGATCAATATTCAAGTAGTGGTTTAATTGATTATGACTAAACATTTTAGTAGTTTTTCTTTTATACCAACATGGCTAATAAAATAGAAATCTATTTGTAAGAAAAGACTGTTTTTTCATGTTTTTTGTTTTGTATAAGAATTTAAACTTCCTATTTAAAAAAACAACTATACAGAATATTAACAAACATATTTTCTATAGAGGAATGGCCCCTTCTAGTACAATTGAAGTTAAAATGCGCAATATAACACACCCCAAAAATATGGCCCTTTAGGACACCAACAAACACAACATGATACTACGTTTTTGTTTCTTAACACCTGCCACCTCATTTTCTTATTGGGCTTGCATAACGCAGATTAATACAACATTAATGCAGAAAATGCATGGCGAATTGGCGATGTTGCATTTTATTTTATTTTTTTAAAATAAACCATAAATCAAACTTGCTTTTTAAATTTTTTTTTAGTAAAAACACAAAGTAAAGTTGCGTTTTAAGAACCCGAGATAAAGTTAGTTTTTGAGTGTAAATTTCCTGAATTGTGTTGTTTTGGGCCACTTAATTGATATGTGGGTACTACATTATTATATAAAGAATAGGATACCTAATGAACTAAGGCCTATAAAAAATTGAGTTTTTACAAATAAACTAAATAAATAACCAGGCAACTAGTATATATGATTAAAGTATAAAAAAAATCTTATTTTCACATTCGTTCCCAATCAAACAAAGTGAAAAAATAATTTCGGGTCCTATCATGGGGAAAAGTGAGTACTAATCTGAACTAATACCAAAGTTACACGTTATATTTTTATATACAAGGAATTAACACATTCCTAATTATAACATATAAACAAAATTACTGTATTACATCGGAACCATAAACTTTTAATTATCACCGCCGAACTTAGTCATCCATTCCAGTATTATACCTTATATAAGCCTGCCACATGCAGGCTATACAATTCTTAGGGTGTATGAAATAATTTATTAAATAGGAGGTTTTATTGAGTTCTTAGTTTTACTTTTTTATTTCACTGAACAGGGTAGAAACTAGAAAAGTATCAACTATCATAAGAAAAATTATACATGAAAAGTAAACAGAAAATGGTTATTGCAGCACATACCAAAAGGACTCCCAAATTGTGTTCAGGCGACGCATGGAAATCGTTAACACTCTGTATACAAAGTTAATTAGCAAAAAAATATTAGAAGGCGCATGAGAGTATAACTTCCAGTAATATCAGACATTTGATAGATACACAAACAGCTTGGGGATTCAGAGAAGGCTTAGTGGCCAAGGCTCATTTCCCATCCACCTTAAATGACAAGGTCAAGGGTTCCAACCCTTATTCCCCCTCCCATTAGACTCATGAAAACTTTGTAAACCTCCAAACCAATATACAAATACTTTCGGCAGAAAAGAGTAGAGGCTAGAAAAAATGGAATCCATAAGCATGCACATATAAACATGACAAGTTGGGAGTGAGGGGAAAAGAAGAAATAAGATTATTCTTATATTCTTATGTAAGTTTAGATGCAATCAGATATATATATATATATTCAAAATTTTGATTCAATTACCCGCAGCATTGCAATTAGCATGGCAAGAAGAGCGTAAGAGCCAATTCCGCCAGAATAAACCTGCAAATGGTATTAAGTGTTAATATAGTTAGCTGATCATTATGGACTTCCGGGGGTATGAGAATAAGTAATTGAAAACACACCTCATTTAGCTCTCTCTGTTGTAGGAAAACTTTTAGAATCAAACATAATGGTCTTAATGGGGGCCACTTGGATATAGCACCCTGAAAGGAAGCACCAAATCAATATATATGAACTGCTCAAAATAAATGCAGAGCGGGGCAAGTTCATCATATTTAATACGAAATTACTACAAATTGCAAGCTATTGTCTTAAGCCTATCTTCATGTAAAAGACAGCACACAGAATAACTATCAAACCAACCTTTATAAATTCAGCAGCTTTTGGTCCATTATGAACATCAAAACTGTTAAGAACAGATAACTCATTAGAACTAAAATAGATCTCAGTTTTAACAAATAATTAATAAGATAAGCATCATTCTTAACAAAGGAGCCTACTTGAAGAAATGCAAGTAGATTTAAACCCCCTAGCGGATGAAACTTGAAGAGCTACTGACATCTTATATTCATTTCCGTGCGAAAAAATTGTGAATACTAATACTTCATATCATATGCAAGTTCTATTTAATGAAAGGCTAACAATTTCCTTGATGAAAAGGTGCAACAACTTTACAGCATGCATCTGTGTAATCCACATAATAAAATTGGTCGTTAAAAAAAAGATACCATCAGATCAAATAAAAAAAGAATAATTTGTCACTTTTAAATAATATCTATGACAAAGCTAGTTCAGTATCCCAACTTATTAATAATAATGTTTCATACTTCTTGCAACTTTCAAAAATATTAGCAGTGACAGATGAAAATCACGAACAATAGATTCTTCGATCTAATGCAAGATATGGACACTATTAACAACAAAAGAGCATTTCAATTTCAATCAAGATAACGATCATGGAACAAGATTGCATGAATCAAGATGCCTGGCAACTATCCTGACAACATCATCATCACAAAGTAATAGATTATTTTTTTCAGTAATTTCAATCAGTATGATTATACTGTAGAAAACAAGACCTTATGTCAAAAGATATCCCACTTCGTTTTTCCACAAATTTGATGATAGGCACTCGGGCCTTAGCAATTACCTGATAATCATGAAAGGATAAACGTTTACATAAGTAAACACACACATTTACATATCCATCCAAAGTCAATTGTGACTGTATCATTTTAAAAATTGCAATACCTGTATCTTCTTTGCCACACCTCGTTGCGACAGGGCTCTGGAGAGGGCCATTAATCCTAACTGAGGACTTCTGATATCTGATCCCATAATTACGACCTATATTCAACAAGAAATTAAAGCTTCAAATATTGTAAAAAAAAGGGACAAAGAAAACCTATTAGATAACACAATCAAAAGGACAACTTCCCCTTAATCAGGAGACTAAATAGTCAAAGTAAAATAATTGACTGTTTGGCACTAAATACCAAATGGTCACCACCCTAACTGCAGTACTGATGTTAGAACTAGGCACCCATGAGTTGTACATCCTTACATGTCATTGGATTCATATACAAAGAGAAGACACAAAACTTTCCTATTAAGAAATGAATTAACTAAAAAAGTGGGGCATCGGACACACAACCAGGGCAAAGAAACTCTCTCAACAAGAGTCGACCCCCAACCCTAGCTAGCCGCCTCAAAAATATTCAGATCTACCCCTTTATTCATCAATTAAGCCTTCTTCCTTCTCACAAATTCACTTTCGTCTTCCTTTCTCTCATCTAATCACCATAGTTCTTATTTTTCCTTCAATAATCATCCTTTTGCGAGGATTGTTGCTGTACCCAATTTTTTGAGTGTTTTGTTTGTCCTCCTTTTGGAGTGGTTGATATGTTTTTGGTATTTTTGGTTTGTTGTTTTGTTTCTTTGAGAATGATTCAATTAGTGTTTTGTGAATCTAGAAAGCCGGCATCGAGCTGGGTCAGTGGTGGAAATCGCAAAAACTTACCTTTCACAACGGAAGATTCACAACGGAAGATTGTTCATATTATGAGGGACTACAACTGGAATTAATTGTGTGAAGGTCAATTGTGATGCTACTGGCTTCAGGGATGGTGTAAGTTTGATTTCTCGGGATGCCATTGTAATCTTTTTTAGTTCAAAGAATATTTCTATTCTATATGTTAAGCGATCTTAAAACAAACCGACTATTTGTTTAGCTCGTTTATTTGTTTCTCAACCAGGCTGTATTGCCAGTTTGGGGGTTTGTCCCGGCTGAGTCCAGTCTTCTCAATGAAACGGATAATATTTTGTCAAAAAAAAAGATATGAATAACTAAAAGAGATCAAGGATGCAATAATTACATCAATATCGCTACTAGGAAGATAGAGCCCAGTCTTGAAAGACCCAAAAACTTCTACCTGCAAGTAGCAAAATTAGTTACACCCATCATTATATACATATCTTAGAAATTCAGTACTTGGTAAAAAGGAAGCGAGATACGTGTAGAAGAGTGAAACACACCTCACAATCGGGCCATATATATTTAACAACATCAAATACAGATTCTACAGCAGCACTACGTGATGCTTCCTCCTCTGGTGTCGGTGACAAAAATTCGCAAAAATCTAGTATCTCTGAAACACTCACAATTAAGTTCAGCAAATTTAATTGACCATCTTAATTGCAACAGTTTATTTAATTTAAAAACGCAGATGTAGGGGTAGAATTCTACAATATTCAATTCAGTGAAATATATTCATATTCTCATTCCCACTGCTATTTAAGGCAAAAGACACACCTAAAACACATATCCCTACTGGGGACCAGGCGAGGCATGACTCTTAGAAACCAACTTGGACACATTTATCTATAGTCCCTCCAAGTCGAAGTATGTCAACTTGGACAAACAATCGAAGAAAAGAACTGGGTTCATTTAACACTCATGTACAAGATTTGTACGGTTCAACCATTGGTCAGGTCCAAATAAACCAACTTGTTCAGATGACCCATAGCACAAGGTTGATGTCGGGAGAAGTTTTGAAAATGGTTAAAGTGTATGCATTGACATATTCTAAGGGAGAAACAGTTAGCTCTGTGGAATTTAACTCAAACGAATAATGAGAAAAAAAGAGCTGATCAAACTGAAATTTAAAAACCTAGATAAGGAATTTCATCTTCTTTACATGTACACACAATACAAACATAGACATTAATATATAGGTTTATTAAAAAGAATTTTGTCGTTTGTCTGCCACATCTAGAGAAATAATAAATCGGGCCAAAATTCAAGTTCCCAATCTGATGATAGTGGTTATGGGAAATTTTGTTATAGTGAAGGTATGAAGAAGCTTGTTCCTTTGGGTTGCACCGAGGAGGTTGCATTGAAATCGAATTTAAAGGAAATGCACTGTCATGGGGGTAGATGTTAGGAGGGAATGCTCCCAAAGATCCGATTAGAAACGAATACATTCTAATAGACAATGATGGCAACCATTAGAAAAGAAAAACTCCCCAAATCTTAGGAACCCTTTGCTTGTGCTTGGGAAGCAAATTGCATACTTAATATACCCAAAACCCACAACACACCATATATAATATAATAGGAAAGGGAAAGGGAAAGGCAACCTTGATGGAGCTGAAGCATGGGGCTCCTAAAGCGAGAATGGAGACGAAACCAATTCCCCTCAAGCGAAGCACGTTGTGGCTCAACAGGAGTGAGTGTCTCAATAGGAGGAGGCGAAGCAGCTCTATCATTCACATCCAGAGAAAAGTAATCAACTGTAGATGTGTTTGGTGTGGCCGAGGGAACGATTGAGTCTAGAGATATTTCATTCCGAAACACAACGTAGCCTTCCGAAGATGACGCCGCCGCCGGTGGTGTTTTACAAACGGAGAGTGGGGTTAGGGTTTCGTATAAGAACCTGTCGTCGATTCCCATTGATGCCAGGCGCTCGCTAATAATAATGTACTTACTTAATTGTTGCTAGGGTTCTATGCACCTTTTCAACATTAATTTATCGTATGCTATTAAACTCCAACCGGGTTGGTTGGGCTTGCTGGGTTGGGCCACTACCATCATTCCAACCCATAACGTTAGGACCATCCAACCTTTTTCTTCTTTTTTTTTATAAATAAAAAATATAGAAAGGACGAATTTTAAATTAGAATTTTATTTTATAAATTAATATATTATTATGATTAATCAACAATTGTTATATATTCGTTCCGTTGCAGCACATAATATATTTCATTCTACTGCTGAACAATAAATATATTTTGTGAAGTATTAGATGTGAGTGATATATATACATAGGGGCTACTCCAATACAAACCTCCTTAAAATACAAACCTACAAATCAAGCATAATCTAATATTTCAAACTAATCTAATGACCAAACTAGGGGTACCCCAATACAAAAAACATTTAAAATACTTGGCTCTATCCAACAAAAAAAAAATCACTATTCACGTGATGACGTGGTAGTGGATTTCACTGGTTAAAGGTGCTTCGCACTTTCTTGTACGGCGCTTCGCACCTTTATCATTCTAAAGTTGTAAGGAATGGCAATCAATGATAAAGGTAATAGACGATTGACGGGTGTGTCGAGAGCCTTCGACCCTCATGACTACCTAACTCATCCGTTTACTGTGTTAAATGCTTCGCATTTCCACGACAAGATTTTTTTTTTTTTTTGGATAGAACCAATTATTTTAAGCATTTTTTGTGACGGTACCCTTGGCGGGAACCTTAGAATAGATGAAATATAATTAATTTAGTGTTGGTTTGTAGGTTTGTATTTTAAAAGTGGTTTGTATTTGAGCACTTGCCTATATACATATATAGATTTAAGTTCTACAGAGACCAGAATTTTGGTGGAGATCGGAGACCATATATCAGTCAAAACATTGTAAAAACTTATTCATTGAAAATCCTGTTTTATGAAAATCACTATTACATTTATTTCATTGAAAATCTTGAAAATCATATATGTTTTACAAGAAAATTTCATTAAAAATCTTGAAACTCATGTATGTTATGCATACAAAATATTGCAGAACGTATTATTCTCCACAACATATTCTGCATGCAAATCATATATGATTTTTAAGATTTTGAATGAAATAATAATGTTCATTAAACATTCTTTGCTAATATATATGTTTTGCAATGTTTTGAGTGCATAAGGTATATGGTTTCCACGGTCTCCATTTAAATGTTGGCCTCCATAGAACTTAACTTATATATATGTGTGTGTGTGTGTGTGTGTGTGTGTGTGTATATATAGGGAGGTGCTCAAATGAGACCCCTCTTATAATGAGACCCTCTCTTATAATGAGTCCCCTCATATTTTATCTATTCTAAAGGGCCCCACCAGGGGCACCCAATACAAAAAAGTCTTATAATTCAACCCTCTATTCAATCATAAAAAAAATTAAAAATAAAATAAAAATAAACTGCTGCAACATCATCATTTTTTTAAAAAAAATTAATTTTTTTTTTTAGGAATGGATAGAGGGTAGAATTATAAGACTTTTTTGTATTGGGTGCCCTTGGCGGGGCCCTTTAAAATACAAGAAATATGAGGGGGTGTAATAACCCTAACGTTAAAAAGGCTACAATGCCCAAATGAATAGTGATCTTGAGGAATCCAGGGAAATGGTGTGTAGGTACTCTATATTAGGGATGGAAAATGGGTAAACAGAAACCATATTAGTGTCGTACATTGAAAATAAGTGACTCGAAATGACGATGGATTTTAGAAATTCCTGAATTTTGATTTTGAGGATTTTGAGCTCGAACGAACTTCTATATCTTGGATATTAAGGAGTATAGAAATACTAAAGGAATTATATATTGAGAAATTAGTGTATTAGGGTAAACTAAAGGATTATTAAGTTAAGGACTTATCAAAGGAATTTGGATTGTTAAACGATTTCAGAACCACTGAGATAATGAAGTATATTCGAACCGAATCACAATTAGACGAGTATGGAAACCAAACAACCAAGATTATAACATAACAAGGATATATACCACATTATTATTACCAAGAATGCTAGCAAATTACTTAGGAAAATCAAGAAAAAGATTAAAGGATGCATTGAATGACATCATGAGTGACATCATCATCCACTAACTTGTTTTAAGGGGTAGATTAGTCCTTAAACCTTGTAAAATTCCACAAGCTTCCACAAGACACTAGATTTAACAAGATTAAGATGAGATAAGAGCAAAAACCAAGAAAAAAACATCTCCCCCAACCTCTTCATTTCATTCGGCCATTGAAGAAAAAAGGAGAAATTAGAAAATCAAAACCCTAGTTCCAAGTCATCTAAATTCAAGGAAAAATTCATGAAGGTTGCTTACATATAGACTAAGGTATGCTATGAATTCTAGCCTCTAACTCCATTCCATGTTTGAGAAATAAATCATGAAGGTGATGATGAATAGTGCATGAATAGTAACTTTAAGAAACTAACTTGTTTTTCATGGCTCCTTTAGTTGGTCCAAGCTATTGTAAGGTTGTTAAGGATTATACAAGGCTTGTTGAGTGTTGTTAGAGCTTCAAGAAGGTATAACTACTCTTGCCCTCTTTGTATTTATGGTGTAAACTAAGTTGGTTAGTAGTTAAGTGAGGTTAATGTTTAGTTTATAATGAGTATGTGTTATAAGTGGTTTGTTTTGATGTGGAAATTGTGTGTTGTGGACTTGTAACCATGGCTGGTGAAGAATACCACATGGTGTAGGTGATGATTATGGTGTTTGATAATTGATTTGGAGGAGTTGGATTTATGGAAAGTACGAAATTATAGCCGTTATAATGCCCGATTTTCGTTAGGATGTAAGTTGCCCTGTTTTGGACCCCCTGCATCCGTACGGTACCCTACTGTCCAGGTTCCTATTTAACTATGAAATGATAGAGCTTAGTTCATAGATCGTTTTGATATAATGTGCGTTAATATCTGATGAACGGTTTAGGAGAAAAGTCAGTTTTAGTGAAAGCGGTTCAGAAACCGAGAAACCGTAAATGTATCAAACTTGAGGTTACAATTACCATACTTTAACATTGTTAAAAGTCACGAAATTTTGGGATATGGTAGTAGTGTGGTCAAAGAACTATTTCAAGTTGACCTTACATTAAAATTCGAAATTTAAAAATTATAGGAAATTCTGCAGTCGAGTGTGGTCGTTAAGGGAAATGGTGAAAACCCCTGAAACTTCGATTTAGGTTATAAATGGTTAAGTTCTTGAACCTTTGGGGTAATAGGAATACGTTAAACATATATTAAAGTTTCAAAAGGTAATGTTATACAAGAGTGTAGTGAGTAAGAGATGTGGTTCTAACGACGGTCCTTTTGTGTTTATAGAAACTCCGGAAGAGGGACGAGCCATACCGTCAGGATATCGAAACCGAGGCAAGATTTCTTCTATCCCTATTTGTAAAACTACTTATCTTCACAAAGAAACTTGATTTTGTGAAATATATATGTGATGCTATTATTACTATATTGTGAAGAAATTGTCTTCCTTGAGTATTAATATTGAAAAGAAAGATATACGAAGATGTATATGAATATGGATATGAGTATAAGATGTATATGAATATGAATGAGAGTATGAGATGGATATGTATAGAGATGATTATGCATGAATTGAACATGCCTTATGATTAAGAGAATAAGAGAGAATGGTATCAGTTGTTATCGAGGGTTATATGGTTATAATATTATATTAAAATGTTCTTATTGAGTATCAGTGGTTTAATAAACATTATTTGATTAACATGCATTACTCTTAAATTAGATGGAATATTTTACGAATATAAAAGTATATTTGATTTCTGAATTTGAAAGAGAGGTCTGAATCATAATCAAAGCCTTATGATATATATATATATTTTATAGAAGTAATGTGCGAGAATGGAAATGATATGAGAGAATGATATGTGAAAATGAAAGTGAGAAAATGGAAATGTGGAATGATATTTTAAAAAGAGAATAATGATGTGATAAAGAGGGGGATTGCAACAGACTTGCGTAAGTGGCTGTGTCAGGGCTGTGTGCGACACAGTCCAGCATTTATTATTTTTATTACGGCACGAAGATGCCAAGGGAGGATGTTAGCAGGTGGCCTTCCTCCAGGGATGATTTTCATTCCTTCTACCGGTAGTAAAAAGAGAGCAGGTACGATTAGGCGACTGATCATCGTCCTAACGTATCAGGCGACAGCAGATATCCCCACTATTTTTGAAAAGAAAGTGTAGACAATGGTTTTCAGATTTCTATACTGAAAACAGAATAATGATATGAGATGATGGTATTATGGATACAGATGAAGAAAAACTGATATTATATTAATTTAGATTTCTTTCTTATAATAGTGAGTGGATGATGTATTATTAAATAAGAGCTTTACTCTTCCTTAAGGATTTTAATTGTTTCCTGCTATTACATATGCATATACATATATGTATACTTGTTCACATTTTAAATTTTAGTTACAGTATGATCTTGCTGAGCTATTATAGCTCACTTTTGCTACTTATGTATATAGCAGCTAGGTCCCATGCCGATACTACGTACCACACCCCGCGAGAGGGTAAGGGAAAGGCGACCTTTTGAGCGAGTGCTGGCGACCATCCCCGAGGTAGTGACAAGCGAAGGGGCTTAGTATACTTATGTAAATTAAGTGTGTAAGTTGTAATAAACTTTAGTTGTTGAAGTGCTTCCTGTAGAAGCTTTGTTCAACAATGTACTTAGTAAATTCTGGGCTTGTAATAACTGTTAACTTTAAAACTTTTAAATATTGTGGTTGTTGTTCTATGAGCATATAACTGGTGTGTGTGTGTGTGTATTAGTGTGGGGTCAACTGCTTATTTATTTATTTATTTATTTATAAAAAAAAAAAGACTACAGAGATATTGATAATGATCGGAAATTCGACCTTGACGGCCCGGATCCTTGACCCCGGATCCCGGGGCGTCACAGATGGTATCAGAGCTAAGAGTCATAATGCTCAAGAACAAAAGTAATAATAATAAATGTATCAGTTATAATATAAATTGTGAACTTCCATGAAGTTCAGGGGTGGTATATCGCAGGTAGTATTTACTTTAAGCATATATTATAATTTTATAGACTGTTACTAATAGAATTCTATGTTTTATTATAGGGAGCGGAGATGGGTGAGCCGAGTCAGGACCCCCAGTGGCTAGGGATGTCAGAGCAGGAGCTATTAGATCTTCAGCTGGCCGGGGTAGAGGTCCCCGAGTATGCAGTTGAGGACCTCAGGGAGAGACGCCGGGCGGCGGCTAGAGAGCGATTAGAGAGAGAGGAGGCAGAGGAGCAGAGACGGAGAGATGCTGTGGCCCTAGTGCCATATATGGGTAGACCTTCTACAGGATCTGACGAGGCAGGTCCTTCCAGAGTGAGATCGGAGATCCCTGAGGAGGAGAGGCCACTGCGTAAGAGGCCTAGGTTGTCAGTTATACCTGAGGAGCCGATTGAGTGGAGGGATATTCAGATGGTTCCCACTCCTGTCCGACCCATCCCAGTGCCGTCACCAGTTCCATCCCCTCTACCTAGTCCTGACCCTATAGATGATCCTTTTGAGCAGTTTACCCCTCCAGGGCATTTCGGTTTTTTTGAGGAGGAGGAGGATCCTTCAGAGGATGCTGAGACAGAGTCGGTTCCTCCATCCCCACCCTTTGCACCTCCACCACCTCCACCTGTGGATGCACCTCCCCTAGCTGTACCCCCTCAGGAGGCACCCTTACCGGCGGGTGACCCACTTTTAGCTACCCTATTGACCGAGTACTTTGCCCTTCAGGGACAGTTGGAGGAGTCCCGTAGGACTATAGACACCCTTCTACAGAGGTTAGAGAGAGGGAGAGGAGGGGTTATCCCGGATGGGATGTCTCTGGGGATGATCAGTATTGAGCTACGAGCATTAGGAGATATTAGGAGGTTGTTGGGTGATAGGGGAGACCCGGCATGGAGGGCCCAGATAGTTGATACGGTTACTACCATGGTAGTCCAGATCCGGGATGTTGTCAGGGCAGGGCTGTGAGCCGGGATAGTAGTTTCGTCACTAATCAGACTAGTCATCTTGTTGATGTCATTTTGGGGATTAGTATAGTTGTTCACTGTTTTAATCCCAGTCTGATTAGAGGACAGCTAGTAGTACTTTTGGTGATATCGGATTAGTATGTACGACTATGTTTTGGGTTTCGAACCTTGTATTAGATGATGTATATTATTAGCAGTAAAAGATGTTGTACCCAAATTGTAAAATATTTATGTACATTAATGAAGTTTGTGCATTTCTATCTAAATTTTTGCTGCATTTTTTTTTTATATATAATAAATGTTGAGACTCAGAAATATTGATGTATAAAAGGTGATTGACTTAATGAAAAGGCTATCGTGTTAAGGGCGATACACTTACCTACTAAAGTTATGGTATAACTAGATGTAAATCGCATGATAAAGATATTGTGATATGCAAATGAGCTAATTAATGATATAATTGTGTATATAGAAATGATGTATATAGTAACCCAAATTCGGGTAATTAATAAGGACTATTGTTATGAACAGAACTATGCCGCCTAGACGCGACAGTAGAGCGAATGCAAGGGAAAATGAGAGAGACGAAAGAAGTCGAAATATCGAAGGTACTAGACTGAACGAAAATGCTCATAATGAAGAAAATCATGAAGAAGGAGAAGAGGAATCAACTGGCCAACAAAGGAATCCGGGAGGTGATCCCTTTGCCCAATTCATGGACTTATTAAGGCAGAATTTAGCAAATCCACAGAATCCTCAACCACCACCTGTTCTCCCCAACCAGGCAGCTAGTTCCTTTCGTGCCTTTAAGTCATTAAAACCCCCAGAATTCGAGGGAACCACTAACCCAGTAGTAGCCAGGGCATGGCTAAAAGAAATGGAGAAAGCTTTCGAAATACTGAGGATAGAGGAAGATCAGAAAACAGTTTTTGCAGCCTATCTCTTAAAGGGAGAGGCAAATTACTGGTGGGAAGCTAAGAAGAACTTGGAGGAAGCGGGAGTGATAACCTGGGAGCGTTTCACTAGGGTATTCCTAGAAAAGTATTCTCCTAGGTATTTAGAAAACCAAATGGAATTAAAGTTTCTGGAGTTAAAACAGGATAACCTAACAGTAGCAGAGTATGAAAATAAATTTACAGAACTGTCGAGGTTTGTTCCCGAGTTTGTGCGTACTGAAGAACAACGTGCAAAAAGGTTTCAACAAGGGTTGAAACCCTGGTTACGAACGAGAGTGGCCCCATTTGAGTTGACTGATTATGCTGCAGTGGTTCAAAAGGCATCAATTATAGAGGCCGAGAGTGAGCAGGCTCAAATAGGTCGAGAGAATAAGAAAAGAAGATTTGAGGGCCCAAAAGGAGGTTTAAGTGAGGGAAGCTACTTTAACAAAGGAGGTAAAGGACAAAAATCTCAATTTGTGGGAAAGTCGGGGGGTAACAAGACTACTAGTGAGACGGTGAGTCAGGGTGGAAAATCTTCAGGAACATTTCAGTCCAATCAATCACGACCACCATTACCAGATTGTGAGACGTGTGGTAAGAAGCATATAGGAGTCTGTAGAGTGCTGGGAGTAACTTGTTTTAAGTGTGGACAAAAAGGACACTACCTTAACCAGTGCCCATCAACTGATGCAAACCCTAAAAGAGATGTTAAGTGTTACCAGTATGGGAAACTAGGACACATTGCTAGAGATTGCCGTTCAGGTGGGTCATACGCGTCAGGACAGAGTGGGGCTGCTTCAAATAGGCCTACTGCTAGAGTGTACAACATGACCTTAGGGGAAGCGTTGACGAAACCAGATGCGGATACAGGTACTTGTTTTTTTTCGATTTAAATTTTGTGTGTAAGTCTTTGGTTAAGGATCGACTTAATCAATTAATGGAATAAATAAGTTAATAAAATAGATAAGGAAAATCAGTATCTGTTAAGGGCTAGGAAACGTTATGAAAAGAAAAGTAGGAGTGTTTTGGGAAAACACAAGCTCGTTGAGACGAACAGGAAATATATATTATAGGTAGTATTTTCTTACAATTGTTTTAAAGAATATTATTAGAGCTTATTTTCTAGAAAATTTTACAGAGAGGAGCTATAGGAATATTGAGGAATTAATATTTATGTCATGATAGAGATCAGAAGATGGTCAAACCATAAGTGAGATACACTACCATTCAGAAAAGGTCAATGTAGTGGCGGATATCTTCGTCAAAAGAGGAAGGAGAGACGAGATAACCTGGAATGACTTGAAATAGGAGGAGATTTGTGAGGAAAAGACAGTAAAAGGACTGCTATTGATAAACTAAATGGCATGTTGATGAATGACAAGGAAGTTATGTTGGTGTATTTCTGCGCAAACAAGATAGAGATATTATGAAAGGAAAAGGATAGAGGAAGTAGTGTGGAAGTTAGAAGGTGTGAATGAAAAAGATACCTATGGACATTTCCAACCTGATTCCGGGACGGAATCCTTTTAAGGGGGGAAGACTGTAATAACCCTAACGTTAAAAAGGCTACAGTGCCCAAATGAATAGTGATCTTGAGGAATCCAGGGAAATGGTGTGTAGGTACTCTATATTAGGGATGGAAAATGGGTAAACAGAAACCATATTAGTGTCGTACATTGAAAATAAGTGACTCGAAATGACGATGGATTTTAGAAATTCCTGAATTTTGATTTTGAGGATTTTGAGCTCGAACGAACTTCTATATCTTGGATATTAAGGAGTATAGAAATACTAAAGGAATTATATATTGAGAAATTAGTGTATTAGGGTAAACTAAAGGATTATTAAGTTAAGGACTTATCAAAGGAATTTGGATTGTTAAACGATTTCAGAACCACTGAGATAATGAAGTATATTCGAACCGAATCACAATTAGACGAGTATGGAAACCAAACAACCAAGATTATAACATAACAAGGATATATACCACATTATTATTACCAAGAATGCTAGCAAATTACTTAGGAAAATCAAGAAAAAGATTAAAGGATGCATTGAATGACATCATGAGTGACATCATCATCCACTAACTTGTTTTAAGGGGTAGATTAGTCCTTAAACCTTGTAAAATTCCACAAGCTTCCACAAGACACTAGATTAAACAAGATTAAGATGAGATAAGAGCAAAAACCAAGAAAAAAACATCTCCCCCAACCTCTTCATTTCATTCGGCCATTGAAGAAAAAAGGAGAAATTAGAAAATCAAAACCCTAGTTCCAAGTCATCTAAATTCAAGGAAAAATTCATGAAGGTTGCTTACATATAGACTAAGGTATGCTATGAATTCTAGCCTCTAACTCCATTCCATGTTTGAGAAATAAATCATGAAGGTGATGATGAATAGTGCATGAATAGTAACTTTAAGAAACTAACTTGTTTTTCATGGCTCCTTTAGTTGGTCCAAGCTATTGTAAGGTTGTTAAGGATTATACAAGGCTTGTTGAGTGTTGTTAGAGCTTCAAGAAGGTATAACTACTCTTGCCCTCTTTGTATTTATGGTGTAAACTAAGTTGGTTAGTAGTTAAGTGAAGTTAATGTTTAGTTTATAATGAGTATGTGTTATAAGTGGTTTGTTTTGATGTGGAAATTGTGTGTTGTGGACTTGTAACCATGGCTGGTGAAGAATACCACATGGTGTAGGTGATGATTATGGTGTTTGATAATTGATTTGGAGGAGTTGGATTTATGGAAAGTACGAAATTATAGCCGTTATAATGCCCGATTTTCGTTAGGATGTAAGTTGCCCTATTTTGGACCCCCTGCATCCGTACGGTACCCTACTGTCCAGGTTCCTATTTAACTATGAAATGATAGAGCTTAGTTCATAGATCGTTTTGATATAAGGTGCGTTAAAATCTGATGAACGGTTTAGGAGAAAAGTCAGTTTTAGTGAAAGCGGTTCAGAAACCGAGAAACCGTAAATGTATCAAACTTGAGGTTACAATTACCATACTTTAACATTGTTAAAAGTCACGAAATTTTGGGATATGGTAGTAGTGTGGTCAAAGAACTATTTCCAGTTGACCTTACATTAAAATTCGAAATTTAAAAATTATAGGAAATTCTGCAGTCGAGTGTGGTCGTTAAGGGAAATGGTGAAAACCCCTGAAACTTCGATTTAGGTTATAAATGGTTAAGTTCTTGAACCTTTGGGGTAATAGGAATACGTTAAACATATATTAAAGTTTCAAAAGGTAATGTTATACAAGAGTGTAGTGAGTAAGAGATGTGGTTCTAACGACGGTCCTTTTGTGTTTATAGAAACTCCGGAAGAGGGACGAGCCATACCGTCAGGATATCGAAACCGAGGCAAGATTTCTTCTATCCCTATTTGTAAAACTACTTATCTTCACAAAGAAACTTGATTTTGTGAAATATATATGTGATGCTATTATTACTATATTGTGAAGAAATTGTCTTCCTTGAGTATTAATATTGAAAAGAAAGATATACGAAGATGTATATGAATATGGATATGAGTATAAGATGTATATGAATATGAATGAGAGTATGAGATGGATATGTATAGAGATGATTATGCATGAATTGAACATGCCTTATGATTAAGAGAATAAGAGAGAATGGTATCAGTTGTTATCGAGGGTTATATGGTTATAATATTATATTAAAATGTTCTTATTGAGTATCAGTGGTTTAATAAACATTATTTGATTAACATGCATTACTCTTAAATTAGATGGAATATTTTACGAATATAAAAGTATATTTGATTTCTGAATTTGAAAGAGAGGTCTGAATCATAATCAAAGCCTTATGATATATATATATATTTTATAGAAGTAATGTGCGAGAATGGAAATGATATGAGAGAATGATATGTGAAAATGAAAGTGAGAAAATGGAAATGTGGAATGATATTTTAAAAAGAGAATAATGATGTGATAAAGAGGGGGATTGCAACAGACTTGCGTAAGTGGCTGTGTCAGGGCTGTGTGCGACACAGTCCAGCATTTATTATTTTTATTACGGCACGAAGATGCCAAGGGAGGATGTTAGCAGGTGGCCTTCCTCCAAGGATGATTTTCATTCCTTCTACCGGTAGTAAAAAGAGAGCAGGTACGATTAGGCGACTGATCATCGTCCTAACGTATCAGGCGACAGCAGATATCCCCACTGTTTTTGAAAAGAAAGTGTAGACAATGGTTTTCAGATTTCTATACTGAAAACAGAATAATGATATGAGATGATGGTATTATGGATACAGATGAAGAAAAACTGATATTATATTAATTTAGATTTCTTTCTTATAATAGTGAGTGGATGATGTATTATTAAATAAGAGCTTTACTCTTCCTTAAGGATTTTAATTGTTTCCTGCTATTACATATGCATATACATATATGTATACTTGTTCACATTTTAAATTTTAGTTACAGTATGATCTTGCTGAGCTATTATAGCTCACTTTTGCTACTTATGTATATAGCAGCTAGGTCCCATGCCGATACTACGTACCACACCCCGCAAGAGGGTAAGGGAAAGGCGACCTTTTGAGCGAGTGCTGGCGACCATCCCCGAGGTAGTGACAAGCGAAGGGGCTTAGTATACTTATGTAAATTAAGTGTGTAAGTTGTAATAAACTTTAGTTGTTGAAGTGCTTCCTGTAGAAGCTTTGTTCAACAATGTACTTAGTAAATTCTGGGCTTGTAATAACTGTTAACTTTAAAACTTTTAAATATTGTGGTTGTTGTTCTATGAGCATATAACTGGTGTGTGTGTGTGTGTATTAGTGTGGGGTCAACTGCTTATTTATTTATTTATAAAAAAAAAAAAGACTACAGAGATATTGATAATGATCGAAAATTGGACCTTGACGGCCCGGATCCTTGACCCCGGATCCCGGGGCGTCACAGGGGGACTCATTATAAGATAGGGGTCTCATTTGAGCAGCGGGAGCTGCTCAAATGAGAACCCCACTTATAATGAAAACTGAGAACCACATAACACCATCATCAAAATTTGAACTCGAATCACTGAAACTTAATACAGGTAAATACAAATATATTATTATTGTATTTATCACCACTACCACTTATTCATCGCTGCCCCATCACCACCATCACCGTCATAATTATTAATATCACAAATGCCTCTGCAATCGCAATGAACGCCACAAGTACACCAAAATTAACTACGTCATCGTTACATCGCTACAAGTTACAACACAAAATTCAAAGGCAAATTACTAAAAATTGAACTACAATCACCACAACGAAATCACCAAAATCAAACTGAACTCATCACTGCCATCATCACCACCCCTAAATCACTAAAAATCAGACCCCAAAGCATCAAAATTCAACTCAAATCAATAAAAATTATTGGCAAATCACTAAACTTAGAACATAAATTACCAATTTTTTAAATGCCAATATCAGATCTGAACGATGCTTCCATTAAAGTAGAGGTCGTGATAGTGGGGTGAGAGGATGAAAAAATGTAAGGAACAACGACGTTGAAATCTTCTTTCACCATAAATGATTTGTGTAAATATAGACGTGGTTTAAATGTATGTATGCATTTAACTACCTCCATCGGATCTGCAAACTCCGGTGATTTGATCGGAACCGTCAAATTGAAATATGACCGGAGGGAGGAAGAGATTTAAAGGTTGGAGTAGGAGACTCATGGTATAAAAAATGAAGAAAGAGTGAACAATGATGATAGTGGTCGAGGTGTGGTGACGGAAATGAATGAGATGGTGGGAGGAAAGAGACAACAAAAAGAAATGAAGTCAGATCTAGTTTCTATAATTTGTGTGGTCACGATTATTTTTACATATAAAAAATTAAGGGCTGAAATTTGTTCTCAGTTCTCATTATAAGTGGGGGTCTCATTTGAGCACTTGCCTATATATATATATATAAGCTCCTGGTCAAATAGAAACCAAACTTAGAATAGAAACTAGAAACTACCACTAAATAAATTATATTTCATCTTTTCTAAGGGCCCCGCCAGGGGCACCTTCACAAAAAATGTCCTAAATTAACTCATCAACGTCCAGCAAAAAAAAAATCACTGTTCACGCTAACGTCACTACCACGTTAGCACAGTGAACAGTGATTTTTTTTTTTACTAAATAGAGACTAGATTATTATGCGTTTTTTGTATTGGGATACCCCTAGTTTGGTCATTAGATTAGCTTCAATTTTTTATTCGGATTTGGTTTCTAGTTTCTATTCTAATTTAGTTTCTATTTCTAATTTAGTTTCTATTAGAAAAAGATCATATATATATATATATATTTGCAGTATATAACATTTTTGTTATGAAATAACATATTATTTCTTTTTTAAAAAAAGTTCCTAGATAACATAATTAATTTATGAATTTTACAAAATACATAGAAGTATACTTATGCAAGAAAAATGTTACACTTAATTCATTTTCATAGAAAATGATATTTTGTTCTGCATAAGTATATCTAAATTAAGTTCGAAGATTCTAATTTAAATGAGTTTTATATTTAAATATAATAGTTAAATTCTAATTTAAATACAGTAATGATTTGATTTAACATATCCATATATCACATATTTTTTTAATGTCAAAAAATATATTACAATATTATATATAATACAATTAATTATAATTGCATTATTATATATTACGAATTAATTTTCATATATATATATATATATATATATATATATATGTTTTGAAATATGTATTATTAAGATTAAAATATTAAAATATTATTATATACATTTATATAATATATATGTCGGGTTTTTTCGGGTTTCGGATTGGATATCCATCGGATTGGATTTTTTTGTCATCCCTAGAATCAGGGTTTAAAAATTAAATTTGGTGAAAAATCCTATACATGATATGCTTAAAAACCAGTTTTGAACCTTTTGTGAAAAGTTTTCAATCGTAAAGTTTTGTTGATAGGACGTATGAATGATACCATGAATCCGAGATGTGTACCTCTAGATACTATGGATTTATGGGTCCAAGTGCATGATGTTCAACCTGGCTTTATATCCGAAAGAATTATGCAGGAAGTGGGGAATCAAGTAGGTCGATACATTAGTTCATGTCCAAGCAATTACAAAGGCATATGGAGAGAATACATGAGAATAAGGGTACCCATAGACATTACAAAACCGTTAAGGAGGAGGATGAAGGTTCGTAAGTCTGGCAATGAATGGAGTTGGATTACGTTTAAATATGAACATGTCCCAACTTTTTGTTTCATATGTGGAATCATAGGTCATTCGGATAAGTTTTGCAGCAAATTATTCGACACTCCAGAGAATGAAATAATCAGGCTATATGGTGCATGGATGAGAGCACAGCTGCGAAGACAAAATAATCTGATAGGATCAAAGTGGTTAAGGAATGGAGAAGAATCCAGATCAGAATTGGAGGCAAGTGACTCAGGTGAAAAAAGAAATTCGGCACCGGCAAAAGTTGTTCAAACAGAGCTATCAAATCCGGGAATATTGGCGAATGATAAGGATAGCAAAAAATCAGGAGAAGAGGTTCAACAGAAAGATATGATGGGCAGTAAATCAGGGAATTTGAATTTGGATGAAATAGCTGGGAGCGGGAAAAGTAATATGGGAGTCAAAAGTGTAATTTTAGAAAATAAAAAAAGTAGAACAGATTGTGATGGAAAAGAAATTATGGTCTTAAATACAAAGATTGAACCAGAAACGAAAATTGATAATATGGATCAGGATGGAATTAATACTGGGCCAAAAAATGGATATGCGGCGGGTTCCGAACTTCGGGCCCGCCAAGGATTATGACAACATTTAGCTGGAATTGCCACGGGCTTGGCACCCCGTGGGCTTTACAATTCCTAAAGGATCAAATGATCCAAAAGAAGCCCAGTGTTATTTTCATAAGTGAAGCTTTATGTAGAAAGGAGAAAGTAGAAAACTTAAGGAAAAAAATAGGTTTTGAAGGTGCTTTTGGTGTCGACTGTCAAGGACAAGGAGGGGGTCTTGTGATGTTTTGGAGAAATAAAGAAGAAGTTACTGTTCAGTCCTACAGCAACAATCACATTGACGTGTTAGTTTCTATCCAGGGATGGCCTTCATTTAGACTAACAGGTCTCTATGGTGAACCTAACAGAGAAAAACGACGATCTACTTGGAATCTCATTAGGCAACTACACCTGCAATATCAGTCTCCCTGGGTATTAATTGGTGATATGAACAATATTCTTGGTGATAAAAGAGGAAGGCCGTTATATCTCTCATGGCTGATTAATGGTTTTCAAGATGTTCTAGAGGAGTGTGATCTGCATGATTTGGAGCTTATTGGTTATCCATTTACTTGGGAAAGGGGGCATGATACAAATAAGTGGGTCGAGATATGGTTAGATAGAGCATTGGCTTCAAGCACTTGGTTGAATTTATTCAAGGATGCAAAGTTGGTTAATCTTGAGGTATCAACATCGGACCACATTCCCATTTTTCTCGAACCAGTAATTGCAGCCTCGTCTTTCTCCAAAAGTCGCAGGCTAAGGTTTGAAAATGCCTGGCTAAGAGAGCAAGTCTGTAAACATATAGTAGAAGATTCGTGGCAAAAGAGTCAGAATGAAAGATTACAAACAAAGCTGAGCAGGTGTTTAGAGGAAGTTTCAGTTTGGGGTCAAGAATTTACAGGGAATTTCAAGAAAAGAATTGATAAATGTAAGCAGATCATAAGAAGCACAAGGGGGCGTAGAGAAAGAGAATCAATTCAGATGAATCAAAGTGCAAATAAGGAGTTGACAGAAATTCTCACACAACAAGAAATTTTCTGGAAGCAAAGGTCAAAATAACTGTGGCTTAAAGAAGGTGACAAGAACAGTAAATTCTTTCATTCTACAGCTCGAGCTCACCGAAAGAATAATCAGATTAATTTTCTGTTAAATGAAGAAGGAGAGCAGGTAGATTGGGGTGGAGGTCTGCAAGAGTTGATGATAGATTACTTTACAGGTCTGTTTGCAGAAACGGAGGCTAATTGGCATAATGTTATCAGTTGTGTGGAAAGGAAAATTACTAGAGAGCAGAACGATATGCTTATGCATCCTGTTGAATGCCAAGAAGTAAAACAAGCCATTTTTCATATGCACGCAGATAAATCTCCGGGCCCTGACGGCATGAGCCCGGGTTTTTAGCATAAATTTTGGAGCACAGTTGGTAATGATATTGTTCAGATGGTAAAATCTTTTTTTGATAATGGCATGTTTTAAGATCAATACACTGACACTAATATTGTACTTGTTCCTAAAAAGAAAAATCCCCAATATATGGCCGATCTTAGGTCAATATCTCTATGTAATGTAAGGTACAAGATAGTGTCTAAGGTGCTAGCAAATCGTTTGAAATGGGTGATTGATCAGATTATCTCTGAAGAGCAGAGCGCTTTTATCCCAGGTAGAATAATTTCAGACAACATCATGATATCGTTTGAGATTATTCATTATATGAAGCGCAAAACTCAAGGCAAAAAAGGATGGATGGCTCTGAAATTAGATATGAGCAAGGCTTATGATAGGGTGGAGTGGAGTTATATCCGAGCTATGCTTAGTAAATTGGGTTTTAATAACTCAATTATTAATCTATTTATGCAGTTTGTAACTATAGCTCGATACAAAATCATCCATTCTGGCAAAGAGTTTGGAGACATAATTCCCCAACGGGGCCCCCGACAAGGTGACCCCCTATCATCATACTTATTTTTGGTGTGCATGGAAGGATTATCAGCCATTATAAAGTCTTATGAAAAACGTGGCTTGATAAAAGGAATCAAGATAGCAAGGGGTGCTCCCTCAGTGTCTCACATGTTCTTTGCGAATGACAGTTATATTTACTGTCATGCTACTAGAAATGAAGCAGTGCAAGTCATGGAAATCTTAGCAATTTTCGAACAAGCTTCTGGACAAAAAATTAACATGAGCAAATCTAATGTTTTTTTCAGCCGTAATGTGAAGCAGGAGGTGAAGAATGAAATTTTGCAAGTGTTAGGTTTTCATGAAGCAGACTCGAATACTCAGTACCTTGGACTTCCGAATTGTGTTAGTAGAAATAAAACAGAAGTGTTAGGGTACTTGAAGGATAGAGTTGGGATGGAAATATGTTAAATAAGAGTGCAAAAGAAGTTCTTCTCAAGACGGTAACGCAAGCAATTCCAACTTATGCAATGTCAGTCTTTCTTCTTCCTATTGAAATGTGCAAAGATATGGAGAGGTTAATGTTAAAGTACTTGTGGAAATCAGGGAAAAAGGAGAAAAGTATACACTGGATGAGCTGGGAGAGGATGAGTGTTTCGAAAATGTATGGGGGACTTGGATTCAGAAATCTTCATGAGTTTAACGTCGCGTGTAATAACCCTAACTTTAGAAATGCTACAATGCTTAAATGAATAGTAAATTTTGAGGATTTAGGGAAATGGCATGTAGGTACCCTACCATTGAAACAGAAAATGAATAATCAGACACCATATTAGTGATGTACTATGAAAATAAGTGACTCAAAACGATGACGGATTTCAGAAATTCCTGAGTGTAGATTTTAAGGATTTTTAATTTCAATTGAGACTCTATGGAATGTGATATGAAGGAGTATAGAAATATTAAAGGGTTTATATCTTGAGGAAATAGTAAAATTAGGTTAAACCAAGGAATGATCAAGTTACGGAAATGCCAAGGGAATTTGGATTGTTAAACGATTTCAAAACCATTTGGATAACGAGGTATATTCGAAAAGAATTGCAATTAGACAAATATGGAAACAAAACAACCAAGATTAGTGATACAACAAGGATACATACTACAATTATGATCAAGCAAGGTCATTAACATTTACTTAGGAAAATAAAAAATGAGATTATAAATTAATCAAGTGACATCATAGTGACATCACTTTCCACTCATCTTTAAACAAGGATAAATTAGTAAATGACCACGGTAATTATCCACACCATTCCACAAAACTCTAGAACTCTCAAGATTAGCCAAGATAAGAGCAATCAACACAAAAAAAATCTCTACCCATTCCCATCATCTTCCAATTCGGCCAAACAAGAAAAAAAGAAGAAAATAAAACTCAAAACCCTAGCTACAATCAACTACAAATAAAGGGAAAATTCATGTTGGTTCTTGGAGGTTAGAGAAGATCATCCACCAAGTTTCATAGCCATTCAACATCATTTGCATAGGTAATAAAATCATCAAAGTTGCTAGATAAATAGTAACTCCAAGAACTAACTTTGTTTTTATGGTTTCTTTAGACTATCCAAGCTATTTTAAGGTTGTTTAAGGACTAGCCATGGCTTATTTAGTGTTGTTCAAGCTTCAAGGAAGGTATGGAGTTCATGAACCCTTAGTATTATTTTGAGTTTATGATGATTTATAGTTAGTTTGGTGGTTAAGTGTATAATAAGCATGAAATCATGATTATAGGAATGTTTATAAGTGATGGATTGAATATGGAGGTGGTATGGACTTGTAACCATGGCTGGTATGAAGACCACATGGTGTAGGGATTGGTTTACATGTTGGATAATGAAGGGATGATGGTTTAATTTTTGGGAAATTGTTAAGTTATAGCCGTTATAATGCCCGATTTTCGTTAAAACAGTAATTACTTGTTAAAAACAGAGCATTCCAAATCTTACAAGGTCAGGAGGGCATAACCACTGGTCATTATATGATAGATCTTGGTTCACAGATCGTTTTGATATAAAGTACGTAAAAATCTGATGAACGGTTTAGGGGATATGACCAAAATCGTAAAAGTGGTTCGAAAATGTAAGTGCGAGTTCGTAACTTCAATTGAACACCCTTAACATAAGTGATTCATTTACGAATCTTGATAATTAAATAATAGAGGTCATAAGGAGGGTATAGGAGAAGGTCTCATGTCGAACGAATAATTTTTCAATTTTATAAAAATGTTTAGATCAAGGGTACGTTAATGGAATACCCCTTAAACGGATAAAGGATAATTTTCTCGAGTTAATGGTAGACTTAAAAGTCTTTAAAACTCAAATATCTTTTAAGTGTATAAGATAATGACATGCCTTGATAGTGGGCTAAGTGTCATTAAGTGGTGGTATTTATAAGAGTTATGTTAGGGTGTGTTTGATAAGCTAGAACAAATGAGGAAATGGTTGAGAATTATTAAGGGTATTAATTTGGAACCCATGGACATTATATTTAAACATCTCTGATAAGGTTATAAAAAGATTAGGGGGTCAAGTGAGTTAAATGGTTAGGATAATTGTTGTTAGTAATAATAATTATAATGAGGCATATGCTAATGATGATCCTTTTCGTTTTATAGAAACTTAGGACGAACACCGGGTCATACCTCTGGGATTTAGAGATCGAGGCAAGATTTCTTTTACCCTTATTTTGATAAATTGTTTATGTTTAAAGAAAAGTGGTTTTGCTAGATAATATATGAATCTTATATCAATATATGATATGGATTGTGGATATGAATATGAAGGGAGCCAATATACTTTATGGCTTAAAAAGATATGAAAAAGAATGGTATCAGTTGTTATCTAGGGTTATATGGTTTATAATATTCTGTTATTTATAATCTTTAAACATTTGTGATTTAATAAATATTATTTGAATATTATTTAATACTTTAAAAATAGATGGAATAGTTATGTATTTAATAGCATAAGTGACTTTATTAAATACGGAGGAGATGTCTGAGTTATAATCAAAGTATTATGATGTATGTATTTTAAAGATGATGATGGATGGAAATGGAAATGATATATGTGAATGGAAAATGGAAACAGAAAATGGAAAATATGGAATGGTGTTTTATAAATGGAATAATGATTTGATAAAAAGGGGGATTGCAACAGCAAGCGTAAGAGGCTGTGTTCGGCACAGTCCAGCACTCAATATTTTATTACGGCCCAAGAGATGCCGAAGGGGGATGTAGCAGAAAGCCTTCCTCCAGGGATGATGACCAGGTTGGATCATTCCTTCTACTAGTAGTAAACAGAGAGCAGGTACGATTAGGCGACTGATCATCGTCCTAACGTATTAGGTGACAGCAGATATCCCCAAAGTATTTAAAACAAGAATTGATAATGGTTACAGATAGACATACTGAAAAAGGAAAAAAAATGGTATAAAATTATGGAATTATTTTTATGATTTAGAAGAGAAACTGATATTATATTATATTAGAAGAGAAACTGATATTATATGGTTTTATATTTCTTTTCTTATAAAAATAAATAGATGGTGTATTTAATAAATAAAAAAATTAATTCTTTTCTTAAAGATTATGATGGGTCTTCCGTTTATTAATATATATATATATATATATATATATATATATATGTTTTCTTCGATACTGGTTTACAAAAATTTATCTTGCTGAGCTGTTATAGCTCACTTTTGCTACTTATGTATATAACAGCTAGGTCAAATGCCGATACTCCGCACTACACCCCGCAAGAGGGTAAGGGAAAGACGACCTTTTGAGAGAGTGTTGGCGCCTATCCCTGAGGTAGCTGATAGGCAGATGGGTATTGGTAGACTTATGTGAATTAAGTGTGTAAGTTTGAGAAATAAACTTTTGGTTGTTGAAATGCTTCCTCTCGAAAAAAGTAATATTCAGCAACACTACTTAAGTAAGATTCTGGGTTTGTAATAACTCTTTTAACTTCAAACTGTTATTATTATGGATGTTGTTCTCTGAGCATATGACTGGTGTGTAATGTTATAGTGTGGGGTCTATTGTGTGAGTATTTGCAAGTATTTATATTTCAAATGTCAAGAATATAATGTTATTAAAAATGGAAATTTGATCGTGATGACCTGGATTCCCGACCCCGGATCTGGGGCTGTCACATCGCGCTTCTGGGAAAGCAGGGTTGGTGGCTTGTTACAAATTCGAATTCTCTTGTTGCTAGGATGCTTAAAGCAAAATATTACCCGAATGACAGTTTCCTTAGTGCCAAGATTGGTGCAAATCCGAGTTTTGTTTGGCGTAGTATATTAGAAGCTCAGAGCATTCTAAAGCAAGGTATGGGGTGTAGAGTAGGAGATGGCAGTTCAATAAGCATAGTGAACGACCCATGGCTGCCAAGTATTGACAATCCTTATGTTTTAACTAACAGTGAGTCCATTCGAAATCAGAAGGTTTCATCTTTAATGGTCACAGATGAAAGAAGGTGGGATGAAGACTTGGTTAGGGATATTTTTATCCAGTGTGATGCTAACATTATCCTAGCCACGCCCTTATCAGAAACTAATAAGGACAGCTGGTACTGGAGGAAAGAAAAAAGTGGAAACTACTCAATCAAGACAGCTTATATTCTAATTCAAGAAGCTAATACTATAGTGAATCAATGTGCCACTCATTGCTTCTGGAAAAGAATGTGGAATCTAACAATTCTACCAAAAGTAAAGAACTTTATGTGGCGTGCTATTACGGGATGTCTCCCAACAAAAGATATGCTTCGTATAAAGCAAGTTAATGTTAATGTTCTTTGCTCGTTGTGTAACAGGGAAGCTGAGTCTATTTTTATTAGAGTGTTCTTTTGCCAAGCTGTGCTGGGAGATGGCAGGTGTTCCTCTTGACGATATTGCATACGATTCTTTTCAAGGATGGGCTGTAAATGTATTTAATGAGTGGAATATAACTAAATGTCAAATTGGAGCCATGCTTTGTTGGATCATTTGGAAGTGTAGAAATGATTTAATATGGAATCAGAAATGTTTAGAGGCGCAAGAAGCTGCAATTTCAGCTAGAGTGGTACTTAGTCAATGGAAAGAAGCTCAAGACAACTTATTCGATCGTTCCTAGGGACTGTTAAACCAGAATGATGGGGATGAGCGATGGACCTTACCAACAAAAAATCAGACTAAGGTAAATACTGATGCTGCAGTCTTCGTATCTTCTAATTGTTTCAGTTTTGCGTTTGCGACATGGAATCACGAGAGAGTTAGTAGAAGCTCGATCGAGCTGTAAGATGGGAACTATCTCTCCAGACTGTGCAGAGGTTATGGGGATCCGAGAAGCTCTAAGCTGGATCAAGTTTAAGCAGTTGGAGGACGTGGTAGTTGAAACGGATTGTTTGGTTGCCATCTGATAAGTGCATATTTTTATTACCTATTTATTGCTTGAACTCGTATTTTAATAATTTATTTTGTTGCATTTCAGGAAATTCGTAAATAAATAAAGAAATGGCAAAATAAAGAAATAAAGAGCAAGGAAGGGAAAAAGAGGAAGAAAAATGACTTAAATGAAAAGAGGAAAAAGAATTAGGAGCTTGGTGGAAAAGGAATCTTGGAGGACATGTGGAAGGTGGAGATCATCCCAACACACTACATAAGTGTATGGCCAAGATCAACTCTTCAAAGCTTAAGAGGGAAGGAAACAATTAGATGGCTAGGATTTCACCACCACACACCACAAATGTATGGTGGGGATTTACCCAACACCCCCCTTAACCCTAATTCCTATGATATAAATACCCCCTCACCCCCTTGTATTTAGGAACTTAGATTTTAGGGTAGATTTAATTTCTTGTATTTTCTTTGGTTTTAAATATTGTAAACACTCTTTTTAATTTTAATTCAATTTCATTTCCTTTAATTTCTTGTCTTGCTCACTCGTTTATTTTACTTTCCTTTCGTTATTTTCGTAAATCCATTTAGTGGACAAAGTAGCGAAATGCTAACCACTATGGGTTGAAAATAACGAATTTAATTTCTTGTTCGTAGTTGTTAATTTTAATTTTTTCCCCTTTAAATCTCAATTTTATTGTGGATTTTATAATTGTTAATTGTAGATCCATTTTTTATGTTTTATGTGTAGTGTAATTTAAAAAAAAATTAATTTCATTAAATTTCATTTTTATTCCTTTCTTTACTTATGTTTTTATTCGAAGCAAACACACTACTTGCCCTGTTTATTTTCACACAAACACACCTTTTCCTTTTTTTTCTCACACTTGCGATTAAACACATCCCTTCCCCGTTTTCTGTTTTTCTTGTACGAGTCTCAACCCCTGTGTTTGTTCTAAACCCAGCACCTCCATTCATCTCATTCCCTTGTTTGTTTTCAATTACAACACATCTCCTCTACATCTCTTTCTCTTCTTCTTCCAACTCTTTTTCCCCCCTCCTCTTATTTTGTCTTCTTTTGTTATCGCTAAGTTTAATTTTTTGCTTTTCGTTTGAGTCACTGAGTCGACTCAGTAGTGTCTAGTGAGTTCGAATTGCTTCGTTTTAGTGCCTTCGAATTTGGCTTTGATGTTCGAATGTCTGAGTTCTTATTGCCCTTCGTTGTTATATGCTGAATTTCGATTGCTGCATCTCTGTTTGAGTTCTTTTTTGATTGTTATATGTTGTTATATGCATCTCTGTTATAGTTCGTTGAATGTCTGAGTTTGCAGTTTGTTTGTAAGTTGATTTTGCGGTTCTGCGAGTTGGGTTTCGCCGAGTGATTCAGTGTTCTGATTTTTGAGTTTCATTCTTTTACGTTTGCCCAGTTGCTTACCGTGCTTGTTAATGATTTCTAAGTCTAGTTGTGTTACAAATTTCTGAGTTCGTGGTACGTAATTCGTTTGAGTTTGCAAGTCAGTTGATTGAGTCCAGTCGAGTAATGTTGGTTTTGTGTTTTGAATTGTTCGAATTTTGAGTTTTGTTTCTACGTTTTGGTTTTAATTTATGCTGAGTTACGAGTTGCCGAGTTGACTCGAGTCCTGAGTTTTGTTTGAGACAGTTTGGTTATTTTGGTGAAGTCGTAGTGTAGTTTTTGTTTTGTGCTGAGTTTGGAGATAAAAAAAATTGCTGTTGGGTCGTTTTTGGCTAGTTAGATTTACGAAGCGTTCATGTCAAAATTTTCTGAAAATTTTCTGTAAATAATTCTTAATTTTAACAAAAGGAAAAAAAAATTGTTCTAGAATAAAGTCTTATTTTATTTTCGAATTTAGGAATTTAGAATAATTTGTAGAATAATCTTAGAATAATATTTAGAATAAATTAGAATAATTTAGTTTAAAAATTCCATTTAGTTCTTATTTTATTTTGTAAAATCCCAAATCTTTAAAAAAAAAATCCAGTTGTTCTAATTCGATTAGATTAAAAATTAAGGATCGCGAAAATATTAGTCTCTGCGGAACGAATCTAAATTTACTAAAACGAGATTGTGCACTTGCAATCATATTTATTTTTAGCACATCAAGTTTTTGGCGACGCTGCTGGGGACTAATTATTTTTCGCACCTTAGTTTTTAATTTTTCGAATTAGCTCTTTTCTCACCCTTTTTCTTGTTTGCATTTTTTCGAGGAATTTGGAGGAAAATTCGGGAAACTTGGATTAAAGCGGAAGAATTTTCTCGAAATTTTGGAAGCTTTGCTTGGGTAAACCGTATCTCTCTCCTCTTCCGTTTTTCTTCCCTTATTTAGAAAATCACAAAAAAAAATTAAAAATTTAAAATCCAAAAAAATTAGTTGTAATTACATAATTGTTGTATCATGCATTTAATCACTTAGGGCACATCATCTAGATTTTTATTTTCTTGTTTTTAATTTTTCGTACCATATAATTGTGGTGATCGCTGGAGGACCCCAAGGTGCGTTAAATTCTTTCTTTTCTTTAGTTAGAGCACGTAGTTAAGCATACATAAATGTTTATAGTCTTTTATACCTCTTTGTTTGTTGCATCATTTTGTAAATAAATCTTAAAGGCAAAACCTCTCAAAAGATAAGGGAAAGGATTTCATCACTCTTTCCTTAGCCCAAAAATAATTTAAACCCTCATTTTGCATACCTAGCCTTTAATAAAATTAATTAGACGTTTGCCCCTAGGAATCTCGCGCTCATTTAGGAAGGTGCTTAAGAAACAAAGTAATCTTTAATTATTCCGACTTTTTGGTGTCTAGGAAAGCGAAAGCTGGCCTGGCCAATTAAGGTTTTGGTGTCTAGGCTGGTGTTTAGCCTCTTGGCAATGCTTGCACCTACCTGGCCAAGCCGGTTCGAATAATTATTGATTTACCTAGTTTTTGGTAGCCCTTAAAGTTAGGATCAAGGTCTAGTTATTTTATTAAGGAACCCTAGGGTTAGAATATTTTTTTCCTTTTAATTTTTCACCCCTTTCTTTTTGTGTGTTTATTTTATCGCACTTATTTGCTACGTGTTTCCTTACATGGTTTATGCGAACTATTTGGATTAGGGATAATTCTTTTAGACTAGTGAGATCGTTTGACATTTCTTCTGATTCCGAGTCTTTAGATAATTCCGAACCAATAGTAAACATGGCCATGTCTCTGAAGGACCGTTGCTACCCCACCCGTTCTGCCCAACCCTCGTGTATCACTCTTCCTCCCGTAAATGGTAATAATTTCGAGATCAAAGCTCAACATATTAGCATGTTACCCAAATTTACCGGGAGTGAAGGTGAGGACCCGTATCTTTTCATCCATGAATTCGAGGAGGTTTGTGCCTTACAAAAACTCCAACAATTAACCGAGGATTCGATTAGGCTTAGACTCATTAATTTTGCGCTTAAAGAAAATGCTATAAAATGCTAAAAAATGGTTAATTCTATTTCCACGTGGGAGGGATTTGTGGTAATCTTTCTTAAGAAATATTTTCCAAACCATAAGACTACGAGAATTACAAACGAGATAAATCAATTTAATCAAAAGGAAAACGAGTCTTTTTGGAAATATTTTGATCGCTTTAAAAATCTTTTATCACAATGCCCCCACCACGGAATAGAAAAGTGGAGACTTTGTAAGATTGTCTACGAGGCCCTAGATAGTCCAACGACCGCGTTGTTAGAGTCTATGTGCCAAGGCAAATTCATGGAGAAAGATGAGGACGAAGGGTGTTAATTTTTCAAAGAATTACCCGAGAAGACGATGTTGTAGGAGTCTACTAGGGAACCGAGTAAGTCTAACGAATCGTCTAGTTCATCTAGGGGTTTGCATTCGATTGGGAATTCGATTGCAACGATGCCAAATTAGCTACTCTTACTAGACGACTTGAAGCTTTCGAAACTTATAGTAGTCCCCCACCTATGTCTATGTACCCAAATTATAATTCTTCAAACTTTGAGTCTCAACCTTGTCCCGATTTTGAGCAAGTGAACGCAATGTTTCAACCTAGGCCTCGGAATGACCCGTTTGCACCGACTTACAATCCCGGGTGGAAGAACCACCCGAATTTCTCGTGGAACCAAGGCCAAAACTTTCAATCTCCACCACCTTCTTTTCAAAAACCGAACTATCCAAACCAAGGTCCTTTTTCAAACGCACCTCAAAATCACGTTCCTTATTCAACTCAAGCTCCCGCCCACCCACCCGGCTTTCATGAGTCGGATAAGAGAATTAATTCCTTGGAAAAGACTCTCGATGTGATTCTATAATCAACAACTAATTTGGCTCAATCTCAACAAACCTTCATGCAAACCATGACTCAAGATAGGCAAATTTTAAATGCTAGTACTCAAGCCATATCTAAATTAGAGGTTCAAGTGAGCCAATTAGCCAATGCCATTTTTGAACGAGAGAAGAACAAACTTCCAAGTCAAACCGAGGTCAATCCTAAATTTCCTCTTAATCATCGACCTCCTCACAATGTGAATGCTGTCATTTCCTTAAGGTCCGGTAAGCAAGTAGAAAATCATGTCGGTGACAAGTCTCCCGAAGAAGACGAGTCAAATTCTAAACCAAATGCTAATCTTGAACCCGAGAGTTCAAAGGAACAAGGATAAACGAGTGGGACAAAACCCGTCCCCGAAGAACCTACCGAACGAGTCTTTAAACCAAAAGCTCCTTACCCTCAACGACTCATTTCTCCTAAACAAACGGCCCAAATGGACAAGATCTTATAAGTTTTTAAGCAAGTCAAAGTCAACATTCCTCCTTTAGACGCGATTCAACAAATTCCTTCGTATGCGAAATGTCTAAAAGATTTGTGCACACATAAGCGAACTACTCACGTCCCTAAGAAAGCCTTTTTGACTTCTCAAGTTAGTTCAATTCTTTCGAACCAAATTCCCGTGAAATATAAGGACCCCGGTTGTCCTACAATTTCATGTTTCATAGGCAATACCTTTGTGGACAATGCGTTACTTGACTTAGGCGCTAGTGTGAACTTGCTTCCATTTTTGGTCTATCATGCCCTAGGTTTAGGAGAGCTTCAAAGAACAAATGTTACACTTCAATTAGCCGATCGTTCTGTCAAAGTTCCTAAGGGGATTATTGAAGACGTGCTAATTAAAGTAGGTGACTTTTTCTTTCCCGTTGATTTTGTCGTCCTAGAAACCGAACCGGTCAAGAACCCTAAGAATCATTCTAGGAAGGCCATTTCTAGCCACCTCCAATGCTTTGATTAATTTTAGAAATGGATTAATGAAACTAACATTTGGGAACATGACCATTGACCTCAATATTTTTCACATAGGAAAAAACAACCCGATGATTTCTATGATCAACCTATGGATGTCAATTTAATTGATAATATAGTTGATCAAGCATTCATCAACCCTAATGATGCTCTTGATTTTTGTTTAAAATACTTTGGTCAATATTGGGATGATTATGAATATAAAAATGAGGTCAATGCATTGTTAGATTCCACCATTCCTACAAATAACCAAGCTTATGAACCACCTCCTTTGCCACTTTTTGAAGCTAGTGAACCCGTTGAGTCAAAGCCGCCCGATTTAGAACTCAAACCTCTTCCCGACACTCTTAAGTACGCCTTTTTAGGTCCTAACGAGTCTCTTCCCGTTATAATTGCCTCTAATCTGACCAAGTCACAAGAGGATGAGCTTGTAAGTGTGCTTAGAAAACATAAGGAAGCCATAGATATTAAAGGAATTAGTCCGGCCATTGTCCAACATAGGATTCACTTAATTGATGATGCCAAACCAGTTCGTGAGCCACAAAGATGGTTGAACCCTACCATGATGGAAGTCGTTAGGAAGGAAATTCTTAAGTGTCTAGATAATGAAATCATTTATCCCATTTCTGATAGCTCTTGGGTTAGCCCGATTCAGGTTGTACCTAAAAAGTCGGGTATTACCGTGGTGACTAACGAGAACAATGAGCAAGTTCCTACTCGTGTCCAATCCGGTTGGAGGGTGTGCATAGACTATAGGAAACTCAATGATGCCACTAGAAAAGACCACTTTCCTTTACCGTTCATAGATCAAATGTTAGAAAGGTTAGCTGGTCATGCCTACTACTGTTTTCTAGATGGTTATTCCGGATATTTCCAAATTCCCATAGCTCCCGAAGACCAAGAGAAAACCACTTTCACACGTCCCTTTGGAACCTTTGCTTATCGTCGCTTAGCTTTCGGTCTAACCACTGCCCCGGCCACCTTTCAATGGTGCATGATGAGCATCTTTTCTGACATGGTAGGTGAATTCCTAGAAATTTTCATAGATGACTTCTCCATCTTTGGTTCGTCCTTCCATTAATGCCTAAACCATCTTGAGTTAGTCTTAAAATGGTGTAAAGAAACCAACCTCGTTCTTAATTGGGAAAAATGTCATTTCATGGTTAAAGAAGGAATCGTTCTTGGTCATAAAATTTCTGAAAAGGGGATCAAAGTAGATAAATCCAAAGTTGACCTCATTGCCAATCTACCCCCACCAACATCGGTCAAAGGAATTCGTTCCTTTTTAGGACATGCTGGTTTTTATAGGCGTTTCATTAAAGATTTTAGCAAAAAGGCTAGACCCTTGACCACCCTTCTTGGCAAAGATGTCAAATTTGAGTTCACTAAAGATTGTTTACAATCTTTTGAACACCTTAAGAAAGAATTGACCTCGGCCCCGATAATCGAGTCTCCCGATTGGAGTCAACCTTTCGAGTTAATGTGTGATGCATCTGATTACGCATTAGGGGCTGTTCTAGGGCAACAAATCAATAAGATACCTCATGTCATATACTACGCTAGTAAGACCTTAAATGATGCGCAACTTAATTATTCTACCACCGAAAAGGAGCTTCTAGTCGTAGTCTTTGCCCTCGAGAAATTTAGGTCTTATCTTATTGGTTCGAAAATCATTGTTTACACCGATCATTCCGCCCTTCGATATCTCTTCTCTGAGAAAGATTCGAAAGCCCGATTGATTAGGTGGATCTTGTTGCTCCAAGAATTTGACCTAGAAATTAGGGATAAGAAAGGGTCCAAAAATGTCGTTGCCGATCACCTTTCTTGATTAGTGGTGGAGTCAACCACTGACTCGCCTTTGAATGAATCTTTTCCCGATGAACATCTCTTTTCTATCTCTACTCCTCCTTGGTTCGCCGACATTGTCAATTACCTTGCAACCGGCGAAATTCCCTCTCATTGGTCCACAAAAGATAAATCAAAATTTTTCTCTCAAGTCAAACACTTCTTTTGGGATGACCCATATCTCTTTAAATATTGCCCCGACCAAATCATTCGGAGGTGCGTCCCAAACCATGGGTTTCGAAGTATCCTTTCCTTTTGTCATGATCATGTTGGGCTTGCTAAGCAGGCCTTAAGTCCACATTAGTATGATATTGTCCGCTCTGGGCCATGGCCACATCCGCACGGATTTGTTTTTGGGCTCCTCCCAAAAGGCCTCATACTAATGGAGTTAACCAGCTGCTTATAATCTAGCTATCTGCCCCTTCCACAAACGATGTGGGACAACTCCTAACAATCTCCCCCTTCACACATCGGGCCCGACACCTGTCGAATCTACCACCATTCTTTGTCATCTGTTCCCCTTGACCCATACTGGAAGTTCCTTGCCATCTGCCTCCCCCTTGGCCCATACTGGAAAGCCCACCTGCTCCCCCTTAAGCCCAACCTAGGATAGCCCATCTGCCTCTTCTTGGATCCATTCTGGAGCCCATCGAGATTGTTATGGACCGTTATAACCATAACTCTTACACTTGCGATTAATCTATTTACATCTTGCACCGCCGCCACACCCGCGGAACCCGCCGCCTGAACACCTTTCAGGAAGACTTTCGATACAAGGAACCCAACAGATCTTCAATCGCCACCGAGGGGAACCTCCCACATCACAATATCGCAACCCGTTACCCCCAAGATCCAATTACCGAACCTGGCTCTGATACCACTTATTGGGCAGCCAAGCATGCCTTAAGTCCACATTAGTATGATATTGTCCGCTCTGGGCCATGGCCACGCCCGCACGGATTTGTTTTTGGGCTCCTCCCAAAAGGCCTCATACTAATGGAGTTAACTAGCTGCTTATAATCTAGCTATCTGACCCTTCCACAAACGATGTGGGACAACTCCTAATAGATCAAGCTTGTGGAGGTCATTTTAGTGCTAAGAAAACAGCAGCTAAAATCCACCAAAGCGGTTTTTATTGGCCTAGTTTGTTTAAGGATGCTGCTGAATTCTGTGCCGCTTGTAGTAGGTGTCAACACTTAGGAAAGATCACTAGAAGAAATATGATGCCTATGAGTCCCATCTTAATCATTAAGATTTTTGATGTGTGGGGCACAGATTTTATGGGTCCCTTTCCTAGCTCTTTTAGCAACCTCTACATTCTCTTAGCGGTTGATTATGTATCTAAGTGGGTAGAAGTCATACCGACTAAGTCCAATGATAACAAGGTCGTTCTTAAATTCTTAAAAGAGAATATATTTTCTCGATTTGGCACACCTAGAGCTATCATTAGTGACCAAGGTATGCACTTTAAGAATCGTCAATTTGAATCCCGTTTGAAAAAGTACTCAATTACTCATAGGTTGGCTACCCCTTATCATCCTCAAACTAGTGGTCAATTTGAAGTCTCGAATAGGCAAATTAAGCAAATTTTAGAAAAGACTATCAGCTCGAATAGGAAAGATTGGTCCATCAAACTGATAGATGCCTTATGGGCCTATCGGACCGCTTTTAAGACTGTTTTGGGCATGTCCCCTTACAGAATTGTGTTTGGTAAAGCCTGTCACTTGCCCGTTGAACTAGAACATAAGGCCTTATGGGCCATTAGAGATTTGAACTTTGACTTACCAACCGCCGGTAGTCATAGGAAGTTGCAATTGTCAGAACTAGAGGAATTAAGAAATGAGGCCTATAAAAATGCTAAAATCTATAAAGAAAGAACTAAACTTTTTCATGATAAATCCATTTTGAGAAAATCATTTTCTCCAGGTCAAAAAGTTCTTTTATACAATTCTAGGGTTCATTTATTCCCCGGGAAATTGAGATCTAGGTGGGAAGGTCCTTACATTGTTAGGACCGTTTTTCCTCACGGTGTTGTTGAAATTGAAAATCCTAAAAATGGTAATATATTTAAAGTCAATGGACAAAGACTCAAACCATTTTTAGAGCTGCCATTTGATCCCGAGGATGAGGTCACCCACCTCATCAACCCGTGATTCATGTAAGTTTCTTTCAGTAGGTAAATTCTCTCCTTCATCCCTTGTCAGGTATTATCTCCTCATTCTCCTTTACTCATTTCTCTTGCATTTGCATACATTGAGGACAATGCATGATCTAGGTATGGGGGAGGGTTTTTAGTGTAAATATAAAAATCAGAAAATCCAAAAAAATTAAAAATGAAAAAAATCACAAAAAGAGTTGTAGAATTGTAAATAGTAGAATTCTAATCTTATTCTAGTCTTGTTAATTGATTGCTAGTTGCTTGATGCACCCTTACATGCTATGATAATCTTGTGATCCTTTAGCTTTTGATTGAGAAGTGATTTGCTAAGTTCTTGTCACACACTTACACTAGCAAGGTGTAACTAGTAGACTTATTTGATTTGTGCAAGAAATTCAAAGGTCATGATTAGGTGTAAGATGATTTGGTTTTCATGCTTTGAGTACAAGTAGGTGCATTAAGGATACCTTTACTTGATATTGATTATGTTCTACCACACCAAGTGAGTTTTGAGCCTATATGCACATCTTTTGCATTTATATTCATTTGCTTAAGTGTCCACTTGTCATTTGCATTGCTAGCACTTGTTTGAGTTCTATCTTGAAACACATGACATTGATTGATAAAAAGATGATAAAGGCATTTAGGAATAACCAATATTTCCAAAATATCCACACCATTCTTATGTGATCAATTAGTTACCCCTTTGAGCTTAATCAAATTCTTTCGGTGACACACTACATTACTTGCCTAAGACCTTTTTCTTGTACAGCCTTACGTATACTTGATCCCAATTTGTCAAAGGCTAGTAGAAACTTGAGGGAGTAATAAGGTGTGTGAAATGGGTTTACTTTTGTTCATAACTTTTGAGGAAATATATGTTTTGTTGGTTACCTTGTTAGTCGATTTTCAAGTTAAATCTAAAGGAGGATTATGGTTTCTTATAGCTCTCATAAGAAAAAAAAATAATAAAAAAAAAAGAAGAAAAAAAAATTATATATATATATATATATATGAGAGCATATTTACGTTTTGTAATTCTTCTTCATTCTACTAGTCAAGCCTTGTTGAAAGTAGAAAAATAATTGTTTGGGGAGGAAGTTTGGTGTTGTGCATGATTTGCATGGTGACTACTAGCTTTTGACACTTCACCTTGTTTGGCCTTATTTGACATACCCTGTCCCTAGCCCCCAAATAAAGACCTTTTGATTGTCATCATTGATGTATGTTGTGTTTAAGTTAGAATGATACCAAATGTCAAGCAAGCTTTTGATTTTGTTGGAATTGAGTGATACACTTACCCTTGTTCTTGAGTGAATGTTCTTTTGTGAGTGAAATGTGAGGTATTGCTTGTTTTGCATATGAGATCTCAAGTTTTGACTCTAAAGTGTGCTCTTGTAGACTTAGCATGGTTTCCAATAATTTTTGCACTTGACATGAACTTGTAATCACTCGTGCATGCTTCTTTAAGTAGACTATGTGAATCCTTGCACTTTCCACACCAAGACTTTGCAAATTCATTTTGATTCTTAAGTTGATGTATCATGAGAGGACATGTATGTGTGGTGTTGCATTGCCATGTAATCTTTTATACGAACTAGATGGATTTTGTGGGTACATTCAGTATAGGCCCTCACGAGACCTCACTCGTCCACTAGAGCTGCCTAGGGGTTTAAAGGGCTTGTTGCATATGCCAAATGCAACCGTCACACCTACGAAAATGAGTATAGAACCTTTTATCTAGATTTTATTTTTTCTTTTTGTTTTACTCGAGGACGAGCAAAAGATAGGTATGGGGGCATTTGATAAGTGCATATTTTTGCATATTTTTATTACCTATTTATTGCCTGAACTCGTATTTTAATAATTTATTTTGTTGCATTTCAGGAAATTCGTAAATAAATAAAGAAATGGCAAAATAAAGAAATAAAGAGCAAGGAAGGGAAAAAGAGGAAGAAAAATGACTTAAATGAAAAGAGGAAAAAGAATTAAGAGCTTGGTGGAAAAGGAATCTTGGAGGACATGTGGAAGGTGGAGATCATCCCAACACACTACATAAGTGTATGGCCAAAATCAACTCTTCAAAGCTTAAGGGGGAAGGAAACAAATAAATGGCTAGGATTTCACCACCACACACCACAAATGTATGGTGGGGATTTACTAAACACCCCCCTTAACTCTAATTCCTATCCTATAAATACCCCCTCACCCCCTTGTATTTAGGAACTCAGATTTTATGGTAGATTTAATTTCTTGTATTTTCTTTAGTTTTAAATCTTGTAAACATTCTTTTTAATTTTAATGCAATTTCATTTCCTTTAATTTCTTGTCTTGCTCACTCGTTTATTTTACTTTCCTTTCGTTATTTTCGTAAATCCGTTTAGTGGACAAAGTAGCGAAATGCTAACCACTATGGGTTGAAAATAACGAATTTAATTTCTTGTTCGTAGTTGTTAATTTTAATTTTGCCCCTTTAAATCTCAATTTTATTGTGGGTTTTATAATTGTTAATTGTAGATCCATTTTTTATGTTTTATGTGTAGTGTAATTTAAAAAAAAAAATTTAATTTCGTTAAATTTCATTTTTATTCCTGTCTTTACTTATGTTTTTATTCGAACCAAACACACTACTTGCCCTCTTTATTTTCACACAAACACACCTTTTCCTTTTTTTCTCACACTTGCGATTAAACACATCCCTTCCCCGTTTTCTGTTTTTCTTGTACGAGTCTCAGCCCCTGTGTTTGTTCTAAACCCAGCACCTCCATTCATCTCATTCCCTTGTTTGTTTTTTGTTTATTTTCGTTTGTTTTTAGTTTCAATCACAGCACATCTCCTCTGCATCTCTTTCTCTTCTTCTTCCAACTCTTTTTTTCCCCTCCTCCTGTTTTGTCTTCTTTTGTTATCGCTAAGTTTAATTTTCTGCTTTTCGTTTGAGTCACCGAGTCAACTCAGTAGTGTCTAGTGAGTTCGAATTGCTTCGTTTTAGTGCCTTCGAGTTTGGGTTTGATGTTCGAATGTCTGAGTTCTTATTGCCCTTTCGTTGTTATATGCTGAATTTCGATTTCTGCATCTCTGTTTGAGTTCTTTTTTGATTGTTATATGTTGTTATATGCATCTCTGTTATAGTTCGTTGAATGTCTGAGATTGCAGTTTATTTGTAAGTTGATTTTGCGGTTCTGCGAGTTGGGTTTCGCCGAGTGATTCAGTGTTCTGATTTTTGAGTTTTATTTTTTTACGTTTGCCCAGTTGCTTACCGTGCTTGTTAATGATTTCTAAGTCCAGTTGTGTTACAAATTTTTGAGTTCGTGGTACGTAATTCATTTGAGTTTGCAAGTCAATTGATTGAGTCCAGTCGAGTAATGTTGGTTTTGTGTTTTGAATTGTTCGAATTTTGAGTTTTGTTTCTACGTTTTGGTTTTAATTTATGCTGAGTTACGAGTTGCCGAGTTGACTCGAGTCCTGAGTTTTGTTTGAGACAGTTTGGTTATTTTGGTGAAGTCGTAGTGTAGTTTTTGTTTTGTGCTGAGTTTGGAGATAAAAAAAAATTTGCTGTTGGGTCGTTTTTGGCTAGTTAGATTTACGAAGCGTTCATGTCAAAATTTTCTGTAAATAATTCTTAATTTTAACAAAAGGAAAAAAAAATTGTTCTAGAATAAAGTCTTATTTTATTTTCGAATTTAGGAATTTAGAATAATTTGTAGAATAATCTTAGAATAATATTTAGAATAAATTAGAATAATTTAGTTTAAAAATTCCAATTAGTTCTTATTTTATTTTGTAAAATCCCAAATCTTTAAAAAAAAAAATCCAGTTGTTCTAATTCGATTAGATTAAAAATTATGGATCGCGAAAATATTAGTCTCTGCGGAACGAATCTAAATTTACTAAAACGAGATTGTGCACTTGCAATCATATTTATTTTTAGCACATCACAGTCCAAGCAATTCGAAGTAGTGCTACAATGAAGTTGATAAGTGGATTTTATATCCACTTGGAGCGTTCCATATCGGCTTAAATTGATTGTTTTGGACTCAAGTTTGTGGTGGTTTTGATGTGTTTTGCTTAGTTTTGCAGAATTACGAGAATGTTGACTAAGGTGGATGCTTCTATAATTTTTTGGGAATTAATTGATTAAAATTCGGATTTTCGAGAAGGGTTGCGCATTTTACACTGTTTTGGCCATATCTTGAGTTCTAGAAGTCCGTTTTATGCCCGTAAGCAGTCCACGCGAAGATAACGAGATTTTCTTTCATTCTAAGATAGTCCAGATGTCCAATTACATGGCAAACGTTCCAGAAAATCTGAAGAAAAGTCAGCCACGAATTTTCCTTAAAAACATAATCAATTTAGGAAATGTTTCTTGCAGAAATTCTATTATAATTCTGTTTTTGTATTTTCTTGCTGGGCAAGACTTGGAGTGCCTATATAAACACATCCTACCATGTAATTTGTATCAGATTTTTATTATTGTAACGTAGAACTGCAAGAGAGAAGAGTGGAGAAGAATTCAAGCTCGGTGACAAGCAAGATCTAGATCTACTTCATCTTTTGTATACTTTGGATAATAGATTTGTTTTCTCAACTCTTGTTTTTATTAATATTATTGCTTCTTTATTTTATATTTCGTTTAATATCATGTTTTCATCTAATCCCATGGTGACGAACGGTTCAATTATGAACTAATCGTTGTCATGGGATCCTAATGGATTTATCTATGTAGCTTAGTAGTTTATATGCTTTAAAGATTTACGTGTGGTGAATTCTTGATATCCTCGTATGGTTGTGTTTCATGTATTTAGATGCGTCGCGAACATCTAATTTGTTAATCTCTTGCTAAACGAGAGTGGATCTTGAGATTTAGAACTTGCCATGCTAGCATAGGATAGTTTGATGTTTTTACATCATGATTTGTGGCGTAAATAGAGATATTATGCTACCTTATGTGATCTAGGTGGATAACTTGTGCTTAAACCTTTATGTTTTCAAATTCTATAGAGATATAGGGTCTAAACATATTTGGTGTCTACCCATCTTCTATCTCTTTTGTGGATGCATGCGTAGTTTGGTATTAGTATATCGAGAGATAGCTTTTAATTGTTTCGTGTTATCCGATCAGATATAAAAACCATCACATGTATTGATTAAAGGCTGCGACTCTAAGTGAAGTAGATAATGAAATTAGGATTCCATGTTTTATCTCATATAAGTAATTCATATTAAATTCTCATTAGTTAATTATTCTTAGTTTAATAATTTGCATCCTAGTTAATTTAGATAATTAAAACCTCATTCTTGTTATTTGTCTTAGCAGTGGATTAAAATTAAACATTGTTGCATAGGCATATTTACTGATTGAAACTTAACCAGATCTCTGCGGAACGAACTTTAATTATATTACTTGTGACTACGTGCGCTTGCGTAATTTTGTGCTAACAAGTTTTTGGCGCCGCTGCCGGGGATCATCGGTGTTTTGTTTAGTTTATGTGCTTGTCATCTGTGGTCGTTAGCGTTCACTGACTCGGATTTCTTACTTAGTTGTTTGTTTCGTGGTGTTTTCAGGTACTTGAACGTGTATGCGAACATGTTTGCAGGCTCGTAAGGAAAAACTGGCAGAAGACGGTCTTGTAGTAGATAATCAGAAAGAGGAACTTGAAACTACTGTAGAGATGGCAGATTTACCAGCAGCAGTTAAGGCTTTGAAGGACTATTCGCAGCCGAAGATTACTGACATACAATCTAGTATTGTCAGGCCAGCTATTGCAGCAAATAACTTTGAGATCAAGCCGAGCACAATTCAGATGGTGCAGAATTCGGTTCAGTTTGGGGGTACTTCGACAGAGGATCCTAATATGCACATCAGGGACTTTATCGAGATCTGCGACACTTTCAAATTTAATGGTGTGTCGGATGATGCTATCAAGTTGAGGCTTTTCCCATTCTCCTTAAGGGATAAGGCTAAGGGCTGGTTACATTCTCTACCAGCTGGTTCCATTACTACATGGGATGATCTTGCTCAGAAGTTTCTTACTAAATTCTTCCCTATGGCGAAAACTGTAGCAATAAGGAACCAGTTAACTCAATTTCAACAGCAATCTGGTGAATCTTTGTGTGAGGCTTGGGAACGTTATAAGGAGATGCTACGAAGGTGCCCTCATCATGGCATGCCTGATTGGATGGTTATTAATGGTTTCTACAATGGGTTGGGAGCACAGACTAGGCCTTTGCTAGATGCAGCATCTGGTGGAGCTCTGTGGGCGAAGAGCTATGAGGAAGCTTATGATCTTATTGAGATGATGGCTGCTAACGAATATCAGAATCCAACACAGAGGCTTTCTCAAGGTAAGGTAGCAGGTGTTCTTGAAGTGGACACAGCTTCAGCTATTGCAGCTCAGTTGAAGGCTCTTTCGATGAAGGTGGATTCTCTTGCTAATTATGGAGTTCAGCAGGTTGCTAGTGTTTGTGAGCTATGTGCGGGCGCACATGAAACGAATCAGTGTGCTATCTCTTCTGAATCAGCACAGTTCGTAAGTAATTTTCAGAGACCTGCTGCACCAGTACCAGCCACCTATCATCCAAACAATAGGAATCATCCTAACTTCAGCTGGAGCAACAACCAAGGTGCTCAACAACCTCAGCCCTATCAGCAGTTTCAGGGTCAGCAAGCAAGGCCATTCAATCAAGGTTACCAGCAGCAGTATGCTCCAAAGCAATCATATCAGCCTCCTGGATTTCAGCAGCAACAGCCCCAGGCTCATGCGGGGCAATCTTCTAATGAAAAATCAGATGATGTGTGGATAGCGTTAAAGAACCTACAAGCTGGTCAGAAACTCTTTGAAACTCAGATAGGACAGATTGCAAGTGCCTTACTTAGTAGGCAACAAGGAACTCTTCCTAGTGATACGGAAACAAATCCAGGTAGGAGGGATAGCAAAGAACAGGTGAAGGCTGTGACTTTGAGATCGGGAAAAGTTATAGCAGGCCCTAAATCAGCAGTCGAAGAAGATGAAGATGTTCAGAATCAGCAGGTTGAAAAATCTGCAGTGCCCGAAATTGCTCAATTTGATTTTGGTGGCTGATCAGCAAGGTGGTGAAGTAGAGAAGAGCAAGGAACCTGTTAAAAATTCTGTGGAGCAGTCTACAAAGAACACTCAGATCTATCCTCCTCCTCCTTATCCTAGAAGACTCCAGAAGTAGCAGTTGGACAAGAAGTTTGCTAAGTTCTTAGAGGTGTTCAAGAAGTTGCAGATTAACATTCCCTTTGCCGAAGCTCTTGAACAGATGCCGAGCTATGCCAAGTTCATGAAGGGGATTCTTTCTCGTAAGTTGAAGCTCGAGGAATTAGAGACCGTTGCTCTAACGGAAGAATGCAGTGCTGTGCTGCAACAGAAATTGCCTTCAAAACTAAAGGATCCTGGTAGCTTTACTATTCCATGCACTATTGGTAATTTGTCTTTTGCGAAGTGCTTGTGTGACTTGGGAGCTAGAATCAATCTCATGCCCCAGTCAGTCTATATGCAACTTGGTCTACCGGAACCAAAGCCTACCAACATCTCTTTGCAGTTGGCTGATTGTTCAGTTACATATCCTAGAGGCATAGTGGAGGATATGTTGGTGAAAGTTGACAAACTCATATTTCCTGCTGATTTTGTTATCTTGGATTTCCAAGAAGATAAGAAGATTCCCATAATCTTGGGAAGACCATTCTTGGCGACGGGAAAGACTTTGATTGATGTGCAGAAAGGGGAGCTCACCATGAGGGTGCAAGACCAGAATGTCACTTTCAATGTTTTTAATGCAATGAAACTTCCCTCAGATGAAGAAGAATGTTTGAAGGTGGATTGGGTTGATTCTGCAGTTACTATGGAAATGGAGTAGTTGCTTAAGTCAGACTCTTTGGAAAAAGCTTTAGTTGGTGACTCTGATTTTGAAGATGAGGAATTAGCCGAGCAACTTCAGCAGCTAAATTCAGCCCCTTGGAAAAGAAGATTTGATTTGCCTTTTGAATCTCTCGGGTTCGCAGAACTTAAAAATTCGAGGGGCGCCTGAAACCATCTATTGAGGAAGCTCCTACACTTGAACTCAAACCACTTCCGGAACATTTGAGGTATGTTTTTCTTGGGGATGCATCTACATTACTTGTTATTATTGCCTCTAACTTGTCAGCCAGTGCGGAAGAAAAGCTTTTGCGAATTTTGAGGGAGTTCAAGTCAGCAATTGGTTGGACTATAGCAGATATCAAAGGAATCAGCCCTTCTTATTGCATGCACAAAATTCTGCTAGAGGAGGGAGCTAAGCCTTCTGTTGAGCATCAGCGGAGACTTAATCCGATTATGAAAGAGGTGGTGAAGAAGGAAATTCTAAAGTGGCTTGATGCGGGTATTATCTATCCTATCTCAGACAGTTCTTGGGTGAGCCCGGTTCAATGTGTGCCAAAGAAAGGAGCCATGACAGTTGTTGCTAATGAAAAGAATGAGCTCATCCCTACTCGAACAGTCACGGGGTGGAGAGTTTGCATGGACTATAGGAAGCTCAACAAAGCCACGAGAAAAGATCACTTTCCTTTGCCATTCATTGATCAGATGCTAGACAGGTTGGCGGGACATGAGTACTATTGCCTCCTTGATGGATATTCAGGCTACAATCAGATTTGCATTGCTCCGGAAGATCAAGAGAAGACCACATTCACATGTCCTTTTGGTACCTTTGCTTTCCGACGGGTTTCTTTCGGACTTTGTGGTGCTCCCGCCACTTTTCAAAGGTGCATGATGGCTATTTTCTCAGACATGATTGGCTCGAATGTGGAGGTTTTTATGGATGACTTCTCAGTTTTTGGTACTTCATATGACGAGTGCTTGCATAATCTTGGCTTGGTTTTGAAACGTTGTGTGGAGACTAACTTGGTGCTTAATTGGGAGAAGTGTCACTTCATGGTGCGAGAGGGAATTATTCTTGGGCACAAGGTATCTGGTAGAGGACTTGAGGTGGATAGGGCTAAGGTGGAAACAATCGAAAATCTTCCTCCACCTATCTCTGTTAAAGGAATTCGTAGTTTTCTTGGTCATGCGGGTTTCTATCGGCGATTCATCAAAGACTTCTCAAAAATTTCTAAACCCTTGTGCAATCTCTTGGAAAAGGATGTTCCTTTCAAGTTTGATGATGAGTGTCTTGCAGCTTTTGAGCTCTTGAAGAAGAAGTTGACTACTACACCAGTCATTACCGCACCTAATTGGGAGGAACCGTTTGAACTTATGTGTGATGCTAGTGACTATGCTGTTGGAGCTGTGCTTGGTCAAAGGAAGGATAGAATTTTTCATGTGGTTTACTATGCTAGTAAAACCCTCAATAATGCACAGCTGAACTACACTACTACGGAGAAGGAGTTGCTAGCAGTTGTCTATGGTTTCGAGAAATTCAGGTCTTATTTGCTTGGTACGAAGGTGATTGTGTATACGGATCATGCTGCAATTCGATATCTCATGTCGAAGAAGGATTCAAAGCCTAGATTGATTCGTTGGGTGCTTCTTTTGCAAGAATTTGATGTGGAAATCAAGGATAGGAAAGGCACGGATAATCAAGTAGCGGATCATCTCTCACGCTTAGAGGACCACGGTAAGGATTCGCATAACAAATCTCTTATTAATGAATCTTTTCCAGATGAGCAGCTTTTTGGAGTGCAAGGTGAAGAGCCATGGTTTGCAGATTATGTGAACTATTTGGTTAGCAATGTTATTCCTCCGGAATTTTCTTATGCTCAAAAGAAGAAGTTTCTGCATGATGTGAAGTGGTACCGTTGGGACGAGCCATTCTTGTTTAAGCTTGGTGTGGATCAGATTTTGAGGAGGTGCATTCCGTATAGTGAAACGGAAGGTATTTTGCATGATTGTCATTCTACCACATATGGAGGCCATTACGGTGGTGATAAAACAGCTCAGAAAGTACTTCAAGCGGGATTCTATTGGCCAACTCTGTTTAAAGATTCTCATAGGTTCGTGATGAGTTGTGATCGATGTCAAAGGGTTGGTAATATTTCCAGGAGGAACGAGATGCCTCTTAGTACGATCCTTGAAGTTGAGATTTTTGATGTGCGGGGAATAGATTTCATGGGTCCGTTTGTTTCCTCTTGCAACAATCAGTACATTCTCTTAGCAGTGGATTACGTGTCTAAATGGGTCGAGGTGAAGGCTTTACCGACCAATGATGCTAAGGTGGTGCTGAATTTTCTTCACAAGTAGATTTTCACACGTTTTGGAACTCCACGAGCGATAATCAGTGATGAGGGGACACACTTCTGTAATCGTCAATTTACTGCTATGATGGCAAGGTATAATGTGACTCATCGTGTTGCCACAGCGTATCATCCTCAAACTAATGGTCAAGCGGAGGTTTCGAATCGTGAGATCAAGAGAATTCTCGAGAAAGTAGTAAATCCATCAAGGAAGGATTGGTCTTTGAAGTTAGACGAAGCGGTTTGGGCGTATAGAACTGCTTACAAGACACCCCTAGGTATGTCTCCTTATCAGTTGGTATTTGGTAAGGCTTGTCATTTGCCGGCAGAGTTAGAGCACAAGGCCTATTGGGCGTTGAAGAAGTTAAACTTATATATTTCAGCTGCGGGTGAGAAACGTCTACTTCAGTTAAATGAGCTCGAGGAATTTCGTGAGCAGGCTTACGATAATGCTAAGATGTACAAGGAGAAAGTGAAGAGGTGGCATGATAGGAAGTTGGTGCATAAGTCGTTTGTGCCGGGCCAACAAGTTTTGCTTTATAATTCTCGCCTTAAACTTTTTCCGGGTAAGCTCAAATCAAAGTGGTCGGGTCCGTTTACAGTCAAAACCGTGTTTCCACATGGGGCAGTGGAGATATTTAGGGGTTCTATTGATGATGCTTTCAAGGTAAATGGACAGAGACTTAAGCCGTATTATGGAGGAATGGTCAACCGCGAGAAGGTTGCCGCAGTTTTATCTTGTTCGTGATTTTTCAGAAGAATGTCAAGCTAATGACATTAAACGAGCGCTTCTTGGGAGGCAACCCAAGTGAGGAAGTATTTGTTGGGCAAAAAAAAATGAGTGTTGTGAGTGTGTGAAAAAAGAAAAAAATAAATAAATAAATAAATATATATATATATATATATATATATATATATATATATATATATATATATATATATATATATATATATATGGGTCACGTAGGCTGCACCTGCGTAACGCTGGCTGCACCTGCGTAACGCAGGCTGCGCCTGCGTTTCTGTAAGACGCGCAGGCTGCGCCTGCGTGATGCAGGCTGCGCCTGCGTTACTGCATTGAGCGCAGTCTGCGCCTCCTGCGCGCAGTCTGCCTGAAGTGCAGAAGGGTTGAGCAGTTTTGATCGAATTTTTTTTGGCTGTTGCTATAAAAAAAAAAAAAAATTTTACCTCCCAAAATTTCTTTCTCCTTTCTCCCTTTTTATATTATCATCTCCTAACCCAATCCTAAACCAATTTCAATTCCAAAACCTCCCAAATTTCTCCTAAATTTCTACATACAATTCTTTTCTAATTCTTTTTCTATTAATTCTTAATTCTATCCTACATCAAATTCAAACCCATTCCAATTTCTCCTTTCCACAATCAAATTTAAATTCATCCTATCACTCCATTATATATATACACCTATACATACAAACCCAATTCATTCTCTCCATATCTACATCTCTAAAAATTCAAGCTCAAGAAGGATTTAAGTTTGGGGGAAGTTGCACAAGTTCACCTCTTTGATTCATAGTGGGTATATTTCTTCTCTAATTTTATTTTTTTTCTATGAATTTGTGTTCTTGTGAATTGGGGGTTTTATATTAGTCTTGTTATTTGGGTGTTTTTGGGGTGATTTTTGCTTGGTGGTTGTTGGTGGAATTATTGTTGAGTGGGATTTTGATTATTATGGCTCCTAAACGAATGATGGGTAGTTCTAGTAGGGTGGAGAGATTTTCTTCTCCGGAGGCGGAGGTAGAGTATAATCGGTTGTTGTCAAAGCCGGTGGCGAAGGAAAGGGGGTTTTCGCCATCTCGTCATTATGGGTTGGTTGAGGTGATTAGTGAGTTACGTTGGGGAGAGATTTGTAAGGCACCTACTCCGGTTCCGGTGAATTTGGTTAGGGAGTTTTATGCTAATGCTAAAGATGAGCAGAATGGTGTGTGTATGGTTCGTGGTAAACGGGTGGATTACAGATCAGATGCTATTCGTCCAATTTTGGGACAACCACCTAAGCTTGTGGGGGATGAAAATTGGACATTGAAGACTAGTGATGATGTGGATATGGAGGCGATTGTTCGTGAACTTTGTGTTCCCGGTACAAGTTGGAAGTATAAGTTGGGAACTAATGAGCCTCTTTCTTTTCTGTCTTCTGCTATGAATAAGTTTGCACGAGCATGGTATCTATTTCTTTGTGCCAATATTATGCCTACTTCTCATACGGGTGAGGTCACAGCTGATAGAGCGATTATTCTTTGGGGCATTCTAAAGGGAAAATACATTGATGTCGCCCACATTGTTCAGCAGAATATTCGCAGGTGTCTAAAGTCTAGTGCACTGTCATCGATGCCCCATGCTTCTATCATAGTTGGGTTGTGTATGGATAGTGGTGTTACCTGGGGTGCGGATGAGGAGTTGCAGTCACCTTTGCCGTCCATTGTTGATGTGTCTATTGATCGAATGCCGGAATGGCAAGGCGGAATCCCACATCCTAGGGGGCTTGGGTATGATGTTCGTGGTGCTGGTACTAGTGGTCAGGGAGCGGGCGCTCATCCACGGGTTTCGAGACTATTGAGGGTTTTGGATGCTCACTTTAGACGTTTGTACAGGCGTATGGATGCTATACATGCTAGTAACCGGGAGTATGCTGAGGATATGGCTACAGCTTTGAGAGATGTGGGTATTCAGGCCCGGTGGCCTGTCTATGGAGCTCGTACACCTTATCCACCGCCAGATACTGATTCATCCGAGGATGAGGACGAGTAGGTATGTTTCTGCTATCCCTCGTATTTACTTCCATTCAATGCGGACATTGAATATTTTAAGTTTGGGGGTGGTTTGAGGGATTAATAGTTGTTGTTGTATATGTGTGTTCATGTAGGATATCATGTTTTGCATGCTTAGTAGTAATTCATTCATGTTATGTTCGTTATGTTTGTTTCATGTAGGGCATTCTGTTTTTGTTTCGTATACCATGTGAGTTCATATTAGTTGCATTTGCATAGCATGCATATTTCATGATCCCTTAGAACGAGCTAATTCTGATTGGTAGGTAGGTGTCTAATTGAGTGTGGTAATGATGAATAGAGGGTTGACTTATAGTTTCTATGAAATTGACTTATGTGTTTCAGAAACAAAACTAATTTCACAGTCTCATTGGGTGCTTTTGGGCTAGGTTAGGGTCATGCTTGTTTGGATGTTTTGAGATTTAATCACTTGATTATATTTAGAATTTTCATTATTCCCTTGATGGCTTAGAACCCTGAAGTCTAAGTTTGGGGGAAAACAGGGATTTCATGCTTAAATTGTAAATAATTGTTAATAATGGCTAGGCGTCAAATGGCTAGTAGCCGGCTCATAATTATATGAGTAGTCTAGGGTTGGAATTGAGAATTCTCATTCCAGATTGCATAGGAAAAAAAAGAGAAAAAAAAAAGCAGAAAAAGAAAAAAAAAAGTCAAAAGTGTCAATTGTTTATATGCAAAATTAACTAGGGTGAGCTCTTTAATACTCGAGCAATTAAGTTCGCGGGGACTTTGTGCCTAGTGACCTAAGGCTTTTATAGTCTGGGATCCACTAACCCAACGCTCGCTACATGGGTATTATGTATAAGCCTTTCGGGGTCTCATCCATTGTACGGTTAAATAAGCATGTTTGTATATTATGTGTCGTAGTTGTTTAGTAATAAAAGCATGAATTTCTGTCTACCTTGGATAAGGATGGAGGTGTTCCTAGGTTATGAAGTGTCTACAGTCTATTCTATTTATAAACCTGTGATTGTCTTGACGAAGAGCATGTATGATTTTTGACCTAGTTTTGGGAGTATTTCTGATGAGCATTGCACACACGCACGTTTCTGTTCATGTATTGTTAGTATACGGGAACTTGGTCGAGCTCTATTTGGATTTAGTTGCATTCTCTAAGATATTTGCTTGCTAGTTGGTTTTGGTTAGTTTGAAGGGGATCGTTGCATTTTCATTCTAGTTGCATTCATGCATTGCATTGCATTAGGTTAATTTGATTTTGTGGGTACATTCGCTATAGGCCCTCACGAGACCTTACTCGTCCACTAGGGCTGCCTAGGGGTTTAAAGGGATTGTTGCATATGCCAAATGCAACCGTGATCACCTACGGAAGTGGTACTAGTTAGTTAGTTAGTTGTAATTGTTTATGCTTGAGGACAAGCATCGGTTTAAGTTTGGGGGTGTGATAAGTGGATTTTATATCCACTTGGAGCGTTCCATATCGGCTTAAATTGATTGTTTTGGACTCAAGTTTGTGGTGGTTTTGATGTGTTTTGCTTAGTTGTGCAGAAGTACGAGAATGTTGACTAAGTTGGATGCTTCTATAATTTTTTGGGAATTAATTGATTAAAATTCGGATTTTCGAGAAGGGTTGCGCAGTTTACACTGTTTTGGCCATATCTTGAGTTCTAGAAGTCCGTTTTAGGCCCGTAAGCAGTCCACGCGAAGATAACGAGATTCTTTATCATTCTAAGATAGTCCAGAGGTCCAATTACGTGGGGAACGTTCCAGAAAATCTGAAGAAAAGTCAGCCACGAATTTTCCTTAAAAACATAATCAATTTAGGAAACGTTTCTTGCAGAAATTCTATTATAATTCTGTTTTTGTATTTTCTTGCTGGGCAAGACTTGGAGTGTCTATATAAACACATCCTACCATGTAATTTGTATCAGATTTTTATTATTGTAACGTAGAACTGAAAGAGAAAAGAGTGGAGAAGGATTCAAGCTCGGTGACAAGCAAGATCTAGATCTACTTCATCTTTTGTATACTTTGGATAATAGATTTGTTTTCTCAACTCTTGTTTTTATTAATATTATTGCTTCTTTATTTTATATTTCGTTTAATATCATGTTTTCATCTAATCTCATGGTGACGAACGGTTCAATTATGAAGTAATCGTTGTCATGGGATCCTAATGGATTTATCTATGTAGCTTAGTAGTTTATATGCTTTAAAAATTTACGTGTGGTGAATTCTTGATATCCTCGTATGGTTGTGTTTCATGTATTTAGATGCGTCGCGAACATCTAATTTGTTAATCTCTTGCTAAACGAGAGTGGATCTTGAGATTTAGAACTTGCCATGGTAGCATAGGATAGGTTAATGTTTTAACATCATGATTTGTGGCGTAAATAGAGATATTATGCTACCTTATGTGATCTAGGTGGATAACTTGTGCTTAAACCTTTATGTTTTCAAATTCTATAGAGATATAGGGTCTAAACATATTTGGTGTCTACCCATCTTCTATCTCTTTTGTGGATGCATGCGTAGTTTGTTATCCGATCAGATATCAAAACCATCACATGTATTGATTAAAGGCTGCGACTCTAAGTGAAGTAGATAATGAAATTAGGATTCCATGTTTTATCTCATATAAGTAATTCATATTAAATTCTCATTAGTTAATTATTCTTAGTTTAATAATTTCCATCCTAGTTAATTTAGATAATTAAAACCTCATTCTTGTTATTTGTCTTAGCAGTGGATTAAAATTAAACATTGTTGCATAGGCATATTTACTGATTGAAACTTAACCAGATCTCTGCGGAACGAACTTTAATTATATTACTTGTGACTACGTCCGCTTGCGTAATTTTGTGCTAACAGAGGTCATACTTTGGTTCTTTGATCCAGGAGTGTAGAGATTTATTGAAGTAAGTGAAAGACAAAGGTGTAATCCTTAGGTTTGTTAAGAGATCTGCGAATAGCTTAGCTCATGCTTTAGGTAGCTGTAGTTATTCTGTAGCTGATCGCATCTGGAAGGCGAATGAAACCTATCCGGAAATCATTCATGTACTCAGAAATGATTTGATTTAATGAAAGTCTTTTCTTTGTTGGCAAAAAAAAAACATTCTATTAAGTTTTAACGACAGTTGTGCGAAATTCTCATAATGCATTAAAAAAGCACAATTAGGCATGAATATGCTGACTTTTTTGTTCCGGCCACCGATATGCGAAACAATAGAATTTCAGCTACACAAAGTACAATTTACGGGATGCTTGGTTTATGATAAATGAGTCCAATTAAAAAGAATAAAAAACTTAGGGGTGTAATTAATTCAGGTGTTGATGAATTAATAATAATTTATGGATTTTATAAGATTATTGCTTGTTTTAATTTAACCGGATTTTTGCAGAATTGATGTAAAATCTTGTAAAGTTGATGTAAGATTTGAATAAATTCATCAAATCTCATAGATGAATTTCAAAACATAAAAAAAACACTAGCAAATCTTTCAAAATCCACCATTTTATTAAATCCAAAAAATCCATGGATATTTCAATGTGCGACTAGATTTTATTGGATATTTTAAAATTCAAATTTAATATTTTCAAATTTTAAAAGACATATTAGAATCCAAATTGAATATCATCAGATTTTAAAAAACATTTTATATTCCAAATTAAATATTCATGAATTTCTAAATTCCAAAAAAAATCTTTTAAAATCCTAATTAAATACCCTAATCTTAAACTCATATAATATTATTTGAATTAACAATTTAATTATACGGAATATAAACAGCAATCCCCCTAAATATATAAATCATACTCATCAAAAACCTGGAAATTTCATTTCATTCGTATTATTGTTAACCCCATTTTTCATACACAACATTCTCATTCCCATCATATATCGAAGAAGTCCCTTCTTACTCTGTTCAAGTAATAAAAAAAGAGAAAGCAAGTTAAAGTAGCTCGGTTGAGTTTACCTTTAGTCAATCCAGAGGTTCTGGGTTCGATACTCGCTTACCACGAGATTTGTCAATGGGTTCGATACTCGCTTACTACGAGATTTGTCAATGAACAGATACTCACTGTAAAAGGTTATAAGCCAAAATATTAAAAAAAAAGGTAATAAAAAAGTGTCCATTAAAAAATTTTTGGTATCCATTTCGGGGAACCTAGAATTTTCCATAAAAAAAGTCAATCAAACTAGCGTCTAGAAAGCCAGCTGTTTGAGCGGCCTTGACTTAGGGCATGTTTGGCAATTCTTTAAAATAAGTCTTTATGGACTTATTTTCAAGTAAAAATTTTATATTTTGATAATTTTTTTATACAAGTATTTAATGTATGTTTGAGATTTTATAAATTACAAAACAAAAAGGTTAACTTTTTCAGATAAAAGTTAGGAATCCTAACTTTATATTAAAATAAATTGATTTATTCTCGAAAATAAGTTTCCCCGAATACTCCCTGAGTAATACGAACTTTGATAAGCTAATTAACAAGTACACTACGACTTATGTTAGTTGCACCACGTATCAACATTATTAAAAGTTCACCGGCCAAGATCTAGTGCGGACTACCAGGATTAATTACTCCCCAGCTTATAACCCGCCGGTATAGAAGATCTTTCTTCTGCTTTGTTTACATGTACCACATTCTTTTCTCACTATTATATATTTTTTCGTTCTTCTTTGACAGAAGATAAACAGCTGATCAGTTAGCAAGCTTTCACGAGCATGCATCTACCATCATTTTCTAAACATTTAAACATTATATATACTTCTTGGGAAAATAATTAATTCCATATATTACCCATAAAATCATATCCCAATGCTGAAAGGTGTGCCGTGTCATATATAAATTCCATTTTTTCCATTGTTAATCAATAATTTGCAATATATTTATATTTCACTACCTTTATACCCGTACAATGTACAGGATGCTTTATAAATTAATTTTTTCCTTTGAATGAATTAAATTTTAATATTTTTATCAATATATTCAGTATTTTGACAATTTTCTTTATTATTTTAATTATTATACACTTACATATTTTAATTTTTTCAATAAGATATAATTTTTTATTTCTATTTGAAAAAATACTATTATACTTTATATTGTTTTATTGTTGAATGTATTTTATTGAATTTGTATATCTATTTTAAATTACATTTATTAAAATGTATACAATTATTATATTTTCACCTATTTTTTAGTTATTATAGGACCGCCAACTACTATTGTAAAAACCAGACTTTTCGGAATATTATTTCTAAATTCTTAGCTAAAATAAAAATTGCTTTCTTCAATCTATAAATCCAAATTTTACAAAATTCAAACTGAAAGTCAATATAAACTCCACAACTTCACAAATCAATATCTTGCAGTTAACAAAACAATTAATTCTAATAGCACAACAATAAATTCTATCAAATCAACTAACAAGAAATTCCACAAAGTTCACGTCCTCAGTCTCAATGAGTTTCCACAGCCCAGCAAGTAACCATCGCCCAATGGCTCAAAATAATACTTTAAAAAAATAAAAGTTCTAAAGGTATAAATCGATAAAAAAATCTTAACAGTAAAATCACATTTTACTCCCACAGTTCTAAGTCACGGTCACACTATGCCAGTGACACGGCTTCTATAGTTCGATGGGGGCTAGTTTACGTCCCTCGTTAAGTCTTACTCAACAAGGTATCTATGTGTTCCGGAACGTGCGTAAACTAGTTCTATGATTCTATATGTCACACTATCCAGTGACCGGATTCTATGATTTGATACGCAACTAAAACTGGGGAATTATAAAATCTTTATTTTCTAAAATCAATTTTCGATAATCAAATCAAACAGGCATTTTGAAACAGAATAAAATAGAATTTATAACATTAGTGAGCAACGAAAAGTCACTTACCTCGATATCGATGTCGTACCCTGAAAGTAAAGTCACAACAAATACTAAATATTAATTCATTATCTATTAATAGTCAAATAAAGCAAATAAGCACACACCTTAATAGAACTCACGCTGCGCTACATATAACTTACTCAAAGGAAATTCCAAAAATCACACACCAAAATATCTTACGAAATAGACCATTGTTAACAAAATCAGCCCTGATCAGTTTTAGGAACTAGCAAATTATTCTATGAAAATGATTTTATCTGAAAAGTACAAAGCACGAAAAATGTAGACACTTCTGAGATCTTTCCAGAATGGTAAGGCTCCATAAAAACAAACAGGTAACGAATTCAGAAAGTAGATATTTGGGACTGCAGAACAGAATCAGACCATGACTTCCCTAGTATTTTGTTATTTAAAACTTCAAAATCACATCATTTGACGGAGAAATGCAAACAGAAAACGTAGAGCTCAAAAATATCTTTCCAGAATGATATCACTCATAATAATTGGATAAAAACTCAATTTTCCATGAATTTTCAAAGTTGAGCACTCAGTTTCGAAAACACGCAGGTCAGATCACAAAATCACAAAAAACACGAACTTACAAGCAGAATTTCAGAAAAGGTAAAGAAGAAAAGTTATAGATAATTCAAATACATTTCCAGGGACACTAAAATCATCATCATACGATAAAAGACGAATTTTATACAAATATTACAAGGATTTAGAATTCATATAAACTATACATGCGAAATCGGTGTAATCATACAAATACAATGAATATAACAATGAACTCGTGGATTCATACACAACATCACCACATATACAAAACTTAAGAGACTAACAAAAATCCTTAACATAATAAAAATCAATCAAACATAATACACATGAATTAACACGAATATCAAAATAATTAAAGAATCATTACCCCTTCTTTTTTTATTCTTGTTATGAGTCTTCCTCCTCTCATGTTCTTCTCTCTCTCTCTCTCTCTCTGTTTCTTTTTCTTCTTTTGCCCGATTATATTCTCTTGCTAGGGTTTTCTAATGTTTCGTAACTGACATCTCAATCTTTCTCTATTTTCTATATAATATACATACATTATCCTATATCTAATTATTATCCTTTTTTTTTTTGGATAAGTCGAGTGTTGCATTAACAGATGGAGCTGGGCCACCAAGGTAACAGCGATACAACTTGGGAACCATAACATGACCATTACATCTTAACCTACCATACTTAGACGATGGAAGCCTGAATCGATTGGAAAACTACTCCCCAAGGAAGTTGAGACAAGGCATACACTGAATTACAAACACTGGCTTGCAGACACTAGCACACTTACATTCCTACTTAACCTAAGGGACTTGTTCAACTAGTAGAGAGTAGATCTCTTTAGGGTACTAGTACAGTTGAAACTATTATCTAAAGGCTGTTACACGACCTCAACCACCGGGTCGTCTCCCATAAACACAGAGTTCTTAGTTACTGAAATTCCTCCATCGATTACTTCTTCCAGCATCACGTTCTCCATGTTGCTATCCTCATCTATTTCTCTGTCCACCTGGATATGTGTTGGAGCATCTGTTTGACCTAGGCCCATTTCTTCTGTCTGGTGAGAAGGTAGAGCTTCTTCATCAAAGTCTACTGGACATGGAGCTCCAGTTGGGATGATTGTATCTTGGTAGCTCGGGTCATCAATTCCCATGCCCATGTCCCAGTCGAGCAGTTCCTCTACTCCCCCTACAGGTCTGTTACAAGTGTACAACATATCGCACACTCTTTTGCCCAACCTCGAGAGGAATCTGGCCATTTTGTTTCGGTTGGGAACAACGTAAGCAATCATGCAAAACCACCTCACATCCCTCAACAGGATATCTATCTGTGTAGCAAGGTGGAAAACACCTACAGGAGCACCGAGATGGTAGTTCTTGACAACCATAAATGCTTCGAGATTGTCCATCTCTAAGATTACATCGCGATAACCCAGTTTGAAAGCCCTCCTTAATGCTATGTAGATGGCCCATAGCTGATTTCCTAGAGTAGAGAGTTGAGGGATTACTCCTAGAGTGAGATGTTTGAGTACATCATCAGAATCTCTGTAAGCTACTCCTAATCCATTTCGAAAACCGTAGACAGACGGGATTCTTGAGGATGTCCCATGCACGTTTATTTTGAGCATGCCTGGAGGTGGTGGAATCCAGTGATAAGGCATAGTGATGTGAAGGGAGAGGAGGTGATGTACAAAGAGAAGAAAGGAGGGAGTTATAAAAAGGAGGGGAGGGTTGTAGTATAAGGGAAAATTAAACTCTATCTCTGTGTAATTTTTATGAAGCCCAACTGCCTCTATCATGAATAGTGACAAGTGTCATAAACACTGGGGATTAATTGGAGAGAGAAGAGCAGAGTATATCCTTGGTTAGTTCCAATTGTCTCTGGCGCGCGGCAAAAAGGGGAGTTAAAGCTCATTTTTGAAACTGGAAGATGCCATGCTAGAAGCTATTTACCATATGATAGCAATAAATGAGGCTTCTGGAAGGAAGGGTATTTCTAGGTGTGACGTAATGAGGGGATGCACTAGAAGGATTATTAAGAGCCAGATTTGCTTTAGCATGTACTTGGGCCTTACATGTGAGCGTACCAAAACAGACCAAAAAACGTGTATGGGATGGGTTTTGAGAACACAGCTTAAACTTATATTGTCTGATAATGACTTTAACCTGGGTTTAAGTTTTCATACCTCTTATATAACCAGTCTGCTATTATTTTTGTCAATTCCTTCCTTGCTTAGCTAGCCAGTCCGCCTCTGAGTTTAGTTCTCTTGTTATCGAAACAAAATTACTATTGTGTAGGATCCTGTCGTGAAACTGCAATTGATTATGTGATATCTTCCTTACTTTCTGCTTATTTATTTGATGGACTATTGAGCTTGAGTCTATGAAGAACATGAGGTTTGCATTCGCATGGCAGCTGTTCTCTATCTGAGCTATTAGGAATAGAATTGCTTCTCTTTCTGCATCTAGTGCGGAGCTTTGGTTTAAAGGGCCCGAGAAAATAAAGATGATGTGCTTGTTTCTGTTCATTATGAACCCTCCTATACCTGCTTCTTCCGTATTTATCTGATTTCTTTTCCAAGCTCCATCAGTGAAACATATGGAATCTGATATTGAGAGCCAATAGGTTAATAAGTTTCTTTTCGCCCATTTATGGTGCATGTAGAGTGGTTGCCAAGGGTAACAATTCCATATGCTTTCTTGGCCTGTAGGTATCAGGTTCGCAGCTACACTCCATCTGTATGCTTTATGCTTTATGATGAAAGCCATATTTGAGTAGGTTATTTTGATGTCATTGAAGTAACAGTCATTTATTGCTAACCATATTGACCATAGTAAAGATGCTACACACACTTGACCCCCTGTTTTAATGAGCCTACCCGATAATTGTTTGAGGCATGATTCCAGGTCAAAACCCTGGGTGAATGCCACCTTGATTTCCATCCATTGGTAGAATATATTCCAAGACATTTGAGCCAAGCTACACTGCCATAAAATATGGTCTAAGTTCTCTTCCTGTGTATTGCACCATCTGCATATAGTGTTTATAGGTATACCTCTGGCATTTAAGAATTTCAACGTAGGGATAATTTTATGAGAGCATTGCCACAGGAAAAACTTAACCTTGGGAGGGACTTGTATACGCCATATTGCTTGCCATGGACCTGCTGTCGGGATTACATTCTCTAATCTATCATAACATTGCTTTGTTTTGAAGTAACGTTGCATATTGTCCCATTGTAGAATGTCTTGGCCTGGACGTATAGTTATATTGCTAATTAGATCTAAAAAAATTGCGACTTCTTCTATTTCCCAGCCTCTCGGAGGTCTTCTCCATAATATGGATTCTGAATGGTTCCAATTTGAGATGAAGGACTTGACTGAAGTATTCTTCGAGGTTGTAAGTTGGAAAAGTCTTGTGAATTTATTCTTGAGGATGCCTAACTGGTGCCAATTGTCATTCCAGAAATCAATACTTTCCCCATTTCTAAGTTGCCATTTGTATTCTGAATGTTGAAAAACTGTTCCATAATTGGTTTTGTGAATATTCTGCATACTCGTCATAAAAGGGGAGAGAGAGAGAGCCTCTGATCTATAGTAGGTGAAGCAAGGTTTCCATATTTTCCTGTGAGGAACTTGTGCCATAGTTTCCCTTTGTCAGTATGGAATTTCCAGCACCACTTAGCGAGAAGGGATATGTTTTTTGTCTCAAGGTTGCCCAGACCTAACCCTCCATTTTGTTTGCTAGCACACACCATATCCCACCGAACTGTATGAAGCTTGCGAGAATTATTTACAGGATAGTTAATTTCTCCCCAGAAAAAACCTCTTCTTATTGCATCCATGTTCTTTAACACGCCTTTTGGCACCTGGAAAAAACTCATCCAATATTGTGGCAAACTGTTCAGAGTTGATTTGATGAGGATGGAGCGACCTTGCTTGTTAAGGGAATTGCTTCTCCATCTGTTGAGTGTGGTTTTAACTTTGTTTGTTATTGGTAACCAGAATCTTTTGGACTTTGTAGTAGATCCTATAGTAACACCTAGGTATGAAAAGGGCCATTTTCCAATGTTGCAAGTGGGTATATCTGCCCAAGCACTAGCCTCTTGCATATTTTTCTTTCTTGTATACAATGAGCTTTTCTTGTAGTTGATTTTGAGGCATGTTAGAATTTCAAATATTTGTAGTATCATCTTGATTCCTTTGCAAGATCGAGTAGTACACTTTAGGAATATTATAGAGTCGTCGGAAAATGGAAGGTGTGTAAGTATTGGACCATTTTCTAGTGATATTCCTTCAATGATCCCTTGCTCATTCACCTTAACGATAAGTAGGTACAGAATTTCACCTACTAAGTTGAATAATAGCGGAGATAGGGGGTCACCCTGTCTTAGTCCTCTTGTAGGGTTGAACTCTGCCTTTGGACTACCATTTACCAGGATTGACATTCTGGAAGAAGAAAGTATTGAAAATAGCCAACCTATCCATTTTGAACCAAAGCCAAAATGGGATAGGGTTTCCATTAGAAAGTCCCAGCTTACCGAGTCGAAGGCTTTTTCAAAGTTGAGCTTCAATATTATGCCTTCTGTTTGGTTGGATTGTATACCGTGGGCTGCTTCTGCTGCTAATATAACACTTTCTGAAATATTCCTTCCCTTCAAAAAAGATGATTGTTCTTCTGACACTATGTCCCCTATTACTAGCCTCAGTCTATTTGAAAGGGCTTTCAATAATATTTTTAGGGAACTGTTTATAAGGCTAATGGGTCTGTAGTCTGTAGTTAGCATTGGGTTATTGGTTTTCGGGATTAAAGTGACAAAAGAAGAATTAATACCTGGTGGTAACACTCCATTTTGGTGAAAATCCTTGGTAAATTGTAGAAAGTCTGTGTGCATGATGTTCCAGAATTTCTTGATAAATTCTAGAGGGATTCCATCCGGCCCTGGCGCTTTGTTTTTACCCATTTCTTGAATTGCTGTAAAGAGTTCTTCTGAGGTGAATTGATTCTCCAAGTCTAGGGATTGATTGTTGGTTAGCCTTTTATTTATCAGCGAACCCAAGGAGAATATCTTTTCTGGTTTAGGCCTTCTAAAGAAGTTGTAGTAGTGATCATTAAAAGCTGCTTTGATGTCCTCAGGTTGAGTTAGCCACCTATCCTTCCATTTAACCCCATGAATGTGGTTTTTTGATTGTTTGTATTTTACGTAGTTATGGAAGAACTTTGTATTTCCATCTCCTTGAGATTCCCAATTTAATCATGATTTCTGTTTAAGCATCTCATCCTAGGTGGTGTAGGCTTCATGTAGCTTGTTCTGTTTTTCCAACCTGTCCTTGTGTTGAGAAACGGAGAGGTCTTGAAGTTGGTCTAGTTCTGTTATTTCTTTCTCTAAGGTTGAGATATTTGCAGTAACATTGCCCTGTTTTGCATTCCAGCATTTTGCTGTGATTTTGAGCTGCTTTATTTTTGTTTGAAAATTGCTCCCCGTTTCTTTCAATGCATGCCAGTTAGATTTTATCTGACTCACCAGGTCTTCATTTTCTAGCCAAATATTGAACGCTCTGAAAGGTTTTTTGCCCTAGTTGTAATCCTGTGTTCTCAAGCATATAGCTAAATGGTCTGAAGACTTCTTTCCAAGGCCTAGTAGAGACCAATGGCCAGCTGATTGCCATGGAGTATTGATCACTGCTCTGTCTAGTTTGTTGCATTTTGCGTCCGCTCCAAACCATGTGAAGGTGAAATTCCCCAGTTTTACGTCTGACAAGCCATTTGCAATTTTGAAATTACAAAAATCTTTCATGTCTTATCTTCTGTAATGGTAGTTGGAGCGCTCTTCTTCACTTCTAATGCAGTTAAAGTCACCTATTATGCAGAATGGTTCATCAATGAACTTGTCTATGATTATGGATAAATCTGACCATACCTATTTTTTGAGATTCAAAACATGAGGGCCATAGAGGTTGATACAGTTACAGAATAGGGAAGGATTGCCTTTAAAATTCCATCTGGCCCAAATCCAGTTCAAGTTTATACTGTAGTTTTCTAGAGTAAGGTGGTTTTGATCCCAAGTCGTGAGGAGACCTCCTGATTGACCTGAGCTTGGGGAGATGAGCCATCCATGATCTGTATGGTTCCAAATGGAGTCTTTGGAAGAGGTATCCCAGCTAGTGCATTTTGTTTCCTGAAGCTGTAGTATGTGTGATTTTGCTTCAGAGATTAAAGCTCTTATATTCCTACGGGTGATCGAGTTATTGCACCCTCTGCAGTTCCAACTTAGGAGAGAGGTGTGATTTATTAAGTTTGTATTATTCATAATGATTTTATTCAGATAGATACCAAGGACTCTAGTTATATCTTCAAACCCTCTCTAGGTTTGAGCGGATGTTTGCTAGAGTTGTGCCCTTGTCTGAGTAAGGTATTAATCCCATATTGTGAGCAGTTTCCATGATATCTGCAGCTAGGTCTTTCAGCCTGCTGTCCGAGTTTAAACCTGATGCCTCAGGGTCGAGGTTATGTTTCTTTTTCCCAGATAGATTCTCATTCATGTTGTTTAGACCTTTAAGTGGTTTAGCCTTTCCTTTTGCCATCTTCTTCTTACTGGTCTCACCCCCGCAACTGTAGTCTAAAAAATTTAATTTTTTCTTATTCTTTCTTGGTCTTCCCACCTTTCTGCCCAGTTTGAGATTAAGAAGACCCTTGTGAAGGTCTGGAATGGGTGAATAAGTTGAGTGGTCTGACCATTCCCCCTCCTCTAGAGAAAGTTGAGATGCTTCTTCCTTTAAAGATGCCGGTAGTTCCTGATCTTGTGTTTGGTCAGAGGACTGGTTAGATTCTCCTCTATTATTCCATATGAATTCCTTCTCTGGTTTATCTAAATCTTTCTTATTTTCGAATTTATCCCTTGTGTTTGGTTGCTCTGGATCTAGAATAGGGAACTGATCTTCTTGAAATATGGAAGGGTGAGAATTTATGAAGTGACTAGAAGATTGGACGTGGTCAAATCCAGATTCGGATTCAGTTGAAGTTATAGGTTGTGTGTTTATAGGATCTCCTTTTATTATTACTTTCACAGTTTCATCAATTTCTAAGACTTTGTGTGTGTGTATACACAGTTTGGGGTTAAGGAACATACCTTCTTGTAGCTTTGGGTCGCAGTTCGATAATAAGTAACCCCAATCACCTAAGAGCTGTGTCCACGTTTCTCTGTTCCAGACGATTATTGGAAGGCCGTCGCAATATATCCAGGTTATTCTTGGAATTGTCATGTCCATGGTGGTTACATCCTTGAGTGTGGTAAAAAGAAAGCAAAGCTCTTTCTTCCCTATTTGTTTCATCTCCACATCTTCAAAAGTTAACAAGAATTTAATCTGTGAGATTCCTTTTATGGAAACAAAGGAGATCCCTTTTATAAAAAGTTTCTCTATGATGACATCAGCGCTTGTCGGTTCTGCTGTTATTCCTATCATCGATCTTTCCATTAATGCGGCGTCTATATCTTTAACATACCCATTTATGGTTCTAAAAGCAGGCTGAGGTTGCAACTCATTTATCGCTATTATTGTTACCTTGTTGTCATTTATTTGGGTGGAGTGGGATCTTGTTGATGGATGAAAGGCCTGGAAGATGTCCTGTTTGGTGGACTACTACATCTAGCATATTTTACCATCAGTTGATGGCCCATGAAGGTTTTACTGTTGAACTCCCCGATTAGAGCCCTTGCTACTTCATGACCCAGCGCCTTTATGAAACCAATCCTATAGTTGTTCTTATCACAGTGCTTTGGTAGCACTATATCTCTTATGACTCTTTTCTTGTTTAAGAACATCCAGATTTCCTTTGTGGTTGCTTGTGGAGGTAGATTGTGTATCATTATTGTAATCTTGGTTGAAGATTTTTGTGTTTTTGGCTGGTTGGGTAAGTGGGTCTGTTTGTTGAGATTAGATTTTAGAACATCGGCATATGATTTGGTGTAGTGGTTTGAGGTTAATAATTACTCTTTAATGATATATCTTCTTATAACTGAAAAAAATTAATAATTTTTAGCCTAAATTCAAAAGTTGAAAATCAATTATGAGTTACAATCTATTAATCTTCTATTTTTAATGACTTTCTACAATAACTCCTCTAAAATTGAAAAATGCTATAATTTTAAATCCTAAATTATTAATACTAAATTATCAAATTATTTACTAAAATTAATCTAAAAACATGGGATGTTACAACTATACCATGTCATACCAAATAATCTATTTATTACAATTATATACCTTTATACCTGTGCGATGTACGAAAAATTTATAAATACTATGTAAATAAATCTTGGTTAGTATTTTTATTCGATTTTTTAAAAGAATGTATTTTCCAAAATTTGTTTATTTGGTCATTCTTAATTTTTTTAAATTTATTATAATAATCTTTTTTTTACATAATTACTATTTTGTTTTATAACATTTAAAATTATAAATATTTTAATTAAGAAAGGGATTATATATTTACATGAATACTTATTTTTCTTTATTCATAATTTATTTATATATGTTTTTATTATTTCATATCTTGTATCTCTATCACCAGATGTAAGTGTTTTGATAAAAGTTTTTATTATAGATTTTCTTGTGAAGTAATGTTTTATAAAATATTTTTTTTTCTAAAATTACATGAAATTGGGATGCGCGTGACCATGTCATATAATTTACCTTACTCAAATTATATATAAATATATAATTAGCTTAATATCTAAAAGGTTGTGCGCTCCATGAAAACACATTAAAGAGCATATTAATAACTAATTTATACTATACTATATTTTATAGTTTGGTTATCCATTTTATTCATAATTATTAGATCTTCAACTCAAATAGATGCTGATCATGATAAATTCTCAGAATTCTTTTCTCATTAATGGTGGATAATTTATCATGGTATCAAGAGCTAATGAGAAAAAAAAACTTACGGGAGTTCGTGAGTGTGAGAAAATTCTACGAGAGTTCGTGGATGAGAGGAGAAAAAAAATCTACGAGAATTCGTGGATCTGAGAAAAAAAACTGCTAAATCTACAATAATTCTACGGAAGGTCATGGGGGCGAGAGAAAAAAAAATGGTGAGAGTGGGAAAAAAAACTACGAGAGTTCTTGGATATGGAAGAAAAAAAAATTTTTGAGTACGAAGTTGAAGACAAGACGAAAGTACAACGATTATGATGAATTTGTGAAAGAGACTATATCAAACCAATGCCAAAAAAAAGATTTTGAGAAGAATTGTGACATATCATTATCTACAATACTAGAAGTTGTTATATAACAGAAATCTAAGGTTTGATTCCTGCCAATGACATATTAATTTAGATTTAATACAGAAAGTTGTTATATAGAAAGTTGCGAGGTTCGAATTCTGATGTGTTAAAATATTATACCGCAAGTGCACGGTGTCTGTTGTTAGTAGATACTAGCAAGTACGGGTCGAATCCACAAGGAGACAAGTTTCAAGAATTTCAATCTAATTATTATAAATTGTTCCTAGAGAAAAACGAGTGTTGAGGATTTTTACTAACTAATAATGCAAATTAAATATGTTTCAAATCAATTAACTAAAGGTCTAGGGCAATTCAGGTTCACCATGCTTACACCAAACAAATCACAGAAGTATAGTAATTCAATAGGTCAAGTAATTAAAGTACTGGTTAATCTCTCTCAAGCATTAACACCTTCAGAAATCCAATGATGCTCTCGCACTCACTTTCAATTCTGCTAATCGTATGTGTGCCTCTAGTAGTAAAATCTCTCGATCTATTACTCCTATTTGCATATAGTTAATCCATGATATTGGCCAATTACATGAATTAAGAATTAAAACATATCAATTAGAATTACTCTTAACCCATTAAACCAATAATCAAATTAAAGCCTAATCATGGTGCAAACATGGCTCCCCTTTATACCCTAGAATGAAACTACTCACTCATACTATGATTAAGAACAACAAAAATAATGAGAAAAGCCATATAAAACATATACTAATAAACAAGATAAGATAAAGAATACCTCAAACTTTGTATTAACGAAGAACAATCAATCCAAACTTAGCCTGGTGCTTACAATGGAAGAGATGAAGAGAAAAGAACCCCAAAACCCTAGCTTTTGTAAAAACTACGTATCTCTGTCTTCGTTCCCCTTGTCCCCTCCCAAAACTAATAATAAAAACTAATAATAAAATCTGATTTCTATCTCCTAATAAAAGTATTTTTAATATCCTAATAAATTTACAAAAAGATATCCATAATTAAATAGGATTTTCTTGTAAAATTCGTAATTGATTTTGCTCCTCTGTTTTCGGGCTCTTCCAGTTGGACTCTGCTCTTTGGACCACCTCAGAATTAAAGAAAATTCCCTAAGCTTCGCGTGGACTGTAAGATCGCTGAAATCGGACTTCTGGAACTCAAGATATGGCCCAAACAGTGCAGGCAGCCCGTGTAGCCCAATAATACGAATTTTCTTCTATTTTATCTCCAAAATAGCTCTTTTTGCTCCAAATCCTTCCAAGTTATGAATTCTTTATTTCCTACAATAAAACAATCAAATCTATTAAATAAAAATCCAAATCAATGCAAAACACAATAAATATGAGAATAAAATCATCTAAAATATATATATAAATATATTCTATCAAACATCCCCACACTAAGCATTTGCACGTCCTCGGGCAAATAAGTGAAATAAAAACTAAGTCCTAACAAACATCACTTTCGTAGATGACACGATTGCATTGAGCATATGCAACTAGACGTTAAACCCCTAGGCAGCCCTAGTAGGACGAGTGTTGTCTCGTGAGGGTTTATAGTGAATATACCCACAAAATTCATCTAACCATGCAAAAGATCAATGCTAACACGACACCACACACACAAGTCCTCTCATGCCACATCAACTTAAGAATCAAAGTAAACATACGATGTCTTGGTGTCGAAAGTGCAAGTATTCACGTAGCTCAACCAACATGCAGAAGGTCATAAAAATTCATGTCAAGTGTAAAAATCGTTGGTAATCATGCTAAGCCCACAAGAAATACATCTTTAAGTCTAAACCTGGGATCTCCTATGCCAAAACAAGTAATAACTCACCTTTCACTCAAAAACGAATATTCACTCAAGAACAAGGTTAAGTGTATCACTCAATTCCAACAAAATCATAAACACAACTTGACACTCGCAATCAAACTCACTCTCAACACAACATACATCACTGATGACAATCAAAAGGTCTTTATTCGGGTTGTAGCGTGGGCTAGGGACCAGGTATGCCAAGTAAAGCTAAAACAGGTTAAATGTCAAAAGCTAGTACCCAACAATAATCATTATGCAATTCCCTTTCTATTAAAACAAATACTTCCCCACACTTGGATTTTTCAATAACCCTTACATAATAACTTGACTAGTCGAATGAAGAAGGATCATACAAACATAAGAATGCTCTCAAATTTATTTATTTTTTTTTCTCTTTTTTTTTCTTTCTATTTTTTTCTTTCTTTTTTCTGTTTTTCTTTTAGAGCTAAGGAATAAGCACAATGATCCATAGATATTATTATGAATTTCAACTAACAACCATCAACCAAAATCAGTATTCCCCAATGGTATGATCATCAATAACCCCCCCTTTTATGAACACCTTATTACTCCCTTAAGCACGATACTAGCCTTTGACAATTTAGGTTCAAATTCAATGTAAGGCCAATAGAATAAAAAGGATAATGGCAAGTAATGTGGTGTGTCACCAAAAGAATAGGATTAAGCTCAATGGGTTAACTAATTGATCATGTTTAAAAGGTGTGGAAATATGGGAAATACGAGGTTAAACCTAAGTGCCTTTATCATCTCATCATCAAGTAATGTCATGCATTTCAAGAAAGATATCAAGTAAGTGCTAGCAATGCAAACAACATGTGGACACTCAAGCAAACGAAAAATCATGCAAAAGATATGCATATAGGCTCAAAACTCGCTTGGTGTGACAAAACATAATCAATCCCAAGTAACAAGACTCTCTAATGCACCTACTTGTACTCAAAGCATGGAAACCAAGTCATCTTGCACATATTCATGTCATTCTAATCACTTACCACATTCAATTAAGTCTACTAGATTCAACTTGCTAGTGAAAGTGTGTGCACAAGAACAAAGCACGTCACTTCTCATACAAAAGCGTCAAGAACACAAGAATTCTACGCATGCATGGGTGTATCAAGCAAAATACAACAACTAATCAAATTGCATGGCTAGAATTATTTTTGGTATTTTTCAATTTTTTAATTTTTTTTAATTTTTTTTTTTAATTTTTTAATTTTTTTTTCAATTTTACAATATATAATTTTTTTTTGGATTTTTTTATCATTGAGAACTCATCCCCACACTTAAGTGGTTCATTGTCCTCAATGAACAAATATATAAAAGAAATAAAAGAAGAGAAATATATATATATATATATATATATATTCCTAAATAAAATACAAAAATAATAAAGAGAAAAAAAAATTACAACAAATATACAAAGAAAGATGAAGAATACTCCCCTAAGCATAAGCCTCCTCCAAAAAAAAAATAGGTGTTGAAGTTTTCCTTGTTGCATGTTGAAGCAGCAGCTCAAGTTTGACTTTATTAATTGCCCAGAGCAAATATTGACAGATAAAGTAACTTGGTGCAGTGGTTAGCACATTGGTATTGCTCCTTGGAGATCAGGGGTTCAAATCTCCTCACAGACAATTCATTAAATTTTTTGAAAAAGGTGCATAATCTCAACTGCTGACATGGACGCCAACTGATGACTGATACAAAGTAGATGGGCTGGAGAACATTCCTCAACTGCTAACATGGACGCCAACTGATGACTGATACAAAGTAGATGGGCTGGAGAACATTGTTGTCTGGGCTTGACCGGATTAATGGGCTCCAAATGTGACAGGCCCAAATACACTTATATGGACTGCATTTAACAGAAAGGTGTAACAGCTGTAGACCCGCGCGCGTGTGAGGAAAAAATAGACAGAAAAATCTGTACGGGCATCACAAAAATCACATACCCCACAATTAAACAGGCGCACAAACAGAAACATGTGCATGGTCTTCAAAATTTCCGCATGGGCAACATATTGCCCCTGTTCCATTTTTTTTTCCTTTGCAAAATTCACATGCCTGCTACTCAAACCGCACAGCCAACATAATGTCTCTGTTCATCATTTTTTCCATCATTTTTTTTCTGCTACCTTTTTTTTTTTCAGCAACTCATTCTCTCTTTCTTCTTCTTTTTCCAGAATTTTTGCTTTAAAAATTCAAAGAAAACACTAAGTGTTTTAAATAAAATTTTCTTGCACTGTATAACTTTTAACCTGAAACACTTCACAAAAACTCATCAAGGCATCATATGGGAGTAATAAAATAAAATACAAAAATGCTACTTAAAAAAAATGAAAATTGAAAGAAAGATTTTTTTTTTTAAACTTTAACAACAAGCTTGGGTTGCCTCCCAAGAAGCGCTTATTTAGAGTCTTTAGCTTGACTTCTAACCTCGATTTAGATGTCCGTGGAAGGGTTGTCGAGACGAATCGTCTCCAAATTTCCAACAAATGCCCCATCCACATATAATTTAAGGCGTTGACCATTTACCTTAAATTTTGCTCCATCTTGTCCCATGATCTCAATAGCACCATGAAATTTAACTCCAGTTACAGTGAAAGGTCCAGACCATCTTGATTTGAGTTTCCCCGGAAAAAGTCGAAGTCTGGAATTGAACAATAATACCTTATCACCAACCTGAAATTCTCTTCTCTGGATCATCTTGTCATGCATATTCTTCGTTCTCTCCTTGTAAAGCCGAGAATTGTCATAAGCATCAAATCGAAGCTCATCTAACTCATTAAGTTGAAGAAGTCTTGCTTGCCCCGCAACTTTTAAATCCATATTGAGTTCTTTAATAGCCCAAAAAGCGCGATGTTCCAACTCCACTGGCAAGTGACAAGCTTTACCATAAACCAACCGATAGGGAGTGGTTCCAATAGGTGTCTTATATGCCGTCCGATAGGCCCACAAAGCATCATCTAGTTTCAAGTACCAATCTTTCCTCGATTTTGCAACCATTTTCTCCAAGATGCTTTTGATTTGTCGATTGGAAACCTTCACTTGGCCGCTTGTTTGAGGGTGATATGCAAGAGCGACCTTGTGAGTAACGCCATATTTCTTCAACAAAGTTTCAAACTGTCAATGGCGAAAATGAGAACCACCATCGCTTATCACTGTCCTTGGAACTCCAAAACGTGGGAAGATGATATTCTTGAAAAGCTTCATTACTACCTTGGAATCATTTGTTACTGATCCAACTGCTTCAACCCACTTGGATACATAATCGACAGCAACTAAGATGTATCTCATCCCACAAGAAGTTGGGAAAGGTCCCAAAAAATCAACACCCCATACGTCAAATATCTCGACCTCAAGAATACCGGTTTGAGGCATCTCATGGCGTTTAGAAATATTACCCGTCCTTTGACATGCATCACACGCCAAACAGAAAGCACGAGCATCCTTAAATAGATACGGCCAGAAGAACCCGGATTGAAGTAATTTAGCAGCAGTTTTAGAAGGACCATGGTGCCCTCCACATGCGAGAGAATGACAATGCTTGAGAATGTCATGTACTACGAACTCAGGGACACATCTACGAAAGATTCCATCAGCACACTTGCGATACAAGAAAGGGTCATCCCAAAAATATTGTTTAGCATCATGATAGAACCGCTTTCTTTGCTGATAAGTCAATTCTGGAGGGTGAGATCCACTAACACAGAAATTTGCAAAATCTGCATACCATGGAGTTTGAGTAGCAACCGAAAACAGGTGATCATCTGGAAAAGAATCGTCAATAGGAGTACTTGACGCAATATCAGATTTGAAACGCAACCGTGAGAGATGATCCGCAACTACATTCTCAGCACCCTTCTTGTCTTTGATTTCCAAGTCAAATTCTTGGAGTAACAGAATCCAACGAATAAGCCTTGGCTTTGCTTCTTGTTTCGCCAACAGATATTTAAGTGCCGAATGATAAGTGTGAACAATGACTTTGGAGCCAATGAGATATGCCCGAAATTTGTCAAGGGCGTAGACCACAGCTAGGAGCTCCTTTTCAGTAGTGGTATAATTGACTTGAGCTTCATCCAAGGTTTTACTTGAATAGTAGATGGCGTGCAATACCTTGTCTTTCCTTTGACCGAGAACTGCTCCAACAGCATAATCACTTGCATCACACATAATTTCAAACGGAAGATTCCAATCTGGAGATTGAATGATTGGTGCACTTATCAAAGCCTCCTTAATCCTGTCAAAAGACTCCAAACAAGCATCAGTAAACACAAAGGTGGCATCCTTAAGCAACAACTGAGTGAGGGGTTTTGCAATTTTTGAAAAATCTTTTAGAAAACGACGATAAAAACCCGCATGACCAAGGAAACTCCCCACTCCCTTGACATTAACAGGAGGAGGAAGCTTCTCAATCACCTCAATTTTTGCTTTGTCAACCTGGATACCACGTTAAGAAATCAAGTGACCAAGTACCACTCCTTTATTTACCATGAAGTGGCACTTTTCCCAATTCAAAACCAAATTCACCTCTTCACATCGTTTAAGCACTTTAGAAAGATTATGCAGACATACATCAAAATCAGACCCATAAACACTGAAATCATCCATAAATACTTCCATGATAGACTCTATGAAATCAGAAAATATGGCAGTCATGCAACGCTGAAAAGTAGCAGGGGCATTGCACAATCCAAAAGGCACTTTACGATATGCAAAAGTACCATATGGGCAAGTAAATGTAGTCTTTTCTTGGTCATCAGGATGTATAGGGATCTGAAAGAACCCTGAATATCCGTCTAAATAGCAAAAGTACTTATGCTTAGCAAGTCTTTCTAACATCTGATCAATGAAAGGGAGAGGGTAATGGTCTTTTCTAGTGGCAATGTTTAACTTACGGTAATCAATGCACATTCGCCAACCGGTGGCAATTCGAGTGGGAATTAATTCATCTTTATCATTCTTAATTACCGTTGTTCCTCCTTTCTTAGGGACTACCTGAACTGGGCTTACCCATTTAGAATCAGAAATCGGGTAAATGATGCCCGCATCTAACAATTTCAAAACTTCTTTTTTAACAACCTCTTGCATGTTAGGGTTCAAGCGACGTTGTCCCTGTATGCAAGGCTTATGGTCATCATCTAAGCGAATTCTATGCATGCAAAAGTCTGGGCTTATCCCTGTAAGATCATCAATACTATACCCAATAGCTTTTCTATGCGCACGCAAAACAGTAAGAAGCTTAAAAACCTGGTTATCATCAAGTTTAGAGCTAACAATCACAGGAAATGACTCATCATCATCAAGAAACACATATTTGAGATTAGATGGCAAAGGTTTTAACTCTAACTTCTTTACCTAAGGTTTATCACTAGAAGTGATAGTGCTGGTTACCTCACAATTTTGGCTCAAATCAGCCTCACCATTCAACTCAAGGATCAAAGAATCGACTTCAGCATGTCCTTCTCCTTCGTAAGCTTCAAGCATGAGAACTGCTTCTAATGCATCATTCAATAGAATCTGAGGCGTTTCTTCTTGGACAATTTCATCTATAACATCAATCCTGCAGCAAGTATTCTCAAGCAAAGGGGATTTAAGAGCAGAGGTTAGAGTAAAAGTAATTTTATCATCACCAACACTCAATGTGAGAGTCCCACTTTTAACATCAATAACAGCACATGCAGTACAAAGAAATGGTCTACCTAAAATAATAGGTATTTGGCTATCCTCTTCCATATCTAGAACTACAAAGTCTACAGGAATATAGAATTTTCCAACCCTAACAGGCACATCCTCTAAAATTCCAAGTGGATATTTTATCGAACGGTATGCCATTTGTAAAGTCATCTGTGTACATTTTAATTCTCCCATATTTAGTTTTTGAAAAACCGAGAGAGGCGTGACTGAGACGCTAGCGCCTAAATCACATAAAGCTTTATCAATAAACAATGCACCTAAATGACACGGGATCGAAAAACTACCAGGATCCTTAAGCTTAGGTGGAGACTTATTTTGTAAAACAGCACTACATTCCTCAGTAAAAGCTACTGTCTCCACCTCACCAAATGACCTTTTCTTAGTAAGAATATCCTTAAGAAACTTTGCATATGATGGAACTTGAGAAATTAAATCAGTGAAAGGAACTGTTACCTCAAGGTTCTTGACAAGTGTCATGAACTTACCAAACTGCTGGTCCACCTTAGTTCTGTTCATCCTGCTAGGGAATGGGAGCTTTGGCACAAATGGTGGAGGAGTAACTGCAGTATTCTCTTTGTCCTTTTTCTTGCTTTCCTCAGTTTCACCTTCGTTTGCATCTTCAACAACTTTCTCTACCTTGTCTTCCTCAGAATCCTCTTTTTCTTTCTTAGTAGGAACATCATCAGTAGGCATTGGGGGAGCATCATATGTACGACCACTCCTAAGAGCAATGGCATTCACATTTTCCTTTGGCTGAGTTGGTTGTGCTGGTAGAGAGCCTTGTTGCCTTGTAGATGAAGAACTAGCCATTTGAGCAATCTGAGTTTCCAGCATCTTGTTACGAATCTCCATCTGGTTCATCTTCCTATTGGTATCCTCCATATTCTTTTGTATTTGTAACAATATCTTCATCATGTCACCTTGATTATCAGCCTGTGCAGCTTGATTTGCTTGAGGAGCATAATTCTGAGGAGGCCTCTGGAATCCAGGGGGATTCATAGGTCCTTGAGGAGGCCTATACTGCTGCTGTGGAGGAGGCTGATACAACTGCTGATATTGCTGCTGCTGATTAGGAACATTTGAATTCTGAGCGTTGTTGTTCCTATATGAGAAGTTCGGATGATCTTTCCAACCAGGATTGTAAGTGTTGGAGTACGGATTGTACTGCTGCCTCTGTTGGAAAACATTTGCTTGCTCCATCTGAAAATTTTGTGAATTTTGAGCATTGTATTGGCAATCGCTACCATAGTAGCCTTGGATGCCATAGACTTCACAAACAGGATTATTCATAGGAGCCATGGATGATAATACATTGATACTCATAGGTGGAGTAGAGGGCTGAGATGTCTTCAATGAGTGGATCTCCTGAGTCAATGCAGCGAGTTGAGATGATAATAGAGAATATGCATCCACTTCAAGTTTACCTCCTTTCTTGGCTGCTCTCGGATTATTGAAGTGATTTGCCGCCAAATTTGAGAGAAAAGCATGTGCATCATCGACTCCCTTGTCCAGAAATACACCACCTGCAGCGTTATCAACTGTACCTTTTGTTTCAGGATCAAGACCATTGTAGAAGCGTTTAAGCAGAAACCACTTCTCAAGACCATGGTGAGGGCATGCACGTTGATAATCCTTGAATCTGTCCCAAGCATCCCGTAGAGATTCGCCATAATCTTGCTTAAAACCCATCATCTTGTCGATAAAATCATCGGTTCTGTTAGGAGGGAAGAACTCAGTTAAGAAAGCCTGAGCAATCTTATCCCACTCGGTCAAGTCAATATCATTCAACCATTTTTGAGCTTTGTCACGAAGAGAGAAACCGAACAACATGACTTTCAACTGGTCTGGAGTGACTCCCTGATGTTTAATTGTAGAACAGAGCTGTTGAAACCGTTGCAGATGATTTGTAGGGTCTTCAGAGGTAAGTCCAGCAAATTGATTCTGTTGGATCATAGTAAGCAAAGCAGGCTTGATCTCGAAATTTGCTGCTTGAATCGCTGGCATAGCAAGGCCGGTAGGTACCCCACTCGGAGAGGGCTGTGAGTAGTTCTTCAAAGATTTGGGAGGGTTTGCCATTTCAATCTTTGGTTCAGGTATCTCTTGCTGCTTTTCTTTCCTTTGCAGATCTATGTATTGTTGACAATAAAGTTCAGAATCTGGACTAAGAAGAGTTATATCTTCCTTCGCTTGATCTTCTTTCGTTTGAGACCTGGTCCTGGGCATCAACAACTAAACAAGGAAAAGCAGTAAGATCGGTCTCAGTTGGAACAAGAGTTCCAAAGAGACAAGAGAAACAATCGAACTAAAATTATAGAAATTAAGCGTCTCCCCGGCACTGGCGCCAAAAACTTGATGTGTTAAAATATTATACCGCAAGTGCACGGTGTCTGTTGTTAGCAGATACTAGCAAGTACCGGTCGAATCCACAAGGAGACAAGTTTCAAGAATTTCAATCTAATTATTATAAATTGTTCCTAGAGAAAAACGAGTGTTGAGGATTTTTACTAACTAATAATGCAAATTAAATATGTTTCAAATCAATTAACTAAAGGTCTAGGGTAATTCAGGTTCACCATGCTAACACCAAACAAATCACAGAAGTATAGTAATTCAATAGGTCAAGTAATTAAAGTACTGGTTAATCTCTCTCAAGCATTAACACTTTCAGAAATCCAATGATGCTCTCGCACTCACTTTCAATTCTGCTAATCGTATGTGTGCCTCTAGTAGTAAAATCTCTCGATCTATTACTCATATTTGCATATAGTTAATCCATGATATTGGCCAATTACATGAATTAAGAATTAAAACATATCAATTAGAATTACTCTTAATCCAGACAAGGACTGGCGATGGAACACGGGTGCCTGTTTTCACTGCGGGGAAGTAGGACACAAGATTTCGGAGTGCCCACATAATCCACCACCAAGGAAAGAAGCAGATAACAAGACCACTGGACGTGTCTTTATGCTCACGGGAAGTCGCGCGAATAATCGTAATTAAGGTATGATTTCTTTTTACTTGTAACTTATTTGATGTTATTTTGTGAATTTGGGGACCAAATTCTTTTAAGGAGGGAAGAATGTAAAATCCTGTTAATTTTTATTTTATTTTGATATTAGAGAAGTTTTTTTTTAAAAATTAATTAGAATGTTCTAGAATTCTTTGTGTACAAGTTTTGTTATTATCGGAAAGAAGGGTGAAAAGATTTTAGAAAATCGATATCATTAATTTAAGATATTTGCGTGAATGAGAATATTTTAATTTTAGAAATTACTTGGAGATGTTGTAAATAAATTAGTAGCAAGTTTTAGAATTACCTTAATTAAATTTAGGGTTATTGTGCCGATATAAGATCCCCATCAATAACAATTATGACTCGTACAGTCTTCACAAATTCACCGGTATGTTTCGTTTCTCTTCTCCTCAATTTGTTTATAATTTGTTTTACCTCTGTTACATAGTAGTATCAGTATGCCGCATGCTTTAGTGATAAACTTAATATTCTATTTGTCTTCATGCTCATCTATGCAAGGTGCTGTATTTGTAGTTCAATTATTTGACTATATTGCACATCTCGGTCATACATGCATTAATAGCTGTGTCTGTTTTTCTTAACTATACTCAATTGCTCACCAATAATAGTTTTTGTTGTCTTATTCATTGTTACATATGTCCAGTATATGTTCATGATAAAGGATTTAATTTTATATGTGATCTTACATGCTTTCTTCTATGAAATTTGATATGTGTTTCATATTTAAAAGATTATTAAAGATTTATTTTTTTGGATTAATTGTTTAGTAATTATAATATGAATTTTTTAAGTAATATATGTTTAAAACAATTATGCCATGTTAATAATGTTCATCCATGTAGCTAATTCTTGTACAATTTGGAAGTTGAAATTCATACGGCATGATAGTAATTTTAATTAATACAATTGGTTTCCTGGAAGTGTATATTCTTAGCATTAGATTCAAATAAATAAATATTATATAATTTTACATCCAAATGTTATATTACATGATTTGTTACATGTATGCTAGTTAATAATAGAATAATATCCATATGTCTTTGCCTTCTGGTCATGTATACAGTGATGGGTTCAAGACCCACTTTAACTTAATTTAATATTTGATTTAAGTTTACATGTCAAGATGCGAAAACCATAGTGATCATTCTGTAGTTTTACTTTTAAACTGGACAAGTCCCGTATGTGTACCATGATTGGGCTTTAGCCATTTATTTTCTTTTAGGATTCTATTACTTAAAGCTTCTGGCAGTTTGTTTTTATTTGTGTAATTTGCTTTAGCTAAATATGTGAACATGTTATTTTGTCTCTGCCACTGTTAAATGCTTTAAATAATTGCTTAACTGCTTTGCATGTATAAATTTGTACTGCATAGATGATTAATTGTTCGTGTGTTATTAATTAAATTATAGGAATTGTTCGTGTTAATTTTTCAGTATTCAATCGACTTTGAGGTAAGTACTTTTGACTTACTTTTAATTTCTGAAAAGATATTTTGATATTGTGATTTTTGATAAGATATAAGAAATTCTGTTTCGAACTTTATAAGATATAAGTGTTTGATTTTAGAATCCTCAGTCTCTACGTTTCGAACCCGTTCGTAATTTACGCTATAGTTCCGGAACTAGCCTTAGATACCCTTAGTAGGCGCACAAGTGTGCAACTTTAGATACCTATTAAGGGCGCGTAATTATTGAACTTTAGATGTCGGTCACTGGCAAAGTGTGACAAAAGAATAAGAATAAGAATAAGATGCCGGTCACTGGCAAAGTGTGGCCGTAGAGCAAGACTGTGGTATTTTTGATTTTTCGTTTTGTTTCTGTTTCTGCTTCTGTTTTAAATTCTGGATTTTTGAAAATATAAACTTTGGGTTGGATTTATTTTCGCAAAGATTTTACAAACTTATATTTGATTTTAAAAATTATTTTATTAAAACACCCATTGATTTTAAGAATATCTGTTAGTCAATTTGTACTTGCTGAGCTGTGTAGCTCACCCCTTTTCTAATATTTCAGGTTTGATTTTTGGAAGCTTATTGAGAATAAGATGTGATCTTGTGGACCTTCGTGCTAGCTATTTTAGATGCAATTATTGGAAAAGTTTTATCGTATTATTTGAATAAATTGTCAGTACTTTATTAGACAATGATTATTGAATATTCTATTTATGGAGCTGCGTCTCCGATTTAATGATTTTGAATTATCGAATTAGACCGCTGCTTTGACTTTCGTGGAATTTTGATTTATTTGAATAAAGAATTCAGTTTATTTAAGTTTCGTAATTAGAATTAATGTCCCGAAAATCCGGGATGTTACAGTTGGCATCAGAGCCTAGGTTTTCCTTCAGAGTGTATTAGGTATGGGACTAGTACATTCCCTAGGATGCGATCCTACAGATTATCGTATAGGTTTTGACCTTTAAGTTTGTAAATTATTTTGAATTTAGGCAACTTGTTTTTGTGATGATTTGACCTGTTTGACTTTTGTGCTTTTTGATCATTGATTATAAGTTTGAAAGTTTGTTGTTTTTAGAAAAGATGGACGGAGAAGGCAACAACAATGGCAATCAAGGCAACAACAATCAGAATGGCAACAACAATATCAATCAAGGCAACGACAATCAGAATGGCAACAACAATGATGATGGTGGAAATGTATTCGATCAGCTAGCCGAGACTCTAGCTACACTCGTGAATCAGCAACCCAGACAACAGAATATCGTCTCTCAGTTCAAGCGTTTGAACCCACCAACTTTCGATGGGGCAACTGATCCGGCCATAGTCGAGATGTGGATACAAGAGATGGAGAAAGCTTTCGGACTGTTAGGGAGCAATGAAGAACAAAAGGTCACTTTAGCTGTGTATCAACTGCAAGGCAGTGCTTATGACTGGTGGCTCATGGAGAAAAGGAAGAACGAGACCGCAACCGCTGAAGGGGGAACCGGAACATACACCTGGGAAAGGTTCAAGAAGGCTCTTGAAGACAAGTACTTTCCTAGAACCATTCGTCTGTAAAAGGAAAGAGACTTTATTCGGCTTGAGCAGGGAGGAAAGTCCGTTGTGGAATACGAAGCAGAATTCGCAAAGCTTGCAAAATATGCACCGACATTAGTTGCCGATGAGGCTAGCCGAGCCAGAAGATTGGAAGAGGGACTACGAAGCGACATCAGGAATTCTGTGGCATCTTTTGAACTTCAGACGTACGAGGCTGTGCTCAACAAGGCATTGGTGATCGAGAGGGGTCTGGCAGAATCTGAAAAGGCAACAAGCAACTGGAACAAGAAGCGGTTCGCTCCAACTGGTGGATTTTCGTCTCAAAGGGGACCTTTCAAGAAGCCACATGTGTACGATCAAGTGGGAGGCCAAGGTGATCGAGATAAATGTTCGAGGTGCGGTAAGAACCATCCAGACAAGGACTGTCGATGGAACACGGGTGCCTGTTTTCACTGCGGGGAAGTAGGACACAAGATTTCGGAGTGCCCACATAATCCACCACCAAGGAAAGAAGCAGATAACAAGACCACTGGACGTGTCTTTATGCTCACGGGAAGTCGCGCGAACAATCGTAATTAAGGTATGATTTCTTTTTACTTGTAACTTATTTGATGTTATTTTGTGAATTTGGGGACCAAATTCTTTTAAGGAGGGAAGAATGTAAAATCCTGTTAATTTTTATTTTATTTTAATATTAGAGAAGTTTTTTTTTTAAAATTAATTAGAATGTTCTAGAATTCTTTGTGTACAAGTTTTGTTATTATCGGAAAGAAGGGTGAAAAGATTTTAGAAAATCGATATCATTAATTTAAGATATTTGTGTGAATGAGAATATTTTAATTTTAGAAATTACTTGGAGATGTTGTAAATAAATTAGTAGCAAGTTTTAGAATTACCTTAATTAAATTTAGGGTTATTGTGCCTATATAAGATCCCCATCAATAACAATTATGACTCGTACAGTCTTCACAAATTCACCGGTATGTTTCGTTTCTCTTCTCCTCAATTTGTTTATAATTTGTTTTACCTCTGTTACATAGTAGTATCAGTATGCCGCATGCTTTTAGTGATAAACTGAATATTCTATTTGTCTTCATGCTCATCTATGCAAGGTGCTGTATTTGTAGTTCAATTATTTGACTATATTGCACATCTCGGTCATACATGCATTAATAGCTGTGTCTGTTTTTCTTAACTATACTCAATTGCTCACCAATAATAGTTTTTGTTGTCTTATTCACTGTTACATATGTCCAGTATATGTTCATGATAAAGGATTTAATTTTATATGTGATCTTACATGCTTTCTTCTATGAAATTTGATATGTGTTTCATATTTAAAAGATTATTAAAGATTTATTTTTTTGGATTAATTGTTTAGTAATTATAATATGAATTTTTTAAGTAATATATGTTTAAAACAATTATGCCATGTTAATAATGTTCATCCATGTAGCTAATTCTTGTACAATTTGGAAGTTGAAATTCATACGGCATGATAGTAATTTTAATTAATACAATTGGTTTCCTGGAAGTGTATATTCTTAGCATTAGATTCAAATAAATAAATATTATATAATTTTACATCCAAATGTTATATTACATGATTTGTTACATGTATGCTAGTTAATAATAGAATAATATCCATATGTCTTTGCCTTCTGGTCATGTATACAGTGATGGGTTCAAGACCCACTTTAACTTAATTTAATATTTGATTTAAGTTTACATGTCAAGATGCGAAAACCATAGTGATCATTCTGTAGTTTTACTTTTAAACCGGACAAGTCCCGTATGTGTACCATGATTGGGCTTTAGCCATTTATTTTCTTTTAGGATTCTATTACTTAAAGCTTCTAGCAGTTTGTTTTTATTTGTGTAATTTGCTTTAGCTAAATATGTGAACATGTTATTTTGTCTCTGCCACTGTTAAATGCTTTAAATAATTGCTTAAGTGCTTTGCATGTATAAATTTGTACTGCATAGATGATTAATTGTTCGTGCGTTATTAATTAAATTATAGGAATTGTTCGTGTTAATTTTTCAGTATTCAATCGACTTTGAGGTAAGTACTTTTGACTTACTTTTAATTTCTGAAAAGATATTTTGATATTGTGATTTTTGATAAGATATAAGAAATTCTGTTTCGAACTTTATAAGATATAAGTGTTTGATTTTAGAATCCTCAGTCTCTACGTTTCGAACCCGTTCGTAATTTACGCTATAGTTCCGGAACTAGCCTTAGATACCCTTAGTAGGCGCACAAGTGTGCAACTTTAGATACCTATTAAGGGCGCGTAATTATTGAACTTTAGATGCCGGTCACTGGCAAAGTGTGACAAAAGAATAAGAATAAGATGCCGGTCACTTGCAAAGTGTGGCCGTAGAGCAAGACTGTGGTATTTTTGATTTTTCGTTTTATTTCTGTTTCTGCTTCTATTTTAAATTCTGGATTTTTGAAAATATAAACTTTGGGTTGGATTTATTTTCGCAAAGATTTTGCAAACTTATATTTGATTTTAAAAATTATTTTATTAAAACACCCATTGATTTTAAGAATATCTGTTAGTCAATTTGTACTTGCTGAGCTGTGTAGCTCACCCCTTTTCTAATATTTCAGGTTTGATTTTTGGAAGCTTATTGAGAATAGGATGTGATCTTGCGGACCTTCGTGCTAGATATTTTAGATGCAATTATTGGAAAAGTTTTATCGTATTATTTGAATAAATTGTCAGTACTTTATTAGACAATGATTATTGAATATTCTATTTATGGAGCTGCGTCTCCGATTTAATGATTTTGAATTATCGAATTAGACCGCTGCTTTGACTTTCGTGGAATTTTGATTTATTTGAATAAAGAATTCAGTTTATTTAAGTTTCGTAATTAGAATTAATGTCCCGAAAATCCGGGATGTTACACTTTTGTAAAAACTACGTATCTCTGTCCTCGTTCCCCTTGTCCCCTCCCAAAACTAATAATAAAAACTAATAATAAAATCTGATTTCTATCTCCTAATAAAAGTATTTTTAATATCCTAATAAATTTACAAAAAGATATCCATAATTGAATAGGATTTTCTTGTAAAATTCGTAACTGATTTTGCTCCTCTGTTTTCGGGCTCTTCCAGTTGGACTCTGCTCTTTGGACCACTTCAGAATTAAAGAAAATTCCCTAAGCTTCGCGTGGACTGTAAGATCGCTGAAATCGGACTTCTGGAATTCAAGATATGGCCCAAACAGTGCAGGCAGCCCGTGTAGCCCAATAATACGAATTTTCTTCTATTTTATCTCCAAAATAGCTCTTTTTGCTTCAAATCCTTCCAAGTTATGAATTCTTTATTTCCTACAATAAAACAATCAAATCTATTAAATAAAAATCCAAATCAATGCAAAACACAATAAATATGAGAATAAAATCATCTAAAATATATATAATAATATATTCTGTCAAATTCTCACGGCAATATATCAAAATTAAAATTTATAATATTATATATACTATACTATAAGCAAATTGCAAAAATTTAAAAATAAGTTACGGTACCAAACCTGATATGGGCTAAAAATAAGCCCTAAAGACACATTTAATGTTGCATTAATTAGACCTAGTATGGTCCAAACGTGGGGCCCACCGGGCGGCCCAAAAACCCTAATTAAATATTAATTTCGTAATTAATATTAGGGGTAATAACCAGCTCAGCAATAAGAGTTGGATAAGGATATTATTTCCATCAGACTTAGCTACCAAGGCATCCAATTCAATATGGAAACTGATTCCTACAAGGAATAGATCTAGAACCTTCCTCAAAGACTTGTCTACCAAGTCTCCTATTCCTACCATAATTCTAAGGCTCCCGCAGCCTATATAAAGGGCCTGACCCCTTATTCTCAGAACTACGTTTTATTGGCTTGATTCTCTAATTACAGAGATACGTAGGCATTCTGTGAGGACCGTTTAAGTCTCAAACACAGAAGCAGCCATTGAAGCACGAAGCTCACGAACCCTAGCATTAAATACACAAACCCTAGCCGCAATAATCGTAACCTAGTTTTTGTTCCATAACATTTGGCGCCGTCTGTGGGAAGACAACATCAACCATGGTTCAAACACGAAGGACAACATCAACCGAGGCCGTGCCCCTTAACTCTGCTGCACCAGCCACTTCTGATCCGCTCATCGTCACTAAGGAAGGACAAATACTCCCATCAACAGGGACGGTCATTCAACCTCTGCCCACTCAGCCCCCAGGGACGACTCCCCATGTAGAGGGGACCCACTCAGTGATTGTCCATCAAGGCCAAGAAACTAACCCTCTCCAGATGGTGGTTTCTCCTCTTGGTAACGTTGATCGCACGGGGGTACAGATCCATACTACGGATCTCCCTTTGAACACCAACCCTATGTATGGGCTGCCTAACTACCCCCCTCGACGAAGGGAACCTGGACCAAGCGGACACGCCTTACAGATCCGGGATCGAGAATATGATGATTACTCTGGTCCCGATACTGATGATTCATCATCATCTGAGGATGATGATCGAGATGAAGCCCCGAGGAGGCGACGTGCTAGCAAGGAACCTCTAAGAAGAACACGAAGAATCCATGATGGACCTCCACAAACGGTTGAGGAGAGGATTAAGGCTCATGAGGCTGAGATCCAAAGGCTAAAGGATGATATAGCAAGGGAACAGGCAAGACAGAGTCTGACTCGACCCCCTCCAATCTCAGGAAGGACTCCCGTTATAGATTTGGAGAGGTCCTCAAGAAGACAGAAGAGGGCTGATGTCCCAACGAGAGAAGCTATGAGGGTGGAAACCCCCAGGAGTAACCCCAAGGATCTCATGCCACTTGGAGATCCTGATGATCCAACACCCCCGTTTACTGAGGAGGTGATGAATGCTCATATTTCTAGGAAGTTTAAGATGCCGACAATTAAGGCCTATGATGGAACGGGCGATCCCGCAAATCATGTCAGAACATTCTCGAACGCACTACTGCTGCAGCCTGCTAGTGATGCCTTAAAGTGTAGGGCGTTCCCTCAAACTCTGTCAGGCATGGCTCAAAGATGGTATAGCCGTCTACCTGCAAACTCGATCAGCTCTTTTAAGGAATTGAGCGCTGCCTTTATCAGCCAATTCATCAGTGGGAGAATTCATGAGAAAAGTTCTGCATCCCTTATGTATGTGGTGCAGGGAAAGAATGAGAACTTAAGGGATTATCTCAAGCGATTCACCAAAGAGACGTTGAATATCACCGATCTGGAAAATAAGGTGGCCATGGTAGCCCTGGAACACGGAACCACTGACCTCTTCTTCAAAAGGTCTTTGGCAAAACACCCTCCTGAGAACATGGCCGAGCTCCAGAGAAGAGCCGATAAATATATTAAAGCTGAGGACAGCATTAAGAAGGAAACCACGGGAGGTAATGGCAAGGGATCTAATGATTCAAAGAAAAGAAAGTCAGAGCAAGAGTACGACGCTAGGGACAAGTATCCCCGGGCTGGCAAGGACTCCGAGTCATCACCCAAGAAGGGTTTTGGGCCAAGATTTTCTGATTATGCAAGGTTGAACGCTCCTAGGAGCCAAATTTTGTTGGACATTGAGAAGGATAAGGACTTTCGCTGGCCTAAACCGCTCAGGGGTGACCCCGAAAAGAGAAACAAAGATCTGTATTGTAGATTCCATAAGGATGTGGGGCATGACACAGATGACTGCAGACAGTTAAAGGATGAAATTGAATTTTTAATCCGGAAGGGAAAGTTAAACAAGTTCACCAAGGGTGAAGACCGTGGAACCCAGAAAAGGGATTATGATAGAAGAGACAATGATAGGAGGGATAACGATCGCGATCGTAACCCACAGCCTCGAGGGCCGGTAATCAATATGATTTGGGGAGGACCAACAGCAGCCGGCACTACCCGAAACTCTCGAAAGGCTTATGCCAGAGAAGTGATGCACATCACAGGAGAAGCCTCGAAGCGTGCTAAGACTGAGGCAGTGATTGGTTTTGATGATTCAGACCTTGAAGGGGTGAAATTCCCCCATGACGACCCGTTGGTCATAACTCCTGTAATTGGAAACTCGGAAGTGAAACGGGTCCTGATAGACAATGGAGCTTCTGTCGATATCTTGTTTCATGATGCTTTTGTGAGGATGGGGTATACTGACTCTCAACTAACCCCGACTAACATGCCGATCTACGGATTTAATGGAGTTGAGTCCAAGGTTGAAGGGACCATTCAGCTGCCCATGACAATAGGGCAAGAATCTAAGGAAGCCACCCAGATGCTGAACTTTCTAGTAATTAAGGCTGCCTCAACGTACAATGCAATCTTAGGGAGGACCGGACTTCATGCATTCAAGGCTGTTGCCTCTACTTATCACATGAAGGTCAAATTCCAACCAGGAATGGTGTTGGGGAACAGAAAGGAGATCAGAAAATGGCCAGGAGTTGCTACGTGGCTGCTTTGAGAGCTGATGGAACCGGGGGGCAGGTACTCCCGATTGAAGACATGGATGTCCGTGGTAATGATGAACACCGAGGAAAGCCAGCAGAGGACTTAATACCTATCCCTCTGGAGCTAGGCGACCCTGAGAAGGTAACTTATATTGGAGCCTCTTTGAAAGAACCCCTGAAGGGCAAGTTGATAGAGTTCTTACAAAGGAATAGCGACGTTTTCGCTTGGACAGCAGCTGATATGCCAGGGATTGATCCCCAACTTATAACTCATAGATTGAATGTTGATCCTAATAGGAAGACAATAAAGCAAAAGAAGAGAAACTTTGCTCCGGAAAGGCAAGAGGCCATTAAGCAAGAAGTAGATAAGCTCTTGGAAGCTGGTTTTATTGAAGAGATTCAGTTTCCCGAATGGTTAGCAAACCCGGTGATGGTCAAAAAAGCGAATGAGAAGTGGAGGATGTGTATAGACTTCACTGACCTAAATGATGCATGCCCAAAGGATTGTTTCCCTCTACCAAGGATTGACACCCTAATAGATGCCACAGCCGGACACGAGATGTTGAGTTTTATGGATGGTTTCAGTGGTTACAACCAAATTAATATGCACAAGGATGATATCCCAAAGGTATCTTTCATTACTGATTTTGGTGTTTTCTGTTATCTTGTTATGGCTTTCGGTCTCAAGAATGCAGGAGCTACCTATCAACGATTGGTGAATAAGATATTCGCTCATCTAATTGGAAAAACCATGGAGGTCTATGTTGATGACATGTTAGTCAAGAGCTTACTCAAGGCTGACCATATCGAGCACCTCAGAGAGGCATTCGAAGTGCTGAGGCACCACAAGATGATGTTGAATCCAGCCAAGTGTGCTTTTGGTGTTGGATCAGGAAAATTTTTGGGGTTGATGGTCTCGAAGAGGGGCATAGAGGCCAACCCTGATAAGATCAAAGCAATCTTGGACATGGAACCACCACGCTCTATACGAGATGTACAGAAACTAACTGGCCGAGTTGCGGCTCTAGGAAGATTCATCTCCAAGTCCGGAGACAAGTGTCTGCCTTTCTTCCAAATATTGAGGAAGGTAAAAAATTTTGAGTGGACCACGGAAAGCCAAGAGGCCTTTGAGCAATTGAAGAAATACATGACTGAAGCCCCGTTGTTGGCTAAACCTAGTCCTAGGGAGACTCTTTATTTGTACCTGGCGGTATCTGAACAAGCGTTGAGTGCTGTTCTTGTTAGAGAAGAGAAAAAGGTTCAGAAACCCGTATACTATGTGAGCAAGGTATTGCATGGGGCGGAGTTGAATTACTCTCCCATTGAGAAGTTTGCTTTGGCATTAGTTACTGCCTCGAGGAAGTTGCGACCATATTTCCAGGCACATAAGATCGAAGTCTTGACCGACCAACAGTTGAGAAGCATCTTGCGCAGCCCCAAAGCAAGTGGAAGATTGATCAAATGGGCAATTGAGCTCGGAGAATTTGACATAACATACAGGCCTCGGACAGCCATCAAGGCTCAGGCATTGGTTGACTTCATGGTTGAATGTACCATTAGCAACCAAGAAGTCGGGGGGCAAGAGATAATACCCAACCAAGGAAGTGAGAATAAAGATGAAAAACTTGTACCTGATCTGAAGGAGTATTGGGTGCTCTATTTTGATGGAGCATCAAAAACAAAGTCGAGTGGTGCAGGTTTAGTTTTGCAAAGCCCCGATGGGTTCACAGTTGAATATGCTTTGAAGTTGGACTTTCCAACAACCAACAATGAAGCTGAGTATGAAGCCTTGATAGCCGGTTTAGGCTTGGCCAAAATCATGAGAGTCAAAAATCTCAAAGTATGTGGAGATTCAAGATTGGTAGTTTCGCAAGTGAATGGTGAGTTTGAGGCCAAGGATGAAACTATGGCAAAATACCTCAGAGTCGTGAAAGCTGTTATGACTCAGTTTGAAGAGTGCTATGTGGAGCACATTCCTAGGGAAGAGAACGTTAAGGCCGATGCCCTCTCTAAGTTCGCTTCTTCTGAGATAGAGAATTATGCAGGAAGTGTTTACTTTCAGGTCTTGAAGGCCCCGACCGTCAACTCTAATTTGATAGCACCGATCGATGTTGGAAGCTGTTGGATAGATCCTATTAAAGCTCACCTAGAAATTGGATGGCTCCCAGACAATGCCTTGGAGGCACGGAAGCTGTCTGTAAGAGCGTTGAGATATGCCTTGATTGAGGGCCTCCTTTACAAAAGATCGTTTGTCATCCCATATCTGAATTGTTTAAGGCCCCAAGAGGCAAAGGAAGCATTGAAGGAAGTTCACGAAGGAATCTGTGGGCAACACTTGGGGGGCAGGTCCCTAGCTCACAAGATCACCCGTCTGGGATTCTACTGGCCAGAGATGCTAGCTGATGCACAGGACTATGTCAAGAAGTGTGAGAGATGCCAGAAGCATGCTCCAATTGTAAGGCAGCCGCCCGAAATGTTAACCTCAATCAATTCTCCTATTCCATTTGCAATGTGGGGGATGGATATCCTTGGTCCATTCCCAGAAGCCTCGGCACAAAGGAAGTTTCTGATAGTGGCTATTGACTATTTTACTAAGTGGATTGAGGCTAAACCCCTGGCCAAGATAACCACCAAACAAGTTGCCCAGTTCTTTTGGGAGAACGTAATTTGTAGGTATGGAATCCCACGAATCCTTGTGACGGACAATGGGACGCAGTTTAACAATGAAGAGTTCAAGAAATATTGTGAGGAAAATGCTATTGAGCTTCGCTTTACCTCAGTAGCTCATCCTCAAGCTAATGGACAAGCCGAGGTAGCCAATCGTATAATCCTTGATGGACTGAAGAAAAGGGTCGAACGCTCAAGAAACAATTGGGTGGACGAGTTACTGCCTATACTTTGGGCATATCGTACCACTTGTAAACTCACAACAGGAGCGACCCCATTCTTACTAGCTTATGGAGCTTAGGCAGTTGTGCCCCTGGAGATCATGCAGGCGTCACCTCGAGTTGAGGCATTTGAGCAAGAAACCAATGAGGAAGGCATGAGACTTGCACTAGACCTAATTGATGAGGTTAGGGATGAAGCAAACGCCCGGAACGCAGAACATCAGAAGAGAGCATCCTTCCACTACAATCAAAGGGTTAAAGAGAGATTCTTTCGACAAGGTGACTTGGTGCTAAGGAAAGTAGAAGCCTCGGGAGTTGGTCAGAAGGGAAAACTAGCCCCGAATTGGGAAGGGCCTTATCGAGTCAAGAAGACGCTAGGGCGAGGGTCTTACAAACTGGAAACCTTGGACGGGGTGGAGGTGCCCCGGACTTGGCATGCATTGAACCTCAAGGTTTACTATGTTTAAGCTCTCCTGAAAAGGACTTAGCTTTTTGCCTATGTAATAGAAGTAGAAATAAGGTCGATGAAACCATTCCAAGTTTTTAAACTTGAGATAGAAGAAGTAGAGTATCTATGTAAGGGCTGTGCCCATTTCTCCGTACTAATAAGATTATTCTACATTTTCGCATAAGTTATGAGCATTACTTATTGACATATATGCATAAAATGCTAGACTACACATGCAAACATGACTAAGTTGAGAAACATCAAGGACAATGGATTACGAATTAAAAAGTTATGCCCGAAGGAAGTTAACGAAAGAACAGAGTCATGCCCGAAGGCAAAGTACATAAATAGATATATAAAAAGAGCAACTACTGAGTATCTCCAGTGTGCTCATCCTCTCCATCTCCGCCAAGATGAGCAGAGGGCTCTGGCTCCGGAATCCTCTCATCATCCTCCTGGTCCTCCTCCTGGATATCCTGCACTGCCAAGGCCATAGGAGCATGAGGGCTAGGGAAGTCTGAAACGTTAAGGATACCAGGAAATCTCCTAGTAACCTCAGCAAGAGCTCCGTCCCATCCCTGAGTAAACTGATAAGGGAATAGAGAGTCGTCATGCTTCTCCATGAAGCCCACATACTCCTGGGAGGCAAGGTAGTCATCAATCAGGTCGTCCTTGCCCTTCCTAAGAAGGACATTTTCGGCCTGAGACTCTAAAAGCTCTTTCTCCCTCCTCTCTAAAGTAGCTCTGACAGAGGCCAGTTCATCCTCATACTTATCATTCTTTGCCTTTTCAGTCTCATAGTTTGAACGCCAAGTCTTAGCCTGGATTATGGCCCCCTGGAAGTTGGCATTAGCCTACAAAAGGTAAAGTTAGAACCACGATTCAAATAGCAGACAAGTACATAAGAAAGAAGGAAGTGAGGAGCTTACAGCAGCAAAAGCCTGAGATCCAGCACTTTCGGCTCCTTCAAGAGTGGAGTCGGATACATAATCTTTGAAGTCACCAGGAGTTATGGAATGATAGGACCAATCTATGGCATGCCTGCTATCTCCAACGATGGAATCCTTCTTCCTAATACCCCAGTTTGGGCGCCAAGCGCTCCTGGAAGAGCCATCTGCCTCTTCAACATCGGCTACATGAGGCCTTAAGTAGGCATCCGTGGCAGTTGGGGCTCGAGGATCCTTCCTTGAACGAGCCCTCTTCAGTCTAGCAGTGTCTCCATCTTCAGGCTCATTAGTCTTGTTGATAAAAGCTGTAGCTGTAGTTACAAGATAAAAGACAAATAATGGGTATGAGACAGTCATATTCAGGTAAAGGAATACAAAAAGAAAGAAAATTTACCCTTATTGGCCACCCGGGAAAGTCCCAAAGACTTAAGCTGGAACTCATCCAGGAGATCCCAAGCCATAGTAGCATAATTATCTTTGATGAGCTCTTTGTAGGCCTGGGTCTCTTCCTCGTTGAGCTCAATATCATTGGCACTGCCATCTACGACCTTACCAAAGGTACTACGGAAAATGCTGCCCCAATCTCCACCTTCCCATATTAAATACATGAACTCCTTCTTCTATTTTGGGTTGGAGTCAGGAATAGATTGGGGGTGGAAGATTGGAGGAGTGGAAGTACGATGACTAATGTATACCCAACCCGGAGTAGACTCAGCAGAATTCTTAAATTGAAAAATTTTCCTAAAGAGAGCTACAGAAAGAGGGAAATTGTTCTTGAGGCAAAGGACCATGAAGCAATTGATCACCCTCCAAGAGTTGGGGGGAAGTTGGCAAGGGTTAATTCCTACATCTGCTAAGAGCCTAGGAATAAACTCATGAAAGGGGAATCGAACTCCTGCAACAATGGCACCCCTATAAACACAAAGTGCATTGGGGCGCCAATGGCAAGATCGATCCCCAGGGTTAGCTGGGACAAGTCTATAGGGTGGTTCTATTTTATACATCTTGTTATAATCAGTGATTTTCTCTACATCGTGAAAGGTGTTACTATGATTAAAGGAATCAAGGTGTGACAAGGATGGAAAATCTTCTTTACGATTTAAAATCATATCCTGTAAACTCATGAAGGGAGAACGAATAATGATACCTCTTTTGGAGGCTCCTTGCATTTTCTGGAAGCGAAGTGAAGCACGATCTTCAGCCATTTTTCTAAATCTTTAAAAAAAAGTTGTGATCTTCAAAGGAAATCTGCAAAGGATGAAGAAATTGTTAGAACAATCTTCAAATCTTCAAAGGAATTGAAGAACAAACCCAGAAAAAGGGTGATCTTCAAACTATAAAGCTAGAAATTCTGGAAAATACCTTGAGTATTCTTCGAATCTTCAACAACAACTGGAAAATTTTTGGAAAATTGCCAGAAATCCTTGAGCAGTCTTCAAAGCTTCAAAGGAAAGTTCTTAAAGAACTTTGGAACTTTTGAGAGAGTTTTTTTTAGAAACTTTTGTGATGAAAGTGAAAATGAAAGCCTTGGCCTTTATATAGACAAAAATCTAGGGCATCTCAACCGGTTAGAGAGAATGTCAACCGGCTGTAACCTATTGGAAACCTTTGTGGGCCATCAACACAAATTGGACTCTAAAAGACCCAACAAAGGCCCAAGTCCAGCTAAAATAATTAAAAAGGATCAAGGCCTGTCACGGCCCAACCAAGATTGATAAACCTAATTAAGGTTTTGATTTAAGGTCATTTTGACCCATGATAAAGGCCCAACCAAAACTTAAAAAATTGTTGTAGGCCCAAACGATTTGAAAACCTAGGCCCAGCCCATGAAAATTAAAGACAGGGCCCGTTAAAGTCCATAATAAGACTTGGAGTTACCAAAAGGAAGCACGAGGTCGTGACAATCGATCTCGTTTTTTAGTACAATTACGAGCTCGACAAGGCGACCTGGAGAAATCAATCTGAGGTCGTAAGTAACCTTGAAAAATTGAGGTCGTTATAACGTGGCCTGAGATCGCAAATCTCAGGTCGAATTTGAACTGAAAAGTATGAAAAATCCCCACGACCTGGGGCCCATTTGAGGTCGTTCTTGTGTTGAGGTTGTACTACATCGAAGTCGAAATTTCCAGGTCGAAAATGAACTAAAAGACCTGTAAAACAACCATGACCTGGCCCCCATTTGAGCTCGAAATTGAGCTCGAAAATACATAATTTCTCCTCGAAATTTCCAGGTCGAAAATGACCTAGGAAACAAGAAAAACAGCCACGACCTGGCCCCCATTTGAGCTCGAAATTGAGCTCGAAAATACATGAGTTCTCCTCGAAATTTCCAGGTCGAAAATGACTTAGGAAACAAGAAAATGGCTGCGACCTGAAGGCAGTTTGAGCTCGAAATTGAGCTCGAATTTGACCTGCAATTTTTAAAAAAAATCTCTCGAACATTCCAGAAACGTGGAAAAATAATTTTACGCTCGATGCACAATCTAATATTCTCAAAACTAGTGTCGTTTAGCGCCGTCTAGTGCCGTTTAGCGCCGTTTAGTGCCGTTTAATGCCGTTTAGCGTCGCTTAACATTGTTTTAGCGTCGTTTAAGGCTACTTAGTGCCGTTTAGTATCGTCTAACATTCGTCGTAAATGCGTCGGTTGCTCCACGCTTTACAAAAAAGACGATACCCGTGAAACACTAGTGTACGAAGATATATCCTGACCCAAGTCTCGAAAAAGGCCGTTATAACTTCAAGGAAAGCCTGATCAGCTTTCCTAGAAGTTGGGGGGCAAATGATATGGGCTAAAAATAAGCCCTAAAGACACATTTAATGTTGCATTAATTAGACCTAGTATGGTCCAAACGTGGGGCCCACCGGGCGGCCCAAAAACCCTAATTAAATATTAATTTCGTAATTAATATTAGGGGTAATAACCAGCTCAGCAATAAGAGTTGGATAAGGATATTATTTCCATCAGACTTAGCCACCAAGGCATCCAATTCAATATGGAAACTGATTCCTACAAGGAATAGATCTAGAACCTTCCTCAAAGACTTGTCTACCAAGTCTCCTATTCCTACCATAATTCTAAGGCTCCCGCAGCCTATATAAAGGGCCTGACCCCTTATTCTCAGAACTACGTTTTATTGGCTTGATTCTCTAATTACAGAGATACGTAGGCATTCTGTGAGGACCGTTTAAGTCTCAAACACAGAAGCAGCCATTGAAGCACGAAGCTCACGAACCCTAGCATTAAATACACAAACCCTAGCCGCAATAATCGTAACCTAGTTTTTGTTCCACAACAAAACCTTTAGTCTTGGTGGCATCTACCTGTCACTATTTAGAAAATATGCAAAAAATATAACACTTCAACCTTTTAATCATGTTTAGTTCTATATTTGTCGAACGAGCAAAATCTTTAAGTGCATGTAATTTACATTATCATAATTGTATATGGAGTATTGATCATTTCCCTTACTTAAAATTTTGCATTATTATTATATTATCATATTTTAACCAATCATTTTAAATATTACCATTAAAAATGCTGTAAGTTAGTACATATAAAAATCCTTATGAACACATTATCAAATTTAATAGCTACTAAAAAATGTACAGATTAATGGATAAAACACAGTTTAAATTGTTTAATAGCTGAAAAAAATTGTCCAACTCCTTCTAAGTTTTAAGTGTCGCTTTTTTTTTTTTTTTTTTTTTCTAAACTCCAAAAATGTCACTTTTGAGTAGTTTTATTATAACATTATTAAAAGTTATATAACTTACCGATTTTTCATTTTGGTTAAATTTTTTTAATAAAATATTTCTAATGTTGCAAGTTTCAAGAATGTTGACTTTTATTATTTTTGAAATAATTAACTTTGTAAAATTATAAAAGAATATTAATATTATTAGATTTTTGATATATGTTAAAAAATCCGACAAGATTTAAGCAACAACAACGTAAGGGTAATCACAAGATTTAGGATTGAGTAAAAATCTATACTATATTATAAAAGACGAAACATTAAAAGTTTTGGTACGGTACGGTACAGTACTTACCTTATTTAATTGTTTTACTTTATTACCATTAATTATTTTACTTATTAAAATCTATTTTTTCCAAAATCATGATCGTTCTAATTAAAGAAATAACTAATATATTATAATTACTAATAACTAACTGATTACCTTTTCTAGCTAAAAGTTAATATTTTTTCTATATTTTTTAACTAAAATATCTTTTTTTTTTCTAAATAATAATTAATCAATTATTTTTTTTCAGCTATTAACTTTTCTAACTATAATCTCTTCTTTCAAAAAATATGATCGTCTTAATTAATTAAATAAACTAATAATATTATAATTAATAATAACTAACTAATTATCTTTTCAGCTAAAAGGTAATATCTTTTCTATCTTTTCTAACTAAAATATCTCATTTTCTTCTAAATAATAACTAACCAATTACCTTTTTCAGCTTTCTAACTTTTCTAACTAAAATACTTTCTTTCCAAAAATATAGTCGTTCTAATTAATGAAATAAACTAATAATATTATATTTACTAATAACTAACTAATTACCTTTTCCAACTAAAAGGTAATATCTTTTTTATATTTTATAAATGAAATATCTCATTTTCAAACTTGATTTTTTTACTTAATTATCCTTACTTAAATCTATATCTATCTATACTATATTATAAAAGATGAAATATTAAAAGTTTTGGTACGGTACGGTACAATACTTACCTTATTTAACTATTTAACTATTTTACTTTATTACTCTTAATTCTTTTACTTAATAATAAAAAAGCAAAACACAATCTTTTCTACTAAATAATTTCATTTTCAAGGTAAAATACAATATCTTTTATATTTATCTAACTAAAATAATTAATTTTCTTTTTCAGGTTAAATATATTACCTTTTCTATTTTTCAATAACTAAATAATTTTCATTTTCAGGTAAAATAAAATATCTTTTATATTTTATCTAACTAAATTTTTCCTTTTTTAGAAACACTACGAGCAATTTCATTTAATAAAATAACATAATTATATTATAATTACTATTAACTAATCAATTATCTTTTTCAGCCAAAACACGTTACCTTTTCTCTTTTCTCTAACTAAAATCTCACTTTTTCCAGTTATACCACGTGCAATTCTATTTAATAAAAATAAAATAATAAAATAATAATATTAATAATTAACCGATTACCTTTTTAGCTAAAACGTATTATCTTCTCTATTTTTTCTAATTAAGTTCTCTTTTCTTCTAGGAATATCACGGGCAAATTAATTTCTCATTTTATTAAAACGCTACGAGTAATTTTATTTAGTAAAATAAGATAGTTAAATTATAATTACTTTTATATTTTATCTAACTAAAATTTCTCCTTTGTAATCAATTTCCTTTTTCAGGTTAAACATATTACCTTTTCTATTTTTCAATAACTAAATAATTTTCTTTTTCAGGTAAAATACACTATCTTTTATATTTTATCTAACTAAATTTTTCATCTTTTAAAAATAATATGAGCAATTTTGTTTAATAAAATAACATAATTATATTATAATTACTATTAACAAATCAATTACCCTTTTCAGTAAAAACACGTTACCTTTTCTCTAACTAAAATATCTCTTTTTCCAATTATACCATGGGCGGTTCCCTTTTTCAATCTTTTCTCTTTTCTCTAACTAAAATCTCTCTTTTTCCAATTATATCACATGCAGTTCTATTTAATAAAAATAGAATAATAATATTATAATATATATAATTAACAGATCACCTTTTTACCTAAAACTTATCATTATTTCTATTTTTTCTAATTAAATTTTCTTTTCTTGTAGGAATATCACGAGCAACATTAATTTCTCATTTTATAAAGACATTTTGAGTAATATTATTTTGTAAAATAAGATAATTAAATTATAATTACTATAAACTAATCAATTACCTTTTTTACATAAAAAATGTCACCTTTTTAATTTTACGTTACTTTTATATTTTCTCTAACTAAAATTTCTCTTTTTCCAATTATATCACGGACAGTTTTATTTAATAAAATAAAATAATAATATTATAATACTAATAATTAACCAATTACTTTTTTCAGCTAAATCATATCATTTATTCCTATATTTTCTAACTAAAATCCCTCTTTTTCTAGAAATATCACGGCAACATTAATTTCTCCTTTTCTAAAAACATTACGAACAAATTTATTTAGTAAACTAACATAATTAAATCATAATTACAATAAAAAAATCAATTACCCTTTTCACCTAAAACATGTTACCTTTTTAATTTTCTTTAACTAAGACCTCTTTTTTTCCAATTATATCACGGGCATTCAATTTAATAAAATAAAATCATAATTTTATAATTACTAATAATTAACCGATTACCTTTTTCAACTGAAACCTATCATATTTTCTAGCTAAAATCCCTCCTTTTCTAGAAATATCACGGATAACATTTATATAATTATTATCAAATTATCTTATTTAAAAATTTAAGCCTTAAAATTCATATTTCAAAAAAATTAATGAAAAATTTCGTATAATATTAAAAAAAATTCGTGCATCGCACGGGTTTTAAGCTATCTGTACTATCTATCTATCTATACTATAATAACTATAATAAGTGAAAGGGGGTATAATTTGTAGTTTGGTTTGGTTACCCCCTATTTTGGTTCCACATTTTTGGTTATACCCATTCACAACCGTTAGATCTTCAACTCAAATAGATCATGACCGTTAGATACAACAATACTAAAAATTGGAAATCTAAGGTTCGAATCCTGCCAACAACATTTTAATATAAAACTAATACTAGATTATGTTATATAGAAAGGTTGAAGGTTCGATTCCCACCAATAGCATATTAATTTAGATTTAATACTAAAAATTATTTATATACAAAGGTCTAAAATTTGAATTCTCCCAACATATTAAAAGTAATGTTTATAATATTATATATACTAAATTATAAGTAAATTAAAAAATTAAAAATAACCTGTGCTATTTGCACGGGCTATAGTAATACCTAAATCTATAGGTTAAGAAAAAATCTCGTAAATACAGGTCAATTAATTTTATTTGGTACTGTATTCAGGAGAGTAACTCAAAAATAAACCCAAGACAATTAAGTTTACTTGTGTCAATATTTTATGAGAGTTGTTCAAAAGGCATCATGGTGTACCCACTCATATTTTTTTTTATATCTTATCTCTCATATGCAATATCTCTCTTTTAATCCTAGCCTCCATTAAAAAATTTTGAGGGGGCTTTCATCGGTTTTCACCGGTGGAAATTCCCAATTCCTTTTCTTTTTTCCTGTTTTCATATCTTGTTTTTCATTCAATAAAGCTCCCAATCTATTTGGGTTTCAATAAGTTCCCAATTTATTTGAGTTGTGTTAGTCTATCCTTGTGAGAGTTTGGTTTTTGTTTTGATTAAGTTGTGGTATGTTCTAGATCGGCAAGATTTTCATGATTTTGGTTCAAAGATGAAAGTTTTTATGGGATCACATACATAGTCGATAGCTCAAATCCAGATGGAGGTCATAACAAAGCGAGTACATATAAATCTCCATATGGATGCGGTGAAAAGGGTACTTGCAAATATATCATCTTCAACAAATCGCATGATTATATCCCGAAGAATGAATTAATTAGCTATTGTTCTTATTTACGTTTGTTCGACTCGACTATGTTTGTAGATGTCGTATGATTTATCATTAATGAATTAATTTTTATTCAAAAACATCATGGTAATGTGAATTCAAAGATGCGATCCACGGTCCAACATTAAATTTTAAGCCATCGAATATTTTTAAAATTTATTAAATAAAATGGATGTATTTAATTTTGTTTAGAACGAGTACGGGAAAATAATTTGGAAAATGCTAGAGAACCCAAATTGGATCCCAAAAAATTTCCCAAATGCTACATGTCATTTTCTGATTGGTCACATTATAATTAAATAAGATGGATCCCCTACATTCACATCAATCACACCACTTAAAATAGTCTATTTTGCCAAATCACCAATGGCACATCATTCAAAAACTCTTTTTAAAATCCAATTGGGGATCCTCTGCACTAAATTTTCGAGCCCGGATCTTCTGTCCCGTTCTCCATGTCCCCTATATAAAATGGGTGCCCCTGGCGGGACCCTTTGTAAGGAAAATGGAAATAAAATATTTTTATTTCCATTTTTCTTATAATGGGCCCCGCCAGGGATACCTAATATAGGGAACACAAAAGGGGACATGAAGAAGGGGACAGAGGATCCTCACCCTAAATTTTCCACAGGAGGAAGCTTATAAGAGCATTAACGTAAGTACTGATTTTCATTAAATCTCTCTCGAAAACTTAACTGCATCTATTCCTTGAACTACATTCCAACTAAACAACACTTTATAATAAAGCAATTAGCACAAATTTGACTAACAAACTAAAAATCTACGGGCCAGTACTACAGCTCTCGCAGACTTCACTAATTAGCAACCGTGTTTATAAAATTTAACAATGCATGCAAGTGGGTTAGATAATTCAACCTTTAATATTTCATAATATATTACTTATACCATATTTTACAAGAAAAATATAGTCTTATAAACCCCATCACATCCCTCACTTTGCTTACACTCGTTTGGACATCCGTTGCTTCATTTTGAAAAATAGGCCGAGAAGAATGGCTAGTAACAGCTTGCTCAAACTTGCAACCATTCTCTCCCTTTTCACCATTCTCTTCATTACTTCATCGTCACAAAATTCATTGACTTCTTTCAATGATGAAGATGACGAAGAAATAGAATACGTTCTTGATACTCCATTCGCTAACACACGATTAAGAAGCCGTTTCTTGGCTGATAAGACAGCCATCAAGAAAGGTACAACTTGTTCTCAAAGTAATAAAGTCGTGTGTAATGGGGTATCCGCTAACAATGGCACCAGTCTGCTGTTTTGTTGCAAGACTCATTGCCGCAATGTTCTAGGAGACAAGAATAATTGTGGGGAATGTGGACACAAGTGTACGCTTGGACAACGTTGTTGTGGGGGAAATTGCACAGACGTTACTGATAATGACACAAATTGCGGTAAGTGTAACAAAAGATGCTTGCCGGGTGTTAAATGTGAAAATAGAATTTGCGGTTACGCGTAACTGTAGTACTGTACTGTCTTTCAACATTTTACATTATTCGTACAAGAATTCAAGAATTTCGAATAAATGCATGGTTGAGAGTGATGGTTTGAGCTCCGACCTCAACAAAGAAAACTATGATACTTCAATAACTTTTGTTCTAGTTAGATTCAAACTCTTCAAGTCACTACTGCATACATTTCCGAATATATACGTAGTCTACACCGTGTAAACAATGTTGTTGCGGCTTGACGCTAATAATGAATAGGATTTACTGTCTTTTGTTTTAATTATCTTTGTTTTGTGTTCTAGATGTCATTTCGGGAAGTAAACAAATTGCACTTTTAGTTCCAAAGACATGCTTTGCGGTCTATGCACTTCTGCTTGATGAGAAGAATTACAGGAGAAAATATCTCTGATGTGTGTGCTTCTGACTTTGTAAATGGAGAGAACATAAGCTTAAGAAGGAGAGATTTAAAAAATTTCAGGAGAGAAGAAAAAGATGGTAAAAATTTCATTTCTCTAACTTGAGAAAAAAAATTCAAGTTCAGAGTATTCGTAATAATTCATATCACTACAAGAATCTGCTATTATGCCAACCAAATTTATTAACGAAAATTAATCTGTTGGTAATTACCAACGGATTGGTAATGGATCTAGAAAGTTTGAAAAACATAACCGACACCTAACGGATCACTAACGGATATTTACCAAAGGAAATATCCGTTGTTAAAATGGGCACCAAAAGTTCCCATCCGAAAAATGCCAATGGAAATGCTAATGGTTTACCAATGGACTTTTGCCTACGGAATACTAATGACATAGTAACAGTTTAGTAACGGATTACTAACCCCATAGCAACGGAATTTGCAATTTCTGTTCCGTTGGCAATCGGTTACCATTTTAGATCGGTTAAATGTATTCTTTTACTAATCCATTGTAAGAGTAGATCGGTTAAAATATATTCGTTACCATTCCGTTGTTAATATTAGTCATAAAATTTAATGTCTAACTGCGTACCTTATGTACTTTTCAAACATTTTGTTCCTCAAACATCCCATTTTGTTCGACTCCTTTATTTTGTTCTTCACACTACAGCTTCTCCTTTCATTTTGTTCTTCAAAAGCTTGTTCTCCATCATTTTAAAAAGTTAAAAAAATCATTCAACCCACTATTTTTGCTATTAATTAAGGTGAGTTTTGTATTTTCACTAATTACAACGTATAGTGAATGTTGAGTATGGAATACAAAGACAAGAGTATGGAATACAAAGACAAGAAAATACAGAGGGGGGTGAATGTATTATCAAACTTTTCTTCAACTATGAATATTAAGAATGATTGTTTGAAGGTTTGAATCTGTTTGTGTAGCAAATTGTGTGTTTGTGTTTAACAAAATATTTAAGTGCGGAATATAAACACAAGAACACGATCACTTACTTTAATCTAATATTGTATTAGATAAAGATTTGCTACAAACTGTGAATACAAATGTTAGTATTCTCAACTGCATTTTTCTCAGAGAGATGTTCTAAGTTGTAATGAGAAAACTTCAATCTTCCTCTTTTTTTTTTGCTAGAGAAGTGAGGTTGTACACTTATAGAACATGTGTACAACATACTTTCTACAAATGTAAAGACAGACGAAATTACTTTCTAATTTGTCTATCCCTATTCGAGTAAACATCCAAGCAACTTGTAATTTGATTTTTTTTAATTTGCTCAGATCCACTTCTTTAGCAGCTTGTCTCCTGTAACAACTCTCTAAGCTTCTTTGTAGACTTTCCAAAAGCACTTTACAGTACTGTGGTCCTGAAAATGTTTTGGCTTGCTGCAGGTTTCTGACTTGTACAATTTCCAGTATTTTGTCTTCAAGACTGCATTCGAGAAGTAACTAAGTGATTGATTCGAGAACTAGAAGTAGTTTATTCGATAACTCTGAGTTCTTGAATACTGTACAACTAACATATCGAATCACTTCCCGAATTAGTCTTTTCTTCAGGAATCCTTGACTTGTCGAATAGAGCTTTTAACTTGTGGAATCCTTGAGATGTCGAGTAGCTTCCTTAGTCCTTGAGATATCGAATGTAGCTTTGACTTGTTGACTCTTTGAGAACTCGAATAATGCTTTGACTTGTTGACTTCTTGAGTTCTCGAATAGAGCATTAGACATGTCGAATCTCTGAGTTATCGAATGAGACTTTGATTTGTTGACTCCTTGAGATGTCGAACAGTGTCTTTTGAGATATCGAATCTATGACTTCTCGAATAGAAAAAAATACTTCTCGAATTAGTACTTAGGCAAATCTTCAATTTTCAAAATTCAACCGTGTTTATTTCTACAGCCTTGTTCTCCAAGCTTGAGGCATGATCTCTGAATCTTTCGTTCAAGCATTATTTCATGACTTAATTTACAGTTACACAAATAGAATTTTGATGCCTATTACAAGTACTAAATACAAGTAGAAACTCTACAACTAGAGGTTCCCCCAGTTATGGGGTCATGTAAGTAATGCAAAGCATTACAAAAAATTAGGCTTGTTATTAGATGTATACAAGCATGCCTCTGTGACTAACAATCTCCCCCAAATTGTGAGTAAGATCCTTAGTCACAATTTCATGTCTGATAACAAGCCTAACATATATAAAGATAAAAGATTAACAGTTCATGTATGAAATTGATTGAATCTTGAATACAAAAGTAGGCATTCTTATAGTTGAAGAATATCCAGTGCCTTTAGCATTTTTCCTTTGTGTCTTAGCTAGATACTCATTCAGTTTCTCCTGTTCCTTCTCTTCTACCTTCCTTTTGTTTTCTTTTATTGCATTCAAGATGTCCACCATAGCATTGAGTTCTTCAATCATAGGTGAATCCTTAAAATCTTCAAGTACTCGATTCAATATGTTTTCATACACTTTCCCTTCATCTTTGTCATCACCTCCCTTCTTGTTCTTGTCATCTTTCTTTTTCTTCTCTTTATCATCCTTATCACTCCTGTAATGCCTTTCTCTCTTATCACTTTTATCTTCATTATCATCATCCTTATCTCTCTTTGCCTTAGTAGATTCAGGGACAATGCCAGTTGCTAGATATGATTTGAGATATGACAAGGCCTCTAATTCTTCAGTTGATCTGCACCCTTTCTTCTTGTTAAGTTGATCAATGATTGCATGAATCAGCCTTGTGTTCTGAGGGGTGAGATGCTTTTGGATGACTAGTTGATCAACATCTTCAATTCTTGTACCAGACTGATAAAGAATAGTTCTTGGTTGAGCACACACTTCAGGCAGTCTAGCATGTTGGCCATTCCTTAGATCAGAATAAATACTCTTGTTGTTTCTCCCCCTTTCTCAATCAGCTCTAGGATAGCATCAATCTCAGTGAATTTTAAGTCCTTTAAGGTGTCATAAGATAGGTGCCATATTTTGAAATTGGTCACCATTATAATCTTCTTGAGAAAGATTTGATTTAGCTTCCTTGGGATCACTGTTAAGTACTTGATTTGTTCCTTGAGACTCCTCCTGTGTAGTAGTGTATCTCCTCCAACATTTGCCCTTGAGGCTCGCAGAAACTTCAAGAAAGCAGCATCATGATATATCTCAGAATTTGCGACTTCTATCAGTTTGGCCTCTGTGACTGTACTCACTTCAACTGGCTGATCATCTTCATGACTGGAGGGATTAGCTTCATCAGTTGGCATTGAACCTTCTACCACTGCAGATGTAATTGATTGCCGCAAACCACTTGGAGTAGTGATATGCACAGTTGGTAGGGTGACAGTTGGTAGAGAGGTGATAGGCTTGACAGGTTTAGAGGTTTGAGTCTCAGTGACTTTCGCTTTGCCTTTGCCTTGGATTTGAACTTGAGGAGTTATAGATTTTGAAGGTTTTGGATGATCAGAGATGACAATACCCTTCTCCACCTTAGATTTAGATTTCACTTTCTTCTCCCCCTTAGGCTTGTTCTCAGGCACATGTGTCTTTGATGGGGCCCTTGGGTTTGAAGTAGAGACTGGTGGTTGTGGAGTAGTGGACAGGTTTGTAGGTTGAGGGACTCCAATGTATTGCATCATGGCAGAAATCATCTGTTGTTGGTGAAAAAGAACCTTAGTAGTAGTAGTTGCCTAAGTGTCCAACTTTTCATTTAGAATGGCAATAGAATCTTTGAGCTCAGCATTGAGAACTTTTAAAGAACTCACTTCTGATTCCAAGATGTCCACTTTGTTCAAGTGTGTAGCATTGAAGCTAGAAAGTGATTGTTCTTTGAGCCTTAGGACCTCAAATTTGCTCATATCATGAATAGGAACATCTGTGACTATCTTGTCTCCATACTGATTAGCAAATAGAACTTTGATTTGAGCATTGGCATCAGTTGTTTGTGTGGTAAGATTTTGCACTTGATTTGCAAGTTTATTGAGAGAGTCTTGAACCATGGGAAGTCGATTATCCAGAGATGTGCAGGTTGTTCTGCATTCCTTGACACTTCTAAAAACAGCCTCCAGAGATGGGAAGTTTGCAGAGAACTCAGACTTAACCTCACTCACTACCTTTGCTGTGGCTTTGCACACTTTATTTATTTCTGTTTTAACTCCTTTGCCAAAGTAGTGAGCAACCTTCAAGCTTCCCTTGTATGCATCATTTATAGCTTCATACACTTCACCAGGATATAGAGATTTGGCATTTGATCCCAGTGAAGTGATGTATTCCTCTCTCAGATACTGAAGAGCTTCATTCAAGGTTACACTCCCTGCCCCTTGCATCCAAGCATCCACATTAACATGTCTTTCACTTTCTTCAACAATATTATCTTTTTGTAATTCCATATCTTCTTTGTGACATAGAAGAATGGCTTCATAGTCTGGATTTGGAAGATTGGATATGACAAGGTTTTGAGCTATTTTTACAAACTCAGGAATCTGATCCACATGAAGATTTTGTAGTGCTTCAACCATCAATTGTTGTGGAACAGACCCTGATCCTGAAGCACTGTCATGTTGCACAGGCTTCAGCCATTGTGACAAAAAGTCAAAGCTAGAGCTAGGCAAGCTAGACCCCTCAGTTACAGATGCAACTTCTGTAACCAGATGGAATGACTCTACTACTGTTGTCTCCACAGAAGTGGGATGAGTTACAACAGTAGATGACATAGGCACAGAGTCTCTATTGAAAACTAGTGAAGCCTCTATGTTTTTGATGGTGTCAATAAGAGATGCCCCAGCATGCATTCCCTCACCATCTAAATATAGGTCCTGGGTGGTGAGCAAAGTGTCTTGCACTAAGTCATTTGAATCTATTGGTTCACCAAGAGAAGAAAATTCTTGGTGATCAATGCCTTGCTCCTCAATTACTTTGAGTTGCAGGCTGCAAAGAAATTTGAGTTGTAGATTTTGGAAGAGAAGTGTCTTGTAGAATAGATTTTGGCAACTCCCCCTGAGAAATAGGGGGAGTTTCAAGTGTGATGTGCTCTACACTCAGTGTAGTGCCAGCCTTATCATTCCCATGTGCTGACTCTTTAGTATAGATGCACCCTGTTGAGAGGGCACATCTAGTGAGCTGTTTGCCCCTGATTTTACAACTTCAGCCATTTGTGTGATTGAAGAGGTGGTTTTTGTTTTTTTCTTCTTTGGCCTCTGTAAAGATGACTCTTATACCTCACTTTCTAAACCTATCTCAGCATGCAATGCAACTTCTGTTAAGATTTTTAAGGGTTCAAAAGTTGTCTCCTTTCTCTTCTTTTTACTAGCATCACCCTTTTGAGAGGAGGATGCAGTTGGCTTAGTATTTGGTAATGTGTTTGGTTGAGGGGGTTGGTTAGCAGGCCCTGGGTTAGCATTTTGTTCAATGTGCTTGGGCCTAGCTAACTCAGATTTAGAGGCAAATATTGGTATGTTATGGGGGTAAACCTCAAATAACCTCTGCATATGAGGGGTTATTTCAAGTCTCACCTCCACATCATTCCTAGTGTCCAAATTACCAAAAATGAGTTTGGTCATAGACTTAGGATAGCCTATTCTATTTTTATCTAAACCAGGTAATTCAGTCAATTTATCATCTAAGTAATTAAGAACAGACTGAATGATTCTGGGAAAGAAGATATCATTACCTTGCTTGGTTGTGTTCTTACCAAGCTTTCCATATAGCTCTTGCATTATAAGTCTTCCAACATCAATCTTTCTATCATAGGCCAGTGAGTACCCAATCTGCTAAACTGGTGCACTCAAATGATCAAAGCTTGATTTTCTCCCAGTGAAGACTTGCAATAGTATTGCAAACACATAGCTCCACTCCTTCCTTATGAATTTTCTATTTAAGTTCCCAACCATGATTTTATCTGAATACCTAATGAAGTCAAAGAATTCTTCCAGTTGGGCATCAGTCATAAGGTCATTATACTCAGCTTGATTCAGTTCTAGAGCTTTGCTCATATCTTCAGAGGTGATAGTGAATTTGTGATATTCCCTAATTTTTGTAATGCTACAGTATCTCAGTGAATAATAATTTTGTGGATTTATGGAAAAAGATATGCAATTACTCTATGTGCGAATCAGAAAATGAACGAGTTGAAATCATATTATTGTTGTACTATGAAAATGAGTGACTGGAAATGATCACGGATTTTCAAGATTCTCGAGTATGGACTCTAAAGATTTTCGATTTCAAATTAGCTCTTAATGCAATGGATATTAAGGAATATGAAGATTGCAAAAGGATTTATATTATATGAAATTTGACGGAATTATGTTAAACCATAGAAATAAACAAAACAAAAGGATTACCACCGGAACTTGGATTAATAAACGAATCGGGATTAAACGAGTATGAAAAACCAAATAAACAAGATTAACATCATAACAAGGATATATATAGCACATTATTAATTACCAAAATCATTAACACATTAATTAGAAAATCAAAAACAAGATTATGGTGTAAGCTACATGACATCATGCATGACATCACCAAGTTAGGCCAATTTCCACTAATATTAGCCAAGGATTATCAAGGAAATTACTTGATAAATATATAAACAAACCACTAAAGATCTACCAAGCTCTAGACTCTTGCCAAATCAAAACAAAAATCATCATCTTCCCCACAAAAGGAACCATTCGGCCAAGTTACTATTCACCAAGAAAAGGGAAGATCAAAACCCTAGCTTCAAGCAACTACAATTCAAGGGAAAATTCTCGGAGCTTGTATAGGTATAGACTAAGGTATGTACCAAATTTGAGAGCAAACAAACTTCATTTACATAGCTAATAAATTCATCAAAGTTGATGGATGAATAGTGATGAATAGTAATTTTCAAGAACTAACTTTGTTTTCTTGATTTCTTTGAATGATCTAAGCTATACTAAGGTGATACAAGGACTATACAAGGTTTATTAAGGCTTGTACACACTCCAAGGAAGGTATACCATTTGAAACCCTAGCTTGAATCATGAGTTTATGGTTGGTTTTTATGTTAGATTAGTATAAAGTATGAAATCATGGTTATATAAGTGTTTATAAGTGTTTTGGTTGGATATGGATGTGTATTATGCTTGTAACCATGGCTGGTATGATGACCACATGGTGAATGAATGGAGATATGTGTTGGATGATGAGTTTGGAGGGGTGAAAATTTGGAAAATATGAAAGTATAGCCGTTATAATGCCCGATTTTCGTTAAAACAGAAACTAGCTTGGTTAAGGCAGAAAATCTCGATCTGGTCAAGGTCAGTAGGATGTATCAACTGATTAGTTCATGGATCGTTTTAATATAAAGAACGTAAAAATCTGATGAACGGTTTAGGAGATATGGCCAAAATCGTAAAGGTGATTCGAAAACGTAAGTGCAATTTCGTAACTTCAATTGAACTCCCTTAACATAAGGAATTCAGTTGCAAATATTGATAATTAAATAATAGAGGCCATAAGGAAGGTGTGGGAAAAGACCTTATATCAATAAGATAATTTTTCGATTTTATAAAAATGTTTAGGTCCGGGGTACGCTAGTGGAATACCCCTTAAATGGGAAAAGGATAATAAAATGTAATCTTCTCGAGTAAATGGCCAACGTAAAAATCTGATGAACGGTTTAGGAGATATGGCCAAAATCATAAAGGTGATTCGAAAACGTAAGTGCAATTTCGTAACTTCAATTGAACTCCCTTAACATAAGGAATTCAGTTGCAAATCTTGATAATTAAATAATAGAGGCCATAAGGAAGGTGTGGGAAAAGACCTTATATCAATAAGATAATTTTTCGATTTTATAAAAATGTTTAGGTCCGGGGTACGCTAGTGGAATACCCCTTAAATGGGCAAAGGATAATAAAATGTAATCTTCTCGAGTAAATGGCCAACTTAAACCCTTTACGACTTGAATACCTACTAAGTGGTTAAGGTAATTGTGTTAAGTAATATTGAAATATAATGGGTTATATTTCTAACGATGATTCTTTCGTTTCTATAGATACTCGAAACGAACCTCGGATCGCTTCTACCCGACTTAGAGACCAAGGCAAGATTTCTTATATCTTTACTTTGATAAATTATAAGATCCTTGGAAAATGATTTTTGATAGATATAAATGTGGCTCTGTGAGCATTATACTGCTAGGGACATATTTCCCTGATTCCTGTTATTACTTGATATGGATATGGATAAAAAGGGGTTATATCATATATATAGGATTATGGTGATAAATTATACTTATGAGTGATCGGGAGCCATAGGGATGGAGTAAATAAAGGTATGATAATATTATGAATAAGAAAACAAGTACATATTGGTATGAACACGAACAGGAAATATATATATTATAAGGAATATTTTCTTTCAATTATTTTAAAGAATATTAAAAGTACCTTATATAATTTTAAAAGTGTAGGGTTTCTTCAGTATACAAGGCTCCCTGGTCAAACTCTTTCAAATTGGATTCTTCAGAAATCTTATCTCTGAAGTTTATTCAGAATTTATAAAAAATGGTAAAATGGAAATGGAATAATGGAATTGAAAAAGGGGTGTCCATCAGAATAAAATGGAATAATGACTTTTATAATGGGGGATTCTGACATTGGGGGCTGAGTTTAATTCCGTCCAGCATTCAACATTCTATTCCGGCCCATGTGTTGCCGAAGGAGGATTGTGGAGAACTTTCCTCAAGGGATGGTAACCGGAGAGGATCATTCCTTCTACTAGTAGTAAACAGGGAACAGGTACGGTTAGGACGACTGATCATCGTCCTGACGTATCTGGCTCTAGGGAAGATCCCCAAAATTCTGAAAGAAATTGTTGGCAATCATATTATAATGACAACTTGAGAAGAAGGAAATGGCAGGTAACAATGGAATGTGTTAAATGATTAGAAGAGAAACTGATATTATATTTTTTTATAAATAAAAGGGAAGTAATGTAAAAATGAATGACAAGCAAGTTTATGTTGGTGTATTACTGCGCAAACAAGATATAGCTTCTTATGGAAATAATTTATTTATATACCTTGTAATTTCATCGTTTATATTATATTGGAACATTATTCGCTTTACAGATAACAAATGTGAAAGGCATATGACATAGCCTATTTGTATTTCGAGGATACAACTCAACTCAAACAAGAATGTAATAGTAAATAGTATATGTACTGTCACAGGAATCTCAAATTTATAAGTGTCAAGAGAAAGAAGACAAAGTCAATCTACCGTTTTAAGGTATACTACACTTGAAGAAGTTCATTCAGTTGATCAAGCATCAGTGGAGTAATCAAGACAGTGGATTCTATTTTTAGTGACAAGAGGTTCCTATAGTGGCAGAATACAAATTAGAAAGGTTTGAAAAAAAATGAAGAAAAGGAAGACATGAACCAAATCATAGAGTCAAAAATAAAGAAAAGTCGTTGGAGTTAGTCGCTCATGAACCAGACAGTGCATCGAGCGTCAACAAAAATTCGGTGGTAATTCTTTATTACTTTCAGTGGTTCAAGCTATCATGACTGGTATAGAAGAAATCATTGTGCAAGCAACAGAGATGCTAAATTAATTAACCACAATGGTTTTGCAATCAAGACTTGCTAAGGAATAATCTTTGTGGAGGATCAAATTTATCAAGACATAGAAGACCACAAGGGTTATGCTATCAAGGAGGTATATTAATTTTATCTTAATTAATTAAGTCATTTGAATTATTTATTTGATAAATTAATTCTATCCGAATTAATTTATTCAGTAAATTATTTAAAAGATTAATTAAGTTGGAATTAATATAATTATCAAACAAGGAGGTATATTAATTTTCTCTTAATTAATTAAGTCATTTGATTTATTTTTGTGATAAATTAATTCTATTCGAATTAATTTATTCTATAGATTAATTAAAAGATTAATTAAGTTGGAATTAATATAATTATCAAAAGACTTCATATTAATTCTCTTTTAATTAAATTAAATTAGTTGGCTAATTTATTTTATAAATTAATTCAATCAGAATTAATTTATTCTTTAAATTAATCAATTAATTAATTAAATCAGAATTAATATAAGTGTTCAAAGACTTAAAACAATTCTGCTCAGCGAATATGACTTACTGGAGGTCGGTATGACTTATCCTTAAGTCATACCGAAGCTACTCAGATTGATTAAGTCATATTGATCTAAGTCATTCTGATCTAAATCATTCTGATCTACTCAGACTGATTAAGTCATACCGAAGCTACTCAGACTGATTAAGTCATACCGAGCAGATTAAGTCTTACCGACTTGAAGATATTTCTGAAAAGTAAATTAAGTCATACCGACAAAGTGCTTTATGTCATACCCAAAGGCTGCTCAGAATTAAGTCATACCGACTGATTTATTAAGTCATACCGCCCAAGATTTAAGTCATACCGAAGGAAAATTATGTCTTGGAGCAAGTTTAAGTCATGCTGATAGCTGATTTATTATGTCTTGAAGCAGTTTAAGTCATACCAGATCAGTCAAGACTTAAATGGCTATAAATACAACTGCAGGACACAGCAGAGCTGACTGGAATTTTCACCTCTCCAGCAGAACACAGCAGAGAGAGACCAAGAGAAAAATAGTTCCTTGAACATCAAATAAATTCTTGTAAATTATTTCTAGCTTGTATTGATAAATCTAAACCACTAGAAATTGTTTACTTGTACTTGTGGAACTATCTAGCGGATTAAGTTCCCTAGAGCCTCTCGATCTTTTTATTACAAATATAGAAAAGTTCATGTAGAATTTTCTATAGAATTTGTAATAATTAATTTCGATCTTTTTATTTACAAATATAGAAAAATTCATGTCGAATTTTCTATAGAATTTGTAATAATTAGTTTGGTCATCAAACCTTGTAATTTGTACCCGTGCATTAAGGCACACCCCATCAAGTTTAATATAATTTTATATTCAACTTGAAATATTGGTATTCGTTTTATTCCGCATCAATTTGTTCTTGATTCAATATTTTAATATTTTTAAGAAAAGAGAAAATTCGATAAAACGGTATAGTTTGTATTCAACCCCCCCTTCTACAAACTATTTTGGACCTAACCATTGGTATCCGAGCCTTTTGATTGACGCACAAATCAAGATCCTTATTTTTGTGGTCCTCCAATTGGATTTCGAGTTTGTTGACACATACAGAAATTAAATCCGGTATTAGACCAAAAAGTCAAATCCTCTATTTCGATTTTTTAACCTTCAAAAAATTCAATACTCGAGATTTTTGAACTTTAAATAATTTGAACTTATTTTTGGATTCTTTAACTTTCAAAATTTTCAATTTTGAGATTTTTGAATTTTAAATAATCTAAATTTATTTTTGGATTCTTTAACCTTTAAAAATTCTCAATTTATGATATTTTTTATTTTTAAACAATATGAGTTTATTTTCAATTATTAATTAAATTGAATTTATTCTCAAATTGTTTAATCTTCAAAAATTTTCATTTTATGATATTTTTGATTGTTAAGTAATCTTAACTTATATTCGAATTTTTTAATTCTTGAAATGATTAATTCTTGGAAATTTTGATTTTTAAACAACTTTAGTTTATTTTCAAATTGTTTAATTTTCAAAATTTTTAATTCTTGATAATTTCGAATTTTAATTAACTTGAATTTATTTTCGGATTCTTTAACTCTAAAAATTTCATTTCTTGAGATTTTTTGATTCTTAATTAATTTGACTCTAATTTCGAATTTTAATTAATTTGAACTTACTTTCAGATTTTTTATTTCTCAAAAAAATTTTCAAGTCCTTGAAGTTTTTGAATTTATTCTAAGCCAATAGTTCTAAGAAGGTTGTTAGTTGAAGATTCCTCCGAATTGTCAAAGATGATTTGAATCTTTTGAAGAAAATGCATTTTTCAATGAAATTAATTTCTACCTACTGAAGAAAAATTTGTGGAAGCTCCTAAAAATTATATCCATAGAATTCACTGGTTTTTCTGAAGTAGGAATGGAAGAGGTTTTAGTGGATAGAATTTTTCTCGAAGATTTGAATTAAGTCTATTGATTCTGTGATATACAAACACTAAGTGGATTGCTCCAATGTAACAACTACTACACTTAGTGGATTGTACCAAGAAATATCTTTCAAGGAATCAACAGGGATTTTAGAAAAGTGGAATCAAGGAGGTTTGAGAATGAACTAGACAGTTAGACATCTCAGTCAGGAATTAATGATGGAACCTCAGAACATACATGAAGAGTTACTAATTTAGAAAGAGTACAAATGTTTAATCCAGGAATTAGGCCTATCTATTCCGAAGCAGAAACTCTTCAGGATACAGTTCAAGAGGTGGCTACAAGACTGAGTTGGTGGAAAGAACAAAACATGATAGTTGCAGTTATGAAAAGTTTTATGTGATAAGTAACTATCAAGGTGTGCAACATGGTACAGAATTCTGACAGACAAGGATGAATAGGGATTCATTAAATGAGATGAAACAGAAGCATCAGTGCAGAACTTATCTTGCTGAAGAAAATAGTTGGGATGGATCAGATGATGATGAGAAGAGCATAATTAATATCTTGCCTTCATAGCAATCTCTGAAGATGATTCACCTCACATGTCTCAGGTATCAATTCTTCGAACTAGTGTAATATGTAATTCTCAGAAATTCAAAGCATGTTAAGATCTTAGTTTTTAATTATTATATCTTTGGTTAGAAGATCTTATTATGTGTATGAATATTTGTTGAATTTAATTAATTGCAATAGTGAGTTAGAAGTGTTCCTTAGACAATATCTCTCAATTCTTAAATGATATATGTCAAGCATATATGACCTCTGCTTAAGCTAGTTTCAGGATCCCCAGTAGAACAAGATTTGCTTATTCATTCTGAATTGTTTGTTAAGGTTTAAAAAGTTTAAAAGATGGAATAATTACCTAGGGTGTCAGTAGAACATCAAGTCATTTGTTAAACTGACTTAGGTAATAGAGATTATATAATATAATATAACAATAGGAACGGATTGGATAGAATTAGTGATTAATTGTTAATTCTTCTATTCCATGCATGTTTAGAAAATTATTGAATATCTGTAAATCTACTTGCTACCTGTTACACAAGTGTACATAGGTTAAAGTAGATAGTACTGAATTTTCTAAAATGCATAACATGCCTAATTTGCATAATTCTTATCTGCAATGTTTTAATGCTGAATGTATGCAATGTATTCTTATTATCATGCCTGCTCATTTCAAATGTCATAAATGCATTTCCTAGTATTTGCATTGATTATAGAAAAAGCATGTTTAAGAATTACGATAAGGTACAGATTGCTAGTACTCCTTATGTTAGGAAGGAACCATTATTCTCCTTGCTCAGTGAATATTTTGTCAATATGGCATTTAAAAGGAGAAATGGTCAGTCAAAGATAAGAATGAGCATGTTAAGGTTAAAGCTGTTGTTAACTCTAATAAAAGAGAAATCTCTAATCCATCTGGACCCAATTAAACAATTTGGGTACCAAGAACTTTTTATCAATTTGTGAATGTAGGGCTAAACAGGTTAATCGATTATGCATTATTATTGATTTATTCAAAGCATATCATCGAAGAAAGAACCCTGCTATCAAATGTGAATGTGAAGACAGGCCAAGTGGTTTATCCCTTGGAGACAACAGCAAGGGTATGACCTAGGGTCAAGGCTATTCAATAGCCAAGGAATGTTGTCAGTAATAAAGCATCTTTTACAAGATGAAGAGCCTACTGTTCGAGGATTAAGGAAAGAGAACTTATCTGTAGCTGACATGGAATCTCAGTCAAAGGTGAAGTCAACAAGGTCAAATCTAAAGCTTCATCAGACAAGAGTTCAGCTATGACATAAGGAGCTATCTCACCTGAATGTCAAATCAAGAGATTCTTTCCTGGAAATCAAATCAGTAAAGGAGACTACCTCATCTGGAATTAAAGTAAAATAAAACTATGAGGCATGTCATAAAGAGAAGTCAAAGAAGCATCACACAGAAGTTCTACATCAATGAAAAATATACCTTAGTGATGATGACTGATGACTTCTCTCAAGAAACAAGTTGTTGTTCAAACAATCTGAAGACAAGACACCACTGATGGTGATTGATCACATCTAGAAAATTGGCAGGAAGCAAAACTGATTATGACTACTTGGAGACCAGATTACAGGACCTATCAATTAGTGTTCTGGATGATTTCTGCACCTTCAAGAGTATTAATGCTGAAGCAGTCAATAGTTTGCTAATGACATGATTAAACCCTGATCAGTAAGGAATATAGGAAGACCCCACAAGTTATGAAGGAAATTGTTTTACAATGTTAAATGAAAGTGAGCATCCTAGCAATCAGCTAATGCTCAAGAGGATAATTTCCTTGGTTACTCAGTGGAGTCAACAGCCTACAGGGTGATTGTTATTAATCAACAAAAGGTGATTGAAAGTCTTAGTGATGTTCAATAACCTCCAGCTCCCAGCTGTCAATGATTATGATGATTCAGATCCAAGTAATGTCAAACATGGAGAATCTTCATGTAAACCCAGCAACAGCTTAGGGGGAGCAAAAGAAGGATCAACTAGTCAACTCAACACCACACTGAAAGTCAAAGGACACTATGAGAACATGTCTGCCAAGACAAAGTGTGTTGACTCAATTAACTCTTTGTTCTAGTTCTTAGTGTTTCTAATGGTGGAAGTAAAAGACTAACAGAGCTTCAAGTACTAATGATTATTTCTTTAGTTTTCTTTTAGAAGAAACTAAGAAAGCTACAAAAGCTCTGAAAGATTCAGATTGAGTGATTACAATGCAAGATGATCTCAATCACTACAAAAGGTAGATTGAAGGGAAGCTGGTATCCAGACCAAACAACAAGGTTGTATTTGGTACAAGGAAAACCAGAAGTCTACCTGGATGATGTCAAGGCATTGTTATGAGGGACAAAGCCAAACTGGGTGCAAGGTTACAAGCTGATAAGACAGTATATTTGACAAGAAGCACTAGTGACAAGACTTGAGGATATCAGGCACCTGTTGTACATTCATGATCATAATGGACATCTGGACCTACTGAATCTGGATGCTAGAGGAATGTGAACAAGTGCACTCCTAGTTGGTGAGCTAATTGAAAATCTCTACAGGTTAGTATGAACTGGTATCATCACTCAAGCAAGCATGGAAGACATGGTATGACACCCTACCTATAATTTAATATTTGGTATCAATCTTTAACAGTTGGTATCTTTTAACAATTGGTGTCACATTTATAGAACTCTCTACATCTTTAGGCACAAACATAAATGATATATATGTGCAATGATATCTTGATTATATTATATGTTGGTCTACTAACTATAAATTGAGATCAAGATATTTGCTGTTTTGATGTTGGTAAAGTTGCAATTCTTTTGAATTACTTCATGGAAGCCAATAGAAGAATCCTTTTAGGAGCTCAGGCAAGCCAAAAGAATAATTCTATTTCGAGCACAAGTAAGCCAAATGAATGATGACAATAAAAGTATGTCCAGGATCTTTTGTTTCTATTCAGAAGATTCTAGACCTGTCAAGACTACATGCCAACACACCACTATAGCTGGCATTTGACCTATTAGTTTGGACCTAACAAGTTGGTAATCAAAAATCTTTAGATGGACCCGGATCTGAGGAAATGGTACCCTAGAGATATTTGACCCAATAAGTTCAGGATCTACTAATTAGGACCTAATCAGGCTATAGAGGAATCATCAGCTCATTATCTTATTCAATTGATAATAGATCACTTACACACATATTTTATTCTCAATATGCAAATTTGCAAGGCCCCAAGTGGATCCTAGAGAATCTATTCTTGTAGTTATTACACTTGATTTTCAGATGTCTTAAGTTGGACCCATCTCCGGAGATGGTACCCTAGAGACATCAGTTCTGACATGTTTTGCTGCATAGAGACAGATCAAATGAGTTGTACGAAAGCAGGAGAACACAAGGAATCAAATTCATCTCCAACAACTCTGTGGAACACTCAAGGACTAAGCAACTTGCATAAGGTATCAATTCTTTCGAGAGCATGTCTTTAATTTAAGATTAACTTGCAGACATGTTTGCTAAAATTACTTGATGAAATTAATTTTTCAAGATTGATTTGTAAACTTGGGATTTTATTAATGCTATATGATTTGTAAATCCCATCTGCTAAGTAATTCTTAAGTAAGCTCACAAGTATTCAATTGTCTGTATTGAAAGGACTTGTGAACTTATTTACATCCAGACCTCACGCTGAGAATTATCTGTTGAATGATTGCCATGTGTATAATTGTAATATATTTTAGTGGTGATTATTTAAGGATAATTTAAATACTTAAATGCTAAAATCTAACTCATAGAGATTTAGTATTTAATTATTTAATTTATTTGTTTTGATTTATGTGGGTTACGATCTTGAAGCAATTCAATTTATTATTCGCTCTATACCTCATATTTATCAAAATAAATAAACAACATAACTAATTTGGACCTAATCTGTATTGGTCTTCAATCAGTTATGAGATGTTAATTCTAGTGAACTTTAATATCCCATTTCTAGAAATTCACTAAAATTAATATCATGGTTCTAACAATTGGTTGTATTGAAGTTTTGACTTATATCAGTTAATGATATTTAGTTAGAATTCTATTTACTAACTAATTGTGAGGTGTATTGGTATGTGTGAAATTACTTAGAACTCGTCTAAGTAATCATTGTCATATCTTTTACAATTCACTCATATTATTATACATGGTATGAAAATTATCTAAGTAGAACTACGGATATTGTAATATCTAAAGTGACCATTGTTCAGTTACTTGGAATAATTTTTATGCTTATTTGCAAGCTTCTAATCACTTTGATAATAAATGTTATATACTATGGATCAAGGTGTATAGGACTTAGAATATCATTTCTAAGATTGCAGACAAGACAACTTTGGTAATCGAGTCTTATTTATAGAACCAAGGTTGTCTACCAGTAAACAGTTGTTAGGAGTTAACAATTGTTATTATCGAGGAGTTGCCTTAAAGTCATAAGTTTGAAAATGTTATATCTTAAGAGCTTGTGTATTTCTTGTCATCTAGTTCCTCGTACTTATGAATATCAGTGAATGATGTTCTTAAGTAGTTAGATACTAATATTCATTCTGTCAATTGGTACTCAATGTAACAATTCAATCTTCACTAAATTGAATTTATCTTACAATAGATTGAATTTATCAAACAATTGGTATCATTGAATATTTAGTATTTAGCAGTGATTATTTATATCCTAGTTAAATTATGACGTGAAGCAATTCAATGGTTTATTTGCTCATAATTTAATCTTGATAAAGTAATCATAAACACAATTACTTGCATTTTAAAGTATTTGATAAATACTAGCAGTTGGTATCAAATAGTAAAATATTTGTTTACTGACAATTGCTAGTTGTTCTGATACTTTATTGTAAACTAATTGTGATGTATATATTATCTCTGATGATATTACTTATGATTTATTCTGAGTAAATGTGTCTTATCTATAAATCATTAGTGTTAGTATAAATTAAGGTGTTCAACTTTCTAAGTAAGTGAGACTTAAAGTGACATTCGGTCTCCTATCATATTTTGAAGTGGTGAAGTTTTTTCAAAATTAAATTCTCTAATTCTGGTTATACACCACTTTATACATATGATAGTTCTTAGAATATTTTACATCCATCAGTCAATTACTTAGTTTATGTTGTGCTAAGTAATGAAGTGCCAAAGGAGAGACATTGGTTATCTGTACTTATGTACTTGGTAATCTTTGTTACCTAAACGACATCAAGTGCTTGTATGAGTCTTTTCACTAACTTTTGTGTTAAAGTTCTCTATACATAATAAGCACTTAAAGAAAATCTTTCTTTCTAAATTACTGCGAAGTCAAGAGTTTGTGTCTTTTAAAAATAAAATGACCTAGTTTTCATTAAAAGACATTATAATACATTATTTTATGCATAAATACAGACTCTTGCACATTAACAGTTTTTAAAAGAAAACTCAATTCATTCTACAGTTGTGATTGCTTATATTGTAAAACTTTTTGAAGTCACAATTGTACATCATTTCTCTCATTGGATATAATGCATATGATTTCACACAATGTTATGGTATGATGTAAATGCATTCTATCTCTATATTGCTCTATTGCTATGTGATGCAGGTTCAGCTCCTAGTGGATGTTTTCTCACATTGTAAGTCATGAGGTTGTAAACCCAACAACTTTTATCCCGGACTATAAATCCAAATCTAAACACATCCTAACTTACCCCCTGAAGTGGAAGTAACTTATTTAACTAGAGGTCATTAAGGGAGTAACTGCACTTGATGCAGCAAATAAGGATGTGAGGGATAGTAAACCCACAACTCTACCTCTCAAGGAGAATAGATGTATATAACTTGAGGTATCTGTTAGCTCGCCTGCATTCTCCCAAAAGGATGCAGAGCTGAAAATGGTACTAAAACAGTCTCTGGATTCATTCTCTTAAAAGGATGAGTTTATTGAAATTCGCCTGTCAGCCAGGGCATCTGTTGGTAAGTCACTACCTCATACACAATTCTAAAATACTTTCTATGCACAAAGTGAGATTGCACACACTAAGGACGAATTGACGGAAACAACTAATACTTCGACCATTTTACGGTTAGGATTATAAGTTGAAGGTTCCTCAAAGAACCAAGAGTCTTCACAGACCTCGAGAGAAGGTATTGATCTCAATGCAAAATTCAACAATATCATTATCTAACTCCCCAGAGGAAACATCTCTGGATCCTACGGGTATCGGATCTGACATAGGTGCGGATCGGCAACTTGTTAACTATGATTCAGATTTACCTGATGAGTTTAACAAGGTGATGTCTTCATAGACATTAGATGGAAACATGATTTTAATTCTAAGTTTTGATTTCATTGTTTACCTTCTCAGAATTCAAATCTGAAACCCACAAAAAGGGAATTTTTTTATCAATTTGTAGATTATGACTCAGATTCGTCTGACGAGTCTAACGAGGATCGGGGATTTGCGAAACCCCATTGCACCACCAGTGACCTCTCTAGAAGGGGCTATGGTGAATTTTCCTTGTAGGTACACATGGATGTTAGAGCTATGAGAGATAAGAGTGATACACTAGTGAGCATGAGTGTAAACACTTGAGAGTTGAGAGATGAGATCACTCATTTTAAGTGATATGAGTGGAGAGATGAGCTAAACACTTGTGAGGTACATGAAACAGAATCACACACTCACAGTGAGGAAGAAAGATAAACACCAAATCTCATTCCCTATTCCCAAACAAAGTTTACTTACAAGATTTGGGAAATACAAGGAAATTGTCGGAAGATTTGGTTGTGAGGATGATCAATAGTGAGGCCATTCTATAATATCTAAAGGGCAAAGTTGATCAGTCTACATACTTCTATTCTGGAAGTCTTCATGAAAATCCTTCAACACAAGAAAAGCTTCTTTTCTTTATTGCAACAGACAATGTTATATGTATGAAGAATCTGTTGTACTAAAGGTAAGAAGTGAGTTATAATTGAAAAAAATGGTATCATCTAATTTACATTTGGATGTTTGCTATAATTGAATGCTTGGAGGATTACTCAACTAAGGGGGAGAGATATTTTGAAGAAGATATACTCAAAGATTGCCTTAATAAGAGATACTCAACTAAGGGGGAGATTATAAGCTTACCTTAGTGAGGGGAGATTTTCTATCTAAGGGGGAGAGATATGAAAAAGGACATACCTTAGAATGGGGGAATATTCACCTTGTCAGGGGGAAATAGAAATGTTCGCCTTGTCAGGGGAGATAAGGAGTATTCACCATTATAAGGATGAGTCATATCACCTTAGGTAGGGAGACATAAGGAAGGAGAGAAGTATGAAACGACAAAGAAGAATTCTTCAGTATGTGGTTGACAAGTCATATTCTTTACCACTGAAGAATTCCCAAGTATCTGCTGATAATGTTCAATATTAAATGTAAAGGGTTATCAGGCAGATATGTCAAGAAATGAAGATGAGTTACTTAATTCATTGTCAGAGGAACAGTCATCTATCATTTCATCTACTGAGATTCTGGAATTGTAATATCTAAACCAGAAATTTTTTTAATGTATTATTTACTATAGTTCTTTAATGCTTTATCTTCTTCTTGTTTGTAGTTGAGTTATCCTCTAGGAATATGTATGTTAATGTTTAACAAACAAATAGGGGGAGATTGAAAGGCATATGACATAGCCTATTTGTATTTCGAGGATACAACTCAACTCAAACAAGAATGTAATAGTAAATAGTATATGTACTGTCACAGGAATCTCAAATGTATAAGTGTCAAGAGAAAGAAGACAAAGTCAATCTACCGTTTTAAAGTATACTACACTTGAAGAAGTTCATTCAGTTGATCAAGCATCAGTGGAGTAATCAAGACAGTGGATTCTATTTTTAGTGACAAGAGGTTCCTACAGTGGCAGAATACAAATTAGAAAGGTTTGAAAAAGAGTGAAGAAAAGGAAGACATGAACCAAATCATAGAGTCAAAAATAAAGAAAAGTCGTTGGAGTTAGTCGCTCATGAACCAGACCGTGCATCGAGCGTCAACAAAAATTCGGTGGTAATTCTTTATTACTTTCAGTGGTTCAAGCTATCATGACTGGTATGGAAGAAATCATTGTGCAAGCAACAGAGGTGCTAAATTAATTAACCACAATGGTTTTGCAATCAAGACATGCTAAGGAATAATCTTTGTGGATGATCAAATTTATCAAGACATAGAAGACCACAAGGGTTATGCTATCAAGGAGGTATATTAATTTTATCTTAATTAATTAAGTCATTTGAATTATTTATTTGATAAATTAATTCTATCCGAATTAATTTATTCAGTAAATTATTTAAAAGATTAATTAAGTTAGAATTAATATAATTATCAAACAAGGAGGTATATTGATTTTCTCTTAATTAATTAAGTCATTTGATTTATTTATGTGATAAATTAGTTCTATTCGAATTAATTTATTCTATAGATTAATTAAAAGATTAATTAAGTTGGAATTAATATAATTATCAAAAGACTTCATATTAATTCTCTTTTAATTAAATTAAATTAATTGGCTAATTTATTTTATAAATTAATTCAATCAGAATTAATTTATTCTTTAAATTAATCAATTAATTAATTAAATCAGAATTAATATAAGTGTTTAAAGACTTAAAACAATTCTGCTTAGCGAATATGACTTACTGGAGGTCGGTATGACTTATCCTTAAGTCATACCGAAGCTACTCAGATTGATTAAGTCATACTGATATAAGTCATTCTGATCTACTCAGACTGATTAAGTCATACCGAAGCTACTCAGACTGATTAAGTCATACCGAGCAGATTAAGTCTTACCGACTTGAAGATATTTCTGAAAAGTAAATTAAGTCATACAGACAAAGTGCTTTATGTCATACCCAAAGGCTGCTCAGAATTAAGTCATACCGACTGATTTATTAAGTCATACCGCCCAAGATTTAAGTCATACCGAAGGAAAATTATGTCTTGGAGCAAGTTTAAGTCATGCTGATAGCTGATTTATTATGTTTTGAAGCAGTTTAAGTCATACCAGATTAGTCAAGACTTAAATGGCTATAAATACAACTGCAGGACACAGCAGAGCTGACTGGAATTTTTCACCTCTCCAGCAGAACACAGCAGAGAGAGACCAAGAGAAAAATAGTTCCTTGAACATCAAATAAATTCTTGTAAATTATTTCTAGCTTGTATTGATAAATCTAAACCACTAGAAATTGTTTACTTGTACTTGTGGAACTATCTAGCAGATTAAGTTCCCTAGAACCTCTCGATCTTTTTATTACAAATATAGAAAAGTTCATGTAGAATTTTCTATAGAATTTGTAATAATTAATTTCGATCTTTTTATTTACAAATATAGAAAAATTCATGTCGAATTTTCTATAGAATTTGTAATAATTAGTTTGGTCATCAAACCTTGTAATTTGTACCCGTGCATTAAAGCACACCCCATCAAGTTTAATATAATTTTATATTCAACTTGAAATATTGGTATTCGTTTTATTCCGCATCAATTTGTTCTTGATTCAATATTTTAATATTTTTAAGAAAAGAGCAAATTCGATAAAACGGTATAGTTTGTATTCAACCCCCCTTCTACAAACTATTTTGGACATAACAAAATGTTTCCAGGATTGTTATGAAATGATTAAATGTTTTACTTCATAATGGTTTAAAAACTTTATCTTTTTTGAGCTATTATAGCTCATTCTTACTTATGTTTATATAACAGGTATATCAGATGTCGCCGACACGTCGCACAATACTCCGGAAGAGGGTAAGGGCAGGACTATATGATAGGGATTTGTCGCCCATTCCTGAGGTAGTTTTTCTATATATGTACAGGGTATGAGTAGACGTATGTAAGTTAATTAAGAAGGTTAATGTAATATACTTTTGGTTGTTGATATGCTTCTTGTAGAAGTATTATTCAACAACACTAATTAAATGGTATTCTGGGATTGTAATAATAACTTTATCTTAACTGTTATTATTGATGGGTGTTGTTCTCTGAGCATATTACTGGTGTGTAATGTTATAAGTGTGGTGTTAGTGGTGTGAGTATAAAATGTTACTTAAAATATTCAGAGTGCCAAAGGTATATTATAATTAAATGGAAATTGGACCTTGATGACTTGGATTCTTGACCCCGGATCTAGGGTTGTCACAGAATTCCTTGCCCAGAATAGTGCAATTGATAACGTAGTCCAAACTGCCATTTTCAAGAGCAATTGACTCAGTGATAGCACTGCTCCAAAACTGTTCTAGAATGTCTAGATACAGAGTTGGATTGGCAGAAAGTGCTCCTTTGATGTAGGACTTAGACTTCCATTTTACAATGCATTTATAATTTGCATTTGGTGCTTCGACATCATTAGTGATAGCAATGAAATTGGTGTTGAATTTTGTAGTGGCCATGTGTAGAAGATTAGAGAGAAGAGAATGAGGATCGAAGAAGAAATTTAGAATTTGAGATTAGGTTTTTCAGAGGTTTAAGATATTTGGATGTTTGAGAAATCGAATGAAGTGAATAGAATAGTTGTGGAATTGTATAAGTATGAGACACTTGAATTATCGATTAGATACATGTTTTGTATCGACAAGTCAAGCATTCGAGAAGTGTAAAAAAACTATTCAATATGTCAAGAATGGCTTATTCGATAACTCAAGCAGGTAGCAACCCACAGCTGGCAGTTTATCCAATTTAACAATAATTCTAAATTAAATAAAATATGTTTTTATGAGTGAATTAAAATTTTAGACAAGAATCCAAAAACGGTTGAAATTTAGCGAGAAATCAGCCTTTTCAAATGATTCGAGAACTCAAATACTATATTCGAGAACTCAAACATTAGAGATCTCAAATACCATATTTGAGAAGTCAAGCATGTCTCTGTTCGATATCTCTAAAAGACTCTATTCGAGAACTGAAGATTACTCTAAAGAGACTTGTTAGAGAAGTCGAGCATTGACATAAAATGAATCATTAGAGAAGTCTGACTTATCAAAATACTCTTTTTCACTCATAAGATTCAATTTTCACTATCTTTTAAAATTCACCATAAATATTCAATGAAAAATATTCTAACAAATTAACTAGTGATTTTCTTAAAATTTCATAGAAATTTCAAGCTAATAGAATATGATTTTTCAACATAAGCAACAGATTTGAAATATTTATAAATCATACTTCAGCCAACACTTACTTCAAAATTATTGAGCATTTAGATAAAGTAAGTGTTTACTGCTGTAACAATTTTATTGATATTTTCACTTAACAAGATTCTAAAGAATTCAGCATTCCAATCTCACTAACCAACCTTGTGAAGGTGGCTTCATCCAATGGATTAGTGAATATATCAGCTAATTGTTTATCTGTGGGAACATAATGTAACTCGATGGTTCCATTAGTTGCATGTTCCCTGATAAAATGGTATCTGATGTCAATGTGCTTTGTTCTAGAATGATTTATAGGATTTGCAACTATAGAGATTGCACTTGTATTGTCACACATGATAGAAATCTTTTCCAATACAAGTCCATAATCTCTAAGTTTATTTCTAATCCAAAGCACTTGAGCACAGAAACTTCCAACAGCTATGTATTCAGCCTCAGTTGTGGAAGTTGATAAAGATTGTTGTTTCTTGCAATACCAAGAGACTAACCTCTGTCCAAGGAACTGGCAGCTACCTGAGGTGCTTTTCCTATCCACTCTACATCCAGCATAATCATCATCAGAATAACCAACCAGATTGAACCCTGTGTCCTTAAGATACCATAAACCCAAGTTCGAAGTGCCCTTCAGATATCTAAAGATCCTCTTGATAGCAATCATATGTGATTCCTTTGGATTTGATTGAAACCTTGCACACAGACATGTAGCAAACATGATGTCTGGTCTACTTGCAGTGAGATAGAGTAGAGAACCAACCATGCCTCTGTAGACTGAGATATCTACTTTCTTGCCCTTAGCATCTTCATCCAATTTAGTGGCAGTGGCCAAGGGAGTCTTTGCAGGTGAGCTATCTTCCAAATCAAACTTCTTCAATAGGTCTTTGATGTACTTGGTTTGACTGATAAAGATACCATCCTTCCTTTGACTAACTTGCAATCCAAGAAAGAATGTCAACTCTCCCATCATGCTCATCTCATATCTGCTTTGCATGAGCTTAGAGAATTTCTCAAACAGCTTCTCATTTGTAGAGCCAAATATGATATCATCCACATAGATTTGAACTAGGATAATATCATTACCATGTTTCTTATAAAATAGTATCTTGTCTAATGTGCCTCTAGTGAACTGATTTTCAAGAAGAAATTGTGACAAAATGTTATACCATGCTCTTGGAGCCTGCTTAAGTCCATACAATGCCTTAAGCAATCTGTAGACAAAGTTTGGTAAGTGTGGATTCTCAAAGCCAGGTGGTTGTTGCACATATACTTCTTCTTCCAACTCTCCATTCAGAAATGCACTCTTGACATCCATTTGATAAACTTTGAAATTTGAATGTGCAGCCAAGAAAATTTTGATGGCTTCCAACCTAGCAACAAGGGCAAAAGTCTCATCATAATCAATGCCTTCCTGTTGAGAGTAACCTTTTGCAACAAACCTTGCTTTGTTCCTTACAATCATACCATCTTCATACATCTTATTTTTCAGAACCCATTTTGTTCTAACAATGGTTCTGTCCTTTGGTGCAGGCACAAGTTCCCATACTTTGTTCCTTTCAAATTGATTAAGCTCCTCTTGCATAGCAACAATCCAATCTGGATCCAATAGTGCATCATCAAGTGTCTTAGGTTCAACTTGGGACAAAAAACAACCAAAGAGACACTCATTTTGAGTTGCTCTCCTTGTCCTCAATCCTACATTTGGATCTCCAATAATTTCCTCTACAGTATGTGATCTATCCCACTTCCTTGTATGTTCAGAATGATTTCTAAAATTTGATGTTGCTTCATCATCCAAGTTGTAATCAAATTCATTTCCTCCCCTTGTGAAGGTGCTCTCATTCATAGGTGTGTCTTGGATGCTTGTATCTTCACTGTTGATTGGCACAGACTCTTCTCTTGTTTCATCATTCACTGGAGTTTGTTGAACTGTAATCTCAATTTCAGTTTCAATCTCTTCATCAGAATCATCCATATTTTCAAACCTTAATGGATCTATATCTTCATCATTGGCTTCTTCTAGACCAGGTAGTTTACTGTCATCAAATGTCACATCTGTGCTTTCCATAACCTTCTTTTGACTAATGACATAAACTTTGTAAGCTGTTCTCTCCATAGACTAGCCAAGAAATATTCCTTCAAATGCCTTTGCATCAAATTTACCAACATATTCTGAATTATCCTTTAACACAAAGCATTAGCTTCCAAAAGCATGAACATATTTAGGGGTAGGCTTCTTTCCAGTCATCAAGTTATAAGGTATCTTTCCAGTGTTTTTGTTGATGAAAGTTCTGTTCTAAATATAGAATGCAGTGCTCACAGCCTCAGCCCAAAAATATGTAGGCATTTTTGCATCAGGCAACATTGTTCTAGCAGCCTCAATTAGAGTTCTATTATTTCTCTCAACAACTCCATTTTGTTGTGGAGTCCTTGGAGCTGAGAATTGTTGTGAAATACCATTCTCTTTGCAGAATGCTTCAAGCATGGCATTTCTGAACTCTGTTCCATTTTCACTTCTTAATCCAATCACACTTTCCTTTTTGGCCTTTGCTTCTTTATCAACTTTCTTTATGTGCTCAATGATTACTTGTGGAGCCTCATCCTTTGATGCTAGAAATTCCACCCATGCATACCTTGTAAAGTCATCAACCATCACCAAGGCATACTTCTTTCTTACAAGTGATATGATGTTGACATGCCCAAACAAATCCATATGAATTAGTTGCAGGGGCTTGGTTATTGATGTCACTGTCTTTGACTTATGGCTTGACCTTTTCATCTTTCCCTTTTGACAAGCCTCACACACTCCTTCTTTACAGAATTCGAGTGTGGGCATGCCTCTCACTAACTCTCTTTTGACTAAAGAGTTAATGGCTTTAAAGTTCAGATGTGATAACTTTTTATGCCACAACCAACAATCTTCATTTGATGCCTTTGAGTAAAAGCAACAAATTTTATCCTTGCTTGCAGAATCCATATTGGCTACAAACAGGCTTCCTTTTCTTACTTCAGATAGAGCAAGTTCACCGGTCTTCTTGTGAGTGATCAAACATTCATCCTTGTAAAAATTCACTTTGAAACCTTTGTCAGTAAATTGACCAACACTTAGTAGATTATGCTTGAGCCCTATGACCAGTGCTACATCTTCAATGATTACATTACCAACTTCCAGTTTGCCATATCCCAATTTGTTGCCAATGCTGTCATTTCCAAAAGCAACCATAGGGCTAACCTTTTCTTCATACTGTGATAGCAGGGCCATATCACCAGTCATATGGTTTGAGCATCCACTATCCAACACCCACATGACTTTCTTTTCCTTTTCCTTGCCCTGAAAACACAAATATATTACTTCTTCTTTGGTACCCAAACAAGTTTGGGTCCACTTGGCTTAGAAACAGTTTTATCATAAACAACATGCTTATCAACTTTCTTAGGACTAGTCTTCTTATCACAGCTAGAAGTCTTAGAACTTGAGTGTAACATTCGTAATAAGTAGAAATATATATATATATATATATATATATATATATATATATATATATATATATATATATATATATATATATATAAGTGATATGAGGAATTTTAATAATTTTATGTTCCAGTTTGATGCATTTCCATCGATAATTAGAAAATATATGTAATATAAAATGTTACGTGTTTAAATGATTATCTGTTCGTACTATTAATTGTTGTAGATACGTTTTTTCTCAAAAGGTTTGGTCAATTATTATTTTTATACAAGGTTATTATTTTAATTAAATAAACGATACGTGTTTGTGTATTTTATTCGTTTCTTAAAATTTTGGATTTTAATGTATCGTATTTTAAAATTCTTTTAGACGATACGAAATTACGTTACGGATATATTTTTATCGTTTAAATAAATTTTAATGAAACAAAAATAGAAATTACGAGTATTAATTTTTTAAATAATATAAATAGCGGAATTTTATTCGTTATTTCTTAACCAAGGTACGTTTCTAAAATCATTACTTGTGTTACAAAATTTCAACCCTGGTGTTATAAATTTTATCTGTTCTTTTACAAAATTTTGTATGTATATTTTATATACTTGTTGAGCGTCTTTGCTCACCCTTGCAAACTATTTTATTTTTCTCAGATGGCTCGTACTTATCAAACCACCCGTAAGCAGACTTCAGGCCGGTTTAGGTATCCCGTATTCCCCATTCAGGTGGGCAGTTCTTCTAGCTACTAAGTTATGTAATAACTAGACGAAGATTTTAATTCCGCAATCACAATGTAATATCATCTAGACTTTTGGTTATCAGAAATCTTCTTCTCGAGGATGTACTGATAGCATAAATGTTGTAATAACTTTTAATTATGTAGTATTGTTTTGTTGCCAAAAAAACTGTTGACGGTCCTACCTTGTGGGGTCGTTTTTAGTCTTTATTCATTTTATTATTATTATTAGTGGCACCGGATTTCCAGGGCGTCACAGGTATTCTTTCTACACAACAAGGATGAAGCTTCTCAGCAAATCATTGAACTTGTCAAGAATATTCAAAATAGCTCTGAGTACAAGGTCAAAGTGCTCCGAAGTGACAATGGTACAGAATTTAAGAATTCTACAATGGAGGAGTATTGTGTAGACAGTGGAATTACTCAACAGTTTTTTGCACCTAGAACACCTCAGCAGAATGGTGTAGTAGAAAAAAGAACAGAACTCTCATAGAGGCAGCAAGAACCATGCTTGCAGATGCAAAGCTTCCAACCTATTTCTGGGCAGAAGCTATCAACACTGCATGTTTCACTCAAAACTGTACCTTGGTAAATGGTCATGGTAAGACTCCCTATGAGATGATCAAAGGAAAGAAACCAAGTGTGAAATACTTTCACATCTTTGGATGCAAATGCTATGTACTGAAAGTTCATCCAGAACAACTTGGGAAATTTGAAGCCAAATCGGATGAAGCAATTTTTCTAGGATATTCAGCATCAAAGGCCTTCAAAGTATACAATCTCAGAACTCACATTGTTATGGAATCAATTCACGTTGCATTTGATGATAAGAAGTTTGGAATTTTACAAACTGATGAAAGTCATGACAATCTGGAATTTGAAAATCTTAAGTATTCTGAGATTCCCTCCAGCGATGATGAAGGTTCTCCAGAGGAAATCTCTATTGCTTCTCAAAGGAATGCTACTGTTGAGGGGGAGCAATTCAATCAAGGAGAACATATTACTGGTCAGGATCAGACTGGTCATTCAGAGTCTACTTCATTAGGAACTGATCCTTCAGAGTCTAATGAAGGAAGATCAGAAACTAGTAGCAGTATTGAATCCACTGATTCTACTGATCAAGGGGGAGCTTTTGAAGGAAATGAACACTCTTCTACAAGAGATACCACTAACTTAGGGGGAGAGTCTAGCAGGAGTAATCTACCACCTGTTAGAAAATGGACAAGGGATCATACTGAAGATTTGATTATTGGTGATCGAAATAGTGGTGTTCGAACTTGAAGATCAATTCAAAATGAATGCTTGTACAGTTGTTTTCTCTCAAAGAATGAACCTAAGAAGGTTGAAGAAGCCTTACAGGATCCTGATTGGGTAATAGCAATGCAGGAAGAATTGAATGAGTTTGAGAGGAACAAAGTTTGGAAACTGGTACCAAAATCTAAAGATAGATCTGTTGTTGGTGCTAAATGGGTTTTCAGAAACAAGCTAGATGAATCTGGTATGATTGTAAGAAACAAAGCAAGATTGGTGGCCAAGGGTTATTCTCAAGAAGAAGGAATTGACTATGATGAAACCTTTGCACCTATAGCAAGATTGGAAGCAATCAGAATGTTTCTTGCATTTGCAGCTCATTCAAAATTCAAGGTATACCAGATGGATGTAAAGAGTGCTTTTCTTAATGGCAAGCTTGATGAGGAAGTGTATGTGGAACAACCACCTGGTTTTGTTGATCCAAAGTTTCCAAATCATGTCTACAAACTTGACAAGGCACTTTATGGACTAAAGCAGGCACCAAGATCATGGTATGAGACTTTGTCTAAATTTCTTCTTGAAAATGGCTTCACAAGAGGTACAATTGACAAAACTCTATTCTTTAGAAAGATAAAAGGTGATTTGCTTTTAGTTCAAGTTTATGTTGATGATATTATATTTGGTTCTACTAATAAAAAGTTATGTGCTAAGTTTAGCAAGCTTATGCAGTCTAAGTATCAGATGAGCATGATGGGTGAACTAAATTACTTTTTAGGCTTGCAGGTTAAACAGACTGAGACTGGTATTTTCATTAATCAGTCAAAGTATATCAAAGATCTTTTAAAAAGGTTTGACTTTCAAAATTGTGCAATTGCAAAGACACCCATGGCAACAGCCACTAAGCTAGAGTCTGATCCTAAGGGAAAGAGTGTTGATAACACTAGCTATAGAGGCATGATAGGTTCACTGTTATATATAACTGCAAGTAGACCATATATAATGTTCTCTACCTTTTTATGTGCTAGATTCTAAAGTGATCCTAAGGAATCTCATTTAATTGCTGTGAAGAGAATTTTTAGATATCTCAAGGGAACTCCAAATCTTGGTTTGTGGTATCCAAGAGAATCTGATTTCTCCCTAATTGGCTATTCAGACTCTGATTATGCAGGGTGTAAAATAGACAGGAAAAGCACTACAGGTACATGCCAATTTTTGGGAAACAGATTGATTTCTTGGGCAAGCAAGAAGCAGCAATCAGTTTCAACCTGAACTGCAGAAGCTGAATACATTGCAGCAGGCAGTTGTTGTGCTCCACTCCTTTGGATAAGAAATCAGTTGATGGATTATGGTATGACACTTAGTAATATTCCTATGTTTTGTGATAATACTAGTGCTATCAAAATTGCAGAAAATCCAGTTCAACACTCAAGGACTAAGCACATTGATGTCAGGTATCATTTTATTAGAGAACATATTGAAAATGGTACTGTGGAACTTCATTTTGTTCCTACTGACAAACAGCTTGCAGATATTCTAACTAAACCACTTGATGAGGCTACACTCATTAGATTGGTTAGTGAGTTAGGAATGTTAAATTTTTAGATCTTTAACATCTGCACAAGTAGCAAGGTATGTTGTTTCAGCTTATAGACTTGATATATTTGGCAGGATCTATACTTGATTGTTAAATGCTTAAGCTGTAACACTTTACTTTGATAAATTTCAGTATGATAGACTTATTAATAAACATCAGGATCAGGATTGCTATCAGTATGCTGACGTCATCAGTATTGACATCAGGATTGTATCATCAGTATCAGGATTGTGAAATTTATGTGTCTTACTATTTCAAATTCTGAAGTTCATGTTATTCAGTGATTCCATTCTGAGTTTTGTTAAAGTCTATGTTAGCAAGTTTTAGCACATGCATATTGATAATTTATGTCATTATTCAGGTCAGTCAATAAACAACGATAGACAAGTAGATAATAAGAAAAATTGTATTTTCATTAATCAAAAGCATTACATACATGGAAATGAAATACAATTCTTCTTTTTGTCTAACTATTATTGATAATTCTATTCTTGTCTAAAGTTGTTACTGCTTCAATCCTCAACGATTGACTTCAGGACAAGGAGCATCTCAAGATTGGATTCCTTGTCTGGGCGTCTTGAATGAAAGCAGCTGACTCATCTTCATGCTTATTGAAGAAGATGAATAACATCTCCATCAAGATCAACCTCAGACTCTTCACCAAATTCTTCATCCTCAAGGTGTGAAGAGATTAGAGGAGGATTGTATCCGACTGGTAGATGTTTTAGAGGAGATTCGTGGAAATCATCAGAATTAAGACCAATCATATCTGACTCGATGAGAAAAGTCATCTCTTCTAAGAAATAGTTTACTTGCTCCTGATCATCAAAAGTAAAGAACTTCTCAGTGGTAATGAACCAAAAGCTAGGGTTCATATGAAGATTTGGGTTGAAAGCCATGGTATAAAGAGAAAAAAAAATGAAAAGGTTTTGGAGAATGGCATAAGAAGTCGGTTTCTTTTATAGAAAGACGTGAGAAGCTGAATAGCCGTTTGGGGGATATCAATGCAGTCAGTCATAATTATGTGTGACTGTATTTCTTGTATTTTCAAGAAATATTGAACGAATTTAACCAATTGATTTTGTTCAGATTTTACTTATTTCTTTTATAGGTAAAAGAAAATGCCACGTGGAAACTTCATTTAGTCTCTGGAATCAGGATGATATATATCAGGAATACAAGTGTGTTCACATCAGGATTAGTAATTCTTTCTATTCAAAAATTACATTGAATCGTGTGATTATCTTGATGAGAATATCACATTAGGAAAAGGAAGCTGATCAGTATTGACTTTTATCTTGACTTTACCTTGATTTAATTTACTTGAAATTAATTTTGGATTTTATTTTCCAAAAGTCGTGGGTAACTGTATTTTTCAGGGGCTGACACCTGTCAATCTACGTGTCAACGTGGGATAATGGGTCTGAAGAATTTTTGAAATATAATTATTTTGACACTCTAATCGTGTAATTGCTTTCTCTAATTTCATTCTCTAGAGCAAAAACACTCTCGAGTTCTCAAAATCACTAATCAATTTCAAAGATTTCTTACATTCTTTTCAGATCAAAATGGCAACTCAAAGAAGACTACCCAAATCAGTAGCTTTCAAGTTTGGTGACTTTGATTTTATGATGAACAATCATGTTGCAGCTATCACCAACAAGGAAGAGGTGTCAACTAATTTTCACCCAATTATGGACTTTATGGCGAAAGCACCATTAAGTTATGCCTTGACAACATCTCAACAAATTAATCAAGTAGCTGTTTCACAAGCTTGGGAGAATGCTGAGGTAATTGATTCTACTCAGAGTCAATCAGGTAAGATTGTTCTACATTTAGGATAAGACTCATTTGATATTACTGAATCGGTTGTTAATTCAGTACTTCACTTACCTGTTACTTCAAATTTTGAGAATGTACCATCTGATGATGATGTGAGAACTATGTTATCTGAATTAGGTTATAATGGACCTCTAGATAACATGAGACAGTTAAATAGATCCTTTCTTAGGAAAGAATGGTCTTTCTTCTTTGACCAACTTGCTAAATGTTTTACTGGTAAATGTAGTTCTTTTCAACAAATTACTGTTGTTACATCACATATGGCATATGGGTTGCTTTATAACAGAGTAGTTAATTTTGGTCACATTATCTTAAGTCAGATGTGTATTAAACTTGGGTCAAGAGATCATGATAGGAATATGGTTTATTATCACAGATTCATGCAACTATTTATTAACCATTTCATTCCTGATGTTGAAGCTAGATTTGGTAGAGAATATTGTGTTTCTTCTTATGTATAGCAAAAGAGAATTTTCTCTGACATTAAAAAGAAGGACAGTGAAAAGAATCTAGATGAAATACCTGCATTACACTATCCAAATCATGTTCAGGTACTTCTAAGAACTCATCTTCCTACTATCTATAATTCTTCTTTCTTTGGTGGTGAAATGACTCAGGAATCTCAATTAGAGGAGAACCCCCCTGTGTCCAACCAAGTATCCAAAAACATTACAGACTCTGAAACAATTCTAGAACCAAATTTTAATCCACAGCCTATTGTTTCAAAGAAGCCAACCTCTGGTGTTTCTCAAAAGACATCAGTTGTAAGGAAGAGAAGATTTGTTATTTCAAGTAGTAGTTCTAGTGAAGATGATGATAATATATCTCTTGCTGAGAGAGCAGAATTGAAGGCTGCAATTCAACTTTCTAAGCTAGGACAAAGAGATGGAACACCTAGTCACAGCCAGGCTGCAGTCTCCCAAAAGGCAATAGTTCTTAAAAAGGGAAAACAGTTACTGGATACTGTCTCTCAAAAGACTGTGTCTATTGAAAAAGGATCTCATTCCAAGATCACTTCTGTGTCTACACCTCTTGGGTCTTCTCAAGATAAATCTGTTGCTCACTATACTAGGAGAACAAGGAGAAAGATTCATTTGTCACCTACACACACAGTGTCAAGTCCAACTAACTTTATGCAGGTCTCTAAAAATAAGGCTGTATCCATGTCAGTATCTGACAAGAGAGATCTGGATCTTGATTCTTCATGGGAAACAACATTGACATACAGACTGGCTATGGAACTTATTACTTTACAAGTGAAGCTTTCCAGGCCTGTTCTAGATTTTCTGATTGAAAGAGTTCCCAAACTTTCATTTCCTGGAGAATATGAACTGTTACATCAAAGACTTGATTTAATGAAGATGTACTTCAATGTATCAGTCAGAAAGGAATTGCACAAGAAATTTGGACTTCCTAAGCATGTTGCACTTCAATCACATCATGCATATCTATTTGACAAGGATGTCATTGTTGAAGATGCTTCAGCTAAAGGTGAACAAGAGGAGGTAGTTGATAGAAGGAAGCAGTCAACAGAAGATACTATTGCACCAGTGGTGAATAGTAGAATAGATCAGATCACAGTCACTGCAACACAAAAACCATCTAGTCAGAGGTTGGATGACTCAGGAACTGTGATGGCTGATGCTGGAAGGTCTTCTGTGATGACTGAATTTGCAAGTGAGAAACCCTATGATATGGGAGGAATGACTTTGATTGATTTTCCTGAAGATCAAAACAATATTTTTCTTTCAAAGTCTATCCACCTTGAGGGTGTGTCTCAGCAACCAACACTATACTAGCTATGGTGTCTAATGAAGTATTACTGAAGACATCAGAGTCTAGTGTAAAACCTGAAAGTGGTATACTGGAGCCTGTAGTTTCTGGAAAGAAAGTAGATGTTTGTAAGGGATCAGAAACTATAGCAGCTCACTCCTTGGAGAAAAACACAAGCCCCATGCCATATGAGGAACCCTCTCTCCATGTGAGTTCAGGTATAAAAACTTCTTCTAACCCCTATTTTTCTATAGGTCATGAGAGCACTTATCCAAATTTGAGTGATACACTTAAAAAGATGGACATAGATCCACACACAGAGAGAGGCTGGCTCCTGACCAGGCAAAAGGAGAGGTAGAAAGAGTGTTGACTTTAGATAGTCAAAGTGAGAATGAGGGTATGGATGATCAACTCTATAGTGAGGGAGAGAAAATTAGGAAACCACCATCGTTTGATTTCTGGGATCAGGTTTTTCCTGAATCTTGGTCTGAAAATCTTGGTATGGATGCTGGTACTTATTCTTTTATCAAGATGTATGAGAAGAATGACTTAGCACATCACAATGCAAAGCCAGAAGTTAAAGCTCAGAAACAGAAAGAAAGGCTTGCAGGAATCATCAACAGAAGAGGTGAAAGGCTAAGACAAACTTCTACTCAATCTGTACCAGAAGAAATTCTTAATGATCCTAGTATTCCTTTGTATGTACTTCCAATATCAGCTAGAATTGAGACATCAACAGTATCTGATCAATCTAAGGAGGAGTCAGGATTTGTAGATGTTAGTACACAGAATACTGGTGAAGGACAGGATGATCATACTTCAGCTCCAGATCAGAAAGATGAAGATGTTTGTACTTCTACTCAAGTATTATTACTTGAATATCATTCTATACAGGCAACTTCTTCTACAAGGATTGAAGATAAGGTTCTTTCTGAATCTGACTCTGAAGATACAACAAGCACTTCCAACATTGAAGTCAATTCTGAACTTCTTAAGGACATTCAGAAATCTAAAAGTGATATTCAATCGAGACTTCAAATTCTTGAAGATAACCAAGTCACTATTATGGACAATCAAGCAGTTCTGATGAATCTCATTTGTTCTGTTACTGAATCTCTTGGAATTAATGTTGCTGATGTCAAAAAGGGGGAGATAAAGACAATTCAGAGACAACAACAACAACAGACTGGGGGAGATAAACAAACTGGGAGCAGAACTAAGGGTGACAGAATTGGTAAATTTCATCATAGCAGTGGTAAAGGAAAAGAAGCATCAAATAGTTGAATTCCTTCTTTTAAGTACTAGATACATGTCTACATCTGAAGAAGGAGCATGATTTTAAATTCATAAATTCTATTCTGGTTGTATTGTTCTATGTTTTGACATCTACAACTTAGATTTATGCTTCAGATTCTAAAGCATAAATAGGGGGAGATTGTTAGGAATAATTCATGAGTTGTGATGTTAAGAATAGAATTTGCTAATACTTCTTGTATATCCTGATCTTATAAAGGATTTAGCCCTATGTATAGGATATATGTGTTAGACAGTAATCTGTAGAGTTTAGTCAGGAACAATGCGTCAAAAACTACATTTCAAGAACTAAGAGCAGATCCTGATACAGCAAGTCAGATTCTGATCAAATACTGATGGGATGATCAAATCCTGATGCAATGGGAAATCCTGATATCAGTCATGTTACTGATGATGTCATTATGGATGCTACAAAAACTGGCAAGTGCTATAAAACAGGATCATTGTTTTGAAGAACAAGCAAGAAGATATTGTGAATGAAACGAATTCTCTATTGATGGAAACTATCAACTGGACGGCAGAACATTGTCATAAATAGATTATAATTCTGTTATTATTTGATAGGTAGCATTATAAATACTCTCTCAATATCATTGTAAAAAGAGCGAATTGTGAATTTTAGAGTGCATATCGTGTGAAGCTCTGTATAAGGTTTGTATTCGAGAGTTCAAAACAAACACAGAGAGAGAGAGAGATTTGTATTGTCAGCAGCTGCTAAAGGTATTGTACACCTTTGGTAGAGTTTGTATTTGATTTATTTAATACAAACAAAGTTTGTTTCATTCGTTTGTTCTTGTTCAACTAATCAAGCAAAAATCAGACACGATTAAATAACTTGTATTCAACCCCCCCTTCTACAAGTTATTCGAGTTAACACCACTATTCATACTTACATCATTATATAATAAAAAGTTTTAATTCTATCCAAAATTTGGGTTCTTACAGTCTCCCCTCCTTAAAGGATTCCGTCCCGGAATCAGTTTGAAAACAAATGGGGGTACTTCTCTTGCATTGTGCTTTCAAGCTCCTAGGTTGATTCTTCTACATTGTGGTTCTGCCACAAAACTCTGACTAGCTGAATGACCTTGTTTCGGAGCACTTGTTCTTTCCGGTCTATGATTTCCACAGGTTGCTCTACATAGGTCAAGTCTGGTTGCATGTCCACTTGCTCATACTCTACAATATGCTTGGCATCCGGATTATACTTCCTCAGCATCCAAACATGGAACACATTATGCACCTGCTGTAGATTCGGGGGCAGTGCCAGTTCATAAGCTAGTTCCCCAATCCGTCTTAAGATCTCAAATGGTCCAATGTATCTGGGACTCAGCTTTCCTTTCTTTCCAAATCTCATTAAACCTTTCCAAGGTGACACCTTTAAGAACACTAGGTCTCCCATTTCGTATTCTTTGCCTTTCCGAGCTAAGTCGGCATATTTCTTTTGTCGATCCTGGGATGCTACCAGCCGTCCTTTGATTAGATCTACTATATCTTTAGTTCGTTGGACCACTTCGGGCCCGAGCATCTTTCGTTCCCCAACTTCATTCCAATATAAGGGAGATCCACATTTCCTTCCATAAAGGGCCTCATAAGGTGGCATTCCTATACTTGAATGAAAACTATTATTGTAGGAAAACTCAATCAATGGCAAGTGATCATCCCAATTTCCTTTAAAGTCTATAGCACAGACTCTCAACATATCCTCTAGCGTTTGGATGGTCCTTTCACTTTGCCCATCTGTCTGGGGGTGGTAGGTTGTGCGCATGTTCAGCCGGGTTCCTACATATTCTTGAAAACTTCTCCAAAACCTGGAGTTAAATCTAGGATCTCGATCGGATACTATTGCGACTCGGACTCCATGTCACGCCACAATCTCTTTTAAGTAGATATCCACTAGTCTGTCGACCGTGTACCTTTCATTGATCGGGAGAAAGTGAGCAGACTTCGTCAGTCGATCTACAATTACCCATATGGCGTCATGATTAGCCTTGGTCCTTGGTAAACCTACTACGAAATCCATGGCTATGTGTTCCCATTTCCATTTTGGAATCTCTAAGGGGTGTAGAAGTCCGCTGGGCCTCTGGTGCTCTGATTTCACTCGCTGGCAGGTCAAGCATCTGCTTACCCACTCTGCTACATCCTTTTTCATATTGGGCCACCAGTAATACTCCTTCAAATCCCTATACATCTTGGTGCTACCGGGGTGCACCGAGTACCTTGAGTTGTGTGCCTCGTATAAAATCTCATCCTTGAGTTCCTGAACATTTGGGATCCATATCCCGTACGTGTACCTCATGATCCCTTCCTTGTCTCTTTCACACTTAATTTATTCCCCGGTCATTATCTCTTCCGCGGAGTTCTCTTCTTCCTCCATTATCCGTTCTTGACACAGTGTAATCTTTTCTAACAATGGAGGTTGGATTCTAATTTCCATCAACTTTTCCTGGCCCCCTTCGGGTAGCTTAATCTCAATTTCTAACTTCTCAAAATCTTTCACTAACTCTTCCTCTGAAGTTATCATCTTGAGCTTCTCTTTCCTACTAAGGGCATCAGCCACCACATTGGATTTGCCCGGGTGATAAAGAATCTCACAATCGTAGTCCTTGATTAACTCCAGCCATCTCCTCTGGCGCATGTTAAGCTCTTTCTGAGTGAAAATGTACTTGAGGCTCTTATGGTCAGTGTAAATCTCGCACTTTTCCCCATACAAGTAGTGTCTCCAAATCTTTAAAGCGAAGACTATGGCTGCTAGTTCTAGATCATGCGTGGGATATCTGACCTCATAATCCTTTAATTACCTAGACGCATATGCTATTACTTTGCCGTGCTGCATAAGCACGCATCCCAATCCTTTATGCGAAGCATCAGTGTAAATCACGAAATCTCCTTTTCCATCAGGTAACGCCAACACTGGGGCCGTCATTAACCTCTTCTTTAGCTCTTGGAAACTCTTCTCGCATTTTTCAGTCCATTCAAATTTCTCAGTTTTACGGGTAAGTCCAGTTAACGGAGCTGCGATCTTCACAAAATCTTAGACAAATCTTCTGTAATATCCGGCTAGTCCGATGAAACTCCTTAGCTAGGTTGGAGTAGTTGGCCGTTCCCAATTTGAAACTGCTTCTATCTTGGAGGGGTCAACCAACACTCCTTCTCTATTGATTACGTGCCCTAAGAATTGTACTTCATTTTTCCAGAACTCACACTTTGAGAATTTGGCATATAACTGCTCCTTCCTGAGTATTTCTAAAGTTATCCTCAAATGTTCAGCGTGTTCTGCCTCTGTCTTTGAGTAGATGAGAATATCATCAATGAAGACTATCACGAATTTATCAAAATATTCTTTGAACACTATATTCATTAAGTCCATGAAAGCTGCTGGGGCGTTGGTCAATCCAAATGACATCACCAAGAACTCATAATGTCCATATCTGGTACGGAATGCAGTCTTCGGGATATCTTCAGGTTTAATCTTCAGTTGGTGATATCCCGTTCTCAGGTCAATCTTAGAGAAGTATTCAGCGCCTCTTAGCTGGTCAAACAAATCATCTATTCTGGATAGTGGATACTTATTCTTTATGGTTAGCTTGTTCAACCCTCTGTAGTCGATGCATAACCTCATACTCTCGTCCTTTTTCTTAACGAACAACACTGGTGCACCCCAAGGCGACACACTGGGCCTTATCATACCCTTATCCAACAATTCCTGTAACTGCTTAGCTAGCTCTTTCATTTCTACTGGGGCTAATCGGTACGGGGCCTTCGAAATCGGTGCTGTCCCCGGGGCTAACTCGATGGCAAACTCAATTACCCTATCAGGTGGTAGTCCGGGAAGATCTTGTGGGAACACGTCCTCGAACTCATTAACTACCGGAATGTCCTGCAATCTTGGCGCTTCCTTCTGAGTGTCTATAACGTAAGTTAAATAAGCCTCGTTCCCTTTTCGTAGCAATCTCTTGGTTTGCGCCATGGTCAGAATTTTCTGGGTCTGTCGCATCCCCTTAAACACTATTTCTTTCTTCCATGGGGTTTTCAACTTAACCTTTTTCCGTTTACAATCTATCTACGCATTATTGTGAGACAACCAATCCATTCCCAAAATGACATCAAATTCCCCGAGCTTAAAAGGAATCAAATCAACATAGAAGGATCGTCCTCCTATTTCTAATTTACAATCGGGGTGGATTTGATTAACCGGAACGACTTCCTGATTAGCTATCTCTACTTGTAAGGAATCCCTTAGTTACTGGGTGTTAAGTTTCAATTTATGCTCAAAATCTCTAGATATAAAAGACTTAGTTGCTCCCGAATCAAATAAGACATTTGCACTGACTGAATTGAGAGAAAATGTACCTGCTATCACATCCGTGTCCCTCACGACATCTTGTACTGACATATTAAAAGTCCTGGCAGTTGGGGGTCTATTGGAGGCAGCCTTGCTCGCCCCTGATGCCGCTGGTTTGTTCCTTGGACAATCCTTCCTCATGTACCCTTGCTGTCCGCACTGAAAACAAGTGGTGCTATTAGGGATGATCGTGGTGCAAGAGGTAGCATAGTGCCCAGCTCGCCCACACTTATAGCAGTTTATCTGCTTCAGGTTGCACACACCGGAATGCCTCTTCCCACAGGTAGTACATAATGGTAAGGGGGTCTAGGCTGATGGGAACGGAACACTCCTGCTTGCTGGCCGCCCTAGCTCACTGTTGCACTCATAGATGGTTTAAACCCTTCCCTTCTCCCAGGTAGGGAAATGGTTCCTCTGTTAAACTTGGTTGGGGGTTTTCCTCCAGTGGACCCTCCGCCCATACTTGCATACTTTCTCTTTATTCCCCCTTTTTCTCTTTCTCTCTGCATTTGATCACTTCCAGCTTCCACAATAGTTGCATTCTACACTAAGGTGGCATAATCCGTAATTTCTAAAACCGCCACTCTATTCTGGATCCACTGTTTCAACCCTTGTTGAAACCTATTAGCTTTCTTTTCTTCGGTATCCACAAATTCCGGCACAAATCTCGACAGCTCAGTAAACTTGGCCTCATAGTCAGCCACTGACATATTGTTCTGTTTCAGTTCTAAAAACTTAAGCTCCATTTGAGTCTTCATGAACCTCGGGAAGTACTTCTCCAGAAATAACTATTTAAACCTTTCCCAGGTTATGATAGCATCAGTCTCCATGTTCTTTTTGGCCTCCCACCAATAATTGGCCTCTCTCTTTAGTAGGTAAGTAGCAAAGACAGTCTTTTGAGCCTCATTGATACTCAGAATCTCGAAAGATTTTTCCATTTCCTTGATCCAGGCCCTCGCCTCAACGGGATCAGCCGATCCATGGAACTCTGGGGGCTTAAGGGACTTAAAGGCCCTGAAGGAATTTGCCACTGAAGTGTTGTTTCCTGGTGGTGGTTGGGGGTATTGGTTCAAATTCTGCCTAAACAGATCCATAAATTGACCCATTGGGTCTCCGCCCTGGTTCTCCCCTTCCTGCTCCACTTCAGTTTCTCCCCCTTCTATTTCCTCCTCAAAGTCTTCAGAGTACATGGGTTCATCCTCTGCTCCATACTGGGAATCTTCTTGCTCATTATAGTCCTAATCTTGCTCTTCATTATATTCATGGTTTTCCTCATGTTGGTTGTGACTCTCTTGGTTAGTAGATTCACGGGGGTTAGCCCTAGTGCCCATTCGTCTTGGAGGCATTTTACTGAAAATTTGGATAATTATACATTAGGTTCACTTACCTGTTTTGAAGGATTTTTCCTTGCATAATTCGTTACATGATTGGATTTAGGATCCCACAGTTCTATATCTCATGGCAACTTAATCAAAAGTAGTACATATGCTAATAAACCTGTGATTGCATCCCAACAAAACTAAAATAACTGAAAGGGAAACAAATATATACCAGGTACTGAAAAGGTACAACATCTGAGTTACAACGATAGTTTAAAGTAAAACCATCCTAACAACGACCACAAGTCAAAAGTGAAATATGCTGTCTATCTATCTAGTCTGCAAAAAGGGAAACTAAGTATAATGAAACCATCCCTACAAAAGCCGGCACTACTACGTCCGTACATGACTAGACAACTAGACTACTGCATCACTACATCTGAAATCAGCCGCCACGACGAAACATCATCCGAACCCTCCCCATGGCGATGTGGAAAATCTCCTCGGTGTTTGCTCTGGATACCATACCATGCCCATCAGTAGGTAACTGTTGCACCCTCACCCGAGCCCTCATCTCGATGCAGGTCACAGCCCTATACCCAGCCCGATCACTGATCGTCCTCCGGCCCTGCAACCTCATACGGGCGGCTCTCTCTGCTGCTAGCTCCCTCCTAAACTCTGCCAATCTGGCATCCGCCACTGACAACTCTCTATAAAGCCCGTTCACAATCAAGTTGTGAACACATACTGGGAGTCCCCCTATCGGAACATGGGGTGGGGTGGATGGCTCAGCTGGAGCTGCAGTCTCTGTCTGCTGGGGCTCTGGGGTAGGCTCCTCAAACTCATCAGAAAATGGGCTCACAGGTAGTGGTGGTGGGGTAGGGGCTCTCTCAACAGAGAGGGGTGGCACTCGTAGTCCGGAACTCCCTATAGCATCATCCACTAGCTCATCCTCATCTACAACCTGTCCAACAACAGCAGCCATGACCTGCTCAGTGGTCATGTCAGTGTCCTCCTCCATGGTCCTAATCTCAGATACAACCCAAAAATCCTCATCCTCAGCAACTAACTCAACGTCCTGCCCTGTCAGGACCTCCTCCGGGTCCTCCGCCCCCTCAGACTCAATAACATCAGTATCAGCATCAACCTGGACCTCCTCAGGGTCCTCCTCCTCAGACTCAATAACATCAGTATCAGCATCAACCGTGACCTCCTCAGGGTCCTCCTCCTCAGGCTCAATAACATCAGTATCCTCATCAGGCAAGTGCTCATAATATGGGTCTCTAGTCTGGAACGTGTCCTCATCATGCTGTCTCGCAGCTGCCTCCTGGGCAGACAAGTCGCTCGCCTACACAAGACGAACTATGTTACTATCATGATACTTAAAAAGTTCTCATAAGGGTTTTAGGTGAACCTGGCAAGGGTTCTTATTATATTAGTGAATTTATAATTATATAACGTCGCATCATCTCTTCGGATATATAACTCTCGCTCTGATACCATCTCTGTAACACCCCCAGATCCGGGGTCAGGGATCGGGTCGTTACGGTCTCATATTTTATACATAATACTTGACTTGAGTCCAAAATCAATAAGTAGCATGCTGTGACCCCACAATAATATCCACTCACACACACACAGTTATAGTCCCAGAGATGAAATTGAAATAAGTCTTACATAAAGGGGTTTACGAATAAAAGTTATTACAAGCCAAAAAGGATAAAATCATAAGTTTAAAAGTTTTGCCATTGATTATCATTAATTATACATATAGTTAAGCTGGAAGCAAAAGCTGTCTATCTATGCTACCTCAGCAATGGTAGCTAGCATATCAACGGGGAGTCCTGTGGGTCGGGTAACCTGCTTGCGCCGAGTGCGCCTGACGCGAGCCATCTGTCCTAGCTGTTGTTGTGACATAATAAATAAGCAAGGGTGAGCAATAGCCCACCAACAACAATATAACTGAACAGTGATGATATATATATATACAGTAGTTCAAACATCTATGAAACCATATGCCATGCATTAACGAAGATAATACCAGTATAAGGTAAATGATGAAGTTACAAAGTAACTCAAACATATATATTCCAATTATGAATACTTCTCCGATACTGCCAACAATGATAATGTTGCAAAAAATAAATGAATCTGAATGATGAACTAATGCTGGAGTATTCACCACGCCCGATGTTCCAATCCTTACGATGATCAGTCGCAAATTGTACAGCTCAATTTGTATTTACTACCGGTAGAAGGAAGAGCTAACGGATTTACTTGTCTACCGCCCTGTTAGATCTCCCCGGCCAACGGTTGGGCCAATGGGATGGACCGGTGCTACTCGGCCTCTTACACGACTCCAAGTTCGAAAAGAAGTTCATGACTCTGAACGCAAAGTTCGTCCCCCTTTCCCCAAGTATAATACTTGTTGATAAGACTCCACAAAGTAGTCGTATCTAGTTGGAAAGGAAAATTCAACATCATATCTCCCAAGCTGCTGCTTGTTAGAGGATACCATCTTGTTCCAATAATCTTACCCCTTGAATGATGAGAGGGTACACAGATGCAATAGATAGCAATTCTAGTTGCGAGTGAAAATAATAATTTTCGAAAGATTTATGACCGGGAAGTCAACAAGATAAACAACATTTCTCAAGTAAGGTTCCCTTATTATTTGGAAGATAGATTCGAAGGAAGAACGACATTTTGAGAACATTTCTTGATATAATATTAATAATAATCCGACTCCGAAGAAATTTTATAATAATCGAAGGTCGACGATAGTATTTGAAGTCATTTCAGAGTATTGGATAAATATTCAGAGAATATTTATTGCATCAGAAATAGTTACATAAGACTTATTACTACGAACGAATATTTAAATCGAAGTATTTCTTAGAATACTTCTCGAATAAATAAGGAGAAAATATTTATTGAATAATTAAATATTTAAATGAATATTCAAAATAATATTCATTTAAGTAATAAGACTTGAAAGGAATATTAAAATAATATTCGATAAATAAATAGAACATCAGATGAATATTTAAAATAATATTCATTAAGTAAATAGGAACTTAAATGAATATTCACAAAGTAATATTCATTTAATGAATAATATTCTAAATGAATAGCAAAATAATATTCATTTAGAAATCCAAGCTTTAAAGAAATATTCGAAATAATATTCGATAAATGAGTCGACTTTGAATGAATATTGAAAAATAATATTCATTGAATAGATAATGTTAAAATAAATATTTGAAGTCATGATCGTGAATTAAATAGTCTCGAACGAATATTCAAAATAATATTCGTCAACCAAATAATGGGAAATTATTTACTTAAATATTTCCCTCGAAAGTAATTACGATGTATCAAGAAGTACTGACTCCCGGTCTATATTCAATGAATACGATATATATGCCCTTCTCTAAGGGACTTATCAACAACCGGCTTATAACTGATTATTCAATATCTAGCTTATAAGCCAACAATAATTCCAGGAACAGGTATCACAATATATCTTGAAAGTAGGCATGCATGCTATGGCATATGTAACACAAAATCGAATCATATATATATATATATATATATATATATATATATATATATATATATATATATATATATTCACAACAACAGCCTTTAAAAAGGATTTAAAACTTGCCTGGTAATCGAGTACGAGTAGGGGTAGTGGTAGTGTGTCCTGGGTCAGCTCGGCGATCTATAAATTGTCAAAATATTTGAGATTAATCAATTAACACTTTTTAAAAGGATAAGTATCAACTTAAGTCGAAACATGTTTTCGAATTATCTCGTTATACACCTTTTAGTGTAACTCTTTTTATTACAGATACGATCCGACATTTGTTCGTTATTTAGACATGTCATCATACTCACACTTAGTATATACTCAAGTCGTATAAGTTCTAAAGTCGATCGACTACGAACCAAGATTATACCTCGAGTTTTATCGCTCGTTTTCTAAGTTATAACCAAAGTTATACTTTTAAGGGGTTCGTTCGCGTTTAACCTTGATTCAAATATTTTTGTAAAATCGAAAAACGATCCATTTCACATGAGGTTTTCTCTCACACCTTCCTTTTTACCTCTAGTATTTAATTACCATGATTCGCCACTGACTTTCGTATTTTACGAGGGTTCAATTTCAGTTACGAATTCTCGTTTACGGTTTCGAACTACTTTTAGTAAATCGGCCGTAAATCATAAACCGTAAGTCCATTTCACACGATCTTTATATCAAAACGAAGCTTGGAACATTATCTATCTTATCATGGCAAAATACGAAACTGGACAGTGAGGTCAAGCTACTGTGATGCACGGTTTTTAATGATTAACGAAAATTCAGCATTACGATGGCTATGTTTACACGATTTCCAAAGTTTTCACATCACCGTGAATCAATCAAGCACTACACCTGTAACACCCCCAGATCCGGGGTCAGGGATCTGGTGGTTATGGTCTTACATCCATTCATAATACTTGACTTGAGTCCACAATAAATAAATCACATGCTGTGACCCCACAATAATTACCACTCACACACACAACAGTTATAGTCCCAGAGATGAAATTGAAATAAGTCTTACATTAAAGGGTTACGAATAAAAGTTATTACAATCCCAAAAGGATAACATCATAGGTTTAAAAGTTTTGCCGTTGATTACATTAATTATACATATAGCTAAACAGGAAACAAAAGCTGTCTAACTATGCTACCTCAGCAATGGCGGCTAGCATCTCAGCGGGTAGTCCGGTGGGTCGGGTAACCTGCTTGCGCCGAGTGCGCCTGACGCGAGCCATCTGTCCTAGCTGTTGTTGTGACATAATATAAACAAAGCAAGGGTGAGCGAAAGCCCACCAACAAATATATAACTGAACGAAAATTTAAAACAGTTCAAAGCTATCTTTCAAACCATATGCCATGCATTTACGGAAATGATGCCAGTATAATATGAATGATGAAGTTACAAGGTAACCGAAAGTATTTGTTTGAAGAAATATCTGCTACATCAAAGTAAGCGAGATATTCTTATTGTCATTAAGAAGAGGAACTTGCAAGAAAAGGTTGCAATTCCAGTTATGACACTTTTCCAACTCTGCCAACAGTAATCATGTTGCAGGAAATAAATAAATTTGGATGATGAACCAATGATGGAGTATTCACCGCGCCCGCTGTTCCAATCTTGATGATCAGTCGAGATCGTACAGCTCAATTTAGATTTACTACCGGTAGAAGGAAGAACTGACGGCTTTACTTGTATACCGCCTTACTAGCTCTCCCCGGCCAACGGTTGGGCCAAAGGGGATGGACCGGCGCTACTCGGCCTCTTACACGACTCCTAGTTCAAATAGAATTCATGATTCTGAATGTAACGTTCGTCCCCCTTTCCCCAAGTATAATACTTGTTGATAAGACTCCACAAAGTAGTCGTATCTTGTTGGAAAGGAAAATTTACCAATAACTCCCAAGCTATTACTTGGTAACGGATATCAACTTGTTCCAGTAATCTTACCCCTCAAAAGATGAGAAGGTAAGCAATGACTTAATAAGTCAACAGCACCCGAGTTGCGGGTGAAGGGAATACTTTATGACCGGGAAGTCGACAAGATAAATAACATTTTCCAAGTAAGGTTCCCATATTATTAAGGAGATAGACTCAAAGAAGAATGATGTCTGAGAACCTTTCTTGATATAAGATTAATAATAATATGACTTCGAAATATTTTCTGTAATAATCGAAGAAGATAAACCTTATCGAGATTATTCTAAGTATGGAATAAATATTCAGAGAATATTTAATGAGTTAAAATATTTAAAGAATATTTGGGAATGTGAAGAATATCTTTAATCAGAGTATTTCTCAAAATAATCCCTGAAGAAATATCAGGGGAATATTTATTGAATAAATAAATATTTAAATGAATATTCAAAACAATATTCATTAATTAATAAGACCTGAAAAGAATATTTAAGGTAATATTCATAATTAATTAGGAATTTAAATGAATATTCAAAAGTAATATTCATTTAATGAATAATATCCTAAATGAATATCAAGTAATATTCATTTAGTAATCCAAGCCTTAAGGAATGTTCGAGATAATATTCGATAATTAAATCAAGCTTCAGATGAATATTAAAATAATATTCATCAAGTATTTAATATCTTAAATGAATATTCAAAAGTAATATTTATTTAATAAAATAATATTCTAAAGGAATATCCAAATAATATTTATTTAATAGTCTCATCTTTAGAAGAATATTTGAAATAATAGTCGATAATCAATTCGACTCTGAATGAATATTGAGAAATATTATTCGATGAATAGTTACGTTCAAATAATTATTTGAAGTAAGGATCGTTAAAATAATTAGTCTCGAACGAATATTCAAATAATATTCGTCGCCCAAATAATAGAAAATATTTACTTAAATATTTTCCTCCGAGGTAATATCGATATATCAAGGAATATTGACTCCCGGTCTATATTTGATTAATGAGAGGTATACGCCCTTCTATGAGGGTCTTACCATAACCGGCTTATAACTGATATATAACTATCTAGCTTATAAGCCAACAATAACATTCAGGGAACAAGTATATCAATTCAACTTGAAAGTAGGCATGCATGCAATGGCATATGTATATCAGCAATCATATATATATATTTATTCAATCACAACAACAGCCTAAAAGAAGGGAATTGAAACTTGCCTGGTAGTCGAGTACGGTAAGGGGTAGTGGTAGCGGGTCCCGGTTCAGCCTGGTGATCTATAAATAGCCAAGGCATTCGGGATTAATCACTTAACATATTAAAAGTTAAGTTATACTTAAATCGAAACACGTTCTCGAGTTATCTCGTTATACCCCTTTTAGTGGATTACTTATTATCACTGATCCGACCCGACATTCGTTCGTTAATACGACATGTCACTGCACTTATACTTGGGACATACTTGAGTCATATGAGTTCTAAGGTTGATCGTTACGAACCAATATTATACTCCGAGTTTTATCGCCCGTTTTCTAAGTGTTTTACCAAAGTTATAAAAGAGTCGTCTTTTAGGGGTTCGTTCGCGTTTAACCTTTACTCGAACATTTTTAATAAATCGAAAAATGCTCTTTTTGACATACGGTTTTCTTTCACACCTTCCTTCTTACCCCTAGTATTTATTTACCAAGATTTGCCATGACGTTACATAGCTTACGAGGGTTCGATTTCAGTTACGAACTTTCATTTACGGATTCGAACTACTTTTAGTAATTTGGTCATAAATCCTAAACCGTAAGTCCGTTTCACGTGATCTTTATATCAAAACAAAGCTTAGAACATTACCTATCCTATCATGGCAGATAAGGTCTCTGGACAGTAGAGGTTCGACAGGGAAAATGGCATACAAAACATGGTATTGTAAAATCGGGCATTATGACGGCTGTAAATCGAATATCTATCAATTTCGAATCTTCCCATACACCTAGCATCCAACCCCAAACAACATATACATGACTTATATACATGAACTGAGGCCAAGCAATGCCTTTCCGTTCATCTAGCTATTTACATCATTAATCCAAAATCCATACATAATCATGCTTATAACTTTAACATAACCATTACTAAGTTAAAACTATCAAAAACATGCTTAAATCTCAAACAAGGGTTAGGGTTTCAAGAGATTTATACCTTCCTTAGATAGTGATATAGCCTTACTAAGCCTTGTATGGTCCTTAGGAGTGATTATGCTTGCTATATCAACCATGAAAAATCAAGAAAACAAAGTTAGTTCAAGAAGAACACTATTCATGCTCCTCTTGAATGATTTATTTGAAAATGGAAATGGATGAGTTTGAAGCTAATATTTTGAGGAGATAAGTTTTATGAAATGTAAGACTCACCTTAATTATTTCAAGAACAAACAATGGTGGGAAGGTTGAGTTTGGATTTGGAATTAATGGAAAGGGCCGAATGCTTTGTTTGCAAGGGGGGGGGGAAGAGAATTGCTTGGTTTCTTTGATTTTTTGTGTTTTAATCTCCTTTACTCTCATCCACTTACAACATAATATCTTGTAAAAGTCACTTTAATAAAGTGGTGAGGTGTTGGATGCCCAATGGCAAGACATGTGTTGGTTTTGTGGTGGTTAATGCTTAACTAGGTAGTTACTTGCTAAGTACTTGGTTCTTCCTCTAAGGTGCTAGTTCCTTGCTTCTAGTTTAGTTACTAGATATTTATACTAGTAGCTTGCACAAGACTCTTGCTTCCTCTGCTTGTTTCTGTGTCCGGTTATTACCCGTTTCGATTTATCGTTCGTGAGAATATTTCACGGATTTCTAATTAGGGTTTACCGGGAATCCTCTTTAATATTAATACTTTCATTCTCCATCTTTCATTCTAACTTTCCATTTTATATTCCTTTAATCCATTCGCTAATTACTTAAGGCTATCAGTGTCCAGGGAACTCTCGGAGAAAATAAAAGTGCGGTTTTTCAGAATCCGACAGCTTTTACATACACTTATTTTCCCCCTGGATCACTAATACGAACTCGGAAATCCGTTCCGAATACTTCTATATAGTGTCGTCTCATATTATTATATACTCCCACCAAAACACTATTCATTCTGTATTCTTTACTTGTTCTCTTAGGGTTGTATAATTGTCCGTATTCTCTTTCGATCGCTCCTTAACCTTTTTACGGAGCTACTGGATTAATCGTTATCGATCTGGATGACATGAGAGTATTCTCTTGCTTGAAGTTGCCATATCTTATTCCCTTAGAAGATAGATTATTCTTACCTATGTTGTCACCCTTTAGCATTCTTCAAGACATAAACATAATAAAGTCGAATTCCATTCATTCTTTCCCAAATATCAATTATTACATTGTAGCCATATCCACTATTCATTCTTACATCATTAAATACATAAAAGTTTTAATTCCACCCAAAATCTGGGTTCTTACAGTCTCCCCTCCTTAAAAGGATTCCGTCCCGGAATCAGTTTGAAAACAAGTGGGGGTACTTCTCTTGCATTGCGCTTTCAAGTTCCCAGGTGGATTCTTCTACATTGTGGTTCTGCCACAAAACTCTGACTAGCTGAATGACCTTGTTTCGGAGCACTTGCTCTTTCCGGTCTATGATTTCCACAGGTTGCTCCACATAGGTCAGGTCTGGTTGCATATCCACTTGCTCATACTCTACAATATGCTTTGCATCCGGATTATACTTCCTCAGCATCGAAACATGAAACACATTGTGCACCTGCTGTAGATTCGGGGGCAATGCGAGTTCATAAGCTAGTTCCCCAATCCGTCTCAAGATCTCAAATGGTCCAATGTATCTGGGACTCAGCTTTCCTTTCTTCCCAAATCTCATTAAACCTTTCCAAGGTGACACTTTCAAGAACACTAGGTCCCCTACCTCGTATTCCTTGCCTTTCCGAGCTAAGTCGGCATATTTCTTTTGTCGATCCTGGGCTGCTACCAACCATCCTCTGATTAGATCTACTGCATCTTTAGTTCGTTGGACCACTTCGGGCCCGAGCATCTTTCGTTCTCCAACTTCATCCCAATACAAGGGAGATCGACATTTTCTTCCATAAAGGGCCTCATAAGGTGGCATCCCAATGCTTGAATGATAACTGTTATTATAGGAGAACTCAACTAATGGCAAGTGATCATCCCAACTTCCTTTGAAGTCTATCGCGCAGACTCTCAACATATCCTCTAGCGTTTGGATGGTCCTTTCACTTTGCCCATCTGTCTGGGGGTGGTAGGCTGTGCTCATGTTCAGCCGGGTCCCTACACATTCTTGAAAACTTCTCCAAAACCTGGAGTTAAATCTAGGATCTCGATCGGATACTATTGCGACTGGGACTCCATGTCGCGCCACTATCTCTTTTAAGTAGATGTCCACTAGTCTGTCGACCGTGTACCTTTCGTTGATCGGGAGAAAGTGAGCCGATTTCGTCAGTCGATCTACAACTACCCATATGGTGTCATGATTAGCCTTGGTCCTGGGTAACCCTACTACGAAATCCATGGCTATATGTTCCCATTTCCATTCTGGAATCTCTAAGGGATGTAGAAGTCCGCTGGGTTTCTGGTGCTCTGCCTTCACTCGTTGGCAGGTCAAGCATCTGCTTACCCACTCTGCTACGTCCTTTTTCATATTGGGCCACCAGTAATACTCCTTCAAATCCCTATACATTTTAGTGCTACCGGGGTGCACTGAGTATCTTGAGTTGTGTGACTCATTCAAAATCTCATCCTTGAGCTCCTGAACATTTGGGATCCATATCCTGTATGTGTACCTCATGATCCCTTCCTTGTCTCTTTCGCACTTAATTTCCTCCCCGGTCATTAGCTCTTCTGTGGAGTTCTTTTCTTCCTCCATCATCCGTTCCTGGCACAGTCTAATCTTTTCTAGCAATGGAGGTTGGATTCTAATTTCCATCAACTTTTCTTGGCCCTCTCCAGGTAACTTAACCTCGATTTCCAACTTCTCAAAATCCTTCACTAGCTCTTTCTCTGAAGTTATCATCTTGAGCTTCTCTTTCCGACTAAGGGCGTCAGCCACCACATTGGCTTTGCCCGGGTGATAGCGAATTTCACAGTCGTAATCCTTGATTAACTCTAACCACCTCCTCTGGCGCATGTTAAGCTCTTTCTGAGTGAAAATGTATTTGAGGCTCTTATGGTCTGTGTAAATCTCGCATTTTTCCCCATACAGGTAGTGTCTCCAAATCTTTAAAGCGAAGACTATGGCTGCTAGTTCTAGATCATGCGTGGGATATCTGACTTCATAATCCTTCAATTGCCTAGACGCATACGCTATTACCTTGCCGTGCTGCATAAGCACGCATCCCAGTCCTTTATGCGAAGCGTCACTGTAAATCACGAAATCTCCTTTTCCATCAGGTAATGCCAGCACTTGGGCTGTCACCAGCCTCTTCTTTAACTCCTGGAAACTCTTCTCGCATTTCTCAGTCCATTCAAATTTCTCGGTTTTACGGGTAAGTCGAGTTAATGGAGCTGCGAGTTTCGCAAAGTCTTGGACAAATCTCCTGTAATATCCGGCCAGTCCAATGAAACTCCTCACCTCGGTTGGAGTAGTTGGCCGTTCCCAGTTTGAAACTGCTTCTATCTTGGAGGGGTCAACCAACACTCCTTTTCTATTGATCACGTGCCCTAAGAATTGTACCTCATTTTTCCAAAACTCACACTTGGAGAACTTGGCATATAACTGCTCTTTCCTGAGTATTTCTAAGGTTATCCTTAAATGTTCAGCGTGTTCTGCCTCTGTCCTTGAGTAGATGAGAATATCATCAATGAAAACTATCACGAATTTGTCCAAATATTCCTTGAACACTCTATTCATTAGGTCCATGAAGGCTGCTGGGGCGTTGGTCAATCCAAATGACATAACTAAGAACTCATAATGTCCATATCTGGTGCGGAATGCAGTCTTCGGGATATCTTCAGGTTTGATCTTCAGTTGGTGATATCCCGTTCTCAAATCAATCTTAGAGAAGTATTCAGCTCCTCTTAGTTGGTCAAACAAATCGTCTATCCTGGGCAATGGATACTTATTCTTTATGGTTAGCTTGTTCAATTCTCTGTAATCGATGCATAACCTCATACTTCCATCCTTTTTCTTAACAAACAACACTGGTGCGCCCCAAGGCGACACGCTGGGCCTTATCATGCCCTTATCCAACAATTCCTGTAATTGTTCAGCTAGCTCCTTCATTTCCACTGGGGCTAATCGGTACGGGGCCTTCGAAACTGGCGCCGTCCCCGGGGCTAATTCGATGGCAAACTCAATTACCCTATCAGGTGGTAGTCCGGGAAGATCTTGTGGGAACACGTCCTCGAACTCATTAACTACCAGAATGTCTTGCAATCTTGGCACTTCCTTCTGAGTATCTATAACGTAGGCTAAATAAGCCTCGTTCCCTTTTCGTAACAATCTCTTGGTTTGCGCCATGGTCAGAATTTTCTGGGTCTGTCGCATCCCCTTAAACACTATTTCTTTCTTCCCTGGGGTTTTCAACTTAACCTTTTTCCCTTTACAATCTATCTGCGCATCATTGCGAGACAACCAATCCATACCCAAAATGACATCGAATTCCCCTAGCTTAAAAGGAATTAAATCGACATAGAAGGATCGTCCTCCTATTTCTAGCTTACAATCGGGGTGAATTTGATTAACCGGTACGATTTCCTGATTAGCTATTTCTACTAGTAAGGAATCTCTTAGTTGCTGGGTTTTAAGTTTCAACTTATGCGCAAAATCTCTAGATATAAAAGACTTAGTTGCTCCTGAATCAAATAAGACATTTGCACTGACTGAATTGAGAGAAAAAGTACCTGCTATCACATCTGTGTCCCTCACGGCATCTTGTACTGACATATTGAAAGTCCTAGCAGTTGGTGGCCTATTTGAGGCAACCTTGCTTGCTCCTGATGCTGCTGGTTTGTTCTTTGGGCAATCCTTCCTCATGTGCCCTCGCTGTCCACACTGGAAACAGGTTGTGCTGTTAGGGATGACCGTGGTGCAAGCGGTAGCATAATGCCCAGCTCGCCCACACTTATAACAGTTTATCTGCTTCAGGTTGCACACCCCGGAGTGCCTCTTCCCACAAGTAGCACACAATGGCAATGGAGGTCGAGAAGGGTTGGAACGGGACATTCCTGATTGGTGGCCGCCCTGGCTCACACTCACACTCGCAGATGGTTTAAACCCTACACTCCTCCCTGGTAGGGAAACCGCTCCTCGATTAAACTTGGTTGGGGGTTTTCCTCCAGCGGATCTTCCGCCCATACTAACATGCTTTCTCTTTATCCCCCCTTTCTCTCTCTCTCTCTGCATCTGATCACTACCAGCCTCCACAATGGTTGCCTTCTGCACCAAGGTGGCATAATCTGTAATCTCTAAAACAGCCACCCTATTCTGGATCCACTGTTTCAGCCCTTGTTGAAACCTGTTAGCTTTCTTCTCTTCTGTGTCTACAAACTCTGGCACAAATCTTGATAGCTCAGTAAATTTAGCCTCATAGTCAGCCACTGACATATTGTTCTGTTTCAGTTCCAAGAACTTAAGTTCCATCTGGGTCTTCATGAACTTCGGGAAGTACTTCTCCAGGAATAATTGTTTGAACCTTTCCCAGGCTATGACAGCATCAGTCTCCATATTTTTCTTGGCTTCCCACCAATAATTGGCCTCTCCCTTTAGTAGGTAAGTAGCAAAAACAGTCTTCTGAGCCTCATTGATACTCAGAATCTCAAAAGACTTTTCCATTTCTTTGATCCAGGCCCTCGCCTCAACGGGATCAGCCGATCCGTGGAACTCTGGGGGCTTAAGGGACTTAAAGGCCCTAAAGGAATTTGCCACTGAAGTGTTGTTGCTTGGTGGTGGTTGGGGGTATTGGTTCAAATTCTGCCTAAGTAGATCCATAAACTGGCCCATGGGGTTTCCGCCCTGGTTCTCCCCTTCCTGTTCTACTTCAGTTTCTCCACCCTCTATTTCCCTTTCAAATTCTTCAGAGTACAGGGGTTCATCCTCTGCTCCATACTGGGAATCTTCTTGCTCATTATAGTCCTGATCTTGTTCCTCACTACTTTCATGGTTTTCCTCGTGTTGGTTGTGACTCTCTTGGTCAGTAGATTCGCGGGGGTTAGCCCTAGTGCCCATTCGTCTTGGAGGCATTTTACTGAAAATTTGGAAAGTTATACATTAGGTTCACTGATTTGTTTTAAAGGATTTTTTTTTTCCTTGCACAATTCTTTACATGATTGGGTTTAAAATCCCACAGTTTTATATCTCATGGCAACTTAATCGAAAAGTAATACATATGCTAATAAACTCGTGATCACTTCCCAACAAAATTGTAATGACTGAAATGGAAACAAATATATACCAGGTACCGAAAAGGTACAACATCCGAGTTACAACGATAGTTTAAAGTACAGCCATCCTAACAACAACAACAAGTCAAAAGTGAAATATGCTGTCTATCTGTCTAGTCTGCAAAAAGGGAAAACAAGTACAAGAAAACCATCCCTACAAAAGCCGGCACTACTATGTCCGTACATGACTAGACAACTAGACCACTGCATCACTACATCTGAAATCAGCCGCCACGACGAAACATCCTCCGAACCCTCCCCATGGCGATGCGGAAAACCTCCTCAGCCTCTGCTCTGTCTACCCTACCATGCCCATTAGTAGGCAACTGTCGTACCCTCACCCGAGCCCTCAGCTCGATGCGGGTCACAGCCCTATACCCAACTCTGTCACTGATAGTCCTCCTGCCCTACACCCTCATCCGGGCGGCTCTCTCTGCTGCTAACTCACTCCTAGACTCTACCAACCTGGCATCTGCCACAGACAACTCTCTATAAAGCCCGTTCACAATCAAGTTGTGAACACATACTGGGACTCCTCCTATCGGGGCATGAGGTGGGGTGGATGGCTCAGCTGGAGCGGTAGTCTCTGTCTGCTGGGGCTCTGGGGTAAGCTCCTCAAACTCGTCGGGGTAGGGGCTCACAGGTAGTGGTGGTGGGGTAGGGGCTCTCTCAACAGGGAGGAGTGGCACAAAAAGTCCAGAACTCCCTACAGCACCAACTACTGGCTCATCTATATCTCCCTCAACACCCTCATCTACCGGCACCACCTGATCCGTGGTCATGTCAGTGTCACCTCCCAAAGTCCTGATCTCAGTCACGACCCAATAATCATCATCCTCAACCACTAACTCAGCATCCTGTCCTGTCTGGATCCCCTCCGGGTCCTCCTCCCCCTCAGTCTCAACAACATCTGTGTCAGCATCATCCTGGACCTCCTCAGGGTCCTCCTCCTCAGACTCGATCACATCAGTATCAGCCTCAACCTGGACCTCCTCAGCGTCCTCCTCCTCAGGCTCAGTATCCTCCTCAGGCAAGTGCTCATAGTATGGGTCCCTAGTCCGGAACATGTCCTCATCATGCTGTCTCGCAGCTGCCTCCTGGGCCGACAAGTCGCTCGCCTACACAAGACGAACTATGTTACCATCATGATACTTAAAAAGTTCCCGTAAGGGTTTTAGGTGAACCTGGCAAGGGTTCTTATTATATTATTGAATTTATTATTATATAATGTCGTATCATCTCTTGGGATATATAACTCTCGCTCTGATACCATCTCTGTAACACCCCCAGATCCGGGGTCAGGGATCTGGTGGTTACGGTCTTACATCCATTCATAATACTTGACTTGAGTCCACAATAAATAAATCACATGCTGTGACCCCACAATAATTACCACTCACACACACAACAGTTATAGTCCCAGAGATGAAATTGAAATAAGTCTTACATTAAAGGGTTACGAATAAAAGTTATTACAATCCCAAAAGGATAACATCATAGGTTTAAAAGTTTTGCCGTTGATTACATTAATTATACATATAGCTAAACAGGAAACAAAAGCTGTCTAACTATGCTACCTCAGCAATGGCGGCTAGCATCTCAGCGGGTAGTCCGGTGGGTCGGGTAACCTGCTTGCGCCGAGTGCGCCTGACGCGAGCCATCTGTCCTAGCTGTTGTTGTGACATAATATAAACAAAGCAAGGGTGAGCGAAAGCCCACCAACAAATATATAACTGAACGAAAATTTAAAACAGTTCAAAGCTATCTTTCAAACCATATGCCATGCATTTACGGAAATGATGCCAGTATAATATGAATGATGAAGTTACAAGGTAACTGAAAGTATTTGTTTGAAGAAATATCTGCTACATCAAAGTAAGCGAGATATTCTTATTGTCATTAAGAAGAGGAACTTGCAAGAAAAGGTTGCAATTCCAGTTATGACACTTTTCCAACTCTGCCAACAGTAATCATGTTGCAGGAAATAAATAAATTTGGATGATGAACCAATGATGGAGTATTCACCGCGCCCGCTGTTCCAATCTTGATGATCAGTCGAGATCGTACAGCTCAATTTAGATTTACTACCGGTAGAAGGAAGAACTGACGGCTTTACTTGTATACCGCCTTACTAGCTCTCCCCGGCCAACGGTTGGGCCAAAGGGGATGGACCGGCGCTACTCGGCCTCTTACACGACTCCTAGTTCAAATAGAATTCATGATTCTGAATGTAACGTTCGTCCCCCTTTCCCCAAGTATAATACTTGTTGATAAGACTCCACAAAGTAGTCGTATCTAGTTGGAAAGGAAAATTCAACATCATATCTCCCAAGCTGCTGCTTGTTAGAGGATACCATCTTGTTCCAATAATCTTACCCCTTGAATGATGAGAGGGTACACAGATGCAATAGATAGCAATTCTAGTTGCGAGTGAAAATAATAATTTTCGAAAGATTTATGACCGGGAAGTCAACAAGATAAACAACATTTCTCAAGTAAGGTTCCCTTATTATTTGGAAGATAGATTCGAAGGAAGAACGACATTTTGAGAACATTTCTTGATATAATATTAATAATAATCCGACTCCGAAGAAATTTTATAATAATCGAAGGTCGACGATAGTATTTGAAGTCATTTCAGAGTATTGGATAAATATTCAGAGAATATTTATTGCATCAGAAATAGTTACATAAGACTTATTACTACGAACGAATATTTAAATCGAAGTATTTCTTAGAATACTTCTCGAATAAATAAGGAGAAAATATTTATTGAATAATTAAATATTTAAATGAATATTCAAAATAATATTCATTTAAGTAATAAGACTTGAAAGGAATATTAAAATAATATTCGATAAATAAATAGAACATCAGATGAATATTTAAAATAATATTCATTAAGTAAATAGGAACTTAAATGAATATTCACAAAGTAATATTCATTTAATGAATAATATTCTAAATGAATAGCAAAATAATATTCATTTAGAAATCCAAGCTTTAAAGAAATATTCGAAATAATATTCGATAAATGAGTCGACTTTGAATGAATATTGAAAAATAATATTCATTGAATAGATAATGTTAAAATAAATATTTGAAGTCATGATCGTGAATTAAATAGTCTCGAACGAATATTCAAAATAATATTCGTCAACCAAATAATGGGAAATTATTTACTTAAATATTTCCCTCGAAAGTAATTACGATGTATCAAGAAGTACTGACTCCCGGTCTATATTCAATGAATACGATATATATGCCCTTCTCTAAGGGACTTATCAACAACCGGCTTATAACTGATTATTCAATATCTAGCTTATAAGCCAACAATAATTCCAGGAACAGGTATCACAATATATCTTGAAAGTAGGCATGCATGCTATGGCATATGTAACACAAAATCGAATCATATATATATATATATATATATATATATATATATATATATATATATATATATATATATATATATATATATTCACAACAACAGCCTTTAAAAAGGATTTAAAACTTGCCTGGTAATCGAGTACGAGTAGGGGTAGTGGTAGTGTGTCCTGGGTCAGCTCGGCGATCTATAAATTGTCAAAATATTTGAGATTAATCAATTAACACTTTTTAAAAGGATAAGTATCAACTTAAGTCGAAACATGTTTTCGAATTATCTCGTTATACACCTTTTAGTGTAACTCTTTTTATTACAGATACGATCCGACATTTGTTCGTTATTTAGACATGTCATCATACTCACACTTAGTATATACTCAAGTCGTATAAGTTCTAAAGTCGATCGACTACGAACCAAGATTATACCTCGAGTTTTATCGCTCGTTTTCTAAGTTATAACCAAAGTTATACTTTTAAGGGGTTCGTTCGCGTTTAACCTTGATTCAAATATTTTTGTAAAATCGAAAAACGATCCATTTCACATGAGGTTTTCTCTCACACCTTCCTTTTTACCTCTAGTATTTAATTACCATGATTCGCCACTGACTTTCGTATTTTACGAGGGTTCAATTTCAGTTACGAATTCTCGTTTACGGTTTCGAACTACTTTTAGTAAATCGGCCGTAAATCATAAATCGTAAGTCCATTTCACACGATCTTTATATCAAAACGAAGCTTGGAACATTATCTATCTTATCATGGCAAAATACGAAACTGGACAGTGAGGTCAAGCTACTGTGATGCACGGTTTTTAATGATTAACGAAAATTCAGCATTACGATGGCTATGTTTACACGATTTCCAAAGTTTTCACATCACCGTGAATCAATCAAGCACTACACCTGTAACACCCCCAGATCCGGGGTCAGGGATCTGGTGGTTACGGTCTTACATCCATTCATAATACTTGACTTGAGTCCACAATAAATAAATCACATGCTGTGACCCCACAATAATTACCACTCACACACACAACAGTTATAGTCCCAGAGATGAAATTGAAATAAGTCTTACATTAAAGGGTTACGAATAAAAGTTATTACAATCCCAAAAGGATAACATCATAGGTTTAAAAGTTTTGCCGTTGATTACATTAATTATACATATAGCTAAACAGGAAACAAAAGCTGTCTAACTATGCTACCTCAGCAATGGCGGCTAGCATCTCAGCGGGTAGTCCGGTGGGTCGGGTAACCTGCTTGCGCCGAGTGCGCCTGACGCGAGCCATCTGTCCTAGCTATTGTTGTGACATAATATAAACAAAGCAAGGGTGAGCGAAAGCCCACCAACAAATATATAACTGAACGAAAATTTAAAACAGTTCAAAGCTATCTTTCAAACCATATGCCATGCATTTACGGAAATGATGCCAGTATAATATGAATGATGAAGTTACAAGGTAACTGAAAGTATTTGTTTGAAGAAATATCTGCTACATCAAAGTAAGCGAGATATTCTTATTGTCATTAAGAAGAGGAACTTGCAAGAAAAGGTTGCAATTCCAGTTATGACACTTTTCCAACTCAGCCAACAGTAATCATGTTGCAGGAAATAAATAAATTTGGATGATGAACCAATGATGGAGTATTCACCGCGCCCGCTGTTCCAATCTTGATGATCAGTCGAGATCGTACAGCTCAATTTAGATTTACTACCGGTAGAAGGAAGAACTGACGGCTTTACTTGTATACCGCCTTACTAGCTCTCCCCGGCCAACGGTTGGGCCAAAGGGGATGGACCGGCGCTACTCGGCCTCTTACACGACTCCTAGTTCAAATAGAATTCATGATTCTGAATGTAACGTTCGTCCCCCTTTCCCCAAGTATAATACTTGTTGATAAGACTCCACAAAGTAGTCGTATCTTGTTGGAAAGGAAAATTTACCAATAACTCCCAAGCTATTACTTGGTAACGGATATCAACTTGTTCCAGTAATCTTACCCCTCGAAAGATGAGAAGGTAAGCAATGACTTAATAAGTCAACAGCACCCGAGTTGCGGGTGAAGGGAATACTTTATGACCGGGAAGTCGACAAGATAAATAACATTTTCCAAGTAAGGTTCCCATATTATTAAGGAGATAGACTCAAAGAAGAATGATGTCTGAGAACCTTTCTTGATATAAGATTAATAATAATATGACTTCGAAATATTTTCTGTAATAATCGAAGAAGATAAACCTTATCGAGATTATTCTAAGTATGGAATAAATATTCAGAGAATATTTAATGAGTTAAAATATTTAAAAAATATTTGGGAATGTGAAGAATATCTTTAATCAGAGTATTTCTCAAAATAATCCCTGAAGAAATATCAGGGGAATATTTATTGAATAAATAAATATTTAAATGAATATTCAAAACAATATTCATTAATTAATAAGACCTGAAAAGAATATTTAAGGTAATATTCATAATTAATTAGGAATTTAAATGAATATTCAAAAGTAATATTCATTTAATGAATAATATCCTAAATGAATATCAAGTAATATTCATTTAGTAATCCAAGCCTTAAGGAATGTTCGAGATAATATTCGATAATTAAATCAAGCTTCAGATGAGTATTAAAATAATATTCATCAAGTATTTAATATCTTAAATGAATATTCAAAAGTAATATTTATTTAATAAAATAATATTCTAAAGGAATATCCAAATAATATTTATTTAATAGTCTCATCTTTAGAAGAATATTTGAAATAATAGTCGATAATCAATTCGACTCTGAATGAATATTGAGAAATATTATTCGATGAATAGTTACGTTCAAATAATTATTTGAAGTAAGGATCGTAATATAATTAGTCTCGAACGAATATTCAAATAATATTCGTCGCCCAAATAATAGAAAATATTTACTTAAATATTTTCCTCCGAGGTAATATCGATATATCAAGGAATATTGACTCCCGGTCTATATTTGATTAATGAGAGGTATACGCCCTTCTATGAGGGTCTTACCATAACCGGCTTATAACTGATATATAACTATCTAGCTTATAAGCCAACAATAACATTCAGGGAACAAGTATATCAATTCAACTTGAAAGTAGGCATGCATGCAATGGCATATGTATATCAGCAATCATATATATATATTTATTCAATCACAACAACAGCCTAAAAGAAGGGAATTGAAACTTGCCTGGTAGTCGAGTACGGTAAGGGGTAGTGGTAGCGGGTCCCGGTTCAGCCTGGTGATCTATAAATAGCCAAGGCATTCGGGATTAATCACTTAACATATTAAAAGTTAAGTTATACTTAAATCGAAACACGTTCTCGAGTTATCTCGTTATACCCCTTTTAGTGGATTACTTATTATCACTGATCCGACCCGACATTCGTTCGTTAATACGACATGTCACTGCACTTATACTTGGGACATACTTGAGTCATATGAGTTCTAAGGTTGATCGTTACGAACCAATATTATACTCCGAGTTTTATCGCCCGTTTTCTAAGTGTTTTACCAAAGTTATAAAAGAGTCGTCTTTTAGGGGTTCGTTCGCGTTTAACCTTTACTCGAACATTTTTAATAAATCGAAAAATGCTCTTTTTGACATACGGTTTTCTTTCACACCTTCCTTCTTACCCCTAGTATTTATTTACCAAGATTCCCCATGACGTTACATAGCTTACAAGGGTTCGATTTCAGTTACGAACTTTCATTTACGGATTCGAACTACTTTTAGTAATTTGGTCATAAATCCTAAACCGTAAGTCCGTTTCACGTGATCTTTATATCAAAACAAAGCTTAGAACATTACCTATCCTATCATGGCAGATAAGGTCTCTGGAAAGTAGAGGTTCGACAGGGAAAATGGCATACAAAACATGGTATTGTAAAATCGGGCATTATGACGGTTGTAAATCGAATATCTATCAATTTCGAATCTTCCCATACACCTAGCATCCAACCCCAAACAACATATACATGACTTATATACATGAACTGAGGCCAAGCAATGCCTTTCCGTTCATCTAGCTATTTACATCATTAATCCAAAATCCATACATAATCATGCTTATAACTTTAACATAACCATTACTAAGTTAAAACTATCAAAAACATGCTTAAATCTCAAACAAGGGTTAGGGTTTCAAGAGCTTTATACCTTCCTTAGATAGTGATATAGCCTTACTAAGCCTTGTATGGTCCTTAGGAGTGATTATGCTTGCTATATCAACCATGAAAAATCAAGAAAACAAAGTTAGTTCAAGAAGAACACTATTCATGCTCCTCTTGAATGATTTATTTGAAAATGGAAATGGATGAGTTTGAAGCTAAGATTTTGAGGAGATAAGTTTTATGAAATGTAAGACTCACCTTAATTATTTCAAGAACAAACAATGGTGGGAAGGTTGAGTTTGGATTTGGAATTAATGGAAAGGGCCGAATGCTTTGTTTGCAAGGGGGGGGGAAGAAAATTGCTTGGTTTCTTTGATTTTTTGTGTTTTAATCTCCTTTACTCTCATCCACTTACAACATAATATCTTGTAAAAGTCACTTTAATAAAGTGGTGAGGTGTTGGATGCTCAAATGGCAAGACATGTGTTGGTTTTGTGGTGGTTAATGCTTAACTAGGTAGTTACTTGCTAAGTACTTGGTTCTTCCTCTAAGGTGCTAGTTCCTTGCTTCTAGTTTAGTTACTAGATATTTATACTAGTAGCTTGCACAAGACTCTTGCTTCCTCTGCTTGTTTCTGTGTCCGGTTATTACCCGTTTTGATTTATCGTTCGTGAGAATATTTCACGGATTTCTAATTAGGGTTTACCGGGAATCCTCTTTAATATTAATACTTTCATTCTCCATCTTTCATTCTAACTTTCCATTTTATATTCCTTTAATCCATTCGCTAATTACTTAAGGCTATCAGTGTCCAGGGAACTCTCGGAGAAAATAAAAGTGCGGTTTTTCAGAATCCGACAGCTTTTACATACACTTATTTTCCCCCTGGATCACTAATACGAACTCGGAAATCCGTTCCGAATACTTCTATATAGTGTCGTCTCATATTATTATATACTCCCACCAAAACACTATTCATTCTGTATTCTTTACTTGTTCTCTTAGGGTTGTATAATTGTCCGTATTCTCTTTCGATCGCTCCTTAATCTTTTTACGGAGCTACTGGATTAATCGTTATCGATCTGGATGACATGAGAGTATTCTCTTGCTTGAAGTTGCCATATCTTATTCCCTTAGAAGATAGATTATTCTTACCTATGTTGTCACCCTTTAGCATTCTTCAAGACATAAACATAATAAAGTCGAATTCCATTCATTCTTTCCCAAATATCAATTATTACATTGTAGCCATATCCACTATTCATTCTTACATCATTAAATACATAAAAGTTTTAATTCCACCCAAAATCTGGGTTCTTACAACACCCCATCAATTCTAACACATGATAACATCATGACTAGTCTAACAACATCTCATCTGAACCATCTCCTGGATCATAATCCAAACAACAACCATAATCAACTGATAACATAGATCTAAGCATAACATAGCATACTGACACTAAATTACCCATAAAACTCAAAATGATACTAAGTGTTTTTGAGCTTGTTACCTTCCTTAGAGAGTGATGTATCCTTACTAAGCCTTGATCTATCCTTAAGAGTGCTTAGGCTTGCTAGATCAACCATGAAAAACAAGAAAATTCAAAGTTAGTTCATAAGAAACACTATTTACCCTCATCTTTCTTGATTTCTTTGAAAATGGAAACCATGGAATTTGGACTTTAAATTTATAGGAGATTAGTTTTATGAAATATAGGACTCACCATAAAAATTACAAGATCAAATGATGGTTGAAAGTGGGATTTCTCCCTTGGAATTAAGCAAAAGTCGAATGGAAGAAGGCAAGAGAGAGTTTGATGTTTTGCTTGGTTACTTTGAATAATAATGCATAAAGTGAAGTGGTCTTGGATAATATCTCATCTTATGCTGCTTTAATAAAGTGATGATCCATGGAGTGATGTATTTGGCAAGACAAGTGTTGTGTTTTGGATGGTTACAAGCTAACTAAGTGATTTGTTTTCTATGTACTAGTTTCTTGCTAAGTATCCAAGTTACTTGAGTCACCACTTGGTTACTTAGATATTTTATAATACCACATGCATGTGTCTTGATCTCTGCTTGCTCTTTTGTCCGGTTATTGCTCATTTCGATTGATCGTTCGTAAGAATATCTCACGGATTTCTAATTAGGGTTTTACCGGAAACCTTCTTAATATTAATACTATCATTCTCCATCCTTCTTACTAACTTTCAAATTTAAATTCCTTAAATCCCTTCGTTAAATCCCTAAGTTTATCAGTGTCCAGGGAATTTTCGGAGAAAATAAAAGTGCAATTTTTCATAATCCGACAGCTTTTACATACACTTATTTTCCCCTGGATCACTAATACGAGCTCGAAAATCCGTTCCGAATACTTCTATATAGCGTCGTCTAATAATATTCTCATTTCCACCAAAAATACTATTCACTCCTTATTCCTTCTTTTATTCCCTATATTAATGACAATGCCCTTGTTCTCTCTCGGGCATTCCTTAACCCTTTCACGGAACCACTGGACTAATCGTTATCGATATGGATGACATGAGAATATTCCCCTGCTTGGAATTGCCATATCTTATTCCCCTAGGAGATAGATTATTCTTATCTAAGTTGTCAACCATTAGCATTCTTCAAGACATATAGATATTTAAATCGAATTCCATTCCATTTTCAGAAGATCAACTATTACATCGTAGCCGTAACCACTATTCATACTTACATCATTATATAATAAAAAGTTTTAATTCTATCCAAAATCTGGGTTCTTACATTCACCACTTGCAAACACTGAACCTTTACAACCTACAAACACTGAAACACAACCTCAACCCTCTCAACCTGAAAATGATGAGCTAAACACTGAACAAATTCAACCAACACCCATTCAAACTCAAACTCACCCTCAACCTAACATCAATGAGCCAATTGCAAACTCTGAAAAATATCCACCACCTACACAGGCTAAACCAAAGAGTGGAGGTAGAACAAAGCATAAAGCTGTCAGGGCTAAAAAGGTATGAGTAAAAAGGTCCGACTTCTCAAACTCTGTTGAAGAAGAAGTGGCAGCTGAGGTGCCTAAATCAAAGAAGAGAAGGTTGTTAGTTGATGAGTCAGATGAAGAGATAAATTTTGAAACTCCAGAGGTGATTTCTAAGGAGATACCTACTGTTGAGATAAATACTGAAGAAGAAGCTGTAAAGATAACTGAAGATGCACAGATGGATGTGGAAAACAGAGATGGTTTTGCTGATATGGATGCTTTTGTTGGATCATTCATTCCATTATCTGATGACATTGAAATTCCTATCTCATCACCTGTTGTTGCTAACTCTGAAGAAACTGGTGTAGTTAATCAACCTACTGTTGTACTTGATGAAACAGTAGCAACACATACTGAATTATTCTCTGATGCTCACCAAGTTACAGAACAAGGTGAAGAAATTGATCAACCAATCAAGGCTGTAATTTCTTAGCCTATGGATGAAGTTCTTGTGATTATAAAGTCTATTGAAGATGTAGAGCAAACTGCAGAGAATACTGAGGAGACTTTTGCTGAAGAATTGAAGTTGCAGAGACTCCTGCTGAAAATGCTGAAGTCGATGTTAAAGCTGAAGGAAGTACTGAGTCTAACTCTTCTCAGAGACAACCAGTACAAACTGATGCAAAGAGAACTAATTTTTTTGGACCTTCACATCAACGTGAAATTGAAGAAGAATATTTTGCCAAATTTTGGAAGAATTGGTATAAAGAAGATTGCATTTTTCCTCCTGGAAGAGCAGCTGCGTTTATGCATAGCACTGCTACAAAGATTTCAAATCCAGAGATTCTTTCATGTCGGAAAGCCACTGTTGTTCAAGTCAAGACTCTTAATAACAGGTTTGATGATTCTCAAAAAGCAATAACTGATCTGCGAGCTGAAGTTGTTCAAAGAGACATGACTCTGCAGAGAGATAATAAACTGAAGTTTCAGACTTCTTCTAAAGATCAAGAAACTCTTTAAAAGGCTAAGTAAAGTGGAAGAGAATCAAACTGAATTGTCTGGTAAGATTGACTCTATTGCTATCTCATTGGAATTGATCACATCTTTATTTATTCCTGATGATGTCAAAAAGGGGGAGAGAGTTGCTAAGTTCAAATGTAGGTAATCTGAAACTCTGACTAAGAAGGATGATGCTGAAGATGGAGGAGCAAATGACCGAGAAAAGAGATTAAAATCAAATGCTGGTAAAGATATGAGTCTGAGATCTGGCAAGTCTTCTACAAAGTCTGATGGAATAAATTTCAGGGTACTTCAAAGACCAAGAGCTTGTTATTCACTGACAATCCACAGACAGATGAAGAATTGGTTGCAAGACTGTTTCTTGAAGAGAATGAAGAAGGAGTTACAATTGAAGACATTCAAGCTGGAGAGAAGAATTTACAAGAGAACATAAAAAAGCTTTGAAGTCTGGAAAGTTAAAGAAGAATGAGAAAGCTCCTAGGCCTGTTCAAAAAGGCATTGTTATTAAAGAAAATATTGGTACTGATCAGAATTTACTAGTGTCTAGGAAACCAACAGAAGATGCTAAACAGAAGCTGAAAGGTAAGATTGTTGAAGAAGAAAAGGTTTTGAAGAAAGTGCATACAACCTCTGTTGCTACACAAGTTGTACAGAAACCATTGTCTACTCAGATGCAAATGTTTTTTGCAAAACCAACTATTCCTGATCAAACTCTGAAGACTGGAGGTACTAATTTTCTACAAGGCAGAGCTTGTATGTCCAAGAAAAGTCGAGATACATCTGGCTTGGGCTCAGATAGAGAAATTAGAGTGAATACTAGTCCTCTAGATCCTTCATCACTGGCTGTTCCAGGACATGGTGTTTCACAGGAGAGTTTGGACGGACTAGAATCAGTACAGTTGATTCATCAAAAGATTTTGAAGAAAGATTTTCTGCTGTATTTCATGGCTGATGGTAGACCCGGCAATTTTGGACACGACACGATTTACACGACATGAAACGACACGAAAATTTCGTGTATGGGTTTACATTTTCGGTACACGACACGAAAATGTACACGAAAATTTAGTGTCGTGTTTGGGTTTACTCTTTATGTACATGACACGACACGAAAGTACATGACATATATAAATATTTTAATAAATATTTTAAATATATATACACCTATATAATATTTTTATAACTTATTTTGTAAATTTTACAAATAATTTTATAAAAATATATACTTATATTTATAACCATATATATTATACGTAATTTTAATTTCTTGCCAGTTCGTGTACCAGTTCGTGTACCATTTCGGGTATCAGTTCGTGTTATTTTTCGTGTACACGAAAAAAATCGTGTCAAAACAGGTAATTTCGTGTCGTGTCGTTTTAAACCAGTTCGTGTCTAGGTACAACATGTTGGTACACGATTACATTTCGTGTCGTTTCCAGGTAGCATATTTAGTACACGAAAAATGAAATTACACGACACGAAATTACACGACACGACACGAATTGCCAGGTCTAGCTGATGGGACTGTGTATAAAGTTGGTGAGAATGACATTGATTTGAAGCTATGGGAAGAATTGGAATATGTTCTATATCTCTTCAAAGTGAAAAATCAAAGGAGTCAGCAAGCTGCTAATGTGCTAAGGAATAAGATGTTGAAAGCTAAGGCATTTAGTGGTACAAAATATACAAGTGAGTATGTTCCAAAATACAGAGATTATCATGGGAAGATCGTTGAGATGAAGAAAAATAGTGCTCGACTGAAGACAGATCTGGGTATAACTGTTTTAGATTTTAATCCGGAGTCAGAGAAAGCACATTTTATCAGACTAGGTAATTACATGAGGAAGAAAAAAATATATTCTCTGAGATCTGCAATCTATCAGACTGGTGAAGATGATTTTGAACTTAAAGAGATTAAGAAGATCATGCAGTTAGAACTCGAGAATGCAGAAAGAAGATTGCTTATAGACTATCTCAGATCAATACTAGATGTTGAGGAAATTAAGTAAATAAAGCTCTGTAAGTATTTCTTGTTTACTGTAAATTTTGTTTTAGTAGAAGTTTAAACTCTGATTATTTATTAAACACTGTATTTGTCTAATTGTTTTGACATCATCAATTATTATTAACTTGTGCATTTTTGCTAATGAACAAGTTGGGGGAGATTGTTAAATATAATTGATGTTAGTAATGTTAGTGTTTAAGTGTTACAGAGGTTCATCAGAGTTTAACTGGAGGTTGGAAGCGGTCAGAGTTTAATTAAACTCTGACAGGTGGAAGCTCGACAGAGTTTGCTAAATTTTGTCAGGAGGGATCGTCTACTGGTCATCATCAGACTTTGAAGAATAATTGAAGATAATTATGGAAGCGATATCTTTGAAGATTAGATAGCTGTCGAAGACATCGTGTTGACTAAGAAGACGCGTAACAATCGTAATTGATAACATTTGTATAACTGATTTATAGGAGTATCAATTATCGATTGTACTGAAGCTGTATATCTTTATAAATATAGTTAGGTTAACCCTAGAAGGGTATCGAAAAACGTATTATCATTTCATTGTAACCTAAGCAGCTCTGTGATATTTTACATCACTGAGAGTGGAGTTATTAATTCCATACAGTTTTTGATTATTTAAATGTGTGTTAATTGTTATTCTCTCATATAAACTTGATTATATTTGTGTATTCGGCCTAACAATTGGTATCAGAGCCGATCTGTTACTCTATACATTTTAAGATCCACACACAACTATAATCAATGGCAGAGATACCTCCTCCATCAGGTTCTAGTTCTAGTACTGAGAAGGCTCAACCTACTACTGTGAGTCGTTATGAGACAATTAGGGTTCCTATTCTCAGGCCGACAGATTATTCAATCTGGAAGGTGAAGATGACCATGTTTCTGGAGGCTACAGATCCAGAATATCTTGACAGAATTTATGAAGGTTCTTATAAGCCTACAAAGTTACTGTTGTTACTGCTGGTCAAAAAGCTAAATCAGTTCCAAAGGAGAAGAAAGATCTGACTCCTGAGGATATTTCATCTATTGCTAAGGATGCAAAGGTTAGACATCTACTTCATAGTGCCTTAGATAATGTTATGTCTAACAAAGTGATTAATTGCACAACTACCAAAAAAATCTGGGATGCCCTTGAAGTTAGATGTCACGGAACTGCTGCTATCAAGAAGAACAGAAGGAACATACTCACACAGGAGTATGAACATTTTGAGGCTAAATCTGAAGAAACCATGACAGAAACATTTGAAAGATTCTGTAAGCTACTCAATGATTTGTCACTGGTCAATAAAGAGTATGATTTAACTGAATATTATTTTGAATATTCATTTGAGTTTATCTATTTATTGAATATTATTTTCGAATATTCAATTGAGCTTATTTACTTAATGAATATTATCTTGAATATTCATTTATGGTTTTAATTATTTTCTTAGATATTATTTTGAATATTTATTCGAGTAATTATTTATTTAATGAATATTTTACATATACTTATTCGAGGGTTATTCATGAGCAATATTTTATATTAAGAATATTCTGGAATTATTTATGGTTTAATAAATATTCTTTGAATATTTATTTAATTCTTTCAACCAGTTCTAAAATAAGATATTTTATTTAAAAATTTCCTTGATCTTCAAATACTATGTAAATTATTTCCGAGTAGTATCATTATTATTTTTATCGAGGAAGGTTCTCAAAACTCTATTCTTCATTCGAATCTATCTTCCAAAATATAAGGGAACCTTGCTTGAGAGATGTTATTTTTTTGACTGCCCGGTCATATACTTGTTAAACTACCTTTTCACTCACATCTTGATTATTTTCAAACATCGATATGAGTCTTTTTGGTTACCTCCTCAACACTCGAGGGGTAAGATTTGTGGAACAAGTTTATATCCATTAACAAGCAACAGCTTGGGAAATATTGGTGAATCTTCCTTTCCAATTATATACGACTACTTTGTGGAGTCCTATCACAAGGCCCAACCGTTGGCCAGGGAGTTAATATTAAGGGCGGTAGACAAGTAAATCCGTCAGTTTTTCCTTCTACCGGTAGTAAACTATATTTGGCTGTACCATCTTCGACTGATCATCGGAGAGTGGGACAGCTGGTGAGTGATAACTACAGTATTAGTACATCTCCCAAAATCGGGATTTTCCTGCAACATGTATCGAAGAGACTTCTTTCAGGTGGACGGATATTCTCCGCAACACGTATCGAAGAGACTTCTTTTAGGTTGGCAGGAGTTTGAAAGATATTCAAAACTGGGATTGCAATATTTTCCTGTAAATCCCTCCTTTATGATATATGCCGATATCTTGCTTATGTTTTGCACAGCAGATATTTCCACGGGATATATATTTTGAGTTACCTTGTAACTTCATCGTTTATATTATACTGGCACTATGTTCCCTAATGCATGGCATATGATTTTCAAAGATATTCTTGAATCGTTATATATTATTGTTGTTCAATTATATTATCGTTGGTGGGTTATTGCTCACCCTTGCCTTATTTACAATATCACAACAACAACTAGGTTTGATGGCCCGCGTAAGGTGTTGGTTCGAAAACTAACTGCGCAAGTGTACGCGGTCACAAGTAATATAATAAATTCGTTCCCACAGAGACTTGGTGTTTGTTCAGAAATAATATTTAAGCAACGACGTATGATTAAACAACAAACTGCTTGAATAAATATCAAAAGGGGGGTATTTTTGTATTTTTTTCTAATTGATTAATTAAATTAGTAATATTAAATAATTCGAACTAATTAATTTAATTAAATGAAAATTTATATGCGAGAAAAACATGGGATTCTAATTTCATTATTTATTTCATTTAGAATTGATGCCTTAATTTCAAAGTAATTTTGATAATTTACGGAAGCTAGTCGGGAACACGAAAATAACATAAGCGCCTTTCAGCCTTAACTTATGTCAAACCACACGAACATCAACTTAAAAAGATAGAAGTCGCGAGGACACCTTTTATGTTTAGACCCTATATGTCTATAAGATTTGAAAACATAATTGGTTTACGAATAAATTCCTTTATTATAACTACATAGGGTGATGTGAAAAAAATCCTATCACCTATCGTAAATGTATATGACAATTACGAACCTATGCTAACATGACAAATTCTAAATTCCTAAATCCACTTTCGCATTCATTAGGAATTAATAATTTAGACGTTAGCTACGCATCTAATAAATTAAGCGCAACCATATTAGGCAATCTGAATTTTTATCATAATACAATTTATTAAGGCATCGAATTGCTAAATTACGTAAATAAATCCATTAGAATCCCATGACGGCGATTAGTTCATAATTGAACGAATCGTCATCATGGGATTAAATGAAAACATAATAATAATAACAATAATAATAATAATAATAATAATAATAATAATAATAATAATAATAATAATAATAATAATAATAATAACAATAATAATAATAATAATAATAATAACAATAATAATAATAATAATAATAATAATAATAATAATAATAATAATAATAATAATAATAATAATAATAATAATAATAATAATAATAATAATAATAATAATAATAACTAAATTAAAAATTTCGATAAATTAAATATGAAATTGCAAGAGTTTAGAACGCAGAACCGAAATAGCTTCCAATGAAAGAAAAGAGCATTCCAAATAATCCCCGTAAATTCTTCAACTAGAATAACACTTACACTAAATTTGCAAAAATTAAAAGTGTATAAAAAAAGAAACTTAAAATTACAAAGGAACTAGAGAGGAAACAAGAGAGGATTTTTCTCTCCAATTTGTTGTGTGATTCTAAGCTTGAGACTACCCCTATTTATACTACAAATTAGCACAGCAAATTAACAAAATACAAATAAAAGAAACTAAAAAGAAATAAAAAAAATACACATACAGCACACAAATTAAATCACTCAGCCGAAAGAATCAATAATACAATCCCAACTACTGCACTCAGCCGCTCAAAAAGAACCCCCAGTCGCAGGCCACGCGCGGCAATTCCTTTCTCTACCAGGCGCGTGCTACCAGATGACTACTTCTTTTACTTTTTTTTTTTTATTAAATATATGCCGACAGCACACAGACTACACTTAATGCCTTCTTTTTTCTCTTTTTTTTTGTTTGTTTAGTCCCTTTTCCCACAAATGGCGACCTGCAACATTATTTTTTACAAATCATGGCCTAATAGGCACGGTTCCGTAAACATATTTCTTTCACCCGCACAGCTTATAATCTTTAATTAATAAATAATTAATTTAATTTAAAAATTATAAAAATAAATATCTAATATTATTAGATATTTAAAAATATAATTTTCTAATTAAATAAAATATTTATTAATATAATTAATTCCTTAAGTCCAAAGTTGCGGTATTTTGAGGGTCAGAAACCGGACTCCTTTTGCTTAACAAAAAATATATCAATTCAAACCGGGGTTTTCTCTTTAAGAATATATCACTTTCCATCTTTTTGTGATAATTCTATTTTCTCATTGCTCGTCCAGGTGTAAATTACGGTCTCTTGAGGATCTGAAACTGGATTCCTTTTGCGAAACAAAAAATATATCAATTCCAACCGGGGTTCCAGATTTAAGAATATATCACTCAAAATTTCTTTATGATAATTCTTTTTCCTCGTAGCCGGTCCACTTGATAAAATTGAGACATAAATCCACCGTTTTTAAACCTTTTATCGCCTAGATACCTAAAGTTGCGAGTTCTGCACAACAAATGCTGAAACAAAACAAAAATGAATTAAAAGACACAAAATATTTAAGGATAAACCACCAATCTAGGTCAAAATATCGCATAATAAGTGGATATAAATTCCACTTATCACACCCCCAAACTTAAACTGATGCTTGTCCTCAAGCGAAAACAGACTCGACTACCTCTAAATGCATGAATGCAACTGATGCAAGGATCCCATAAGCAAAGCAATAACCAATTTAATAGCGTGTCTCAGAGAATGTGATAACTCCAAATAGAGATCGACTAAATATCAGCATATTAACATTTACAAGTACAGAAACGTGCGTGTGTGCAATGCTCATCAGAATTACTCCTAGCGCTAGATCAAAACCATACCTATTCTTCGCCATAACAATCACAAGTTTATAAATAGAATGGACGCTAGACACTTTATAACCTAGAAACACCTTTATCATCACTTGAGTTAGACAGGAATTCATGCTTTATTACCAACAAACTATGACACATAATACTATATACAATATGCATGCTTATTTAACCGTGCAATGAATGAGACCCCAAAAGGTTTATACAATAATACCCATGCAGCGAGTGTTAGGTCAGCAATCCCAAACCATAAGGGCTTTAGGTTACTAGGACTAAGTCCCCTCAGACTTAATTACTCGAGTATTAAAGAGCTCACCCTGGTTAATTTTGCATTTGACAATTGGACTTTTGACTCTCTTTTTTTTTTTTTTTTTTTTGCAATCTGGAATGAGCCTTTCTCATTTCCAACCCTAGACTACTCATATAAATATGAGCCGGCTACTAGCCATTTGACGCCTAGCCATTATTGACAAATTACTAGCATGAAATTCCTGGTTTCCCCCAAACATAGTATTTAGTGCTCCTACGCCATCAAGGGAATAAAAAAAATTCTGAATATAATCAGGTGATTAAATCTCAAACAACCAAACAAGCATGACCTTAACCTAGCCCAAAAAGCAAACGATGAGTTGCGTAAGATTGTGTTTCTGCAACATGCAAGTCAATTCATAAGCATTTAAATCAGCCCTCTATCCATTATTATCACACTCAAATTCATCATTGACTACTAAACGGAATCGCCAAGCGCTACGGGACCAAGGAAAATATGATATGCAAGTAATCATGAATATGCAATTTTTTTTTATTATATATATATATATATATATATATGAATTATATGAAATTATACTAGCATGGTATATTATGAACTACATGAAATTGTATGCATACTACGACTCGAGAAATCAATTATCCTAAATCATCACCCCCAAACTTAAAATGTTCAATGTCCTCATTGAAGGTATAGATAAAGGATAAAAGAGAACTCCCCTAACTGTCGGCATCGATGCCCTCCTCGGGTAGTGAATCATGTGGTGGAAATGCTGCATTAGCTCCAAATGGAGGCTAGCCTACCTCGACTGAAACGAGTTCCTCCAACTCGCCAATGTCCTGAAAACTTGAAATAATACTAAACAAAATCACACAAAATCAAACCACACATAAAAACACCAAACCTATGGGTTGCGTCCCATGAAGCGCTGTCGTTAACGTCATTTAGCCGGACAAATATGATTCAAATCATGGTGACTCGAAGATCACATTCGACTTGTCCTTGTTTGAGGGACCATTCACCCATTGTCTGACAATCTTCTTGCTATCTTCCCACATCTTTTCTATCTCAAATTTCACCTTAACTTTTCCTCCAATCGATTTCTTCTTTTTCTTCTTCACACCTCTAAGGTGTTTATGCTTCACAGTCGACTGATAAGAACCCTCTTCTACCTCATCATCCATGATCCACCTTCTTAACACATTATCCTGACATACTTTAAAAATCACCCACACATCATTCAGAAGGACATACTTCAAATGGGATGGAAGTTTTCCGAGCTTGACATTCGAGAGCTCTCGAATTGAAGAATTGTCAATGGAATCACTGATGTGATGCTTTAGCATGTGCGTGTCCGACTCTTCGCCCAACAACTGATCCAACTTCTTTCTCTGACCCGTATCAACCGTATCCACATTGAAACACTCTTCATCCTCTGTCGGAAATTTCATGGCCTTGAACACATTAAAGGTGACATTATGATCTTGCACCCTCATTGTGAGTTCCCCTTTCTGCATATCGATCAAAGTACGACCCGTAGCTAGAAAAGGCCTTCCCAAGATTATAGGAATCTTCTTGTCTTCTTCGAAATCTAGAATCACAAAATCGGCAGGAAATATGAGCTTATCAACCTTCACCAAGACATCCTCTACTATACCCCTCGGATAAGTAATTGATCGATCAGCCAACTGCAAAGAGATGTTAGTTGGCTTTGGCTCCGGCAACCCAAGTTGCTTGAAAACTGACAAGGGCATGAGATTAATGCTAGCTCCCAAATCACATACGCATCTGTCAAAAGACAACTTCCCAATGGTGCATGGAATTGTAAAGCTTCTTGGATCCTTAAGTTTAGGAGGCAATTTCTGTTGCAACACCGCACTGCACTCCTCTGTCAATCCCACTGTTTCAAATTCTTCCAACCTTATCTTTCGTGACAAAATATCCTTCATGAACTTTGCATATCTCGGCATCTGCTCCAATGCTTCAACAAAAGGAATGTTGATGGACAGTTTCTTGAAGACATCCATAAACTTTTGAAACTGTTTTTCATGATCTTGTTTTTACAAGCGTTGAGGATATGGAGGAGGAGGATAGATCTGATTCACCAAATTCTGCTTCGGAGGAGAGTTTTCAGCAAAATTTTGCTTTTGAAGTCTTTTTGGGAATGGCGGGGGTGGATATATTTGATTGATCTCTGTAGACTGTTTTTGGAGTAGATTTTACAACAAAGGTTTTTCCGTTTTCTGTTTCGCCATCCAACTGATCAGCTGCCAATTCAGAATTTGCCTTTTCTTTAACTGGAGACGCCTCCACCTGCTGTATCTTGATTTCTTCGTCTTCCTCAGCTGCTGATTTTTGATCCCTCGTGACTTTTCCATATCTCAAAGTAACTGCATTGACCTGCTCCTTACCATCTCTCCTGGATGGATTAGTCTCAGTGTCACTAGGAAGCGTACCTTGTGGCCTATTCAACATAGCACTTGCAAGTTGACCCATTTGATTCTCCAAGGTCTTTTGAGAAACTACCAGGATTTTAATCATTAGCCTCAACTCATCCATTTCTGACTTTTCATTAGAAGGTTGCCCCGCATTGGCCTGGGGTTGTTGATGAAATCCTGGAGGTTGATATGGTTGCCTTGGAGCATACGGCTGCTGCATTCCCGAAGGGTTGAACTGTCTACCCCCAAACTGCTGATTAGGAGGAGGATAAGATGATTGCTGCATGTTGTTCTGACTATTACCCCAGCTGAAATTAGGGTGATTCCTGTTGTTGGGATGATATGTGTTAGGCACTGGCTGTTGTGGCTTTTGGAAATTGCTCACGAACTGAGCTGATTCATTAGAAATGGCACATTGACGAGTGTCATGTCCACCTGCACATAACTCACAGACGCTAGCAACCTGTTGCACCCCAAGATTAGCCAAAGAATCTACCTTCCTGATTAGAGCTTCTAACTAAGCTGTTAGAGCTGTAGTTGCATCCACCTCAAGAACCCCTGCTACCTTGTGCTGTTGAAGTCTCTGTGAAGGATACTGGTACTCGTTCGATGCCATCATCTCGATCAGATCATAGGCTTCTTCATAGCACTTAGCCCAAAGAGCACCTCCAGAAGCTGCATCTACCATAGTCCTAGACTGACCTCCCAGTCCATTGTAGAAGCTATTTATGACCATCCATTCTGGCATTCCGTGATGGGGGCATTTTCTGAGCATCTCCTTATAACGCTCCCAAGATTCACACAATGACTCACCCTATGCCTGAGCAAACTGAGCAATAGCATTCCTCATGGCAGCTGTTTTCGCCATAGGAAAGAATTTCGAGAGAAATTTTTGTGCAAGCTCATCCCAAGTAGTGATAGATCCAGCCGGTAAAGAATGTAACCAGCCTTTAGCTTTGTCCCTTAAAGAGAAAGGGAAGAGTCTCAGCTTCACAGCATCATCAGAAACACCATTGAACTTGAAGGTGTCACAGATTTCGATGAAATTCCTAATATGCATATTAGGATCCTCTGTTGCACCACCCCCAAACTGCATTGTGTTCTGCACCATTTGGATAGTCCCAGGCTTAATCTCGAAAGTATTTGCTGCGATAGCTGGCCTGATGATGCTGGACTGTATATCATTGATCTTTGGCCTAGAATATTCCATGAGTGCCTTTGGTTGCACCGGTGGATGAGCATTAGCAATAGCCTCGTCCATTCTGAAAAGAGTAGCTTCTTCCGGTAGTAGGATTACCTCGCTTAGTCTTTCTAACTCCGCTTGAGCTCTAGGTTTAGATCGTGTTAGCATGCACGTTCAAGTACCTGAGTACAAAGAGCAGAAAGACACGAGATAAAAAGTAAACAAAAATAAATTCAAGTCAGTTAAGTTTAACCTCCGTTGATGTTAAACAAAAATTCTGAAAATAACACCGAAGTCCCCGGCAGCGGCGCCAAAAACTTGTTGGTTCGAAAACTAACTGCGCAAGTGTACGCGGTCACAAGTAATATAATAAATTCGTTCCCACAGAGACTTGGTGTTTGTTCAGAAATAATATTTAAGCAACGATGTATGATTAAACAACAAACTACTTGAATAAATATCAAAAGGGGGTATTTTTGTATTTTTTCTAATTGATTAATTAAATTAGTAATATTAAATAATTCGAACTAATTAATTTAATTAAATGAAAATTTATATGCGAGAAAAACATGGGATTCTAATTTCATTATTTATTTCATTTAGAATTGATGCCTTAATTTCAAAGTAATTTTGATAATTTACGGAAGCTAGTCGGGAACACGAAAATAACATAAGCGCCTTTCAGTCTTAACTTATGTCAAACCACACGAACATCCACTTAAAAAGATAGAAGTCGCGAGGACACCTTTTATGTTTAGACCCTATATGTCTATAAGATTTGAAAACATAATTGGTTTACGAATAAATTCCTTTATTATGACTACATAGGGTGATGTGAAAAAAATCCTATCACTTATCGTAAATGTATATGACAATTACGAACCTATGCTAACATGGCAAATTTAAAATTCCTAAATCCACTTTCGCATTCATTAGGAATTAATAATTTAGACGTTAGCTACGCATCTAATAAATTAAGCGCAACCATATTAGGCAATCTGAATTTTTATCATAATACAATTTATTAAGGCATCGAATTGCTAAATTACGTAAATAAATCCATTAGAATCTCATGACGGCGATTAGTTCATAATTGAACGAATCGTCATCATGGGATTAAATGAAAACATAATAATATTAATAATAATAATAATAATAATAATAATAATAATAATAATAATAATAATGACAATAATAATAATAATAATAATAACAACAACAACAATAATAATAATAATAATAATAATAATAATAATAATAATAATAATAATAATAATAATAATAATAATAATAATAATAACTAAATTAAAAATTTCGATAAATTAAATATGAAATTGCAAGAGTTTAGAACGCAGAACCGAAATAGCTTCCAATGAAAGAAAAGAGCATTCCAAATAATCCCCGTAAATTCTTCAACCAGAATAACACTTACACTAAATTTGCAAAAATTAAAAGTGTATAAAAAAAGAAACTTAAAATTACAAAGGAACTAGAGAGGAAACAAGAGAGGATTTTTCTCTCCAATTTGTTGTGTGAGTCTAAGCTTGAGACTACCCCTATTTATACTACAAATTAGCAAAAAATTAATAAAATACAAATAAAAGAAACTAAAAAGAAATAAAAAAAAATACACATACAGCACACAAATTAAATCACTCAGCCGAAAGAATCAATAATACAATCCCAACTACTGCACTCAGCCGCTCAAAAAGAACCCCCAGTCGCAGGCCACGCGCGTGCAGGCCACGCGCGTGCAGGCCACGCGCGGCAATTCCTTCCTCTACCAGGCGCGTGCTGCCAGATGACTACTTCTTTTACTTTTTTTTTTATTAAATATATGCCGACAGCACACTGACTACACTTAATGCCTTCTTTTTTCTCTTTTTTTTTTGTTTGTTTAGTCCCTTTTCCCACAAATGGCGACCTGCAACATTATTTTTTACAAATCATGGCCTAATAGGCACGGTTCCGTAAACATATTTCTTTCACCCGCACAGCTTATAATCTTTAATTAATAAATAATTAATTTAATTTAAAAATTATAAAAATAAATATCTAATATTATTTGATATTTGAAAATATAATTTTCTAATTAAATAAAATATTTATTAATATAATTAATTCCTTAAGTCCAAAGTTGCGGTATTTTGAGGGTCAGAAACCGGACTCCTTTTGCTTAACAAAAAATATATCAATTCAAACCGGGGTTTTCTCTTTAAGAATATATCACTTTCCATCTTTTTGTGATAATTCTATTTTCTCATTGCTCGTCCAGGTGTAAATTACGGTCTCTTGAGGATCTGAAACTGGATTCCTTTTGCGAAACAAAAAATATATCAATTCCAACCGGGGTTCCAGATTTAAGAATATATCACTCAAAATTTCTTTATGATAATTCTTTTTCCTCGTAGCCGTTCCACTTGATAAAATTGAGACATAAATCCACCGTTTTTAAACCTTTTATCGCCTATATACCTAAAGTTGCGAGTTCTGCACAACAAATGCTGAAACAAAACAAAAATGAATTAAAAGACACAAAATATTTAAGGATAAACCACCAATCTCGGTCAAAATATCGCATAATAAGTGGATATAAAATCCACTTATCATAAGGCGTACTCGGCGCAAGCAGGTGACCCCAGTCGTAGGACTACCCGCTGAGATGGTTGCTACCATTGCTGAGGTAGACTAGACTGGCAGTTTTGTTTACCAGCTTATTTATATGTATCACTAATGTTAATCAATGACTAGAAACTTTAAATTATGTGATAAGTGGATCTCATATCCACTTGGAACGCTTCGGATCGGCTTAAATTGATTAACTTGACCTCAAGTATGTCGTGTTTTTGATTCGTTTTTAGTAAGAATGGTGTAGGGTTACTATCTTGAAGTGGGGAGATACATTTGCATGTTTCATGGTGGATTCACGTTTAAGAACTGAAGAACGGGAAGTGGCAAAAGAATCGGTAGAGAAAACGGAGGAGAAATGAGCAAATTCTGGAAAATTCGGATTTCCGGGTAGGTTGTGCAGTCTGCACTGTTTTGGCCATATCTGGAGTTCTAGAAGTCCGATTTTAGCGATCTTACTGTCCACGCGAAGCTTGGGAAATTTTCTTGAAGGATAAAGCAAAATCAAAATTTTGGTAGAAGGTTGGATTGCAGCTGCGCTGTTGGAGAGCGCAGGGGCGCCCGGGAAGAGTTCTGACAGCGCAGCCACGCCATGTTGGAGCGCAGGGGTGCCAAAAACATGCTGAGTAGCGCAGGGGCGCTCCCTAGTGGTGCAGGGGCGCTACCTGTCGCTGGAAAAATCCTGAAAATTCTCCTAATATATTCTAATTGGTATTTTTGGTAATTTCTTGCTGGAAAAGACTCCTGGGGCCTATATAAGCACGTTCTATCATCCTTGAACGAACCAACACCCTTCATAACACAGAGAGAGAGCCGAGAGACGGAGATTCAGACTTGGAGAAGGATTCCTATGCTTGTGACAAGAAACGGAGATCTAGATTTACTTTTATTTTCTTCTAATTAGGCGATACTCTTGCATGTTTACAGATTTGTTTTCTTAACTCTTTACTCTAGCACTATTATTTTATTCAGACCTTGTTTATTACCATGGTTTCATCAGATCCCATGATGACGAACGGTTCGATTATGAACTAATCATTGTCATGGGATTCTAACGAATTTATCTATGTAGTTTAGTAGTTTGTTTGCTTTAAAGATTTGTGTGTGATGAATTCTTGATATCCTCGTATGGTTATACTTAATGCTTTTAGATGCGTAGCTAACATCTAAATTGACTTGTTAATCTCTTGTGAAGCGAAAGTGGATCTTGAGATTTAGAACTTGCCATGGTAGCATAGGATTATGTATGTTTTGACATCATGATTGTAGCGTAATTTGAAGTATCTTATGCTGGCCTATGTGATCTCAATGGACAACTTGTGCGTAAACCGTTATGTTTTAAAATCTTATAGAGATATAGGGTCTAAACATAATTGGTGTCTACCCATCTTCTATCTCTTTTGTGGATGCATGAGTAGTTTGGTATTCGTATACTGAGAGGTAGCCTATACTTGTTTCGTGTTGTCTGATCAGATATCATAACCATCACATACTTTGACTAAAGGCATCAACTCTAAGCAAAGTATTTAATGAAGTTAGGATCCCATGTTTTCCCTTGCATAAGTAATTCGATTTAAATTCTCGTTAGTTAATTAATTCTTAGTTTGTTCATTTGCTTCTTAGTTAATTTTAGTTAATCAAAACCCAAATTTGTTAATTGTCTTAGCAGTGAGTAAAAACCATACATTGTTACATAGGTGCATTAATTGAATTGAAACCTAAACCAGATCTCTGTGGGAACGAACTTGACTTATTCATATATTACTTGTGACCACGTATGCTTGTGTGATTTAGTGTAAACAAGTTTTTGGCACCGTTGCCGGGGATCATCGGTGTTTTATTTTTAATGTATGTGCTTGTCATCAGTGGTCGTTAGAGTTCACTGACTCGGATTGTTTACTTACATATCTTGTTTGTTCGGTGTTTTTTAGGTACTAGAGCGTGTATGCGAACACGTTCTCAAACTCGTAAACTGGAAGACGTAGATCTACTCACAGATAAAAGGGAAGAGGAACTTGAAACAACAGTAGAGATGGGTGATCGAGCAGCAGCAGTAACTAAGGCTTTGAAGGACTATTCTCAGCCAAAAATCAATGACATCCAATCTAGTATTGTCAGGCCAACCATTACAGCTAATACCTTTAAAATCAAGCCTAGCACAATTCAGATGGTGCAGAATTCAGTTCAGTTTGGGGGTGCTTCAACAGAAGATCCTAACATGCACATCAGGGACTTCATTGAGATCTGCGACACTTTCAAATTCAACGGTGTATCGGAAGATGCTGTCAAATTGAGACTTTTCCCATTCTCTTTGAGGGATAAAGCTAAGGGCTGGTTACATTCTTTACCAACCGGTTCCATTATGACATGGGAGGATCTTGCTCAGAAATTTCTCAATAAATTCTTCCCCATGGCTAAAACAGCAGCAATCAGGAACGCTCTTACTCAATTTGCACAGCAGTCTGGAGAATCTTTGTGTGAAGCTTGGGAACGATACAAGGAGATGCTTAGAAAATGTCCTCATCATGGTATGCCCGATTGGATGGTGATTAATGGGTTTTATAATGGTCTAGGAACATAGTCTAGACCATTGTTAGATGCAACATCAGGAGGAGCTTTATGGGCAAAGAGCTATGAGGAAGCTTATGAGCTTATTGAGACAATGGCTGCTAATGAATATCAGAATACAACTCAGAGATTATCTCAAGGCAAGGTAGCAGGAATTCTGGAAGTTGATACAGCTACAGCCATAGCAGCTCTCTACAATGGAAGTTGAGGCCAAGTCACAAAGGATTATTAAGTGACTAGACCAACAATGAAAGGACAAAGCAGGGTTGCTTCTAAGTAAGCACCGACGGCAAGGGCTTCTGATATAAAGGAAATAGTAATGAGATCGTAGAAATATTCTGCTGAACCCTTTGCAACCCATGTGTTGATTGGGAATTTACTAGATTTTTTCTGAAATGGGGTCACCCGTACTAAAGTGATTCATGTGTATACGATTGTCCAAGATTATGAGTAAAAAGAGAAGTGTAGTGACTTGAGATGTATGATGTTAGGAAATTATGAATACCATGAATATATTATGACTAAGGAAAACAAACAATGAAGGTTGATGAAGAGAGTATAGCAATGGTCAGAGATTGATCAGTATCCTGTAGAAATTTTGTCTAAGGCAAGTACCTTTGAGAAGAACGATCAGCACTAAGAGATTCACGTTGAACTCGACCAATATCTTCCAAAAACCTCCTGGATACCATTACCAAGTTCTGTAAGAGAGCAGATAGACATACGTTGTCTTTTGAAAGGTCAAATACGCTGACAACTATCTGAAAGAAGAGTTAGCATTAAGCCACCGATCGATTAGCAAATGAGAATGATTGAAAAGAGACCCTTATTAAGAATACATGATTTGACTGCCAATTATAAGATGCAAGAATTCCTTGGCAGTTGAATTAAGGATAGGATATCCATAAATTAAGACAAATCCTTGGGAATGCACAAGGGATGGCATTAACCTTAAAGAGACATTGTGAATTCAAATGATATGAGTTGGATTTGCTAAGGCAACAATGACCTGTAAGGATTATTAAAAAGAGTTCTGGAAAGAACATAGATAGAATTCATAGAGTATTGATCAATGACGTTTTGATATACCCTGTACCTAGAAAATACAGGAGGAATGATGAGGACGACCTAAGAAACCTTACAAGGAAAAAGTTAACATTCTGAGTTTCAAAATAGAAGCTTGGTAGAGAATGTAAGACACGATAACAATAATGCCATATGAGGCATGTATGAAACCATGATGAGGTATGGATGGAACCAAAGAAGGTTGAGATTATCCTAGAACAAGAAAGAACTAAGAAAACAAATATCCTGGGTATGATTGAAGGTAACTTTGATAAAGTTCCCACGGGAAGGTGGAAGCAATGACTTATGGAAACAGACTGATAGATATATTTTCTCCTTCAGCAGAGCTTAAGGAAGGATGCTTTAACCCAACAGTGATGGGAATGAGGTAGAAAAATTTGAGTTGGAATGTATCCAGAGAACTTGGATTACAAGAAATCACTATCATCAGGAAAGGCCAATGAGGTGGTCGACAGTCTAAAGTATAGAGGAATAATTACAAATGTTCATACCGAAGAAACAGAACGATATTTGGAAGGACCTTGAAGGTCATATCGGAGTGGAAGAATTTACATTCCTTCTGATGACTGTGCAAGAATCGATGGTAATAATAGTTTAAGTAAAGATTCGATTCCTAATGGCGACTTAAGCATATTACATACCTTAGAAGGTCCCATTTTGAGGCAAACCAGGACCATGATACAAAATTGACGAAGTAAACAGTTAAGTTTCCAGTCTTTATGGAAGATGCATGAGTGATAGTTTCATCAACCTGACATAGCTGCGATGCTTGAAACTCTTCTGCAATTTCCTATACTTTATGTAATATCTACATCAAGTTCAGGATGTGTTCCTTATGGATAAGGAATAGTGATTACTTTGTCTCCCTAAGGGATTTGAAACCCGTAGGGTTAGCTATTAACGCATTACGTAACCAACAAGCGATGGTGATTCTTCTAAGAAAGTAGATGACAACGTAAAGATAAAGAAAGTGCTGCTATTGATAAGCTAAATGGCATATTGATGAATGACAAGCAAGTTTGTGTTAGTGTACTTCTGCGCGAACAAGATAGAGAATATGAGGTTGATGATTCATGATGCTAAATGTATTCCCGTAGAAAGAATTAATGAGACTTGGAGAGAAGGGCAGTTGAGCCCGAGACTTATTGGGCCACCTGAGAGTTTAAAAGTGTTCGGAAGGTGGCATGCGAGCCAGCTTTACCCCCAAAACTTATAGAATGATCGTAACGTGTTCATGTGGCAAGGCTACGCCAGTAAAATATAGATGCTCGATAGATGATAAGAGTACGAGCAAGTAGATATACGACCTGGTCTGACTTATGAAAGACAACCTGTGGAAAACCACGGGTAGAAAAGAATAAGTGATACGAAACAAGTTTGGCAGAAGAAGATTATATTGGATCTAAGTTAAAGAAATCGGCCAGATTCATTTCGGAGGTCTTAAATTGGAATAATGTGATGATTATAGAGCAAATGTGACGGGATACCTGTTAACTCGAATAACTTGTAGAAGGGGGGGGTTGAATACAAGTTATATAATCGTGTCTGATTTTTGCTTGATTATATGAACAAGAATAAACGAATGAATCAAACTTTGTTTTTATTAAAATAATCAAATACAAACTCTACCAAAGGTGTACAATACCTTTAGCAGCTGCTGACAATACAAATCTCTCTCTCTGTTTGTTTCGAACTATCGAATACAAACCTTACGAACTCACACTTTTTACAATGCTACCTATCAACTAATAATAGAATTATAATCTATCTATGACAATGTTCAGCCGTCCAGTTGATAGTTTCCATCAATAGAGAATTCGTTTCCTTCACGATATCTTTTTGCTTGTTTTTCAAAACAACGATCCTGTTTTATAGCACTTTCCAGTTTCTGTAGCATCCATAATAACATCATCAGTAACACGACTGATATCAGGATTTCCCATTGCATCAGGATCTGATTATCCCATCAGTATTTGATCAGGATCTGACTTACTGTATCAGGATCTGCTCCTCAGTTCCTGACATGTAGTCCCCGATACACTATTCTTGACATGTAGTCTCTGACGCACTGTTCCTGACTAAACTCTACAGATTACTGTTTAACACATATATCCTATACAAAGTGCTAAATCCTTTATAAGATCAGGATATACAAGAAGTATTAGCAAAATTCTATTCTTAACATCACAAGTTATGAATTATTCTTAACAATATCCCCCTATTTATGCTTTAGAATCTGAAGCATAAATCTAAGTTGTAGATGTCAAAACATATAACAATACAACCAGAATAGAATTGAATTCAAGATCATGAAGTTAAGTACCTCCTTCTTCAGATGTAGACATGTATCTAGTACTTAGAAGAAAGAATTCAACTATTTGATGCTTCTTTTCCTTTACCACTTCCATGATGAAATTTACCAACTCTGTCACCCTTGTTTCTGTTCCCAGATCTCCCCCAGTCTGTTGTTGTTGTTGTTGTTGTTTCTGAATTGTCTTTATCTCCCCCTTTTTGACATCAACAACATGAATTCCAAGAGATTCAGTAACAGAACAAATGAGATTCATCAGAACTGCTTAATTGTCCATGATAGTGACTTGGTTATTTTCAAGAATTTGAAGACTCGATTGAATATCACTTTGAGATTTCTGAATGTCATTAAGAATTTCAGAATTGACTTCAATGTTGGAAGTGCTTGTTGTATCTTTATAATTCAGATGCAGAAAGAACATTATCTTCAAGTCTTATAGAAGAAGTTGCCTGTTGAGAATGATATTCAAGTAGTAACACTTGAGTAGAAGTAAAAACATCTTCATTTTTCTGATCTGGAGCTGAAGTATGATCATCTTTTCCTTCACCAGTATTTCGTGTACTAACATCTATAAATCCTGACTCCTCCTTAGATTGATCAGATATTGTTGATGTCGCAATTCTAGCAGAAATTGGAAGTACAAACAAAGGAATACTAGGATCATTAGGAATTTCTTCTGGTACTGGTTGAGTAGAAGTTTGTCTTAGCCTTTCACCTCTTCTGTTAATGATCTCTGCAAGCCTTTCTTTCTGTTTCAGAGCTTTAACTTCTGGCTTTGCATTGTGATGTGCTAAGTCATGCTTCTCATACATCTTGATAAAAGAATAAGTACCAGCATCCATACCAAGATTTTCAGACCAAGATTCAGGAAAAACTTGATCCTAGAAATCAAACGATGGTGGTTTTCTAATTTTCTCTCCCTCACTATGGAGTTGATCATCCATACCCTCATTCTCACTTTGACTATATAAAGTCAACACTCTTTCTACCTCTCCTTTTGCCTGGTCAGGAGCCAGCCTCTCTGTGTGTGGATCTATATCCATCTTTTCAAGTGTATCACTCAAATTTGGATAAGTGCTCTCATGACCTACAGAAAAATAGGGGTTGGAAGAAGTTTTTATACCTGAACTCACATGGAGAGAGGGTTCCTCATGTGGCATGGGCTTGAGGTTTTCTCCAAGGAGTGAGCTTCTATAGTCTCTGAACCCTTACAAACATCTACTTTCTTTCCAGAAACTACAGGCTTCAGTATACCACTTTCAGGTTTTACACTAGACTCTGATGTCTTCAGTAATACTTCATTAGACACCATAGCTAAAATGCCACCGTCTTTAAGTGTTGGTTGCTGAGACACACCCTCAAGGTGGATAGACTCTGAAAGAACAATATTGGTTTGATCTTCAGAAAAATCAATCAAAGTCATTCCTCCCATATCATAGGGTCTCTCATTCGCAATTTCAGTCATCACAGAAGACCTTTCAGCATCAGCCATCACAATTCTTGAGTCATCCAACCTCTGACTAGATGGTTCTTGTGTTGCAGTGACTGTGATCTGATCTATTCTACTATTCACCACTGGTGCAATAGTATCTTCTGTTGACTGCTTCCCTCTATCAACTACCTCCTCTTGTTCACTTTGAGCTGAAACATCTTCAACAATGACAGCCTTGTCAAATAGATATGCATGAAGTGATTGAAGTGCAACATGCTTAGGAAGTCCAAATTTCTTTTGTAACTCCTTTCTGACTGATACATAGAAGTATGTCTTCATTAAATCAAGCCTTTGATGTAACAGTCCATATTCTTCTGGAAATGAAAGTTTGGGAACTCTTTCAATCAGAAAATTTAGAACAGGCCTGGAAAGCTTCACTTGTAGAGAAATAAGTTCCATAGCAAGTCTGTATGTCAATGTAGTTTGCCATGAAGAATTAAGATCGAGATCTCTCTTGCCAGATACTGACATGGATGTAGCATTATTTGTAGAGACCTGCATAATGTTAGTTGGACTTGACACTGTGTGTGTAGGTGACAAATGAATCTTTCTCCTTGTTCTCCTAGTATAGTGAGCAACAGATTTGTCTTGAGAAGACTCAAGAGGTATAGACACAGAAGTGATCTTGGAATGAGATCCTTTTTCAATAGACACAGTCTTTTGAGAGACAGTATCGAGTAACTGTTTTCCCTTTTTAACAACTACAGCCTTTTAAGAGACTACAGCCTGGCTGTGACTAGGTGTTCCATCTCTTTGTCCTAGCTAAGAAAGTTGAATTACAGCCTTCAATTCTGCTCTCTCAGCAAGAGATATATTATCATCATCTTCACTAGAACTACTACTTGACACAAAAAATCTTCTCCTCCTTACAACTGATGTCTTTTGAGAAACAACAGAGGTTGGTTTCTTTGAAACAATAGGCTGTGGATCAAAACATGATTCTAGAATTGTTTCAGAGACTGTAATGTTTTTGGCTACTTGGGTAGACACAGGGGGGTTCTCCTCCAATTGAGATTCCTGAGTCATTTCACCACCAAAGAAAGAAGAATTATAGATAGTAGGAAGATGAGTTCTTAGAAGTACCTGAACATGATTTGGATAGTGTAATGCAGGTATTTCATCTAGATTCTTTTCACTGTCCTTCTTTGTAATGTCAGAGAAAATTCTCTTTTGCTGTACATCAGAAGAAACACAATACTCTCTACCAAATCTAGCTTCAACATCAGGAATGAAATGGTTAATAAACAGTTGCATGAATCTGTGATAATAAACCATATTCCTGTCATGATCTCTTGACCCAAGTTTGATACACATCTTACTTAAGATAATGTGACCAAAATTAATTACTCTATTATAAAGCAAGGCAAATGTAATATATGATGTAACAGCAGTAATTTGTTGAAAAGAACTACATTTACCAGTAAAACATTTAGCAATTTGATCAAAGAAGAAAGACCATTCTTTCCTAAGAAAAGATCTATTTAACTAGCTCATGTTATCTAGAGGTCCATCATAACCTAATTTAGATAACATAGTTCTCACATCATCATCAGATGGTACATTCTCAAAATTTGTACTAACAAGTAAGCGAAGTACTGAATTAACAACAGATTCAGTAATATCAAATGAGTCTTGTCCTAAGTATAGAACAATCTTACCTGATTGACTCTGAGTAGAATCAATTACCTCAGCATTCTCCCAAGATTGTGAAACAGCTACTTGATTAATTTGTGGAGATGCTATTAAGGCATAGCTTAATGGTCCTTGCGCCATAAAGTCCATTATCGGGTGAAAATCAGTTGACACCCCTTCCTTGTTGGTGATAGCTGCAACATGATTGTTCATCATAAAATCAAAGTCACCAAACTTGAAAGCTACTGATTTGGGTAGTCGTCTTTGAGTTGCCATTTTGATCTGAAAAGAACTTAAGAAATTGTTAAAATTGATTAGTGATTTTGAGAACTCGAGAGTGTTTTTGCTTTAGAGAATGAAATTAGAGAAAGCAATTACACGATTAGAGTGTCAAAATAATTATATTTCAAAAATCCTTCAGACCCATTATCCCACGTTGACAAGTAGGTTGACAGGTGTCAGTCCCTGAAAAATGAAGTTACCCATGACTTTTGGAAAATAGAATCAGCTTCTTTTTCCTGATGTGATCTACTCATCAGGATAACCACACGATTCAATGTGATTTCTGAATAGAAAGAATTACTAATCCTGATGTGAACACACTCGTATTCCTGATCAATATCATCCTGATTCCATAGACTAATTGGAGTTTCCACATGACATATTCTTTTACCTGTAAAAGAAATAAGAAAATCAATTGGTTAAATTCATTCAATATTTCTTGAAAATACAAGAAATACAGTCACACAAAATTATGACTGAATGCATTGATATCTCCCAAACGACTGTTCAGCTTTCCACGTCTTTCTATAAAAGAAACCGACGTCTTATGCCATTCTCCAAAACCTTTTCAATCTTTTCTCTTTCCATCATGGCTTTCAACCCAAATCTTCATATGAACCCTAGCTTTTGGTTCATTACCACTGAGAAGTTCTTTACTCTTGATGATCAGGAGCAAGTGAACTATCTCTTAGAAGAGATGACTTTTCTCATCAAGTCAGATATGGTTGATCTTAACCTAGATGATTTCCACAAATCTCCTCTAAAACATCTACCAGTTGGATACAATCCTCCTCTAATCTCTTCACACCTTGAGGATGAAGAATTTGGTGAAGAGTTTGAGGTTGATCTTGATGGAGATGCTATTCATCTTCTTCAATAAGCATGAAGATGAGTCAGCTGCTTTCATTCAAGTCGCCCAGACAAGGAATTCATTCTTGAGATTCTCCTTGTCCTGAAGTCGATCGTTGAGGATTGAAGTAGCAACAACTTTAGACAAGAACAGAATTCATTCATTTCCATGTATGTAATGCTTTTGATTAATGAAAATCCAAGTTTTCTTTATATCTACTTGTCTATCATTGTTTATTGACTCACATGAATAATGATTTAAATTATCAGTATGCATATAATAAAACTTGCTAATCATAGACTTAACAAAACTCAGAATTGAACCAATAAATAACATGAATTTCAGAATTTGAAACAGTAAGACACACAAATTTCACAATCCTGATACTGACGATACAATCCTGATGTCAATATTAATGATGTCAGCATACTGATAACAATCCTGATGTTTATTAACCAGTCTATTATACTGTAATTTATCAAAGTAAAGTGTTACAGCTTAAGCATTTAACAATCAAGTATAGATCCTGACACAATATCAAGTCTATAAGCTGAAACAACATACCTTGCTACTTTTGCAGATGTTAAAGATCTAAAAATTTAACATTCCTAACTCACTAACTAATCTAATGAATGTGGCCTCATCAAGTGGTTTAGTTAGAATATCTGCAAGTTTTTTGTCAGTAGGAACAAAATGGAGTTCCACAGTACCATTTTCAATATGTTCTCTAATAAAATGATACCTGACATCAATGTGCTTAGTCCTTGAGTGTTGAACTGGATTTTCTGCAATTTTGATAGCACTAGTATTATCACAAAACATAGGAATATTACTAAGTGTCATACCATAATCCATCAACTGATTTCTTATCCAAAGGAGTTGAGCATAACAACTGCCTGCTGTAATGTATTCAGCTTCTGCAGTTGAGGTTGAAACTGATTGTTGCTTCTTGCTTGCCCAAGAAATCAATCTGTTTCCCAAGAATTGACGTGTACCTATAGTGCTTTTCCTGTCTATTTTACACCCTGCATAATCAGAGTCTGAATAGCCAATTAGGGAGAAATCAGATTCTCTTGGATACCACAAACCAAGATTTGGAGTTCCTTTGAGATATCTAAAAATTCTCTTCACAGCAATTAAATGAGATTCCTTAGGATCACTTTGGAATCTAGCACATAAATAGGTAGAGAACATTATATCTAGTCTACCTGAAGTTAGATATAACAGTGAACCTATCATGCCTCTATAGCTAGTGTTATCAACACTCTTTCCCTTAGGGTTAGAGTCTAGCTTAGTGGCTGTTGCCATGGGTGTCTTTGCAATTGCACAATTTTGAAAGTCAAACTTTTTTAAAAGATCTTTGATATACTTTGACTGATTAATGAAAATACCAGTCTCAGTCTGTTTGACTTGCAAGCCTAAAAAATAATTTAGTTCACCCATCATGCTCATCTGATATTTAGACTGCATAAGCTTGCTAAACTTAGCACATAACTTTTCATTAGTAGAACCAAATATAATATCATCAACATAAACTTGAACTAAAAGCAAATCACCTTTTATCTTTCTAAAGAATAGAGTTTTGTCAATTGTACCTCTTGTGAAGCCATTTTCAAGAAGAAATTTAGACAAAGTCTCATACCATGCTCTTGGTGCCTGCTTCAGTCCATAGAGTGCCTTGTCAAGTTTGTAGACATGATTTGGAAACTTTGGATCAACAAAACCAGGTGGTTGTTCCACATACACTTCCTCATCAAGTTTGCCATTTAGAAAAGCACTCTTTACATCCATCTGGTATACCTTGAATTTTGAATGAGCTACAAATGCAAGAAACATTCTGATTGCTTCCAATCTTGCTACCGGTGCAAAGGTTTCATCATAGTCAATTCCTTCTTCATGAGAATAACCCTTGGTCATCAATCTTGCTTTGTTTCTTACAATCATACCAGATTCATCTAGCTTATTTCGGAAAACCCATTTAGCACCAACAATAGATCTATCTTTAGGTCTTGGTACCAGTTTCCACACTTTGTTCCTCTCAAACTCATTCAATTCTTCCTCCATTGCTATTACCCAATCAGGATCCTGTAAGGCTTCTTCAACCTTCTTAGGTTCATTCTTTGAGAGAAAACAACTGTACAAGCATTCATTTTGAATTTATCTTCTAGTTCGAACACCACTATTTGGATCACCAATAATCAAATCCTCAGTATGATCCCTTGTCCATTTTCTAACAGGTGGTATGTAAGAACCCAAAATTTCGGTAGAATTAAAACTTTTCCTATTATGATGAAGTGCATCAATGAATAGTGATTTGGTGGATGAATAGTGATTTTGAGGATTAAGAAAATTTTTCATGCCACCTATGTACGAGACGTGGTGTGAATATTCCGAAGTTATACTAGTAATCTACGGAGTAAATAAGTGTATGTAAATGCGATCGGAATTCAGAAATTCCAAATTCTATTTTCGTGTAATATTTGACCGAACAGTGAATTATATATCAGTAATATCAAGAAATGAGATATTTAATTTGAGGAATTGAGGAGTTAATATTTTGGAATTTTATTATAAGTGATTTGAGAATTTGGAACGAAAACCACTGAGGAAGTGAAACAAACGTTCTAGAAACCGCTGAAACTTTACAATGAGATTAAGCGATTGAGCGAACGAAGCATAGATTAAGGATATGTTATATTAAGAGTCCAAGGAAGGATATATTATGAGAAAGAAAGAGGATTGAGAATAAACTCCTAGAATTGAGAAATAGAGAATGCTTGAGAAATCGGGAGAACGTTTTCTGAGATAAAGAGAAATAAACAAGGGATGTTGGAATTAATATTCATTCGAGGTATTGTGCCATATTAGAGCAATAATATACAAAGTATAAGTTGTAACGTATTAATTTTATTCACGAGACAACAAGGAAATCAAATTGTTGGAAAAGGAAACAAACCAAGGGACTAATATGAAAGAAACAAAAGATGAGGACTTTGTTGCAATTGTTGTGGATAAGGAAATCCAAGTGAGCCAATGAGGTGTTGACAACACATTACAAGAAGATGCATCCAAATGAGATAGATATATAATACATGTATTAGTCATTATTTAGCAAACAAAACAAAACAAACACAAGAAAACACCCATTCTGCCCAGCAGAACAGCAGCTCAGTAAAACGGGCCTAGAGCCTTCATTACTCAATGGAATTTCGTGTTCTTTATATGGTTAGAAAGCTGTGAAGATTCTCTACAACTCTCATTTAGAAGCCTCGATCAGAAAAGCTCGGTAAGGGCCTCGTTTTCCATGATCTTTCAGTCGGATTCTAATAACTCCGAATTACTAACTTTGTTTTCTTCATTTCTTTTGATCATTCAAGCTTACCCAAGGCTATACAAGGATTATACAAGGTTTAGAAAGCTATTACACACATCAAGGAAGGTATAAACTCTCTCAACCCTTAACATGACTTGTTTATAGGTTATAATGTTAGATCTAAGAGTTTTAGTACATATTTTGGTAGTATGAGTTATAGATGACGAAATCTTGAAGCTATGTGCTTCTTGTGATGGTTGTAAGGCTTGTACTTATATTATGTAACCCCATGTATGCTATAGAGACAAGTCTTGGTGGTTTTGATGGTAGATGTGATGTATAAAGTGAGTTCTTGAATATTTGAGAAAAGATGAGTGCTGTGAAAATTCCTGGGAGCATGTACTGTCTTGTAGGAGGGTTTTGAACCCCTAAATCTTGTCACCCGAGGACCTAATTTATATGGTTTGAAAGATAATTGAATGTAGTTTCTATAATTATAGGGTTCATGTCCAGGAGATGTGTAGGTCTTGAGTTATGGCCGGATTAGTGCAGTGTGGTTCTGGAATTCGGACTGCACTGTGTTGTCCACTTGTGAACTGAGTTAGGACCCCTTAAAATTATGCTAGTGTTATGAAAATTTGAGGGTAGTCAGATTATACAGTTGTGAAAGCTGTCCAAAAAGAATTGGAATAAAATTTGTATTTGTCAATTTTATAAAAATGTTAAAGCGAAGTGCGCGCGAGTGAAAAATCACCTAGGAGCTTAGTTTAACGTAGTTTTAAGAGTACTCACTTGTGTTTCATGTTTGAGGGATGGATTCGAGTCGAATGGGTAATGAATGTGATAAAGTGATGACATGGTCATATAGGAGGGTTAGTTGTCACAAATTGGAGTCGTTAAGTTGGTCCAACATCCTTTAAAACCTTACGATTAAGTAGTGTTGTTAAGGTACTAACGTACGAATATTGATTATGTATAGATCTTCGTTCCACGTCGCAAGCTCGACCACCCCACCCTAACCAAGGCAAGTTTACCTTTCAAAACTTATATAAAAGAATTTCACTGTTGTGTTTGTAGCTTCCAAACGTGTTATATGCTTATGCTTTACGAGATTATGTTGAAGTTTGAGATTTATGCATATGTGTTTGTACACCCTTGAACTTAGAATGAAAGTGTTTCCTTCGGACAACGACTCTAGCAATAGAGGTCGTAGCGGTCCAAATATACTATTGACCGGGGAGCGGTATATTATTGTATCAAGATTAAATTGCGAAAACCCGAAGAGTCATTCGGGAAGTATCGCATACTTAAGTATTTATTATTTTTACGTTGTTAAAAATACTCAAAAATATCTATCTTGGATTAAAAGCTTATTTTAATTAAATAATTATTTTATTAATTGTTTATATTAAATCTCAAAATATCATTTATTAATTATTGTTCATCATTTTAAAGACAAAACTAATCCAAGATACCTTCATCGTTTTCAAACTCGAACTCTTTCGAACCCAAAACATTTTCGAAAACCCCCGGTCAGGTTTTGCTTCTTGTACACTTTTTAAGAATTATCGGTCGACTGAGGTCGAACTTCAACTACTCGAATTTTCTATCAAAATGATTTTTGACAAGAAAGAAAAAAAAGGGACTCTGGCAGGTGTGGGAATCGTTGACGAACGATTCCCGGGATGTGTAAGCGGCCGTGAGCGAGGCGGTCCATCAATTATTGTTCCGGCCCAGGTGTTGCCGAAGGATGATTACGGATGTAGTTTTCATCGAGGGTGATTACGGATGTAGTTTTCACCCGAGGATAGTTACAGATGTAGTTTCTATCCTTCTACCGGTAGAGAAGACCAGCGGATTATTGGACTTGGATGTGGCGACTGATCATCGTCAATCCCTGTCAGGTTTTATGTTTTCTTCAAGTCCCATCCTCTACTTTGGAAAAATACTCAGACACTGCTTCTTGGGCCTAAGTGCCAAGTTGCCGATAGTGTGGTTTTTGATAAGAAAAATATTGACATCGTGCAGTATCTAGAACTGCAAGATTTTCTATAAAGATTGGCACGCGTTATTGCACTCTTACAATTATTTCAAATAACGAAATGTTTTTGAATGAGAAACCTTCTAAGCTAAGGAAGGAAAGAGGTTTTGCAATAATGTATTCCTTGTACAGTATGTTAACCGTAGAGTGTTTTGCCGAAAATGATATACTCATATGTATATATTTTCCAACTTGAGACATATTGGAATGGGGACCTTATAACGGAGTCATATGTGATTCTTAAAGCTCCTTAGTAGGTATAAATGTTTTTTTCAAACTCGGACATATATATTGTCCAATTATGTTTTGAAATCTGAGATATATACCCATACAGTTGGGAATGTTTTCGAAATAAACCACATTATTATTTTTCAAAATGGTGAACTTGCTGAGCATTATGTAGCTCATTCTTGCTTTATAAAAACTTTTCAGAAAGAGAAGAATTTGGCCGATTAACTCCGCACCAGCAGAAGAGGAGTAGAAGATTTACCCCGGAGATGATTTAGTTCCTGATAAATACTACAGAGTAAGTCTGATAGGTTTTCAACTGTAATAGTAAGACTTGTCTTCAAGTGTAGTTGTATAAGTGGAAGTGAGTAAGATTCTGGATTGTACAGATGAATTGTAATATTTAGTGTTACTTTTGAATATCGTTTCTGAGGATCTAACTTGTTTGTGCGTAAGATTGAGGTCTGGATGGATGTATTGTTGAGTTGTAAAGTTAATATAGGTATGATATGGTTGGATGGTGATGTGATGACCTGAATCTTTGACCTCGGATTTGGGGGCGTCACATGGTAGGTTCCTGCTAGACTCTCCCCCTAAGTTAGTGGTATTTCTTGTAGAAGAGTACTCATTCCCTTCAAAAGCTCCCCCTTGATCAGAAGAATCAGTGGATTCAATACTGCTACTAGTTTCTGATCTTCCTTCATTAGACTCTGAAGGATCAGTTCCTAATGAAGTAGACTCTGAATGACCAGTCTGATCCTGACCAGTAATGTGTTCTCCTTGATTGAATTGCTCCCCCTCAACAGTAGCATTCCTTTGAGAAGCAATAGAGATTTCCTCTGGAGAACCTTCATCATCGCTGGAGGGAATCTCAGAATACTTAAGATTTTCAAATTCCAGATTGTCATGACTTTCATCAGTTTGTAAAATTCCAAACTTCTTATCATCAAATGCAACGTGAATTGATTCCATAACAATGTGAGTTCTGAGATTGTATACTTTGAAGGCCTTTGATGCTGAATATCCTAGAAAAATTGCTTCATCCGATTTGGCTTCAAATTTCCCAAGTTGTTCTGGACGAACTTTCAGTACATAGCATTTGCATCCAAAGATGTGAAAGTATTTCACACTTGGTTTCTTTCCTTTGATCATCTCATAGGGAGTCTTACCATGACCATTTACCAAGGTACAGTTTTGAGTGAAACATGCAGTGTTGATAGCTTCTGCCCAGAAATAGGTTGGAAGCTTTGCATCTGCAAGCATGGTTCTTGCTGCCTCTATGAGAGTTCTGTTCTTTTTTCTACTACACCATTCTGCTGAGGTGTTCTAGGTGCAAAAAACTGTTGAGTAATTCCACTGTCTACACAATACTCCTCCATTGTAGAATTCTTAAATTCTGTACCATTGTCACTTCGGAGCACTTTGACCTTGTACTCAGAGCTATTTTGAATATTCTTGACAAGTTCAATGATTTGCTGAGAAGCTTCATCCTTGTTGTGTAGAAAGAATACCCATGTGAACCTTGTATAGTCATCCACTATAACTAGAGCATATCTTTTCTTATTGATAGACATAATGTTTACTGGACCAAATAAATTAAGATGCAGCATGTGAAATGGTTCAGTAATTGAATTTTCTGTCTTGCTCTTGAAAGTGGTTCTTCTTTGTTTACCAAGCTGATAAGCATCACAAAGTCCATCTTGCACATAGTTTGTTTGAGGTAGGCCTCTCACCAGATGATGCTTAACAAGTTGATTAAGCTTCTTGAAATTAAGATGTGAGAGCTTCTTGTGCCAGTTCCAGCTTTCATCATTGGATGCCTTACTATAAAGACATCTGACAGTTCCTTTAGATGTGTCACTCAAGCTGGCTTCATATATGTTACCATGTCTCTGACCAGTCAGAACAATGTCTCCATTCTTCATATTCAAGATTTTGCATCCCTTACTATCAAAGATTGATTGGTAACCCTTATCACCAAATTGACTTATGCTTAAAAGTGTGTGTTTCTAGCCTTCAACCAGTGCTACATTTTCTATGATGACATTCCCCAAAATAATTGAACCATATCCCAGAGTTTCTCCTTTGTTGCCATCTCCAAAGGATATTACTGGGCCAGCTTTCCTCTCAAACTTTGTAAGCAGGGACTTCTTTCCAGTCATATGTCCAGAGCATCCACTGTCCAAGATAATTGAATGCTTCTTTCCAGTGCCCTGCAAACAAAAAGTAGCTAGTTAGAATTTTTTAGGACCCAACTTTGATTGGATCCTTTCTTACTAACTTTTGAACTAATAGGCATTGAAGATTTTGCTTCTGATTTACCTGTTGCAGAGTCAACCTTCGACTTAGATTTCACAAACTGTTTGTGACTAGGAGTTTCAGATTTCAGAGAATAATAGTCATAATACAGTTCATGATATTCCTTACACATATAAATGGAATGAAGTAAACTACCACAATGATAACAGGGTTCTTGTGGTTGGTATTGATTTCTTTGAGTCTTGGGGAATCTGGACTCAGTTTTCCAAGAAGGTTTTTGATTGCAATCTAGGGCTAAATGATTATGATTTCCACATTTATAGCATTTCTTCCTAGGTGCATCAGGTACATTCTTGTAATTATTCTCTTTGTTAATACCTTATTTTCCATTCCTATTTGTTCTAATCTTGCTAGACTCTGAAATACTTTCTAGTCTTTGTTTCAACTGAGACTTAGAAAGAAAACCTATGTTGACATTCTTAGGTTTTTCTAACACTCTCTCATCTGAATTGCTATTGTTAATTCTTTTGTGCACAACTGGGGTACCTTTAGAATCAACAAATTTAACATGTTTAGGTTCAGAAACTATCTTCTTACCTTCAGACTTAGATGTGCTAGCTTCAGTTTTACTGTCATCATTGACAATAGCTACAATATCTTCTTTCCTAGCCTTATCAAAACCTAAACCATTAACTTTACCCAGAATTTGATTTTCAATGATTTCTTGAGTCTTTTTACCAGAATTGTTAGTGGTTCTAATCACATCTCTCTCTTCCTCTAGTTCTTTTCTGACATAGTCATAAGCCTCAATAATAACACCATAGTCATACTTAGCTTTATCAGAACTTAACTTATATTCTTCCATTTGAATTAACTCAGATTCAAGAAAATTATTTCTACTAACTAATTCATCATTCTTAGCCTTGAGTTCATCTTTTTCACTAGCAAGAATTTTGAAATTAGTCATAAGATTCTTAAACTCAACATGAATAGATCTAATATCATCAGAATCTAAGCTATCAAACTAATCAAGAGAGTGAAGTGATACCTTAACAGAAGATGAAGAAGTTTTCTTTGGAGATCCAGGCTTGTCTGAAGTACTTGCCATCAATGCAATGTTGCCATAATCCAATTCATCTTCAGAATCACTGGAGTCTGACCAATCCTTCTGTGTGACCATGAGTGCATTACCCTTCCCTGAATTCCTAGGCTTCTTGCACTCACTAGCAAAGTTTCCAAGCTCACTGCAGTTAAAGCACTTGATCTTGGCTTTATCAAGCTTGATAATTGTACTTTTGCCTTTGTCATTCTTCTTCTCCTCTTTCTTCTGAAAAGTGCCTTTGCTAAATCTTCTCCTGTTGAATCTTCCTTTCTTGAAAGCTTTAGCAAACATAGCAAAGAGTTCTTGCATCTCTGATTCAGAATCATTATCTTCAGAGTCTATATCTTCAATCTCTGACTCAGAACTTTCTTTGCTCTTCTTCTTCCTCAAGTCTCTTTCAGTAGATTCAGACATTTCTTCTAGAAGCTTGTTTGATTCAGATTGAGCAATGAGTGCAACAATTTTCATCTTTCCTTCACTCCTGCTCTTTTTCTGCTGCCTGTCAAGTTCATAAGCTCTCAATTTTCCATAAATTGCTTCTAATGATATCTCATCAAGATCATTAGCTTCCTCAATTGCAGATATCTTGTCATTGTAGAAATCAGGAAGAGCTTTCATGAACTTAGTATTCATATCCTCCAAGTCATAATATTTACCATACATGGCCATCTCATTGATGAGTTTAGTAAACCTATTAAAGGTGTCAGTAAGTGACTCACCAGACTTGGATTCAAAGTACTCATACTGTTGTATGAGAAGCGTCCTCATATTCTTCCTGACAGGTTTTGTTCCTTCACAGTGAACCTTTAGATTGTCCCATATCTCCTTAGCAGTTTTACAAGAGAGAACATAGTTAGTGAGAACAGAATCAAGACTATTCAATAGTATGTTTCACACTTTATCATCCTTAAGAACGTTCTCATTTTCCTTATCTGTCCATTCAGATTTAGGCTTCTCTGTTGTATGTTCTGGAACAACTTTTCCTTCGACAGTTGCTTGAGGAACAAGTCTTGTTGGAACAAAAGGCCCATCTCTGATTCTGTCAAGATAATCAGGATCTTTTGCTTCCAAGTGATGCAACATCTTTACTTCCCATAGAGTATATTCGTTTCTCTTGAGCATAGGGATCTTAGTATTACCATCCTTGTAACCAGACATGATTGCAGATCTTTATGATTATTCGAAATCAACCTGCTCTGATACCAATTGTTAACTCGAATAACTTGTAGAAGGGGGGGTTGAATACAAATTATATAATCGTGTCTGATTTTTGCTTGATTATATGAACAAGAATAAACGAATGAATCAAACTTTGTTTGTATTAAAATAATCAAATACAAACTCTACCAAAGGTGTCCAATACCTTTAGCAGCTGCTGACAATACAAATCTCTCACTCTCTGTTTGTTTCGAACTCTCGAATACAAACTTTACGAACTCACACTTTTTATAATGATATAGAGAGAGTATTGATAATGCTACCTATCAACTAATAACAGAATTATAATCTATCTATGACAATGTTCTACTGTCCAGTTGATAGTTTCCATCAATAGAGAATTCGTTTCCTTCACGATATCTTCTTGCTTGTTTTTCAAAACAACGATCCTGTTTTATAGCACTTGCCAGTTTCTGTAGCATCCATAATAACATCATCAATAACACGACTGATATCGGGATTTCCCATTGCATCAGGATCTGATTATCCCATCAGTATTTGATCAGGATCTGACTTACTGTATCAGGATCTGCTCCTCTGTTCCTGACATGTATTCCCCGATACACTGTTCCTGACATGTAATCTCTGACGCACTGTTCTTTACTAAACTCTACAGATTACTGTTCAACACATATATCCTATACAAAGTGCTAAATCCTTTATAAGATCAGGATATACAAGAAGTATTAGCAAAATTCTATTCTTAACATCACAACTTATGAATTATTCCTAACAATACCCATAAGGAGGTGCCAAGTGCAAAAGATGCCTCAATAAAGAGATGACGGTGGAGGTAAATAAAAGAAGTGAATAGGAATCAGATAATAAGAAGGATGTGATTGATAAAGAAAAGGCTGGGAAAGCAACTATGGAATGTGAAGCAAGGAATGTTATGAATGGATTAATAAATGGGTTTTCTGATGAATTCTCTAGATGACAACCTGATAGTGTTAATATTATAGATATGAAAAAGCTAGCAGCGTGACATGGAGTGTCAGTAACAATGGTGTCAAGCGAGAAACTAAGATTTAACCTGAGAGGTTCAAAGATTTTCCAAACGTAAGTGTGCTAAGGTTGAACCAGAGTATAGGTCCATAGAATAGTGGACAAAGCAGCAAGATATATTGACACATGAGATTGCGATCAAATAGTATTGGATATAATCATGATTATTGTCTTCTTTGATGAAACTCTATAGTTCAGAGGTAAATTCTGAGTATGATATTTTACAATCATGAAAACTTTCTATAATCTTTTAGAATTCTTTTCTTTTCTTCTCTCTTATTCATCTTCTTTATGAATTGAGAAGAACAACCCTTTAAGGAGGGAGGTACTGCTACGTGACTATCTGTCTATGTGATAGAAGTCTAAGTGGGATACCATAACTTGTTTAATTGCTTGTCAAGTACTAAAGGCTGGCCCCCTTCTGTACTAGCTATGCAATATAACAAATGTTCGTTGATCATAGTGATCTCTCAATAAATCTTTCCACTTCTCTATATTGATCGAGATTGCGAAGATTAAAGCAATCAGAAAATGCATAGTGCGAGTAAGGTTATCTCCTAATTCGCAGCATGATAGTGATACCAAAGCCACTGCGGATATCAATAAGGATAATAGTATAAGAATGAGTAAGCGGATAACCCGGATAATGTGTTGTACGAAAAGTAGCAAGTTGATGGAAAAAGGATAAAGTACGTATAGTAGCACCAGTAGATGTGCTGAGAAAGGGGAGAACGACTAAGAATCGATCGGGAAGCTGAAAGGTGAAACGACAGACAAACGACTCTTTGCTTCCTACCTGATTCCGGGACGGAATCCTTTTAAGGAGGGGAGACTGTAATAACCTAGATTTTGGATAGAATTAAAACTTTTTATTATGTAAGGATGTAATAGTGAATAGTGGGTACGGCTATGATGTAACGAATGTTCTAATGAACGAATGGAATGGATTTGGATTCAAATATTTATATGTCTTGAAGAATGCTAATTATAACGACCTAGAAAATTTCGAATTTAGAATTATTTATTTATTATAATTTATGAGTTATATTATGTGAATATTGTTGTGAAGGTGAAAAATATATGAAGTTGTGTTTATGTGTTTATATGATGATTTGTGTGAGATGTGAAAGTCGGTGTATTTTTATTTGTATTTTTGAGGATTTAAAAATAATTAAATCATGTATTTCTGAGCCTCTATAGATTTTATAAAATTATCGGAGGGATTAAAAATCATGAAATCTTTTTTAATATTATCTTTATAATATTATTTAGTTTTTAAAATGGTTGAGTGAATTAATTTGGATGTTTCGGTATTTTAAAATGATTTTAAGAAGTCTTATTGTATTTAAAGGATCAAAACTTTGAAAATTCATATTTAATTCATTTTTGATTCTAAAAATATTTTAAAAATATGTGGGTGTTTGTAATTTTATACTCTTCATTTTAAAAATGAAAAGTTTATTTTTTTCGAAATATTTATTTAATTCGATTTATAAAAGTTGTTTATTTGTTTTAAAATCGAATAAGTAGAGTTTTAATGGGGCCCGAGTTAATTGTTAGTGGGTAATAGAAAGTGAATGGGCCAAGCCCATTAAGAAAACACAGCAGTCGATTAAACAAGAAGTCGGGGGAGAGTGGAAACTTCGAGAAAACCGGGGAGAGGGAAGAAAGGAAGGGAGAAAAGAGATTGGAGAAGAAGAAGAAAGATTGGGGGGGGGGAATTGGAATTGATTATATATATATATATATATAATCGGGTGTATATGTGTGTGTGTGTGTGTATATATTTATATATAAATATGTATAGGCGTGTGTGTATGGTGTGGGAGCAGGGGGAGGCCGCCACCGCGGCTGTGGCTCGCCGGCGGTGGGGCGGTGCTTCGCCGGGAAGCCTGGCCGGCGGGATGGCTTGGTGGCAGTTAGAATCTGCGGGAGGAGGTGGCAACGCAGCACAGAGAGAGAGAGAGAGAGAGAGAGAGAGAGAGAGAGAGAGAGAGAGAGAGAGGGGGGGGGAGAGAGAACTCTTGGGAGAGAGAGATTTTTTCGGGGAATTTATAAATTCGGAAGGTATAATCTCGTGTTTTATCTATTAAATTTTCGTAGTTGATTAGTTGTAAATTTTGAGTTAATTGTTTTAATTTTTGTAGTTTAAATTCGGAAAGTATATAAATTATTGTGATTGTGGTAATTTAATTGTGATTTAATTATGAAGTTGTTGTAATTTAATTAGTTTAGCTTTCAATATCATTGTTGTAATTTTGATTAGTTTTAAATTGTGAGTTATTGTTTAAGCTCCATGATTAATTCGGAGAGTATAGTGATTAATATTATTGGTTAATTGCTAATTGTGAGCCGGTTATGTGCTCGATTTTTTGTGATGATTATTGGTTAATTATTGTCGGATGAGTTGTAATTGCTAATTTTCGTAATTAGATTAATATGGTGGATTGTGAATATTATTGGGATTTCCGTATTTTGTTCGGAGAGTCTATATTCGTGATAAATCGTAATTGTTGAGTTTAGTGATTGCTAAATGTTTAGTGCTAATTGCTAATTGATAGTTTCCAAATTGTAATTGTTAATTACTAAGTGCTAGGTGCTAATTGTTATGGTCTAATAATGTATAGTTATAAGAGTTGGCTTATCAGTAAATGTCTATGTGCTAAATGGTATAAGTCGGGTCGTAGTAATTGTCAGAAGTATAAGTGTCAACTACGTGGTGTTGGCTTAAACGTGGATAAACTTAGTTTACTTTCCTTAAATGTTGAGGTGCCGCATGTCTGGGCGGATACTTTTCCTTACGTGCTAGGTGCCGCATGTCTGGGCGGGTACTTTTCTTATTTGTTTACTTTTATGTTGCTGCAAGTTGAGGCAGCTTTAGTTTTTATAAAAACAGGGTTATAAATTGTTTTGTTTGGCATGGAGGGGCTGAGCCCATAGTCCGATAAACGAATACTTCATGCCGAAATTTTCTGAAAATCCCCTGCAAATTTAGTTAAAAGTCTATTTCAGTTATTTGATTTCAATACTTGAAAGTATGTTATGATTTCTAAGGATTTAAGTATATATGTCAGTGGATTATTTTGAGTATATAATGTGGTTTTGAAGATTTGATGGTGTGCTATTTTGAAGTGGATATGTGACGTGTATATGTGACTTAGTAGTTATACTAAGACCACTATGTGAATATGATTGGATATGTCTATATGTAGTGGTATGTGTTCGTATATGTTATTTATGATATATGTAAGCGTTATAGGACGCATGGGTAGAGTAGAGCGAACGATGTGGTTTTGCTTGAGTTAACACTGAAATAGTATCTGACCTTGTAAAGGTTCGAATAGGAAACCTGGTCAAGAGCAGTATGTGGGAAAATGGAAAGACAAACAGAGGGACAAAGGTCAAAGCCAACGGGTGAATTGAAGCGAAAGTGGTGAGTACGAAGTAGAGATAGAAGTAAAGCCGAGTAAGGAGACCAGCACGAAAAGTGTAGAGACTAGCGGGAAGTTGAATTAGAGATCCATGATTAGGATCGAGAACTCCGTATGTTGAGGCAAGTGTTTTCTCTTCACTTATCATTCAAGTGATGCAATTCAATTCCTTGGTTATATGTTATGATGTGGTCAAGTATAGTTAGAGAATGACGTATTTCCTCAATTAGCGTAAAAACGTTTATTTTCCCCACCCTCGATTCAAATTCTAATTTTTTTCAAAAGATTTCACTAATAGTCCTTTTCCGCATATCATTTTCTACATGGAATGTTATCGGTTTCCCAGTGGAATACCCTATCTTTTAGTTTCCTCGAAAATTGTTTAAGGGATTTCCTAAATAGAGAGAATCCCAGTTTTAAATTCCCATAAATACCTGTTAATAAAATTCCTGACTTTTAACATAGTTTTTCCAGTAAACCCCTTCTTAAAAATGTTTTATTCAAACTAGGTTGCAATTGAACATCCTGTAATTATTTTCACCGATAGACGTTTAATCCGGTTTACTCGCTCATGTTGATTCAAACCTTTCAGAGGGTTATAAAATTTTATTAAATGCCGGTACTTGTCGTTGCTTTAGTCTAGAATTTCAATTGTTGAAAATCTTATTGCAATTCATACCCCTATTCTTGCTCAAATGAAATTTTCTTTAGATAAGTTGCTGATGTTATAAACCTATTTATTCGTATTGAACTTGTTGATATCAGTTGATAATCTTGGTTCGTTTATCCCCTGTGTTGTATCGAACTTGTCGATACCCTTTTAGTTATCTTTAATTATTACCCACTTGTTGTGTCGAACTTGTCGACACTTGATGATCTTGAATCTGTCATTGACTCTTGGATTATAAGTCGTTATTCTGGAACGTGAGTTTTCCAGTTACTGGTTGGCAAAGGTTGTCGATTGTTCCGACACCTAGTGTGGATGACTTAGAATTGGAAATGTTTTTAAATAGATGTCCCTTCTGGGAGACCATATTATGGTCAACAGATGTCCCTTCGGGGAGACCAGATTCGTGGTCAGAAGTTAAGGCCAATGTGTGCCGTGGATCCATTAAAGGACATTGTTGTGTGCGTTTGTCCGGGATTAGTGCGTGACTGATCAGCAGCCTAACCTTGATGATGTTTTTTTTAAAAATATAAAAAATTTCCAATTCTAGTCTATACTCTGATATTGAGATGTTGTTTCTTGACTCTTTGGAAGTCCGTGTTTATAATATTGATATCGAAACTCTTATCAGTTCTAGTTTCTGTTGCACCTTATTAATGGTGAATTGCTGGCCCTCGTGGCAATCTAAAAGTTGAAACAACCGATTCCTTCATAAAATGAGATGAAATTCTTTTGCTTATTAAAATGATTGTTGTTATTGAAAATTATCATCACTATTTACACTTGCTGAGCATTGTTGGCTCACTCTTGCTTTTGCTTGTTTTTCTCCAGTTAATAGTGAAGCGTAGTAGACCTAGTAGTGGACCGTGAGAATTGATCTCCGGGCGGCGAGAAGAGATAGTCGAGTTATGGATCACGCCAGATAGTGGATTGAGAATGGCCGAGGTTGGAAATAGAGTTAGATAGTAATTTCATTTATTCACAGAAATGTATAATATTTTATTATTCTGGGATTGAGTTGTATTAGTGTAATTCGATAGTTTGTTTCATACCATAACCTGTATGCGATCTTGGATAAGGGGTTTTAATGTTTTATCAGTTTATATGATGTTTATATTCAGAGTTTATATTATTGTTTATGGTTAGTGGCCCCATATCTGTACCCCGGATTTTGGGATACTACAAGTTGGTATCAGAGCTACAGGTTATGGTCACTGAAACAGATTATGAGGGTTAGGGTATGAGTATAAGATAGGAGTCGGGTAGGACGGTTTAGGGTAAGGATCGCATTAGGATAATTTGGCAAGCGTCGCGACGTTAAATCGGTCTTTCGGCATATCGCGCGAGTAGAAGTTCGAATCGTTTAAGGATCGATCTATTAGTAAAACTGTGAACCTGAAGCGGCCTAAGCTAAGTGGGCAGCTGGAGTTATCAGTTCGGGAGACGTTATCTCTAGATTTTCGCGTAGAATTTAGGACATCCTATGAGATTAGTTTCGATGTGAACGTTTCGGAGATAGTATGGGAAGGTTAAGAATGCGAAGTGAGAAGCGATTATTAGCAAGAATTGGAAGTTAAGCGTAGCCGTGCACCTTAATTATTGATTCGTTCAAAGTCATTATCTGAAGAAATTTTCTATTCTTTCTTTGAATTGTCGTAAATTAATTCTTGATTGGTATCGTGGCTGAGGCATTCGTTGCACAGTGACGGTCCAAAATCGAGAATGAATTGAGATCTTCTTAATTATTCAACTCATTATTGTCAGGCTGGTTTTGGCAGCTAAGTATAGTAGTGCTTAGTCGACAAGAGTGGGACTGAATAATTAGGAATTTCTTAAATGTTTGCCTAATCAGTAGTTGATGCATCTATTGAAAAGTCTTCTATACATCAATTGATGATGAGCTGTGTATGTCAGATTTATTCGAATTCAATCTCATCTCTTCCTGAAATATCTATATTTTCCAGAGAATGCTTGATTCAATTTTACATGAAGACTTTTGAAACTCTTGAATCCTTTCCATTATCATGAATACTTGATTACCTATATTCCAGCTGAGATGAACAACCTATATAAATAGGGGATTCAGGGACATCTTATCTTTGTGATAGGAGTTCAGTGGGACGCCACTGATGGTGTTTGTCATAGAAGTACTAAAGACTGGCCATCTTTATGTACTGTGGTGGTTAACCAAGTGACAAATGCAACCTGAAAATAGTTCAAAGATCATATTGATCTCTCGGTTGAATTCCTTTCTAAAAGTTTTGTCCAATAAACTCAGTATATATTCATATTGATACCCCATTCATTTCGTTGGCTCCTTTGTCAGAGATTTGATGATTTCAGAATTTCTAATGATAGCGATATACGAAGTTAGACGTGATGACGTCTTAAGTGATGTAACTACAATGGTGCTGATGAAGAACTGGTTATGTAAGTTCAAGAATTTGGTGGTTTATACGGATGTGTTTTGTGAAATTAGAATAAGTACCGTTCAAGGAATCACGAACAAGAATGGAGGCTAATGGAAATTGAATAAAGCAAAAGAGCAGTAAATAAGAGCACATTATCGCAGATATTGTAAAAAGGGCGAAAAGAAATGGTGATGGAGATGTTGGTAAAGATGTTCAATGTTAAAGAAGGATTGTTTTAGACATCTATTGTAAGGTGGAGGTAGTAAATGGAATACCATGAGATGGTAGCAGCAAGGAGAGATAATTTGTTAAGAATTTACCAAGGGCTAAGACTGAATGAGGAATAAGGCGAATATGTGGAGTAAATGACTTATGCATGGTCAGTGTAAGAAATCATGGTTATCACGGATGGTGGGAAGTTAACTGAGATGAAGTAAAATGCTAGTAAGGTGGAAGGCAGAGAAATCAGAAAGTTTCTAGAAGTGACTAAATAAGACATGCAGAACTTAGTTAAGAAAAGAATGTGGAGTCCCGAAGATGTGGTTGTCTATAGAAAGAGAATTAGCAGAAATTAACGAGATCCCATGATCAGAAAATAAGATTTCGGGAGTAGAATCCCTAGAGACTTTATTAAGAGAAATATGGGAAGTTGTGGCTGTAACCAAAAAGGGGCAGCACGATGACAAGTGGTAGAGTAAGAAGTCAAAGCTATGTGTTATGAGCTTGGAAAGATGGGAATTTTTGCCAAAAATATAGTATCATATCAATCTTAGTGGAATTATGAAAAGAGTAATAAGACTACTGTTATAATTATCAAGAATCGAGAAATTCAATACGATTATAAAGGAAGTTAGCAGGAAGTGGATTGTGATGACTATAAAAAGAGTTAAATATGATTCAGGATTGGATTTATTTCCTATCAATGAAGGGGAGAGTTTGATTTTAAGAAATGTGAAAATGATGTTCTGAAGTCGAAAGCAGATATAGAAGTCTTAGCAACCAAGCAGATCAAGAACTTGTTATATCTAAGGAATAAAGTCATGTTGTATAAGAAGAAGGTAGCAGAAGGGAGATGATTAAGTCAAAGCATATTCGAATGAATAAGATTTCCAAACGACATTCGGACGAAGAATTTAATATGATCGTAGATCACATAACAAGATGATCGAAAATTCAGGAAGCGTACGCAAATCAATCGAGAGTGATTTTAAGAGTTTACAAGAAAAGGAAGAAAATTTTTACATAAGAGTTCTAGTGTGAATTTCGAATGTTATGATTCTGTGGTTAATGATAGTGATGTTAAATGTTGGAGTTGTAATGGGAAGAGTCAAATTCGAGGACTCGCCAAGTATGCAAAGTTATGATTGGGAAGGAACTCTGAGGATGCAAGGCAGTGAAGTCGTAAGCAAGTTTTAAATATGTTGTACCATAAGGAATTAGGTCGAAGCCAAGGTCGTGGTTTGCTAGTTGATTTTTTTTTTTTAAATTTTTAAAAATATTTTGGTTCAAAAGGCTTTTCGATTAAAACCCTATTATTTTAAATGTTTTCTTTCAAAATGATTTTTCTAAAATATCTTTCAAAAGGATTTTCAGTGGTTCAAACGGTTTTAATTTGTTTAAATCAACAAAATATTTGTGGCTTTCTTTCAAATGTTTTAGCAAACCGATGTGGTAAGAAGGTAGAAATTGAGTGGTAAATCGAATGGTGGTTGGCGCGAATGCCATATTGTAAGAGTTGATCGTGTTGTTCGCGTTCAAAATGCGATTGGGAATAGGTGATATGAGGCTAAATTTTTAAATCGGTTACTCAGTAAAACAATAAGATGAAGGATGGATAGAAGTTTCCGATTATTCCCTTCTCAAATAACATTGCACGTGAAAGAGGAGTGAGAATGATCGGGGAATTTCTTGATATTCCTTTTCTCAAAGTTTTAATTGAGGAAGATTTCGTTTTAAGACATATCAATAAGCAATGATGCGTATGAGGTTGACTATGCGTGTTGATAAAGGTGGGAGCTTGTTGAAAATTGTTGAAGAATGGTTTCATGATTAGTATCAAGTGAAGTTGTGACCTCTGGAGAATTTATATTACAAATTGGTCTTATTTCAATTTTGTTCTTGTATTCAGTGAAGTTATAGTCAAGGTGACAAGGAAATTAGTTTTCAAGAACTACAGATAATAGAGGCTATATTTCAAAAGATCTAGCAAACCAGAATATTCTGATAAGGGTGAGAATCGAGTTGTTAATCGAATTATGCTTGATGTGCATCTAAGGACGCATGTGTTTGGTTATAGTATTCGATTGCAAGGATGTGACTGAGAATAGACGAAATGACGTTAAGTTTCCCGATTGGGTACTCGGTATAAATACGGGGCCAAGGGCAGAAAGAAACTTCTTAATTATTCCCTTCTCAATCAACATAGTACTTGAAAAGTGGAGTGGAAGCGATCAAAGGATTTCTTGATATTCTCTTCTCGTAGTTCAATTCGAAATCGTGTGGTAATACGTAAAGCGTGAGAATTATACCAAGTGTTGGTCGTTGTAAATTAAGGCAAATTGCGCGATTGCATTATGGCGAAGGATTAGCGTGGTAATATAGTGTTGAAGCAGAGTATAGATCGTTATACGAAAAGATCATGTTGATTTTGACAATAAGATATTCGTTCACGTATGATAAACGTTTGGAGTTAATAAGACTCGGAAACCAAAGTTTAAGGTTATTTCGAAATTCAAGGGCTAGCAGAATGAGCTTGGTAATGATTGAGTTGGTATGGAAGAAATCCTAGAGTTGAAGGATATGACCTGGAAAGTGGAAGCAAAATGATTGAAAAGAACTGTCACTTATGTCCTTAGGAGTGATTCTGAGGACAGAATCCTATTAAGGGGGGAAGGATATAACGACCTAGAAAATTTCGAATTTAGAATTATTTATTTATTATAATTTATGAGTTATATTATGTGAATATTGTTGTGAAGGTGAAAAATATATGAAGTTGTGTTTATGTGTTTATATGATGATTTAAGTGAGATGTGAAAGTCGGTGTATTTTTATTTGTATTTTTGAGGATTTAAAAATAATTAAACCATGTATTTCTGAGCCTCTATAGATTTTATAAAATTATCGGAGGGATTAAAAATCATGAAATCTTTTTTAATATTATCTTTATAATATTATTTAGTTTTTAAAATGGTTGAGTGAATTAATTTGGATGTTTCGGTATTTTAAAATGATTTTAAGAAGTCTTATTGTATTTAAAGGATCAAAACTTTGAAAATTCATATTTAATTCATTTTTGATTCTAAAAATATTTTAAAAATATGTGGGTGTTTGTAATTTTATACTCTTCATTTTAAAAATGAAAAGTTTATTTTTTTTCGAAATATTTATTTAATTCAATTTATAAAAGTTGTTTATTTGTTTTAAAATCGAATAAGTAGAGTTTTAATGGGGCCCGAGTTAATTGTTAGTGGGTAATAGAAAGTGAATGGGCCAAGCCCATTAAGAAAACACAGCAGTCGATTAAACAAGAAGTCGGGGGGAGAGTGGAAACTTCGAGAAAACCGGGGAGAGGGAAGAAAGGAAGGGAGAAAAGAGATTGGAGAAGAAGAAGAGAGATTGGGGGGGGGGGGGAATTGGAATTGATTATATATATATATAATCGGGTGTATATGTGTGTGTGTGTGTGTGTGTGTATATATATATATATAAATATGTATAGGCGTGTGTGTATGGTGTGGGAGCAGGGGGAGGCCGCCACCGCGGCCGTGGCTCGCCGGCGGTGGGGCGGTGCTTCGCCGGGAAGCCTGGCCGGCGGGATGGCTTGGTGGCAGTTGGAATCTGCGGGAGGAGGTGGCAACGCAGCAGAGAGAGAGAGAGAGGGGGGGGGAGAGAGAGAACTCTTGGGAGAGAGAGATTTTTTCGGGGAATTGATAAATTCGGAAGGTATAATCTCTTGTTTTATCTATTAAATTTTCGTAGTTAATTAGTTGTAAATTTTGAGTTAATTGTTTTAATTTTTGTAGTTTAAATTCGGAAAGTATATAAATTATTGTGATTGTGGTAATTTAATTGTGATTTAATTGTGAAGTTGTTGTAATTTAATTAGTTTAGCTTTCAATATCATTGTTGTAATTTTGATTAGTTTTAAATTGTGAGTTATTGTTTAAGCTCCATGATTAATTCGGAGAGTATAGTGATTAATATTATTGGTTAATTGCTAATTGTGAGCCGGTTATGTGCTCGATTTTTTGTGATGATTATTGGTTAATTATTGTCGGATGAGTTGTAATTGCTAATTTTCGTAATTAGATTAATATGGTGGATTGTGAATATTATTGGGATTTCCGTATTTTGTTCGGAGAGTCTATATTCGTGATAAATCGTAATTGTTGAGTTTAGTGATTGCTAAATGTTTAGTGCTAATTGCTAATTGATAGTTTCCAAATTGTAATTGTTAATTACTAAGTGCTAGGTGCTAATTGTTATGGTCTAATAATGTATAGTTATAAGAGTTGGCTTATCAGTAAATGTCTATGTGCTAAATGGTATAAGTCGGGTCGTAGTAATTGTCAGAAGTATAAGTGTCAACTACGTGGTGTTGGCTTAAACGTGGATAAACTTAGTTTACTTTCCTTAAATGTTGAGGTGCCGCATGTCTGGGCGGATACTTTTCCTTACGTGCTAGGTGCCGCATGTCTGGGCGGGTACTTTTCTTATTTGTTTACTTTTATGTTGCTGCAAGTTGTGGCAGCTTTAGTTTTTATAAAAACAGGGTTATAAATTGTTTTGTTTGGCATGGAGGGGCTGAGCCCATAGTCCGATAAACGAATACTTCATGCCGAAATTTTCTAAAAATCCCCTGCAAATTTAGTTAAAAGTCTATTTCAGTTATTTGATTTCAATACTTGAAAGTATGTTATGATTTCTAAGGATTTAAGTATATATGTCAGTGGATTATTTTGAGTATATAATGTGGTTTTGAAGATTTGATGGTGTGCTATTTTGAAGTGGATATGTGACGTGTATATGTGACTTAGTAGTTATACTAAGACCACTATGTGAATATGATTGGATATGTCTATATGTAGTGGTATGTGTTCGTATATGTTATTTATGATATATGTAAGCGTTATAGGACGCATGGGTAGAGTAGAGCGAACGATGTGGTTTTGCTTGAGTTAACACTGAAATAGTATCTGACCTTGTAAAGGTTCGAATAGGAAACCTGGTCAAGAGCAGTATGTGGGAAAATGGAAAGACAAACAGAGGGACAAAGGTCAAAGCCAACGGGTGAATTGAAGCGAGAGTGGTGAGTACGAAGTAGAGATAGAAGTAAAGCCGAGTAAGGAGACCAGCACGAAAAGTGTGGAGACTAGCGGGAAGTTGAATTAGAGATCCATGATTAGGATCGAGAACTCCGTATGTTGAGGCAAGTGTTTTCTCTTCACTTATCATTCAAGTGATGCAATTCAATTCCTTGGTTATATGTTATGATGTGGTCAAGTATAGTTAGAGAATGACGTATTTCCTCAATTAGCGTAAAAACGTTTATTTTCCACACCCTCGATTCAAATTCTAATTTTTTTCAAAAGATTTCACTAATAGTCCTTTTCCGCATATCATTTTCTACATGGAATGTTATCGGTTTCCCAGTGGAATACCCTATCTTTTAGTTTCCTCGAAAATTGTTTAAGGGATTTCCTAAATAGAGAGAATCCTAGTTTTAAATTCCCATAAATACCTGTTAATAAAATTCCTGACTTTTAACATAGTTTTTCCAGTAAACCCCTTCTTAAAAATGTTTTATTCAAACTAGGTTGCAATTGAACATCCTGTAATTATTTTCACCGATAGACGTTTTATCCGGTTTACTCGCTCATGTTGATTCAAACCTTTCAGAGGGTTATAAAATTTTATTAAATGCCGGTACTTGTCGTTGCTTTAGTCTAGAATTTCAATTGTTGAAAATCTTATTGCAATTCATACCCCTATTCTTGCTCAAATGAAATTTTCTTTAGATAAGTTGCTGATGTTATAAACCTATTTATTCGTATTGAACTTGTTGATATCAGTTGATAATCTTGGTTCGTTTATCCCCTGTGTTGTATCGAACTTGTCGATACCCTTTGAGTTATTCTTTAATTATTACCCACTTGTTGTGTCGAACTTGTCGACACTTGATGATCTTGAATCTGTCATTGACTCTTGGATTATAAGTCGTTATTCTGGAACGTGAGTTTTCCAGTTACTGGTTGGCAAAGGTTGTCGATTGTTCCGACACCTAGTGTGGATGACTTAGAATTGGAAATGTTTTTAAATAGATGTCCCTTCTGGGAGACCATATTATGGTCAACAGATGTCCCTTCGGGGAGACCAGATTCGTGGTCAGAAGTTAAGGCCAATGTGTGTCGTGGATCCATTAAAGGACATTGCTGTGTGCGTTTGTCCGGGGTTAGTGCGTGACTGATCAGCAGCCTAACCTTGATGATGTTTTTTTTAAAAATATAAAAAAAATTCCAATTCTAGTCTATACTCTGATATTGAGATGTTGTTTCTTGACTCTTTGGAAGTCCGTGTTTATAATATTGATATCGAAACTCTTATCAGTTCTAGTTTCTGTTGCACCTTATTAATGGTGAATTGCTGGCCCTCGTGGCAATCTAAAAGTTGAAACAACCGATTCCTTCATAAAATGAGATGAAATTCTTTTGCTTATTAAAATGATTGTTGTTATTGAAAATTATCATCACTATTTACACTTGCTGAGCATTGTTGGCTCACTCTTGCTTTTGCTTGTTTTTCTCCAGTTAATAGTGAAGCGTAGTAGACCTAGTAGTGGACCGTGAGAATTGATCTCCGGGCGGCGAGAAGAGATAGTCGAGTTATGGATCACGCCAGATAGTGGATTGAGAATGGCCGAGGTTGGAAATAGAGTTAGATAGTAATTTCATTTATTCACAGAAATGTATAATATTTTATTATTCTGGGATTGAGTTGTATTAGTGTAATTCGATAGTTTGTTTCATACCATAACCTGTATGCGATCTTGGATAAGGGGTTTTAATGTTTTATCAGTTTATATGATGTTTATATTCAGAGTTTATATTATTGTTTATGGTTAGTGGCCCCATATCTGTACCCCGGATTTTGGGATGCTACACTAATGGTTGACAACTTAGATAAGAATAATCTATCTCCTAGGGGAATGAGATATGGCAATTCCAAGCAGGAGAATATTCTCATGTCATCCAGATCGTTAATGATTAGTCCAGTGGTTCCGTAAAAGCGTTAAGGAACGATCGAAAGAGAACCGGGACATCTATATAACCCTAAAAGAATAAGTAAAGAATAAGTTGTGAATAGTGATTTTGGTGGACGTAGGAATATTATTAGACGATGCTATATAGAAGTACCCGGAACGAAATTCTGAGTTCATATTATTGATCCAGGGGGGAAAATAGTGTATGTAAAAGCTGTCGGATTCTGAAAAATAGCATTTTTATTTTCCCCGAGATTTCCCTGGACACTGAAAGACTTAAGGAATTATTGAAGGGATTTAAGGAAAATAGGTTCAAGAATTATTAAAGAGAATGGAGGATGATAGTATAAATATTAAGACGGTTTCCGGTAAAACCCTAACTAAAGACGATTGAGATATTCTTGCGAACGATCAATCAAGTTGAGCAATAACCGGACAAAGGAGCAAGCAGAGAACAAGAGGCACGCATGTGCAAGTAAGGAAAATATCTAGGGACCAACTAGTTAGCAAGGAACTAGAACACTTAGAGATTAAACCAAGTACTTAGCACTCTTTACCATCTTACCACACAAAAATCAACACATGTCTCTCCAATTTCATCATCCATTACATCACACCTTTAATAAAGGTAATTTATACAAGATATTATCCAAACAAACAAAATAATGCAAGATTAGATGAGACTAAACCAAAAAGAAGCCAAGCAAAACTCTCCCCCCATTATTCATCTATTCGGCCTTTCCCTTAATTCCAAATCCAAAGTCCAAGCTCCCACCATCATTTGATCTTGTAATTTTTAAGGTGAGTCCTATATTTCAAGAAAGTAATCTCCTCAAAATTTTAGCTTCAAACTCCTTTGTTTCCATTTTCAAAAAAATCAAGAAAGAGGAGGATGAATAGTGTTTTCATGAAAACTAATCTTTGATTTTCTTGTTTTCATGGTTGATCTAGCAAGCTTAAGGCAATCCAAGGTCCATACCAAGCTTTTTAAGGCTATTTCACACTCTCAAGGAGGTATACCACTCTTGAAACCCTTGATCTTACTTTAAGTTTATGCATGTTCTTGATGAATTCAAGAGTAGTTATGATGTTAGCATGTTATAAGCATGATTAGTAAGTGATTTAGTGATTTTGGTAACATGATGATTATGATGGTAAAGTAGATGTTCTTGGACAGATTTGGGATGAGAAATATGTGTATGAGTTGTATTGATGCCCGGTGTGGCTTGGTTGTGTTGTTATGATTTTTAGAACGTTCGATTTATAGCCGTCGTAATGCCGAATTTTTGTTAACACTTAGAAACCAAGCATGACAGTAAATATTATTTCCTGACCTTGGTAATATTATGACAAGTTTTTGTAGATCTCGAGCCATAGATCGTTTTGGCACGAGAACCGAAACATTCCGACTTACGGTTTAGGAGTTATGGTCAAATTACTAAAATTGGTTCGAAACCGTAAGTAAAAGTTCGTAACTTCAATTAAACCCTTGTAATTCATGTTACTCAGTGGTAAATCTTGGTAAATAAATACTAGAGTTCATAAGGAAGGTGTGAGAGAAAACCACATGTCAAACGGATCGTTTTCCGATTTTAAAAAAATGTTTGAATCAAGGTTAAACGCGAACGAATCCCTAAAAACCCGCTTGGTTATAACTTTGGTAAAACACTTAGAAAATGAACGATCAAACTCGAGGTATGATCTCGGTTCGTAATCGATCGACTTTAGAACTTATACGACTCAAGTATATACCAAGTGTGGGTATGATGACATGTCTTAATAACGAACGAATGTCGGATCGTATCGGTGATAAAAAGAGTTACACTAAAAGGTGTATAACGAGATAATTCGAAAACGTGTTTCGACTTAAGTAAAGTTTTACTTAGACTTTTAAAAGTTGTTAAGTGGTTAATCTCGAATGTTCTGATTGTTTATAGATCATTGAGCAGACCCGGAACACGCTGTCTCTACCCACACCCGATTACCAGGCAAGTTTCCAATACCTTGGAACTGTTGTTGTGATAATATGTATATCTGTTGTTTCTGATACATATGCCATAGCATGCATGCCTATTGTCAAATTATATTATGATACCTGTTCCCTGAATTGATATTGGCTTATAGACTAGATACGAATTATCAGTTATAAGCCGGATTGTTTTGGTAAGACCCTTAGCGAAGGGCATATGATATTCATTCTTAAATATAGACCGGGAGTCGGTATTTTGAGATATATGAAGAGTCGTGGAAACCCGGAGGGATTCCAACGGCAGATTATTATTTATTTTGAGGAATGTTATTATTAAACATTATTTATATTTCCATAAAGTATCAATTACTTGGAAATCTTTCGAGGAATGTTACTCGAGTATTATCTCAGTCGAGAGATATTAAATGAATATTAGTTTCGAATAGTCATTTAGAGTTGATTATTTAATGAATATTATTTAATGAATATTATCTTGATATTCATTGGAATTTTATTTATTAAATGAATATTACTTTCGAATATTCATTTAAGGTTTTATGTACTTGATGAATATTATTTTAAAATATTCATTGGAAGTTCTATTTACTTAAGGAATATTATTTCGAATATTCCTTTAAAGTTTTGATTACTAAATGAATATTATTTGGATATTCATTTAGAAGATTATTTACTAAATGAATATTATTTTCAAATATTCATTTAAGGTTTGACTTATTTATTTATTTTAAATATTTACTGAAGTTTAATTATTTAATGAATATTATTTTGAATATTCATTTAAGGAGGGATTTATTTAGTAACTAAATTCTATATATTCATTCGAGGATTACTTACGAGCAATATTAAGATTTAATGATATTCCGTAATTATTATTGAGTTAATAAATATTCTTGGAATATTTATTTAATTCTTTTAAATTCTTTTTAAAATGATTTATATTATTCGGAGATTATCTTTCACCTCCAGATATTATGTAAAATATTTCGGAGTCTTTTTACGACTATTTTATCAAGGAAAGGTTCCCAACTCTTTATTTTTCATTTAAATCTATCTTAAAAGGATTTAAATACTCGCTCAAACTTCCATATTATAGGGGAACCTACTTGAGCAATGTTATTTATCTTGTTGACTTCCCGGTCATAAATCTTGTAAAACTATTCGTTTCACTCGCAACTTGGTTGCTGTTTATCAACTGAATCTTTGAGTGACCTTCTCATCATTCGAGGGGTAAGATTATTGGAACAAGATGGTATCCTCTAACAAGCAGCAGCTTGGGAGAAATGATGTTGAATTTTCCTTTCCAACTAGATACGACTACTTTGTGAAGTCTTATCAACAAGTATCATATTTGGGGAAAGGGGGACGAACTTTACGTTCAGAATCGTGAACTTCTATTCGAACTTGGAGTTGTGTAAGAGGCCGAGTAGCACCGGTCCATCCCATTGGCCCAACCGTTGGCCGGGGAAATCTAACAGGGCGGTAGACAAGTAAATTCGTCAGTTCTTCCTTCTACCAGTTTTAAATCTAAATTGAGCTGTACAATCTGCGACTGATCATCGTAAGGATTGGAACAGCGGGCGCGGTGAATACTCCAGCATTAGTTCATCATTCATATTCTTTTATTTTCTAGAACATTATCATTGTTGGCAGTATTGGAAAAGTATTCATAGTTGGAATTGCAATATTTTCCCTGCAAGTTCCTCTCTTATGATAAATGATAATATCTTGCTTATCTTTTACATAACAGATATTCCCACCAATTTATGCATTTTAAGTTACCTTGTAACTTCATCGTTTATGTTATTCTGGCATCATTTCCGTAAATGCATGACATATGGTTTGAAAGATACTTTTGAACTGTTATATATTATCGATCAGTTATACATTATTGTTGGTGGGCTATTGCTCACCCTTGCTTTATTATTATATCACAACAACAGCTAGATCAGATGACTCGCACAAGGTGCACTCGACGCTGGCGAGGACGATGAGACTACCAGACCTGAAGAAGAAGCTATTGGTAGGATTGATTCATTCTTTCAATACCAAGTATATGGGCTAGTATGACTTATGTAAATGAATGGCAAAGAGTATGTATTCATATTGAAATGCTTTTGGATTGTAAGAACTCATAATGTGATTAATAAAATTTGATTGTTACTCTGATTTCATCTCTGGGACTATAACGGGTGTGTTTTACATTGTTGTGTTGGGTCATAAAGATGTAATTTATTTTATGTTGAAGTAAGTTCAAGTATTGTGGATAGAAATGGAGACTGTAACGACCAGATCCCAGACCCTGGATCTGGGGGTGTTACATAACTTTCACACATCAAACAAATACAATATGACTATGTATATATAGCCATCACAAACTTAGCCACCAAATTACCATACACGCATAATCATATTTGGTTTCTAATTATCTATCCAAACCCATAACATCATATTGGGTTGAAACCCAACACTTTTTCCCCTGTCTTCCTTACTGCACCGGGAGACAACCATCCAAATTTCATAATTTAATACTATTTACAAGGTCCTTAACCAAAGCTCTAAAGAAGGCCTTTCTCTGCTGTTAGTTTACTTGCGCAATTTCGACTAAATTAGTTTTATAAAATCGAAAAATAAATATTTTTACTTGATTATTTTTGGTCTATCTTCTACACTGTAAGGGCTAGCTACACCAAAATTTTCATAATTTTTCTCTAATTTTAAGGGGTCCGTTAACACTGCAAAACCAGTTGTTCGTCACGATTTGTTCATTTTAACTGGTTTTACTAAAAAAACGCATAACTTCTAAACCGTAAATCATTTTAATGTGAATCAAATTCTCAAACACACTACAAGACCAGATCTACAAGTGTCTAAGCAATTTTGTCCAAAAATAACACTTCTTTTGTTCGGGTATTTCTGCATAAAAGATCCAACGAAATTTTGGCATTATAACGGCTATACATCGAATATTTCCAATTCTCATACATCCCAAATATTCATTCAAGCTCATCATACAACACCAATATCATTTTATCATCATCAAGAGTCTCTAATATCAGTGATAAAATTATTTTATCACCATCCAAGATTTTCACAAAAATATAACTCTTTCTCCACCAAAAACCACTTAATCACCTCATACATACAATCCATTTCAAAAACTCTTAAACTCAAAGAACTTAAAGTTTGGTTGAGATGTTCTTACCTTCTTGGAGCTTGAATAATCTTTAAAATACTTAACACCCTTCAAGAATGCCTTGGTTAGCCCTTAAAAACTTTAATCTTCAAGATCTATACATAAACCCACCTTATATTACTATTCATCTATGAACTTTGATAAAAAAATTTCACCATGCTAAACTCCATGAAAAATTATGGGATTTTAAACATACCTTAATAATACCTTGTAGAAGCTTAGGAATTAATTTGGTGATTTATGAGGTTGTGGAAGCCATGGAAATTTTTTCCTTCTTCCTATTCTAGTCTACTCGGCCGAATGGTGTTTTAAGGAGGGAGAGAGAGAGAGCTTTTTGCTTGGCTTCTTGTAATATCTACACAATTATATAATGTATGTTGGGTTTTGTAAAAGTCTAAGAGCTAGTGTCATTTTTTTCTAAGCCTAAGTAGCCTTTATGTATATGGTAATCCTTGTTTCGTGCAACCATGTTACCAACTAACTAGTTTGATTCTAACTATCTTACTAACTAGTGGTTGGCTCTCTTGTTGACTTAGTTACTAGCTTGACCAACCACCTTGCATGTATTTGCATGGATTTTGCATGGGTCTTGGCACCTTGGTCATTTTCCAATTTTTTTTATTTCTTAATTTTCCATACGAATCTTAATTAATCCTTGAAATGTTTTTGGTAAGAAAATTTCTTCGAGGGGCTTCCAATATTCTAACTTCTCATTTTAATATACTTATGATATAGAATCTCCAAGCTTAATATTTCCTTGGCCTTGTCATGGATTTCGTATTTATTGGTTCCTCGAAGAACATAAATTATTAATGAAGTTGGATTTTTTGAATTCCGACCGTCTTTGCATACACTCATTTCACTTATATAATCACAATATGAATTCAAATCCTTAATTTTTCCAATACTTATAAGTGGGAAATGTTTTTCTTAAATAGCAAAAGTACTATTCATCCAAGTCTTTTACAGTCGTAAAAAAATCGAGATTATTACAATCTCCCCCTCTTAAAGGATTCCCTCCCGGAATCAAGTGGAGAATAGGTGGGGGTATTTCTCTTGCATTGCACTTTCCAGTTCCCATGTTGATTCCTCCACATTGTGATTTTGCCACAAAACTCTAACCAGCTTAACAACCTTGTTCCTTAGCACTTGCTCCTTGCAGTCCATGATTTCCACTGGTCATTCTATGTAGGATAGGTCTGGCTGCAGTTCCACTTGCTCATGTTCTACCACATGTTTGGCATCTGGGTTGTATTTCCTTAGCATAGATACATGGAATACGTTGGGGACTTGCTGTAGACTTGGGGGTAGAGCTAGTTCATAAGGTACGGGTCCGATACGCCGCAAGATTTCAAAAGGTCCAATAAACCTAGGGCTCAATTTTTCCTTCTTCCCGAACCTCATCAATCCCTTCCAGGGGGATACTTTCAACAATACAAAATCTCCAACTTCATATTATTTTTCTCTTCGGGCCAGATCTGCATACTTACGTTGTCTGTCTTGAGCCGCTGCCAGTCTCCCTCTGATTAGCACTATGACGTCTCTCGTCTGCTGAACCAAATCAGGTCCTAATATCTTTCGTTCTCCTAACTCCTCCCAACATAAGTGCTTTATATGGGGGCATTCCTATACTCGAGTGGTAACTATTGTTATATGCGAATTCAATTAGGGGCAAGTGATCCTCCCAGCTCCCATTAAAGTCCAAAACACATACTCGCAGCATGTCTTCTAAGGTTTGAATTGTCCTTTCACTTTGCCCATCTATCTGCGGATGATATGTGGTGCTCATGTTCAACTTGGTCCCTACACACTCCTGGAAACTTCTCCAAAACCTAGAGTTAAACCTGGGGTCTCTATCGGACACAATGGTTTAAGGGACTCCGTGTCGTACAACGATTTCCTTAATGTAGAGGTCCACTAGTCTATCGACGGTGTACTTTTCATTGGTAGAGAGGAAGTGTGCAGATTACCCGTGGTTTGCTTTAGTCTTTGGCAGTCCTACCACGAAATCCATGGCTATGTGTTCCCATTTCCATTCAGGAATCTCCAATGGTTGCAGGAGTCTGCTAGGTCTTTGGTGTTCTGCCTTCACCCTCTGGCAAGTTAAACATTTATTCACCCATTCCGTTACGTCCTTCTTCATGTTGGGCCACCAGTAATATTCCTTCAAGTCCCTATACATTTTGGTACTGCCGGGGTGTACCGAATATCTAGCGTTATGGCCTTCATATAATATTTCCTCCTTTAATTCCTGAACATTCGGAACCCATATCCTCGATGCATATCACATAATTCCATCTTTATCTCTCTCACACTTGATTTCCTCTCTAGTTAGTATTTCCTCCTCCGAATTCGCTTCTTCTTCCATCTTTTGCTCCTGGCACAATCTAATCTTTTCAAACAATGGAGGTTGGATCTGGATCCCCATCAACATTTCTTGGCTATCGTCAGGTCTCTTGATCTCTATTTCCAGTCTTTCAAAATCTCTCACCAATTCCTCCATCGAGGTCAACATCTTGAGCTTCTCCTTTCTACTAATGGCATCGGCCACCACATTGGCCTTCCCTGGATGATAGCGAATCTCACAATCATAGTCTTTTATTAGTTCTAGCCACCTTCTTTGTCTCATATTCAATTCCTTCTGAGTGAAGATGTACTTGAGACTTTTGTGGTCTGTATAGATCTTGCATTTCTCTCCGTACAAGTAGTGCCTCCATATTTTCAGGGCAAAAAACTATCGCGGCTAGCTCTAAATCATGGGTAGGATATCTCACTTCATACTCCTTCAACTACCTAGACGCATACGCAATCACCTTGTCGTGTTGCATGAGCACACAACCCAATCCTTTGTGGGATACGTCACTATAAATCATAAAGTCTCCCTTTTCATCAGGTAACGCCAGTACGGGGGCGGTCACTAACCATTTCTTTCAGCTCCTGGAAGCTTTCCTCACATTTCTCAATCCACACAAATATTTCCGTCTTTCTGGTGAGTCGGGTAAGCGGGGTTGCTAGCTTGGCAATGTCTTTCACGAACCTCCTATAGTAGCCGACCAATCCTACGAAGCTTCTTACTTCCGTCGGGGTGGTCGGTGTTTCCCAATTTGATATGGCCTTTATCTTGGCAGGATCAACTAATACTCCCTCACTGCTTACTATATGGCCTAAAAATTGCACCTCCCTTAGCCAAAATTCACACTTCGAGAATTTGGCATACAGTTTCTCGGCTCTCAGAATCCCTAAGACTATCCTCAAGTGTTCTGTGTGTTCCATCTCGGTCTTTGTTAACTAGAATAACTTGTAGAAGGGGGGTTGAATACAAGTTATATAATCGTGTCTGATTTTTGCTTGATTAGATGAACAAGAACAAACGAATAAATCAAACTTTGTTTGTATTAAATAAATCAAATACAAACTCTACCAAAGGTGTACAATACCTTTAGCAGCTGCTGACAATACAAATCTCTCTCTCTGTTTGTTTCGAAATCTCGAATACAAACCTTATACAGAGCTTCACACGATATGTACTCTAAAATTCACAATTCGCTCTTTTTACAATGATATTGAGAGAGTATTTATAATGCTACCTATCAACTAATAACAGAATTATAATCTATCTATGTCAATGTTCTGCCGTCCAGTTGATAGTTTTCATCAATAGAGAATTCGTTTCCTTCACGATATCTTCTTGCTTGTTCTTCAAAACAATGATCCTGTTTTATAGCACTTGCCAGTTTCTGTAGCATCCATAATGACATCATCAGTAACACGACTGATATCAGGATTTCCTATTGCATCAGGATCTGATCATCCCATCAGTATTTGATCAGGATCTGACTTGCTGTATCAGGATCTGCTCTAAGTTCCTGAAATGTAGTCTCTGACGCACTGTTCCTGACTAAACTCTACAGATTACTGTCTAACACATATATCCTATACAAAGTGCTAAATCCTTTATAAGATCAGGATATACAAGAAGTATTAGCAAAATTCTATTCTCAACATCACAACTTATGAATTATTCCTAACAATCTCCCCCTATTTATGCTTTAGAATCTGAAGCATAAATCTAAGTTGTAGATGTCAAAGCATATAACAATACAACCAGAATAGAATTTATGAATTTAAAATCATGAAGTTAATTACCTCCTTCTTCAGATGTAGACATGTATCTAGTACTTAAAAGAAAGAATTCAACTATTTGATGCTTCTTTTCCTTTACCACTTCCATGATGAAATTTACCAATTCTGTCACCCTTAGTTCTGCTCCCAGTCTGTTTATCTCCCCCAGTCTGTTGTTGTTGTTGTTGTTGTTGTTTCTGAATTGTCTTTATCTCCCCATTTTTGACATCAGCAACATTAATTCCTAGAGATTCAGTAACAGAACAAATGAGATTCATCAGAACTGCTTGATTATCCATAATAGTGACTTGGTTATCTTCAAGAATTTGAAGTCTCGATTGAATATCACTTTGAGATTTCTGAATGTTCTTAAGAATTTCAGAATTAACTTCAATGTTGGAAGTGCTTGTTGTATCTTCAGAGTCAGATTCAGAAAGAACCTTATCTTCAATCCTTGTAGAAGAAGTTGCCTGTAGAGAACGATATTCAAGTAATAATACTTGAGTAGAAGTACAAACATCTACATCTTTCTGATCTGGAGCTGAAGTATGATCATCCTGTCCTTCACCAGTATTCTGTGTACTAACATCTACAAATCCTGACTCCTCCTTAGAATGATCAGATACTGTTGATGTCTCAATTCTAGCTGATATTAGAAGTACATACAAAGGAATACTAGGATCATTAGGAATTTCTTCTGGTACTGATTGAGTAGAATTTAATCTTAGCCTTTCACTTCTTATGTTGATGACTCCTGCAAGCCTTTCTTTCTGTTTCTGAGCTTTAACGTCTGGCTTTGCATTGTGATGTGCTAAGTTATTCTTCTCATACATCTTGATAAAAGAATAAGTACCAACATCCATACCAAGATTTTCAGACCAAGATTTAGGAAAAACGTGATCCCAGAAATCAAACAATGGTGGTTTCCTAATTTTCTCTCCCTCACTATGGAGTTGATCATCCATACCCTCATTCTCACTTTGACTATCTAAAGTCAACACTCTTTCTACCTCTCCTTTTGCCTGGTCAGGAGCCAGCCTCTCTGTGTGTGGATCTATGTCCATCTTTTCAAGTGTATCACTCAAATTTGGATAAGTGCTCTGATGACCTACAGAAAAATAGGGGTTAGAAGAAGTTTTAATACCTGAACTCACATGAAGAGAGGGTTCCTCATATGTCATGGGGCTTGAGGTTTTCTCCAAGGAGTGAGCTGCTATAGTCTCTGAACCCTTACAAACATCTACTTTCTTTCCAGAAACTACTGGCTCCAGTATACCACTTTCAGGTTTTACACTAGACTCTGATGTCTTCACTAATACTTCATTAGACACCATAGCTAGTATGTCACCGTCTTTAAGTGTTGGTTGCTAAGACACACCCTCAAGGTGGATAGACTCTGAAAGAACAATATTGTTTTGATCTTCAGGAAAATCAATCAAAGTCATTCCTCCCATATCATAGGGTTTCTCACTTGCAAATTCAGTCATCACAGAAGACCTTCCAGCATCAGCCATCACAGTTCCTAAGTCATCCAACCTCTGACTAGATGGTTCTTATGTTGCAGGGACTGTGATCTGATGTATTCTACTATTCACCACTGGTGCAATAGTATCTTCTGTTGACTGCTTCCTTCTATCAACTACCTCCTCTTGTTCACCTTTAGCTGAAGCATCTTCAATAATGACATCCTTGTCAAATAGATATGCATGAAGTGATTGAAGTGCAACATGCTTAGGAAGTCCAAATTTCTTGTGCAATTCCTTTCTGACTGATACATAGAAGTACATCTTCATTAAATCAAGTCTTTAATGTAACAGTCCATATTCTCCAGGAAATGAAAGTTTGGGAACTCTTTCAATCAGAAAATCTAGAACAGGCCTGGAAAGCTTCACTTTTAGAGAAATAAGTTCAATAGCCAGTCTGTATGTTAATGTTGTTTCCCATGAAGAATCAAGATCCAGATCTCTCTTGTCAGATACTGACATGGATACAGCCTTATTTGTAGAGACCTGCATAAAATTAGTTGGACTAGACACTGTGTGTGTAGGTGACAAATGAATCTTTCTCCTTGTTCTCCTAGTATAGTGAGCAACAGATTTGTCTTGAGAAGACTAAAGAGGTGTAGACACAGTAGTGATCTTGGAATGAGATCTTTTTTCAATACACACAGTCTTTTGAGAGACAGTATCCAGTAACTGTTTTCCCTTTTTAAGAAATAAAGCCTTTTGGGAGACTACAGCATGGTTGTGACTAGGTGTTCCATCTCTTTGTCCTAGCTTAGAAAGTTGAATTGCAGCCTTCAATTCTGCTCTCTCAACAAGAGATATATTATCATCATCTTCACTAGAACTACTACTTGAAATAACAAATCTTCTCTTTCTTACAAATGATGTCTTTTGAGAAACACCAGAGGTTGGCTTCTTTGAAACAATAGGTTGTGGATCAAAATTTGGTTCTAGAATTGTTTCAGAGACTGTAATGTTTTTGGCTACTTGGGTAGACACAGGGGGGTTCTCCTCCAATTGAGATTCCTGAGTCATTTCACCACCAAGGAAAGAAGAATTATAAATAGTAGGAAAATGAGTTCTTAGAAGTACCTGAACATGATTTGGATAGTGTAATGCAGGTATTTCATCTAGATTCTTTTCTCTGTCCTTCTTTGTAATGTTAGAGAAAATTCTCTTTTGCTGTACATAAGAAGAAACACAATATTCTCTACCAAATCTAGCTTCAACATCATGAATGAAATGGTTAATAAATAGTTGCATGAATCTATGATAATAAACAATATTCCTGTCATGATCTCTTGACCCAAGTTTAATACACATCTGACTTAAGATAATGTGACCAAAATTAACTACTCTATTATAAAGCAACCCATATGCAATATGTGATGTAACAGCTGTAATTTGTTGAAAAGAACTACATTTACCAGTAAAACATTTGGCAAGTTGGTCAAAGAAGAAAGACCATTCTTACATAAGAAAGGATCTATTTAACTGGCTCATGTTATCTAGAGGTCCATTATAACATAATTCAGATAACATAGTTCTAACATCATCATCAGATGGTACATTCTCAAAATTAGTACTAACAGGTAAGTGAAGTACTGAATGAACAACAGATTCAATAATATCGAATTAGTTGATTGACTCTGAGTAGAATCAATTACCTCAGCATTCTCCCAAGCTTGTGAAACAACTACTTGATTAATTTGTGGAGATGCTGTCTAGGCATAACTTAATGGTCCTTTCGCCATAAAGTCCATAATTGGGTGAAAATCAGTTGATACCCCTTCCTTGCTGGTGATAGCTGCAACATGATTGTTCATTATAAAATCAAAGTCACCAAACTTTAAAGCTACTGATTTGGGTAGTCTTCTTTGAGTTGCCATTTTGATCTGAAAAGAACTTAAGAAATCTTTGAAATTGATTAGTGATTTTGAGAACTCGAGAGTGTTTTTGCTTTAGAGAATGAAATTAGAGAAAGCAATTACACGATTAGAGTGTCAAAATAATTATATTTCAAAAATTCTTCAGACCCATTATCCCACGTTGACACGTAGGTTGACAGGTGTCAGTCCCTGAAAAATACGGTTACCCACGACTTTTGGAAAATAAAATCCAAAATTAATTTCAAGTAAATAAATCAAGGTAAAATCAAGATAAAATCAATACTGATCAGCTTCCTTTTCCTGATGTGATCTTCTCATCAAGATAATCACACTATTCAATGTGATTTCTGAATAGAAAGAATTACTAATCCTGATGTGAACACACTTGTATTCCTGATCAATATCATCCTGATTCCAGAGACTAAATGGAGTTTCCACGTGGAATTTTCTTTTACCTGTAAAAGAAATAAATAAAATCTGAACAAAATTAATTGGTTAAATTCGTTCAATATTTCTTGAAAATACAAGAAATACAGTCACACATAATTATGACTGATTGCATTGATATTCCTCAAATGACTGTTCAGCTTCCCACGTCTTTCTATAAAAGAAACCGATGCCTTATGCCATACTCCAAAACCTTTTCATTGTTTTTTCTCTTTATACCATGGCTTTCAACCCAAATCTTCATATGAACCCTAGCTTTTGGTTCATTACCACTGAGAAGTTCTTTACTCTTGATGATCAGGAGCAAGTAAACTATCTCTTAGAAGAGATGACTTTTCTCATCGAGTCAGATATGATTGGTCTTAACCCAGATGATTTCCACGAATCTCCTCTAAAACATCTGCCAGTCGGATACAATCCTCCTCTAATCTCTTCACACCTTGAGGATGAAGAATTTGGTGAAGAGTCTGAGGTTGATCCTGGTGGAGATGCTATTCATCTTCTTCAATAAGCATGAAGATGAGTCAGCTGCTTTCATTCAAGTTGCCCAGACAAGGAATCCAATCTTGAGATGCTCCTTGTCCTGAAGTCGATCGTTGAGGATTGAAGCAGTAACAACTTTAGACAAGAATAGAATTATCAGTAATAGTTAGACAAAAAGAAGAATTGTATTTCTTTTCCATGTATGTAATGCTTTTGATTAATGAAAATACAAGTTTTCTTATTATCTACTTGTCTATCGTTGTTTATTGACTGACCTGAATAATGATATAAATTATCAGTATGCATGTGATAAAACTTGCTAACATAGACTTTAATAAATCTCAGAATTGAACCACTGAATAACATGAACTTCAGAATTTGAAACAGTAAGACACACAAATTTCCCAATCCTGATACTGACGATACAATCCTGATGTCAATACTGACGACGTCAGCATATTGATAGCAATCCTGATTCTGATGTTTATTAATAAGTCTATCATACTGAAATTTATCAAAGTAAAATGTTACAGCTTAAGCATTTAACAATCAAGTATAGATCCTGACAAATATATCAAGTCTATAAGCTGAAACAACATACCTTGCTACTTGTGCAGATGTTAAAGATCTAAAAATTTAACATTCCTAACTCACTAACCAATCTAATGAATGTAGCCTCATCAAGTGGTTTAGTTAGAATATCTGAAAGCTGTTTGTCAGTAGGAACAAAATAAAGTTCCACAGTACCATTTTCAATATGTTCTCTAATAAAATGATACCTGACATCAATGTGCTTAGTCCTTGAGTGTTGAACTGGATTTTCTGCAATTTTGATAGCACTAGTATTATCACAAAACATAGGAATATTACTAAGTGTCATACCATAATCCATCAACTAAAATTGTCCAAAGGAGTTGAGCACGACAACTGCCTGCTGCAATGTATTCAGCTTCTGCAGTTGAGGTTGAAACTGATTGCTGCTTCTTGCTTGCCAAGAAATCAATCTGTTTCCCAAGAATTGACATGTACCTGTAGTGCTTTTCCTGTCTATTTAACACCCTGCATAATCAGAGTCTGAATAGCCAATTAGGGAGAAATCAGATTCTCTTGGATACCACAAACCAAGATTTGGAGTTCCCTTGAGATATCTAAAAATTCTCTTCACAACAATTAAATGAGATTCCTTAGGATCACTTTGGAATCTAGCACATAAACAGGTAGAGAACATTATATCTGGTCTACTTGTAGTTAGATATAACAGTGAACCTATCATGCCTCTATAGCTAGTGTTATCAACACTCTTTCCCTTAGGATCAGAGTCTAGCTTAGTGACTATTGCCATGGGTGTCTTTGCAATTGCACAATTTTGAAAGTTAAACCTTTCTAAAAGATCTTTGATATACTTTGACTGATTAATGAAAATACCAGTCTCAGTCTGTTTGACCTGTAAGCCTAAAAAGTAATTTAGTTCACCCATCATGCTCATCTGATACTTAGACTACATAAGCTTGCTAAACTTAGCCCATAACTTTTTATTAGTAGAACCAAATATAATATCATCAACATAAACTTGAACTAAAAGCAAATCACCTTTTATCTTTCTAAAGAATAGAGTTATGTCAATTGTACCTCTTGTGAAGCCATTTTCAAGAAGAAATTTAGACAAAGTCTCATACCATGCTCTTGGTGTCTGCTTTAGTCCATAGAGTGCCTTGTCAAGTTTGTAGACATGATTTGGAAACTTTGGATCAACAAAACCAGGTGGTTGTTCCACATACACTTCCTCATCAAGTTTGCCATTAAGAAAAGCACTCTTTACATCCATCTGGTATACCTTGAATTTTGAATGAGCTGCAAATGCAAGAAACATTCTGATTGCTTCCAATCTTGCTACAGGTGCAAAGGTTTCATCATAACCAATTCCTTCTTCATGAGAATAACCCTTGGCCACCAATTGTAACACCCCCAGATCCGGGGTCAGGGATCTGGTCGTTACCGACTCAATTCCCATCCACAATTCAACATAAATAATAAATTACAACCTTGTGACCCAAAACAATAACATAAAACACACCCGTTATAGTCCCAGAGATGAAATCAGAGTAACTACCAAATTTTATTAAGCACATTATGAGTTCTTACAATCCAAAAAGAATTACAATGTGAATACATACTCTTTGCCATCTATTATCATAAGTCATACCAGCCCATATATTTGGTACTGAAAGAATGAATCTATTCTACCCATAGCTTTCTCTTCGGCTCTGGTAGTCTTATCGTCCCCGCCAGCGTCGAGTGCACCTTGTGCGGGTCATCTGGTCTAGCTGTTGTTGTGATATAATAATAAAGCAAGGGTGAGCACTAGCCCACCAACAATAATGTTTAATTGAACGATAATATATAACAGTTCAAAAGTATCTTTCAAACCATATGCCATGCATTTACGGAAATGATGCCAGAATAACATGAACGATGAAGTTACGAGGTAACTCAAAATACATATATAGGTGGGAATATCTGCTATGTCGAAGATAAGCCAAATATTATCATTTATCATATAAAGAGGAACTTGCAAGGAAAATATTGCAATTCCAGTTATTAACAATTTTCGAAGTCCTACAACCTGAAGACACCGTCAACCTGAAAGAAGTCTCTTCGATACGTGTTGCAGAAGACACCGTCAACCTGAAAGAAGTCTCTTCGATACGTGTTGCAGGGAATTCCCAATTTGGGAGATGAACCAATACTGGAGTTATCACGCGCCAGCTGTCCCACTCCCTGATGATCAGTCGGGGATGGTACAGCCCAATATAGTTTACTACCGGTAGAAGGAAGAACTGACGGCTCTACTTGTCGATTGCCTTTAATAGTAACTTCCTGGCCAATTGTTAGGCCTTGTGATGGACCGCGCGACTCGGCCTCTTACACACGACTCCTAGTTCGAATAAATCCACAACATTGAAACGTAAAGTTTGTCCTCCCTTCCCCAAGTGAAATACTTGTTGATAAGACTCCACAAAGTAGTCGTATCTAGTTGGAAAGGAAAATTAACCAACATTTCCCAAGCTTTTGCTTGTTAATGGATATCAACTTGTTCCGACAATCTTACCCCTCGAATGATGAGAAGGGACACACAAACTTAATGAGTCCATAGCAACCAAGTTGCGAGTGAAAAGGGATAAATTATGACCGGGAAGTCAACCAGATAAATAACCTTGCTCAAGTAGGTTCCCCTATAATATGGAAGTTTGAGCGAGCATTTAAATCCTTTTTAGATAGATTTAAATGAAAAAAAAATAAAGAGTTGGGAACCTTTCCTTGATAAAATAGTCGTAAAAAGACTCCGAAATATTTTACATAATATCTAGAGGTGAAAGATAATCTCCAAATAATATAAATCATTTTAAAAAGAATTTAAAAGAATTAAATAAATATTCCAAGAATATTTATTAACTCAATAATAATTACGGAATATTATTAAGTCATAATATTGCTCGTAAGTAATCCTCGAATAAATATATAGAATTATTTACTAAATAAATCACTCCTTAAATGAATATTCAAAATAATATTCGTTAATAATTAGATTCCAATAAGTATTTAAAATAATATTCAATAATGAGTCAAACTTTAAATGAATATTTGAAAATAATATTCATTTAATAAATAATCTTCTAAAAGAATATCCAAATAATATTCATTTAGTAATCAAAACTTTAAAGGAATAATCGAAATAATATTCCTTAAGTAAATAGAACTTTCAATGAATATTTAAAATAATATTCATCAAGTATATAAAACCTTAAATAAATATTCGAAAGTAAAATTCATTTAATAAATAACATTCTAATGAATATCAAAATATTATTCAATAAATAATCAACTCTAAATGAATATTCGAAACTAACATTCATTTAATATCTCTCGTCTGAGATAATACTCGAATAACATTCCTCGAAAGATTTCCAAGTAATTGATACTTTATGGAAATATAAATAACGTTTAATAATAACAATCATCAGATAAATAATAATCTGTCGTTGGAATCCCTCCGGGTTTCCATGACTATCTATATCTCAAAATACCGACTCCCGGTCTATATTTAGAATGAATATCATATGCCCTTCGCTAAGGGTCTTACCAAAACAATCCGGCTTATCATTGATAATTCGTATCTAGTCTATAAGCCAATATCAATTTAGGGAACAAGTATATCATAATATAATTTGACAATAGGCATGCATGCTATGGCATATGTATCAGAAACAACAGATATACATATTATCACAACAACAGTTCCAAGGTATTGGAAATTTGCCTGGTAATCGGGTGTGGGTAGAGATAGCGTGTCCTGGGTCTGCTCGATGATCTATAAACAATCAGAACATTCGAGATTAACCACTTAACACCTTTTAAAAGTCTAGGTATAAATTTCACTTAAATCGAAACACGTTTTCGAATTATCTCGTTATACACCTTTTAGTGTAACTCTTTTTATTACTGATACGATCCGACATTTGTTCGTCATTACGACATGTCATCATACCCACACTCGGTATATACATAAGTCATATAAGTTCTAAAGTCGATTGATTATGAACCGAGATTATACCTCGAGTGTTATCGTTCGTTTTTTAAGTGTTTTACCAAAGTTATAACCAAGCGGCTTTTTTAGGGGTTCGTTCGCGTTTAACTTTGATTCCAACATTTTTATAAAATCGGAAAACGATCCGTTTCACATGAGGTTTTCTCTCACACCTTCCTTTTTACCTCTAGTATTTAATTACCAAGATTCGCCACTGACTTACGTATTTTACGAGGGTTCAATTTCAGTTACGAATTCTCGTTTACGGTTTCGAACTACTTTTCGTAATTTGACCATAACTCCTAACCGTAAGTCGGAATGTTTCGATTCTTGTGCCAAAACGATCTATGACTCGAGAACTATAAGGTCAGTCCATAATATCATTAAGGTCAGGCATCTATCCTAACTGTTATGCACGAATTGTTAAGGTCTAAAGAAAATCGGGCATTACGACGGCTGTAAATCGAACATTTATAATTTCATTTCATCAACACCAAGCCACACCGGGCATACCATACATCTTACATACATTATACTCATCTTATAAGTCCAATAACAGTTCACTTTAGAACCATAATCATCATGTCTCATAATCAACAAAATCAATTACATAATCATGCTTACATGCTTATCATAACATCTAACTTATAACTAATCTAAAAATCACCAAGAACACCATAAAACTTAAAATAAAACCTAGGGTTTGAGATGTACATACCTTCCTTGAAGTGTTCTAAGACCTACTAAGCATTTATTATCTCTTGCATATCCTTAACCAAGCTTAGATCATTCAAACAAATCAAGAAATCAAAGATTAGATCTTGAAAACACTATTTATTATCACTTTGATGATTTTTGAAAACTATGCTAGAGATGGAATTTGAAGCTCAAATTTCTAGGAGATCATGTTGATATAGTAAGGAACTAACATGATTTATTTCATGGCCATTGAAGGTCAAGAGGTTGGACTTTGATTTTTCTAAAAAGAGCAGATTTTTTTTGCTCTTCATGGAGTTCTTGGCTTTGCTTCCTTTGTTTTGCTTTATGCCTAAATAATTGTAATACTTGGCATATATCTTGGATGCATCCTTTACTTTTGTGTTGTTAGCTTGCTAGTGGTCCAAGTGTTGCCCTTCTATTGGTCCACTTGTTGGCACCACATTAAGCATACCCTTTTTGGAACAATTGCAACTTCATCACTACACTTGTAGTTGACTTACATGAAAATCACTTTGCTTACCCTTACTCCATCCACTTGCACATGTTTGTCTCTTGGTTCTCTGCTTGCTTCTTTGTCCGGTTATTACTCAATTCATTGATCGTTTAAAGGAATATCTCGAAGATTTCTAATTAGGGTTTTACCGGAAACCATCTTACTATTTATACTATCATTCTCAATTCTCTTTAATAATTCTTGAATCCAAATTCCTTAAATCTCTTCAATAAACCCTTAAGTCTTTAAGTGTCCAGGAAATTCTCGGGGAAAATAAAAGTACTATTTTTCAGAATCCGATAGCTTTTACATACACTTATTTTCCCCTGGATCACTAATACGAACTCGGAAATCCGTTCCGAATACTTCTATATAGTGTCGTCTCATAATATTCCATCAAAATCACTATTCATCCATTTTTCTTTACTCATCCTCTTAGGGTTGTACAATTGTCCCTAATCTCTTTCAATCGTTCCTTAACCTTTTTACGGACCTACTGGACCAATAACAAATATCGATTTGGATGACATAGGAATAATCTTCTCCTTTAGAATTATCAAATCTCAACTCCCTAGGAGATAAATAATTCTTATCTAAAGTGTCAACCAATAGTATTCTTCATGGCATATAAACATTTGAATCCAAATCTATTCCTTTCATTCATTATCTCAATCGTTACATCGTAGTCGTAATCACTACTCGTCATTACCTCAGTACATAATAAAAAGTTTTAATTATATCCAAAATTTGGGGTTTTTACAGTCTCCCCTCCTTAAAAGGATTCCGTCCCGGAATCAGGTAGGAAGCAAAGAGTCGTTTGCCTGTCGTTCACTTTTTAGCTTCCCGGTCAATTCTTAGTCGTTCTACCCTTCCTCAGCACATCTTCTAGTGCTACAATCCATACTGTATCCTTTTCCATCTACTTGGCTACTTTTCGTACAACACACTATCCGGGTTATGCTCTTACTCAGTCTTATCCTTATTGATACCTGCAGTGTCTTTGGTATCATTATCGTGATGCGAATTCGGAGATAACCTCGCTCGCACTATGCATTTCCTGATCGCTTTAATCTTCGCAATCTCGATCAATATAGAGAAGTGGAAAGATTTATTGAGAGATCACTATAATCAATTGAACATTTGTTATATTGCATCGTTTGTACAGAAGGGGGCCAGCCTTTAGTAATTGACAAGCAATTAAACAAGTTATGGTATTCCACTTAGACTTCTATCACATAGACAGATAGTCACGTAGCAGTACCTCCCCTCCTTAAAGGGTTGTTCTTCTCAATTCATAAAGGAGATGAATAAGAGAGAAGAAAAGAAAATAATTTTAAAAGATTATAGAAAGTTTTAATGATTGTAAAATATCATACTCAGAAATTACCTCTGAACTATAGAGGTTCATTAAGGAAGAAATTAATCATAATTATATCCAATACTATTTGATCGCAATCTCACGTGTCAACATATCTTGCTGCTTTGTCCACTATTCTATGGACCTATACTCTGGTTCAACCTTAGCAACACTCACTTCAGAAAATTCCTTCAACCTTTCAGGTTAAATCTTAGTTTCTCGCTTGACACCATCTTTACTGACATTCCATGTGACGCTACTAGCTTCTTTTTTTTCATATCTATAATATTAACACTATCAGGTTGTCATCCCGAGAATTCATCGGAAAACCCATTTATTAATCCATTCCTAACATTCCTTGCTTCATATTCCGTAGTTATCTTCCCCATCTTTTCTTTATCAATCACATCCTTCTTATTATTTGATTCTTATTTACTTCTGTTATTTACTTCCACCTTCGTCTCTTTATTCATCTTTTGCACTTGGTACCTCCTTATTGGTATCCCGTTACATTTACTCTATAATCATCACATTATTCCAATTTAAACTTTCCGAAATGAATTTGGCCGGTCCCTTTAGCTTAGATCCAATATAATCTACTTCCGCCGACCTTGTTTCTCATCACTTGTTCTTTTCTACCCGTGATTTTCCACAGGTTGTTCTTCGTAAGTCAGACCAGGTCGTATATCTACCTACTCGTACTCTTATCATCTATCGATCATCTACATTTTACTGGTGTAGCCTTGCCACATGAAACACGCTACGATCATGCTATAATTTTTAGGGGTAAGGCTGGCTCGAATACCACTTTCCGAACACTTTTAAACTCTCAGGTGGCCCAATAAGTCACGGGCTCAACTGCACTTCCCTCCAAGTCTCATTAATTCTTTCCACGGGAATACATTTAGCATCATGAATCATCAACCTCATATTCTCTATCTTGTTTGCGCAGAAGTACACTAACACAAACTTGCTTGTCATTCATCAACATGCCATTTAGCTCATTAATAGCAGCACTTTCTTTATCTTTACGTTGTCATCTACTCTCTTAGAAGAATCACCTTCGCTTATTGTTTATGTAGTGCGTTAATAGCTCACCATACGGGTTTCAATCCTTTAGGGAGACAAAGTAATCACTATTCCTTATCTACAAGGAACACTTCCTGAATTTGATGTAGATATTACATGAAGTAGATAAAATTGCATAAGGGTTTCAAGCATTGCAGCTATGTCAGGTTGATGAAACTATCACTCATGCAGCTTCCATAAAAGACTGGAAACTTAACGATTTACTTCGTCAATTTTGTATCACGGTCCCGGTTTGCCTCAAAACGGGACCTTCTAAGGTACGTAATATGCTTAAGACTCCATCAGGAATCGAATCTTTACTTAAACTATTATTACCGTCAATTCTTGCACAGTCATCAGAAGGAATGTAAATTCCTCCATTCCGATATGACCTTCAAGGTCCTTCCAAATATCATTCTGTTTCTTCGGTATGAACATTTGTAATTATTCCTTTATACTTAGACTGTCGGCCACCTCATTGGCCTTTCCTGATAATAATAATTTCTGGTAATCCTTGTTCTCTAGATACATTTCAATTCAAATTTTTCTACCTCATTCTCATCACTGTTGGGTGAAAGCATTCTCCCTTAAGCTCTGCTGAAGGAGAAAAATATATCTATCAGTCTTTTTCCATAAGTCGTTGCTTCCACCTACCCATGGGAACTTTATCACATTTATTCCCAATCTTACTTAGGATACTTCTTTTCTAATTTCTTTCCTTATCTTAGGATACTCTCAACCTTTATAGGTTCAATCCATACTTCCTCAGGGTTTCATACATGCCTCATCTGGTATATTGTTATTGTGTCTTACATTCTCTTCCAAACTTCTAGTTGGAAACTCAGAAGATTAACTTTTCCTTGTAAGGTTTCTTAGGTCGTCCTCATCATTCCTCCTGTATTTTCTAGGTACAGGGTATATCAAAACGTCATTGATCAATACTCTAATAATTCTATCTCTGTTCTTTCCAGAACTGTTTTTAATAATCTTTACAGGTCATTGTTGCCTTAGCAAATCCAACTCATATCATCTGAATACACAATGTCTTTATTAGGGTTAGTGCCATCCCTTGTGCATTCCCCAGGGTTTGCCTTACTTTATGGATATCCTATCCTTAATTCAACTGCCAAGGAATTCTTGCATCCTATACTTGGCAATCAAATCATGTATCCTTAATAAGGGTCTCTTTTCAATCATTCTCATTTGATAATCGATCGGTGGCTTAATGCTAACCTCTTCTTTCAGATAGTTGTCAGCCTATTTGGCCTTCCAAAAGGCAACGTATGCCTATCTGCTCTCTTACAGAACTTGGTAATGGTAGCAAGGATGTTTTGGAAGATATTGGTCGAGTTCAACATGAATCTCTTACTACTTATCGTTCTTCTCAAAGGTTCTTGCCTTAGACAAAATTTCTACAGCATACTGATCCATCTCTGACCATTTCTATACTCTCTTCATAAACCTTCATTGTTTACTTCCCTTAGTCATAATATATTCATGGTATTCATGATACCCTAACATCATACATCTCAAGTCATTATACTTCCATTTTTACTCGTAATCTTGGACAATCATATACACATGAATCACTTTAGTACGGGTGACCCCATTTCAAAAGTCTAGTAAATTCCCAATCCAAACATGGGTTGCATAGGGTTCAGTAGAAGATTCCTACAATCTCATTAATATTTCCTTTATATCAGAAGCCCTGGCAGTCGGTGCTTACTTAGAAGCAACCCTGCTTTGTCCTTTCATTGCTGGTCTAGTCACTTGATAATCCTTTGTGACTTAGTCTCAACTGACCACACTAAAATAAAAATATAAGATTTTAGGGGTTGGCTAATTAGAATTACTTTTCTAGCAATTACTGGCATAGTGCCTTCTACTTTGATACCTTTCTACCTTTCCAAAACTTTACTTCATATAAGTCTTAATCGGCTACTCAGCGCCGTCTCCGGTCACCTTTCCTCTATTTTTATCTTTTCCACTATTCTTATCACTCCCACGTGCCACGTAAGCTTACCATTCCTGGCATAACAGCCTTTTCACTTAAGTCAATCCCGGAGTTTCTCAGTCCGGCTGGTTTCTTCTTAACATTTCCTGTTTTCGTCCAATCTCACTTCACCATTGTATTTCTACAATCAATCGCGATAACCGGGGTCTGTCCACCAACCCATATAGCGGCTACCTTACCCAATTCACGGGGTTTGCCCCAGTTTCTACTTTCTTCCATGACGTTTTCTGATAATCATAAAGATAAGGTTTGCCAAAATTCGTTGAAGTTCTTCCTAGAACTAGAGAAATTTTGGTCAATCTATCCATCTACTGGGAACATTAAGGAGACCAGTTTCGAAATCTGAAGAATAGTTCTATGGACCTCCAAGCAGCTAGAACCAGAAGCAGTCATAATTAACGAAATAATCGTCAGCATATTGGAAGTTTAACCACTGAAGAGGAACCAATTATAAACATCCCTTAGAAGGGAATAAACAGTTTCAAACTGAAACCTATCACAACATCTTGATACCTATACGTCCTGATATTCAATATTTCCCAATGTCAGTCTACCTAACCACTAGTCTCAGAAGGAACATTATCGTCGGAGTTGGTTGTTCCACAAAAATTGGCATTACTAAGGCCATCCGAACTTGGTGAACCATGCTGTCTGAATGCATCCGCAAGTACTTTGTCGTGCTGCGCAAGCACACATCCTAATCTTTTATGCGAAGCGTCGTTGGAAGCAGTCTCCTTTTTCTATTAAACAATGCCAACTCTTGGTCATTACCAATTTCATCTTTTAGCTCCAGGAAGATTTTCTCACATTTTTCTCTTTAACTGCTAATCGTATTACTTGATCCGTTATAATTCCGCGTCGGAGTAAACTTAAGGTAACTACTATAATCCATTCAAAGAAAAGAAAGAATTTAATATTCCTCTGAATCACATGCATCTAACGTTTCTGGTTCATCATTTCACTGAGTTAAATTAACCCTATACTTAGTCTCTGACAATAGTCTCATTACGAGTTCATCTTGACTCACTGGTCTTATCTTGCGGTAGGTTCTGAGATCATTGTCTTGCTTACTACTTCCTTATATAACTTTATCCAATCATGCTGTCACTTTCCAATGTTTTCACTTTCTAACCGATTCATTCATAAAATGGACATTTTCCTGAATAAAACAACTTCATCAACCTCAATTTGGTTCCATAAATTACAACCTATGACATCTGCCTTCTCATGGCGAATTATTATTGACAATATTCATACTTATTCATTTATCAAATGATATGGCACTTACTGCCTCTTCTCAACTATTCCTAGGGACTCTGCTCCTCGTCTTATATCGATGCCTTTGATAATCATACATCCTTCTAGCACTTTTTTCGTTAATATGAAAGTCTCTAATGATTCTCATCTATTCCCGTATAAGATCTCAAGTAATTCTTCCAATCCGTCTTACTTGCTCGTACTACCTCCAGTAGTCCGGCCACGAATCCAACATGAATCTTTAGTTCTCTTGCTAAAAGCTTAGTTCTTTATGCCCACTTTTCTGAGCACTATACCTTAATCATTTCAGTCTTTCTGGCTATAGCCCTCATTCCTCGAGGGTAAGCTCCTTATCCTAACAGGATTTTCCTTATCTGCTGGAACCTCTTCCGGGTCTCCAGTAGGGTACTCTATTGAATTTACCCGCTGATCTTCAGCATATAATAAAGCATCATCATGCTGCTGCTCGTATGCCTCAAGGTTTGTCGCCTTACTTGTCGATACGATATCAAGCTAAGTTACTATCATGATACTTAATAGTTCCCATAATGGTTTTATAGGTCATCACTACATTAAGTAGTCCGACTATGAACTTGGCAAGAGTTCTTATTATCTTAATGAATTTATTGTTTTAACGTCGCCTCATCTCTGGGGTTTATAACGTACGCTCTGATACCACTTCTGTAACACCCCCAGATCCGGGGTCAGGGATCTGGTCGTTACCGACTCAATTCCCATCCACAATTCAACATAAATAATAAATTACAACCTTGTGACCCAAAATAATAACATAAAACACACCCGTTATAGTCCCAGAGATGAAATCAGAGTAACTACCAAATTTTATTAAGCACATTATGAGTTCTTACAATCCAAAAAGAATTACAATGTGAATACATACTCTTTGCCATCCATTATCATAAGTCATACCAGCCCATATATTTGGTACTGAAACAATGAATCTATTCTACCCATAGCTTTCTCTTCGACTCTGGTAGTCTCATCATCCCCGCCAGCATCGAGTGCGCCTTGTGCGAGTCATCTGGTCTAGCTGTTGTTGTGATATAATAATAAAGCAAGGGTGAGCACTAGCCCACCAACAATAATGTTTAACTGAACGATAATATATAACAGTTCAAAAGTATCTTTCAAACCATATGCCATGCATTTACGGAAATGATGCCAGAATAACATGAACGATGAAGTTACGAGGTAACTCAAAATACATATATAGGTGGGAATATCTGCTATGTCGAAGATAAGCCAGCTATTATCATTTATCATATAAAGAGGAACTTGCAAGGAAAATATTGCAATTCCAGTTATTAACATTTTTCGAAGTCCTACAACCTGAAAGAAGTCTCTTCGATACGTGTTGCAGAAGACACCGTCAACCTGAAAGAAGTCTCTTCGATACGTGTTGCAGGGAATTCCCAATTTGGGAGATGAACCAATACTGAAGTTATCACACGCCAGCTGTCCCACTCCCTGATGATCAGTCGGGGATGGTACAGCCCAATATTAATAAATATTCCAAGAATATTTATTAACTAAATAATAATTACGGAATATTATTAAGTCATAATATTGCTCGTAAGTAATCCTCGAATGAATATATAGAATTATTTACTAAATAAATCACTCTTTAAATGAATATTCAAAATAATATTCATTAATAATTAGATTCCAATAAGTATTTAAAATAATATTCAATAATGAGTCAAACTTTAAATGAATATTTGAAAATAATATTCATTTAATAAATAATCTTCTAAAAGAATATCCAAATAATATTCATTTAGTAATCAAAACTTTAAAGGAATAATGGAAATAATATTCCTTAAGTAAATAGAACTTTCAATGAATATTTAAAATAATATTCATCAAGTATATAAAACCTTAAATGAATATTCGAAAGTACTATTCATTTAATAAATAACATTCTAATGAATATCAAAATAATATTCAATAAATAATCAACTCTAAATAAATATTCGAAACTAACATTCATTTAATATCTCTCGTCTGAGATAATACTCGAATAACATTGCTCGAAAGATTTCAAAGTAATTGATACTTTATGGAAATATAAATAACGTTTAATAATAACATTCATCAGATAAATAATAATCTGTCGTTGGAATCCCTCCGGGTTTCCACGACTATCTATATCTCAAAATACCGACTCCTGGTCTATATTTAGAAAGAATAGCATATGCCCTTCGCTAAGGGTCTTACCAAAACAATCCGGTTTATCACTGATAATTCGTATCTAGTCTATAAGCCAATATCAATTTAGGGAACAAGTATATCATAATATAATTTGACAATAGGAATGCATGCTATGGCATATGTATCAGAAACAACATATATACATATTATCACAACAACAGTTCCAAGGTATTGGAAACTTGCCTGGTAATCGGGTGTGGGTAGAGATAGCGTGTCCTGGGTCTGCTCGATGATCTATAAACAATCAGAACATTCGACATTAACCACTTAACACCTTTTAAAAGTCTAGGTAAAAATTTCACTTAAATCGAAACACGTTTTCGAATTATCTCGTTATACACCTTTTAGTGTAACTCTTTTTATTACTGATACGATCCGACATTTGTTCGTCATTACGACATGTCATCATACCCACACTCGGTATATACTTAAGTCGTATAAGTTCTAAAGTCAATCGATTACGAACCGAGATTATACCTCGAGTGTTATCGTTCGTTTTCTAAGTGTTTTACCAAAGTTATAACCAAGCGGGTTTTTTAGGGGTTCGTTCGCGTTTAACTTTGATTCCAACATTTTTATAAAATCGGAAAACGATCCGTATCACATGAGGTTTTCTCTCACACCTTCCTTTTTACCTCTAGTATTTAATTATCAAGATTCGTCACTGACTTACATATTTTACGAGGGTTCAATTTCAGTTACGAATTCTCGTTTACGGTTTCGAACTACTTTTCGTAATTTGACCATAACTCCTAAACCGTAAGTCGGAATGTTTCGATTCTTGCGCCAACACGATCTATGACTCGAGAACTATAAGGTCAGTCCATAATATCATTAAGTTCAGGCATCTATCCTAACTGCTATTCACGAATTATTAAGGTCTAACGAAAATCGGGCATTACGACGGCTATAAATCGAACGTTTCTAATTTCATTTCATCAACACCAAGCCACACCGGGAATACCATACATCTTACATACATTATACTCATCTTATAAGTCCAAGAACAGTTCACTTTATAACCATAATCATCATGTCTCATAATCAACAAAATCAATTACATAATCATGCTTACATGCTTATCATAACATCTAACTTATAACTAATCTAAAAATCACCAAGAACACCATAAAACTTAAAATAAAACCTAGGGTTCAAGATGTCCATACCTTCCTTGAAGTGTTCTAAGACCTACTAAGCCTTTATTATCTCTTGCATATCCTTAACCAAGCTTAGATCATTCAAACAAATCAAGAAATCAAAGATTAGATCTGGAAAACACTATTCATCATCACTTTGATGATTTTTGAAAACTATGCTAGAGATGGAATTTAAAGCTAAAATTTCTAGGAGATCATGTTGATATAGTAAGGAACTAACATGATTTATTTCATGGCCATTGAAGGTCAAGAGGTTGGACTTTGATTTTGCTAAAAAGGAGCAGATTTTTTTTTTGCTCTTCATGGAGTTCTTGGCTTTGCTTCCTTTGTTTTGCTTTATGCCTAATAATTGTAATACTTGGCATATATCTTGGATGTATCCTTTACTTTTGTGGTGTTAGCTTGCTAGTGGTCCAAGTGTTGCCCTTCTATTGGTCCACTTGTTGGCACCACATTAAGCATATCCTTTTTGGCACAAATGCAACTTCATCACTACACTTGTAGTTGACTTACATGAAAGTCACTTTGCTTACCCTTACTCCATCAACTTGCACATGTTTGTCTCTTGGTTCTCTTCTTGCTTCTTTGTCCGGTTATTACTCAATTCATTGATCGTTCGAAGGAATATCTCGAAGATTTCTAATTAGGGTTTTACCGGAAACCATCTTACTATTTATACTATCATTCTCAATTCTATTTAATAATTCTTGAATCCAAATTCCTTAAATCTCTTCAATAAACCCTTAAGTCTTTAAGTGTCCAGGAAATTCTCGGGGAAAATAAAAGTACTATTTTTCAGAATCCGACGGCTTTTACATACACTTATTTTCCCCCTGGATCAATAATACGAAATCGGAAATCCGTTCCGAATACTTCTATATAGTGTCGTCTCATAATATTCCATCAAAATCACTATTCATCCATTTTTATTTACTCATCCTCTTAGGGTTGTACAATTGTCCCAAATCTCTTTCAATCGTTCCTTAACCTTTTTACGGACCTACTGGACCAATAACAGATATCGATTTGGATGACATAGGAATAATCTTCTCCTTTAGAATTATAAAATCTCAACTCCCTAGGAGATAGATAATTCTTATCTGAAGTGTCAACCAATAGTATTCTTCATGGCATATAAACATTTGAATCCAAATCTATTCCTTTCATTCATTATCTCAATCGTTACATCGTAGTCGTAATCATTACTCGCCATTACCTCAGTACATAATAAAAAGTTTTAATTATATCCAAAATTTGGGGTTCTTACACCAATCTTGATTTGTTTCTTACAATCATACCAGATTCATCTAGTTTGTTTCTGAAAACCCATTTAGCACCAACAATAGATCTATCTTTAGGTCTTGGTACCAGTTTCCAAACTTTGTTCCTCTCAAACTCATTCAATTCTTCCTGCATTGCTATTACCCAATCAGGATCCTGTAAGGCTTCTTCAACCTTCTTAGGTTCATTCTTTGAGAGAAAACAATTGTACAAGCATTCATTTTGAATTGATCTTCTAGTTCGAACACCACTATTTGGATCACCAATAATCAAATCTTCAGTATGATCCCTTGTCCATTTTTTAACAGGTGGTAGATTACTCCTGCTAGACTCTCCCCCTAAGTTAGTGGTATTTCTTGTAGAAGAGTGTTCATTCCCTTCAAAAGCTCCCCCTTGATCAGTAGAATCTGAAAGACTAGTCTAATCCTGACCAGTACTGTGTTCTCCTTGATTGAATTGCTCCCCCTCAACAGTAGCATTCCTTTGAGAAGCAATAGATATTTCCTCTGGAGAACCTTCATCATCACTGGAGAGAATCTCAGAATACTTAAGATTTTCAAATTCCAGATTGTCATGGCTTTCATCAGTTTTCAAAATTCCAAACTTCTTATCATCAAATGCAACATGAATTAATTCCATAACAATTTGAGTTCTGAGATTGAATACTTTGAAGGCCTTTGATGTTGAATATCCTAGAAATATTGCTTCATCCGATTTGGCTTCAAATTTTCCAAGTTGTTCTGTATGAACTTTCAGGACATAGCATTTGCATCCAAAGATGTGAAAGTATTTCACACTTGGTTTCTTTCCTGTGATCATCTCATAGGGAGTCTTACCATGAGCATTTACCAAGGTACAGTTTTGAGTGAAACATGCAGTGTTGATAGCTTCTGCCCAGAAATAGGTTGGAAGCTTTGCATCCGCAAGCATGGTTCTTGCTGCCTCTATGAGAGTTCTATTCTTTCTTTCTACTACACCATTCTGCTGAGGTGTTTCAGGTGTAGAAAACTGTTGAGTAATTCCATTGTCTGCACAATACTCCTCCATTGTAGAATTCTTAAATTCTGTACCATTGTCACTTCTGAGCACTTTGACCTTGTACTCAGAGCTATTTTGAATATTCTTGACAAGTTCAATGATTTGCTGAGGAGCTTCATCCTTGTTGTGTAGAAAGAATACCCATGTGAACCTTGTGTAATCATCCACTATAATTAGAGCATATCTTTTCTTGTTGATGGACATAATGTTTACTGGACCAAATAAATCAAGATGCAGCATGTAAAAGGTTCAGTAATTGAACTTTCTGTCTTGCTCTTGAAAGTGGTTCTTCTTTGTTTTCCAAGCTGGCAAGCATCACAAAGTCCATCTTGCACATAATTTGCCTGATGTAGGCCTCTCACCAGATGGTGCTTAACAAGTTGATTAAGCTTCTTGAAGTTGATATGTGAGAGCTTCTTGTGCCAGTTCCAGCTTTCATCATTTGATGCCTTGCTGTAAAGACATCTGACAGTTCCTTTAGATGTGTCACTCAAGCTAGCTTCATATATGTTACCATGTCTCCGACCAGTCAGAACAATGTCTTCATTCTTTATATTCAAGATTTTGCACCCTTCACTGTCAAAGATTGATTGGTAACCCTTATCACCGAGTTGACTTATGCTTAAAAGTGTGTCTTTCAAGCCTTCAACCAGTGCTACGTTTTCTATGATGAAATTCCCCAAAATAATTGAGCCATATCCCAGAGTTTTTCCTTTGTTGACATCTCCAAAGGATATTACTGGGCCAGCTTTCCTCTCAAACTTTGTAAGCAGGGACTTCTTTCCAGTCATATGTCCAGAGCATCCACTGTCCAGGATAACTGAATGCTTCTTTCTAGTGCCCTTAACAGATGATGAAGAAGTTTTCGTTGGAGATCCAGGCTTGTCTGAAGCACTTGCCATCAATGCAATGTTGTCATAATCCAATTCATCTTCAGAATCACTGGAGTCTGCCCAATCCTTCTGTGTGACCATGAGTGCATTACCCTTCCATGAATTCCTAGGCTTCTTGCACTCACTAGCAAAGTGTCCAAGCTCACTGCAGTTAAAGCACTTGATCTTGGCTTTATCAAGCTTGATAATTGTACTCTTGCCTTTGTCACTCTTCTTCTCCTCTTTCTTCTGAAAAGATCCTTTGATAAATCTTCTCCTATTGAATCTTCCTTTATTGAAAGCTTTAGCAAACATAGCAAAGAGTTCTTGCATCTCTGATTCAGAATCATTATCTTCAGAGTCTATATCTGTAGTCTCTAACTCAGAGCTTTCTTTGCTCTTCTTCTTCCTCAAGTCTATTTCAGTAGATTCAGACTTTTCTTCTAGAAGCTTCTTTGATTCAGATTGAGCAGTGAGTGCAACAGTTTTCATCTTTCCTTCACTCCTGCTCTTTTTCTGCTGCTTGTCAAGTTCATAAGCTCTCAATTTTCCATAAACTGCTTCTAATGATATTTCATCCAGATCATTAGCTTCCTCAACTGCAGATATCTTCCCATTGTAGAAATCAGGAAGAGCTTTCATGAACTTAGTATTCATATCCTCCAAGTCATAATATTTACATGCATAGCCATCTCATTGATGAGTTTAGTAAACCTATCAAAGGTGTCAGTAAGTGACTCACCAGACTTCGATTCAAAGTACTCATACTATTGTATGAGAAGTGTCCTCATATTCTTCCTGACAGGTTTTGTTCCTTCACAGTGAACCTTTAGATTGTCCCATATCTCCTTAGCAATTTTACAAGAGAGAACATAGTTGGTGAGAACAGAATCAAGACTGTTGAATAGTATGTTTCTCACTTTAGCATCCTTAAGAACGTTCTCCTTTTCCTTATCTGTCCATTCAGATTTAGGCTTCTCTGTTGTATGTTCTCGAACAACTTTTCCATCGACAGTTGCTTGAGGAACAAGCCTTGTTGGAACAAAAGGCCCATCTTTGATTCTGTCAAGATAATCACGATCTGTTGCTTCCAGGTGATGCAACATCTTCACTTCCCATAAAGTATATTCGTTTCTCTTGTGCATAGGGATCTTAGTATTACCATCCATGTAACCAGACATGATTGCAGATCTTTATGATTATTCGAAATCAACCTGCTTTGATACCAATTGTTAACTCGAATAACTTGTAGAATGGGGGGTTGAATACAAGTTATATAATCGTGTCTGATTTTTGCTTGATTAGATGAACAAGAACAAACGAATAAATCAAACTTTGTTTGTATTAAATAAATCAAATACAAACTGTACCAAAGGTGTACAATACCTTTAGCAGCTGCTGACAATACAAATCTCTCTCTCTCTCTCTGTTTGTTTCGAACTCTCTAATACAAACCTTATACAGAGCTTCACACGATATGTACTCTAAAATTCACAATTCGCTCTTTTTACAATGATATTGAGAGAGTATTTATAATGCTACCTATCAACTAATAACAGGATTATAATCTATCTATGACAATGTTCTGCCGTCTAGTTGATATTCCATCAATAGAGAATTTGTTTCCTTCACGATATCTTCTTGCTTGTTCTTCAAAACAACGATCCTGTTTTATAGCACTTGCCTGTTTCTATAGCATCCATAATGACATCATTAGTAACATGACTGATATCAGGATTTCCCATTGCATCAGGATCTGGTCATCCCATCAGTATTTGATCAGGATCTGACTTGCTGTATCAGGATCTGCTCTTAGTTCCTGAAATGTAGTCTCTGACGCACTGTTCCTGACTAAACTCTACAGATTACTGTCTAACACATATATCATATACATAAGATCAGGATATACAAGAAGTATTAGCAAAATTCTATTCTCAACATCACAACTTATGAATTATTCCTAACAGTCTTTGAATAAATCAGGATATCGTCAATGAACACTATGACGCACTTATCTAGGTATTGTATAAACACTCGATTCATCAGGTCCATAAAAGCTGTTGGCGCATTTGTTAGCCCAAAGAACATCACCAGGAATTCATAGTGTCCGTACCTGGTGCAAAATGCGGTCTTTGGTATGTCCTCCTGTTTAATCTTTAGTTGGTGATACCCGGTCCTCAAGTCTATTTTCGAGAAGTAGACCGCTCCTTTCAGCTGGTCAAATAGGTCATCGATTGCAAGAACCCAGATTTTTGGTAGGAATTAAAACTTTTATAATGTAATGGAGTATAAGTGTAATAGTGGTTTCGGTGAATGACTATTTAATGAATTTGGATTCAAATGTTTATATGCCATGAACAATGCAATTGGTTGACCACTTAGATAAGAATAATCTATCTCCTGGAAAGTAAGACATGGAAAATTCCAAAGAGGAAGGTTATTCTCATGTCATCCAAATCGATATCTGTTATAAGTCCAGTGGTTCCGTAAAAGGGTTAAGGAACGCTCGAAAAAGCGCGAGGACATTTTTCTAATTATAAGAATTAAAGAGAAAATAAGCAATGAATAGTGTTTTTGGTGGAAATTGGAATATTATCAGAAGACGCTATACAGGAGTGTTCGGAACGGATTTCTGAGTTCGTATTAATGGCCGATAGGCAATATAAGTGTATGTAAACGATATCAGATTCAGAAAAATAGCACTTCTATTTTCTCCGAGATTTCCCCGGACACGAAAGGATTTAAGGATTTTTTAAAAAGATTTAAGGAATTTAAATTCAAGAATTATAAAGATAGATTGAGAATGGTAGTATAAATATTAAGAAGGTTTCCGGTAAAACCCTAACAAGAAATACTTGAGATATTCCTCCGAACGATCAATGAAAATGAGCAATAACTGGACAAGGAAACAAGCAGAGAACAAAGATGCATGCATGTGCAAGTGGATATGATCAAGGAACTAAGTAGTTATAAGCTAACTAGCAACATTAGCAATCAAACCAATTAGTTAGCTTAATCTTATCATCCTACCACTAAACACCAACACTTGTCCATTTAAATTGCATCATCCATGACCAAGCACTTTAATAAAGTAGCTTTATGCCAAGATATTATCATAATAATGCTAGTTAGATTAGATTAGAGCAAGAGAAGCCAAGCAAAACACCATCTCCTCCATTTTCTTTCCATTCGGCCAAGTGCATAATTCCAAAATCAAAATCCCACTTCCAACCATTCTTTGATCTCAATATTTTTATGGTGAGTACTACATTTCATATCATAGTTATCCTATGAATTTGAGCCTCAAATTCCAAGTCTAGCATATTTAATAAAATCATCAAAGATGATGATGAATAGTGATTTCAAGAAACTAACTTTGATTTCTTGTTTTCTTTGGTTGATCTAAGTTATATTAAGTCTATACAAGGACTAATCAAGGTTTATTAAGGCTTTTACATACTCCAAGGAAGGTATATCTCTTAAGAACCCTAGATCTTACTTTGAGTTTATGGATGTTCTTGGTGGTTTTTAGCTTAGTTATGATTATGGTGTTATTTTAAGCATGTAAACATGATTATGTAGTTAGCTTTGTTGATTTAAGAGGTATGATGATTTTGATGGTGTAGTGAGATGTTCTTGGACTCGTTAATATGAATATCATGTGTATAAGATTGATGGTATGCCCGGTGTGGCTTGGTTGTGATGAAATAAATTTGGAAATGTTCGAATTATAGCCGTTGTAATGCCGAAATTTCGTTAAACCCTTAAAATTCGAGCATAACAGTAGATATAAAGGTCTGGTCTTGATGAATATAAGACCTACCCTTATAGATCTCGAGTCATAGATCGTTTTGGCGTGAGAATCGAAGCAAACGGACTTACGGTTTAGGAGTTATGGTCAAAATTGTAAAAGTGATTCGAAACCATAAGTGCGAGTTCGTAACTGAAATTTAACCCCCATAATATTACTAATTCAGTGGCGAATCTTAGTAATTAAATATTAGAGACCATAAGGGAGGTGTGGGAGAAAACCTCATGTCAAACGGATCGTTTTTCGATTTTATAAAAAATGTTCGAATCTAAGTTAAGTCCGTAGAACCCCTTAAAAGAGCACTTGGTTATAACTTTGGAAAGTCACTTAGAAAACGATCAATGAATCTCGCGGTATAATCTCTTGTAGTAAGCGACCAACCTTAGAACTTACATGGCTTAAGTACCTACCAAGTGTAAGTGTAACGACATGCCTTACTAACGAACAAGTGTCGAATCATAACGGTGATTAATAAGAGTTACACTAGAGGGTGTATAACGAGATAACTTGAAAACGTATCTTAACCTAAGATAAATATACACTTAGCCTTTCAAAGGCGTTAAGTGATTAATCTGGAATATTCTGATTATTTATAGATCACCGGACTGACCCAGGACACGCTACCCCTACCCGAGTACCAAGCAAGTTTCCAATACTTTGGAACTGTTATTGTGATAATATATATAATTGATTGTTGTTATACATATGCCATAGCATGCATGCGTGCTTTCAAATTATATTGTGATACTTGTTCCATGATTTGATGTTGGCTTATAAATTAGATACGAGATATACTAGTTATAATCCGGATATTGCTAAGACCCTTTGTGAAGGGCATATGTTCTCATTCTTTTAATATAGACCGGGAATCAGTATTTCTTGATATATTGTGATTATTTTATGTGGAAAATATTTAAGTAAATATTTTTCCATTATTATTTATTGAATATTATTTGAATGTTCATTCGAGATTATTTATTTAATGAATATTATTTTGAATATTCATTTGAGGTTATTGATTTAGATGAATATTATTTTTGAAAATTCATTTGAGTTTATTTATTTAATGAATAATATTTGGAATATTCATTTGAGCTTTATTTCTGTAAGGTATATTATTCTGAAAACCAATTTAAGGTCTTACTTATTTAGTGAATATTATTTAGAATATTCATTCGAGGAATTATTTATTTCGTGGATATTTTATATATTCGTTCGAGGGTTAATTATGAGCAATAGTTTATATTAAGAATATTCTGAAAATATTTATGTAAATAAATATCTTGAATATTTATTTAATTCTTTTAACTAGTTCTAAAAATAATTCACCTTATTCAAAAATGATCCTTGACATTCAAATACTATGTAAATTATTTCTGAGTCTTATTATTACTATTTTTATCAAGGAAGGTTCTCAAAAACTCCATTCTTCATTCGAGTCTATCTTCCAAATTATGAGGGAACCTTACTTGGGAGCTGTTATTTACTTGTTTGACTTTCCGGTCATAAATCTTTTAAAACTATTCTTTTCACTCGCAACTTGGTTGTTATTTATCAAGACGAGTCTCTGTGTTACTCCCTCATCGTTCGAGGGGTAAGATCGTTGGAACATGTCGATATCCATTAACAAGCAACTACTTGGGAAATATTGGTGAATTTTCCTTTCCAACTAGATACGACTACCTTGTGGAGTCCTATCAACAAGTATTCTACTTTGGGAAAGGGGGACAAGCTTTACGCTTCAGAGTCATGGATTTATTCGAAATAGGAGTATTTGTATAATGTGTAAGAGGCTGTGGGACAGTCCATCATTGAAACTGGTATAAGAGGCTGTGGGACAGTCCATCCTGGAAATAGGGTCCGAGTGGCGCCGGCCCTGACTAAGCCCAAAGATGGCTAGAGATTCGGCGTATAGTGGTGTCCATATATTCTTCCTTCTACATATAGAGAAGCAAATTTTGAGATGCACGACCTGCGACTGATCATCGTAAGGTGGTGTCATACGGCACGACATACTCCAGCATTGGTTCATCATCCAAATCTATTTATTTTCTGCAACATGAAGTATCAATCGTGTTGTCAAGGTTTGAAAACTGTTCAGAACTAAAAAGTACTCTGAAATACCTCGTAACTTCATCGTTTACATTATATTGGCACTATGTTCGTTAATGCATGGCATATGGTTTTCAAAGATATTTTTGAACTGTTATATATATTATTGTTCAGTATACATTATTGTTGGTGGGCTATTGCTCACCCTTGTTTTATTATTTATATCACAACAACATCTAGGTTTGATGACCCGCGTAAGGCACACTCGGCGCAAGCAGGTGACTCCAGTCGTAGGACTACCCGCTGATATTATTGCTGCCATTGCTGAGGTAGACTGGCAGCTTTTGTTTTCAACCGTAATTATATGTATAATTAATGTTAATCAACGGCAAGAACTTTTAAACTTATGTTGTAATCATTTTGGGTTGTAATAACTTATATTCGTGGATCCTATAATTAGAAGACTTATTTCAATTTCATCTCTGGGACTATAACTTGATGTGTTTGATGTGATATTATTGCAGGGTCATAGTGTGCTGTTTATTTATTTGGATTCAAGTTCAAGTATTATTGATGGAATTGAGACCGTAACGACCAGGTCCCCGACCCCGGATCTAGGGCTGCTATAGAAATGGTATCAGAGCGAGAGTTATATACCCCATAGATGATGCGACGTTATAATAATAAATTCACTAAGATAATAAGAACTCTTGCCAAGTTCACCTAAAACCCTTATGGGAACTCTTAAGTATCATGATAGTAACTTATCTCGTTATCGTATCGACTAGTAAGGCGACAGACCTTGAGGCTTACGTGTAGCATCACAAGGATGCTTTATTATATGCTGACGATTGGATTGTGGATTCGATAGAGTACCCTACTGAGAACCCGGAGGAGGTTCCAGCTAAGGAGGAGAATCCTGTTAAGGATAAGGAGTTTACCCTTGAGGAAATGAGGGCTGCAGCCAGAGAGACTGTAAGAGCTAAGGTATAGTGCTCAGAGAAGTAAGCATAAAGAACTGAGATATTATTAAGAAAACTAAAGATGCATATTCGATTCGTAGCCGGACTACCGGATGTAGTACCATCAAGTAAGAAGGATTGGAAGAATTACTTGAGATCTTATAAGGGGATAGATAAGAATCCTTAGAGACCTTCAGATTAATAAGAAAAGAGTTAGAGTGGTACATGATTATCAAAGACATCGATATAGGACAGGAAACAGAGTCTCCAGGAGTAGATGAGATAGAGGCAGCAAGTGCCATATCATTTAATGAATGGATTAGTGTGAATATTGTCAATAGTAATTTTCCATGAGAAGGCAGATTTTATAGGTTATAATCTATAAAGTCAAATTGAGATTGATGAGGTGGTTTGATTCAGGGAAATGTTCATTTTATGAATGGATCAGCTTAGAAAGTAAAGACATTGAGAAGTGATGGCATGATTGGATAAAGTTATATAAGGGAGTAGTAAGCGAGACGATGATCTTAGAACCTACAAGAGGGAAAGACCAGTGAGTTTGTGATAAACTCATAATAAGACTACTGTCAGGGTCTAAGTATAGGTTTATTTCAACTCAGTGAAATGACGAACCAGAAACATTAGATGTATGTGATTTAGAGAAATATTAAATTCTTTCTTTTCCTTGAATGGATACTTACATTAAGTTTACTCCGACGCTGAATCATGAAAAGGATTGAGTAATACGATCAGTGATTAAGAGGTAATGGAGAATGTTTTGAGGTGAAACCTGAAAGAGCAAGTGTATGCCAAGTTCTCGAAGTATGAATTCTAATAAAAAAAAGTTAAGTTATTAGGACATGCGATCAATAGTGAGTAGTGTTGGTTGACCCCGCCGAGTTAAAGGCAGTTTCAATTGAGAAAGGCCAACCACACCGACAAAGGTGAGAAATTTCATAAGATTCACCAGGTATTACCAAAGATTTGTTCAGGACTTTACAAATATTACAGTCCTGTAACCTGACTTATTTGTAAGACTAAGAAGTTTGAATGAACAGGAAAATGTGAGAAAATCTTCCTGGAGCTAAAAAGGAATTTGGAGGTGACCCAGCGTTGGCATTGCCTAATGGAAGAAGGAAGACTTTGTGATATATTATGACGCACCTCATATATGTTTAGGTGGTGTGCTTATGCAGCCCGACAGAGTAATTACGGATGCATTCGGATGGCACGATTCACCAGATTTGAATGGCCTTGATAGTGCTAATAATGTGGAATGACCAACTCCGACGGTAGTGGCCCTTCTGAGACTAGTGGCTAGGTAGACTGACATTTGGTAGTATCGATTATTAGGACGTATATGTATCAAGAAGATATGGCATGTTTCAGTGTGAAACTTTTGATTTCCCTTCTATGGGATGTATATATTCGGTTCCTTTCCCGTGGTTAAACTTCCAACTTTATGTCAATCATTCCGTTGTTATAACTGCTTACGATTGTACCTGCTTGGATGTTCATAGAACTGTTCTTTAGGTTTCGAAATTGATCTTCTTAGTATTACCAGTGGGTGGATAGATTAACCAAAATTTTCCTGATTCTTGAAAGAAATTCAACAAATTTTGGCAAACCTTGTCTTTCTTATTATCAGAGAACGTCACTAAAGAGAGTAGAAACTGGAGCGAACCCTGTGGATTAGGTAAGGTCTCCGCTATATGGGTTGGTGGACAGACCCTGATTATTACAATTGATTGAAGAGACAAAGTAATGAAGTTGAGATTGGACGGAAAAAGGGAAATGTATTTAAGAACCAAAACGGACTGAGAAATTCCGGGATTGACTTAAATGAAAAGGCTATTATGCCAAAGGTGTTAAGCTTATGTAGCACGTGGGATTGATAAGAGAAGTCGATTGAGACTTATATGGAGTAAAATTTCGAAAAGATCAGGAGGTATTGAGGAAGAGGGATGAACGAAGAGTGACAGCGCTCAAGTTGAGTGACTATGCTACTCTGGTACCTAAGATTGATGTGTAAAGGAAAGTAGTGAACAAATACAAAAAGAAAAAGTTTAAGAGTACGTGGGAAAAAGTATATTGATAAGCGTAACCTACCCTAGATATGTTATCTTCGCTATGGACGAAGGAGGTGCTATGCCGATAATTGCTAGAAAAGTAATGCAATTAGCTAACCCTAAACTCACATACTATAGCGCGGCCATTTGGGGCCATGTGGCAAAGAATTATAAAGTGACTAGACCAGCTATGTAAGGACAAAGCGGGGTGCTTCTAATCAAGCGCCAACCACGAGAACTTTGGATATGAAGTGAAGTGATTCAGGCACATGTGATTGACCAGCTTATGATCTAGAAAGAAAAATAAAGTGAATTGAGATACATGATGATGGGATTTTACATCAATGGAGGTTATGAAGAGTGTCAGAAGTGGTGTTGTATGATGCATAAATGTTATCTGAAACAGAATATCCTCAAGAAGAGGAATAGGTATTAAGAGATTCACGTTGAACTCGACCAATATCTTCTAGAACCTCCTTGCTACCATTACCAAGTTCTGTAAGAAGAGCAGATAGACATATATTGTTTGATGGAAGGTTATGTAGACTGACATCTATTCGAAAGAAAAGGCTAGCATTAAGCAACCTATAGATTATCAAGATGAGAATGATTGAAAAGAGAACCTTATTAAGGATATAGGATTTGATTTTCAATTACAGGATGTAGGTATTTCTTGAAAACAGAATCTAGGATAGAGTATCCATATATTCGGAGGAACCCTGGAGATGCACAAAGGATGGAATTAACCCTAATAAAGACATTGTGAATTTAGATGATATAAGTTGGATTGACCAAGGCAACAATAACCTTTAAGGATTCACTGGAATGAGTTTCGGAAGGTACCTAAATAGAATTGTTATAGGATTGATTAGTGATATTTTGATATACCTTGTACCTAGAAAATACAGGAGGAATGATGAATATGGCCTAAGAGATTTTACAAAGAGAGAGCTAATATCCTAAGTTTCAAAAAAATGGAAGTTGGTAGGGAATGTATGACCTAATAATAAAATGCCAGATGAGGCATGTGTTGTGACGCCCTCCCGACCTGGGTCCTAGATCGGAGAGTCACTGACACACATCTAGATGCAAACAACCTAAAATATAATATAAATATAACATGCTGACTGGCCCCAACACTACTATCCAAGATCTTTCACAGGTAATGATATGAAACAAGAAAGCCATCATCTAACTAATTATTATTACATGCATGAATTCAAAATATATTATTATTACAAACCAAAGTTCTCAACAGTTCTACTGCGAGTTCTCACAATTAACTAAAGATCCCCTCACTGAGCTGTTATTGCATCTACCTCGGGAGTTATCTCAAAACGGACCAACTCAGGGCCACGGTAGGTGCGCTTCCTTGCGGTTTGGATTGTACGAACCATGATTCTTAGATTACTGTCAAAAGGGTTAGACAAAATAATAATGAGCCAATGCTCAGCAAGTAACTAAAGATCTCAACTGAATATAATACAACAGGGTATTGCAAAAGATGACAGTAATTCAAGATGTGACATAACTATGCTGGAAGCGGTAAAAGCAATACTGGTATTTAGTAAAGACAGGATATCATTTTATATTTCAAAACTGTGTAAAGTAATTGACATTTCAATCGGTAAACCAATTTCATTTCATAGTAAATAAAACGTAATCATCACTTTAAGAAAGCTGATTGGAGGTTTTTATTTTATAACAGACAATACGGGTGATCAGCCCATAAAGTCCCCATACCGGACACAAAGTCCCTCTGGCCATCATTTCCTTTTATTAGGATAGCTTGGGTTCCCAAGAGGCAAAACATTGCCCTATAAAGCTGTCGAACTGGACAGACCAGAACTACACAATACTACATCTCAAAAACTGACGGAATTAGCATTACCCGTTCGCCCCGTCTCTCCAATCGTCAGGAATCCGTGGAAACCATTTAGACGGAGTTCCTAACATTTTTATTAGAAATCTTATTTTAGAACTTTAGGCTTTACAAAACCCTTTTAACTTTATAAAACATTTTAATACTTAATCTTTTCGAAAATCTTTACTTCGAAGTACCTTCGACTCTCTGATAACAGATCAGCCCAGTCTAAGTAACTTCAAAGTATTTTAAGAAAATAACTCATTTTAATTCGCAATGATAAAAGTCAAAAAGAATTTGACTAAGTGTTCTGACATCAATGAAAGAGGGTACAAGTCTGAATCAAGAAGATATAGACTCAAGTGGAAATCTGGTTTTCAATCAGAGTATAAGGGAACAGTCCAAGTCAAAAGTCAAAGATATCAATTAGGTTTAGTTTTGAAATCATTTGATCAAATTGTAAAGTTTAAAAATCATTGATAAAAGGATAAAAAGTTTGTAAAACAGTGTTTAGGGCAATATGATATTTGATAAGTATTTTAAAAATCAACACAGGGTATCCGGGTCACGGACATAAGTCAAGTGGAGCACTGGTTTATCGGTCAGTCAATATGACTGGATTATAGTATATCATAGGACATATATGGTCAAGAAGCAATTAAAAAGAATTAGTATTGTTTATCTCTGGGTGACAGTATGGTCAAGAAGAAATTAAAAAGAATTATGCTGGTCTAGGGTGTACATGTGTTGAACCAGGGTTTATCAATAAAGATTTTGGGTACATGCAAAGGTAAGTTTATAACAGAAGTATGATCAACATGGTATAGAATAGGCATGCATGAATCAACAAGATACAACAGTTTCAAAAATATAAACTTTCAGAGGAAAGACAGAGTTACTTGCCTCCGGTAGAATGCAACAGCTCAATAGCTCAACATACTGAAACTCAACCTTAGCCTTTCCTTTATCGCTAGGTCCTACGTCCTTCTTATCTACATAAATCATATCACTATTTTAGAATACTATACTTCTAATACGACTTATCCTAATCTACCCAATCGATTCCTATATTGCATTACCACTTAACATATATATCGTATTCTTATTACGTACCTCACTAAGATCATGTAAGCACATAATCAAATAGCATTTATAGCATGGAAGCACATAAGTCAGTTAAGCACTTAACACGTAGTGTCATCTTGACTTGTAATCAACTTATAAGAATATACTATAGGTTTTACAACTTATATTTCTGACGAAAATCGGGCAGAGTTTGCTCTGTAAATAGGACTATCCCGTCGGAATTCAACCGACTCAAATCATACTCAAGTACCTACGATGGATTTAAAATCCACCTACAAAGCCAATGGATTACATATAATCATACTACTTAAATCCGAAATCATCAATCAAATATCATCGACTAGTATTTTAACAATTACCAACATAATCAATAAATCGTATTTGATAAATCACTAAATCATGTTTAATAAATCACAAAATCGTATAATTCATAACCAAGTCAAGGAATTCGAATTTAACTTTATATAACAAATCTAAAAATTACACTCATATGACCACTTACCATCAACTAGCATATAATTATTTATTCAAATTATGAATTAAATCAATAATTCGAATTTAATATATATAAATCACAAATTCGACATGCATCTTTATAAATTCATATAACACACATTCATAATTTCGGAATCATCAACTAATATCGAAATCATCATTTACTCAATATGAACTAATCATATAATTTATAAAAATTTGAACAATTCAACTTAATTAATAAAAATTCGAATTTCAATTCTTCAAAATTCTGAAAATCACTCCAGCATGATAATTAACATCAAATCAGCAACAACATCACCATTATACCTCTAGGTAATCAAGTTTAATCATAGAACCATTTATTTAGATCATGTTCTTCAATAATTAATTCGAAAATTCGAATTTAATTAGGTAAATTACAAATCACTTACATGCAACACGAATTTTATATTCATTGATTATTAAACACACAAATAGTGCTACATAGCTATGAGACCACCACCTCCGGCCAACCACTCACCGGAAACCACCATGGTTACCGGAGGGTTTCGACCGATTACTCAAAAACAACATCAAACTCAAGAAAATTTGATTTTTAATACATAAACAACATCATAACTTAATCTAATCAACAATCTAGCAGTGAACAGAGCTTGCATGTCGAGTTTGACAGATATACATACACACGGTTACATATATATACACAAAAACTCTACCAAATCTCAAACTACACTTTAATTATATATAGAACATAATTTAAACAATCAAAACAAAGATTTTTAAAATGATTTAAGCTTGAAAATCGAAAAAGAAATGAAAGGGAGGTGGAAGAGAGTACCACAGCAGCTAGAACAGTCGACAGGGAAGAAAGAGTGAGGCGGTGGAGTGATATAACCCCCAGGGGTAAAATAGTAATTACACAAATGCTGGTTTTCTACTTTATTTTGAAAAATTGATTTTTAACCATTTAAAAATCGAAATAAATAAAGAAATTAGGGAAAATATTATTTTTAAAATTCTAAAATAAAATTTATGAAATTAAAAGAGTCCCCATATTTTTAAAATAATTTTAGGCTCTGTTAACACTAAAACACGCAAGCGTACGTGGTCACAAGTAATATAGATATAAGTCAAGTTCGTTCCCACAGAGATCTGGTTATGGTTCTATTTAGTAAATATGTGTATGGTTTTAATCCACTGCTAAGACAAATAACAATTTGAGGTTTTTAATTATCTAAATTAAACTAAGCTGCAAATATTTAAACTAAGAATTACTTAACTAATGAGAATTAAAATCTGATTACTTATGCAAGATAAATCAGGGTATCCTAACTTCATTAAATACTTTGCTTAGATCTGACGCCTTTAATCACTATGTGCAATGGTTATGATATCTGATCGAACAACACGAAACAAGTATACGCTACTTCTTAGTATACGAATACCAAACTAAACATACATCCACAAAAGAGATAGAAGATGAATAGAAACCAATTATGCTTAAACCCTATATGTCTATAGAATTTGAAAACATAACGGTTGAAGAACAAGTTATCCATTAAGATCACACAGGGCAATATAAGTATTTTCATCTCATACTACGAATCATATTGATAAACAATTATGAACCTATGCTAGCATGGCAAGTTCTAAATCTCAAGATCCACTTTCACTTCACAAGAGATTAACAGATTATATGTTAGCTACGCATCTAACAATTAAGCACAACCATACGAGGATATCAGATATACATCACACACAGATCTTTAAAGCATCAAGATACTAAGCTCCATAAATAAATCCATTAGAATCCCATGACAACGATTAGTTCAAAATTGAACCTCTCGTCATCATGGGATCAAGTGAAACCATGATAACAAACAAGATATGGAAGAAAGAAGCAATAAAATTATTAAAACTAAGGGTTGAGAAAACAAATCTAGAATCCAGAATAACACAAAGGATGAAGTAGATCTTGATCCGTTGCTTGTCACGAGCGTTGAATCCTTTTCTCCTTTTCTCCCTTGCAGATCTAAGCTATATTATGTACAAGATATCTAATTGTCTAATTATCTAATTTACAAGGGGTTGGATGTGTTTATATAGGCTCTAAATTTCTTGCCCAGTAAGAAATTACCTTCTATTACAATTAGAATTCGATTTAGGTACCAAAAACTACCCAAAATACAATTAGAACTTGAAAAGGGCAAAACAGTAAATTCTCTGCTCCCATCAGTCTGCTTGTCACGCAACCTGCGGCCATCACACGCAACTTGCACGCGCGAATCCTGTCCTAAGTTGTAGAAAATCTTCCAGGCTTCGCGTGAGCTGTAAGATCGCTGAAAACGGACTTCTAGAACTCCAGATATGGCCAAAACAGTGTAGACTGCGCAACCTTCCCGGAAAATCCGAATTTTAATCAATTAATCCTCCAAACACGATAGAAGCATCACCCATAATCGACATTCTTGTAAATCTGCACAACTAAGCAAAACACATCAAAACTACAATAAACTTGAGTCCAAGTGAATCAATTTAAGCCGATATGGACGCTCCAAGTGGATATAAAATCCACTTATCAGGCTCAAAAATGAATTTTATATGAATTTCTGAAATAAAGGCTCTTTAAGAGAAATAATGCTTTTAAAATCATTTTAAAATACCAAATCACATAATTAAATATCCACACTAATTTTCATAACTCCATAATATCACAAAGATGATAATGTAAAAGATTTCATGATTTAAATCGACTCCAATGATTTTATATGATTTTCGAAAGATTAAAAATGCACTTTAAAAATACTTTTAATGCTTTAAAAATAGAAATAAAATTCCACGGACATATTCGACACATACCAGTCATCATATAATCACATAAACATGATTTCACATATAACTTAACTTCATAAAATGTATCCACCACATAATTCACATAATTCACATTTAACAATTAAATAAGCATTTAATAAATTTCGAAAAATTCTAAGTCGTTATATGTGTGAGACCATGAGGAAGTATGGATTGAACCAAATAATGGTTGAGATTATCCTAAAACAAGAAAGAACTAAGAGAAGAAATATCATAGGTATGATTAGGAGTAACCGTGATAAAGTTTACACAGAAAGGTGGAAGCAATGACTTACGGAAAAAGACTGATAGATATTTTTCTCCTTCAGCAGAGCTTAAGGGAGAATGCTTTCACCCAAAAGTGATGGGAATGAGGTAGAAAAATTTGAGTTAGAATAGATCCAGAGAACATTGATTACAAGAAATTTTTATTATCAGGAAAGGCCAATGAGGTGGCCGACACTTTAAGTATAGAGGAGTAATTATAAATGCTCATACCGATGTTTGGAAGTGCCTTGAAGGTCATATTGGAGTGGAGGAATTTACATTCCTTCTGATGATTGTGCAAAAATCGACTGTAACAATAGTTTAAGTAAAGATCTGATTCCTGATATTGTCTTAAGTATATTACCTACATTAGGAGGTCCTACTTTGAGGTAAACCAGGACCATGATACAAAATTGACTAAGTAAACCGTTAAGTTTCCAGTCTTTTACTGAAAAAATGTGATTAATAATTCCATCAGCCTGTTATAGTCGCTATGCTTGAAACTCTTCTGCAATTTTATTTGCTTCATTAATATCTACATCAAGTTCAGGAAGTACTCCTTATGGATGAGGGACAGTGATTATTTTGTCTTTCGAGAGGATTTTGATTTGACAATTATGAAACCCGTATGATTAGTTATTAAAGCACTACGTCAACGACAAACGATGGTGATTCAACAATAGACTACATTAATATAGTGGTGCTTCTTCTGAGAAATTAGATGATAACGAATGTGGAGATGTCAGAATGAAAAACAGAAATAGATGGTATTGGATCTAAGTTAGAGAAATCGTCAAGGTTCATTTCGGATGGTTTAATTTTGGAATAACGTGATGCTTGAAATAAATGATAATGCTATGATGGTTCATCAAGAGATTATAGTCGAGATAGAAACAAGATGATTGATGAAAGAAATGTAGAGTTGAGGATATAAAGGAAATAAAGTTGAGGAACAATAAGGGAGTTATATATGCGGACTCCTGAGAAACCCCATCAATGATGCTAGAAAAGTATATGGCAAAGGTTGTTGGTCACAACGGAAAGTTGAAATTGAAAGTATAAATGACATACAGATTAACTCCCTTTAAGTTGGGAGAATTCGAGGAAATTTGGAATAGATTGATTAAGTACTAAGGAGACTCATGGAACGAAGAAATAAGAATTTAGATGGTTGAAGAAAGGGAAGTCTGACCCCAAAAATATGATGCTTATTGAGTACATGTGATGGGATACCAATAGGGAAATACCAAGTACAAAGGACATCCCAATAATGAGATGACGGTGGCGATAAATAACGGAAGTAAAGAAAAAAAATCAGATAATGAGAAGGATGTGATTGATAAAGGAAAGATTGGAAAAGTAATTATGGAATGGTAAGCAGGGAATGTTATGAATAGATTGACGAATGGGTTTTCTAACGAATTCACGGGATGACAACCTGATATTGTTAGTATTATGAATATGAAAAAGCTAGTAACGTGGCATGGAATGTCAGTAACAATGATGTCAAGCGAGAAATCTAAGATTTAACCTGAGAGGTTGAAGGATTTCCAAAAGTGAGTGTTGCTAAGATTGAACAAGAGTATAGGTCCATAGAATGATGGACGGAGCAGTGAGGACATGTTGACACGTGAGATTATGATAAAGTAGTATTTGATACGAATACTTTTTCTTCTCTAATGAACCTCTATAGTTCAGAGGTAAATTCTAAGCATGATATTTTGCAATCAAGAAAATTTTTCTATAATTCTTTGAAATTCTTTTCTTCTCTTCTCTCTTATTAATTTTTTTTATGAATTGAGAAGAACAACCCTTTAAGGAGGAGAGGTACTGCTACGTGACTATCTGTTTGTGTGATAAAAGTCTAAGTGGAATACCATAACTTTTTTAATTGCTTGTCAAGTACTAAAGGCTGGCCCCCTTCTGTACTAACTATGCAATATAACAAATGTTCATTGATCATAGTGATCTCTCAATAAATCTTTCCACTTCTCTGTATTGATCGAGATTGCGAAGATTAAAGCGATCAGGAAATGCATAGTGCGAGTGAGGTTATCTCTGAATTCTTAGCGCGATAGTGATACCAAAGTCCCTGCAGATACCAATAAGTGTAATAGTATATAATTGAGTAAGGGCATAACCCGGATAGTGTGTTGTATGAAAAATAGAAAAGTTGATGGAAAAAGGATAAAGTGTGTATTTAGCACCAGTAAATGTGCTGAGAAAGGATAGGAATGATTAAGAATTGATCGGGAAACTGGAAAGTGAAGTAACAGACAAGTGACCATTTATTTTCAGACTGATTTCGGGATGGAATCCTTTTAAGGAGGGGAGACTATAAGAACCCAGATTTTTGGTAGGAATTAAAACTTTTATTATGTAATGGAGTATTAGTGTAACAGTGGGTTCAGTGAATGAATATTTAATGAATTTGGATTCAAATATTTATATGCCATGAACAATGCAATTGGTTGACAACTTAGATAAGAATAATCTATCTCCTGGAAAGTAAGACATGGTAAATTCCAAAGAGGAAGGTTATTCTCATGTCATCCAAATCGATATTTGGTAGCTCATGTTATCCAAATCGATATCTGTTATAAGTCCAGTGGTTCCATAAAATGGTTAAGGAACGCTCGGGAAAGCGCGAGAACATTTTTCTAATTATAAGAATTAAAGAGAAAATAAGCAATGAATAGTGTTTTTGGTGGAAATTGGAATATTATCAGATGATGCTATATAGGAGTATTCGGAACGGATTTCTGAGTTCGTATTAATGACCGATAGGCAACATAAGTGTATGTAAACGATATCAGATTCAGAAAAATAGCACTTTTATTTTCTCTGAGATTTCCCTGGACATGGAAGGATTTAAGGATTTATTAAAAAGATTTAAGGAATTTAAATTCAAGAATTATAAAGGAGGATTGAGAATGGTAGTATAAATATTAAGAAGGTTTCCGGTAAAACCCTAACAAGAAATACTTGAAATATTCCTCCGAACGATCAATGAAAATGAGCAATAATCGGACAAGGAAACAAGCAGAGAACCAAGATGCATGCATGTGAAAGTGGATATGATTAAGGAACTAAGTAGTTAGAAGCTAACTAGCAACATTAGCAATCAAACCAGTTAGTTAGCTTAAACTTATCATCCTACCACTAATTACCAACACTTGTCCATTTAAATTGCATCGTCCATGACCAAGCACTTTAATAAAGTAGCTTTATTAAATCCTCCTTTAATGGAGTATTAGTGTAACAGTGGGTTCAGTGAATGAATATTTAATGAATTTGGATTCAAATATTTATATGCCATGAACAATGCAATTGGTTGACAACTTAGATAAGAATAATCTATCTCCTGGAAAGTAAGACATGGTAAATTCCAAAGAGGAAGGTTATTCTCATGTCATCCAAATCGATATTTGGTAGCTCATGTTATCCAAATCGATATCTGTTATAAGTCCAGTGGTTCCATAAAATGGTTAAGGAACGCTCGGGAAAGCGCGAGAACATTTTTCTAATTATAAGAATTAGAGAGAAAATAAGCAATGAATAGTGTTTTTGGTGGAAATTGGAATATTATCAGATGATGCTATATAGGAGTATTCGGAACGGATTTCTGAGTTCGTATTAATGACCGATAGGCAACATAAGTGTATGTAAACGATATCAGATTCAGAAAAATAGCACTTTTATTTTCTCTGAGATTTCCCTGGACATGGAAGGATTTAAGGATTTATTAAAAAGATTTAAGGAATTTAAATTCAAGAATTATAAAGGAGGATTGAGAATGGTAGTATAAATATTAAGAAGGTTTCCGGTAAAACCCTAACAAGAAATACTTGAAATATTCCTCCGAACGATCAATGAAAATGAGCAATAATCGGACAAGGAAACAAGCAGAGAACCAAGATGCATGCATGTGAAAGTGGATATGATTAAGGAACTAAGTAGTTAGAAGCTAACTAGCAACATTAGCAATCAAACCAGTTAGTTAGCTTAAACTTATCATCCTACCACTAATTACCAACACTTGTCCATTTAAATTGCATCGTCCATGACCAAGCACTTTAATAAAGTAGCTTTATTCCAAGATATTATCATAATAATGCAAGTTAGATTAGATGATAGCAAGAGAAGCCAAGCAAAACACCATCTCCTCCCTTTTCTTTCCATTCGGCCAAGTCCATAATTCCAAAATCAAAATCTCACTTCCAACCATTGTTTGATCTCAAGATTTTTATGGTGAGTACTATATTTCATATCATTGTTATCCTATGAATTTGAGCCTCAAATTCCAAGTCTAGCATATTTAATAAAATCATCAAAGATGATGATGAATAGTGATTTCAAGAAACTAACTTTGATTTCTTGTTTTCTTTAGTTGATCTAAGTTATATTAAGGCTATACAAGGACTAATCAAGGTTTATTAAGGCTTTTACATACTCCAAGGAAGGTATATCTCTTAAGAACCCTAGATCTTACTTTGAGTTTATGGATGTTCTTGGTGGTTTTTAGCCTAGTTATGATTATGGTGTTATTATAAGCATGTAAGCATGATTTTGTAGTTATCTTTGTTGATTTAAGAGATATAATGATTATGATGGTGTAGTGAGATGTTCTTGGACTCGTTAATATGAATATCATGTGTATAAGATTGATGGTATGCCTGGTGTGGCTTGGTTGTGATGTAATAAATTTGGAAACATTCGAATTATAGCCGTCGTAATGCCAAAATTTCGTTAAACCCTTAAAATTCGAGCACAACAATAGATATAAAGGTCTGGTCTTGATGAATATATGACCTATCCTTGTAGACCTCGAGTCATAGATCGTTTTGGTGCGAGAATCGAAGCAAACGGACTTACGGTTTAGGAGTTATGGTCGAAATCGTAAAAGTGATTCGAAACCGTAAGTGCGAGTTCGTAACTGAAATTGAACCCCCATAATATTACTAATTCAGTGGCAAATCTTAGTAATTAAATATTAGAGACTATAAGGGAGGTGTGGGTGAAAACTTCATGTCAAACGGATCGTTTTTCGATTATAAGTTAAGTGCGAAGAACCCCTTAAATGAGCACTTGGTTATAACTTTGGAAAGTCACTTAGAAAACAATCAATAAATCTCGCGGTATAATCTCTTGTAGTAAGCGACCAACCTTAGAACTTACATGGCTTAATTACCCACCAAGTGTAAGTGTAATGACATGCCTTAATAACGAACAAGTGTCGAATCATAACGGTGATTAATAAGAGTTAACACTAGAGGGTGTATAACGAGATAACTTGAAAACGTGTCTTAACCTAAGTTAAATATATAGTTAGCCTTTCAAAGGCGTTAAGTGATTAATCTCGAATATTCTTCTTGTTTATAGATCACCAGACTGACCCAGGACACGTTACCCCTACCCGAGTACCAGGCAAGTTTCCAATACTTTGGAACTGTTGTTGTGATAATATATATGATTGATTGTTATACATATGCCATAGCATGCATGCCTGCTTTCAAATTATATTGTGATACTTGTTCCATTATTTAATGTTGGCTTATAAGTTAGATACGAGATATACTATTTATAAGCCGGATATTGATTAGACCCTTAGTGAAGGGCATACGATCTCATTCTTTTAATATACACTGGGAGTCAGTATTTATTGATATATTGTGATTATTTTCTGAGGAAAATATTTAAGTAAATATTTTTCCATTACTTATATATTGAATATTATTTGAATGTTCATTCGAGATTATTTATTTAATGAATATTATTTTGAATATTCATTTGAGGTTATTGATTTTGATGAATGTTATTTTGGAATATTCATTTGAGTTTATTTATTTAATGAATATTACTTGCAATATTCATTTGAGCTTTATTTCTGTAAGGTATATTATTCTGAAAACCCATTTAAGGTCTTACTTATTTAGTGAATATTATTTAGAATATTCATTCGAGGAATTATTTACTTCGTGGATATTTTATATATTCATTCGAGGGTTAATTATGAGCAATAGTTTATATTAAGAATATTTTGAAAATATTTATGTAACAAATATTCCTTGAATATTTATTTAATTCTTTTAACTAGTTCTAAAAATAATTCACCTTATTCAAAAATGATCCTTGACCTTCAAATACTATGTAAATTATTTCGGAGTCTTATTATTACAATTTTTATCAAGGAAGGTTCTCAAAAACTCCATTCTTTATTCGAGTCTATCTTCCAAATTATGAGTGAACCTTACTTGGGAGCTGTTATTTACTTGTTTGACTTCCCGGTCATGAATCTTTTAAAACAATTCTTTTTACAAGCTACTTGGTTGTTATTTATCCAGATGAGTCTGTAAGAACCCTAATTTTTGGTAATATTTCCTTTTATTTAATATCTTGTGACATTATCATTATGGAACCTTTCTAGTCATCCCTGTTGATTAATAGAATTGATTGTCTGAGAAACTACGTTGTTGCATCTATCATGTAAGATAAAAAGGAAGATTGTGAAGGTAGGAGTCTTATTGTTAGTAATATTTATAAAACTTGGGATTTGAGAATGGTTAGAGTATTAAAGGATTTATTAAGAATTATGACGAGGAATTATGGATATTCGAGGGATTTACACAATTAAGTACTTAAGGAATTATAGGGGAAATCTCTACGCGACAAAATATTATTACGAGAGATTAATTAAGATACGATACGAATTAAAGATTAAATAATAAGCATTGGTGGAAGAATAATAATACAAGGAGTAGTATTGCATGCCAGCCCATGCAACCAAGTGGTTAGAAATCAAGCAAACTAGTTAGCCATTGGAAGATGAATAGTACCTAGTTACTTGCTTTTTCAAAAAAGGGGACAAGTAGTACATGAGGCCATGCTTGCTAGTACTACCTATACTTACATGATATGTATCACCCAACATCACTTTACATCAATTATTCACCAACAACCAAACACAAAAACACAAAACACAAACTCCTTTCCCCCCCCTTGTGTTGCTCTCGGCCAAAGCATAAAGTGGAGAAGAAAATTTCTTCTTCCTCCTCTTCCATCACTCATAAATCACCACATAATTCCTAGGTCATCTACATCATCTAGACAAGGTATGTTAGCAATTTCAATCCATTTCATCCACCCAATTTCAAGTTACAAATTGTTAAAGCTTGGGTGAATAGTAACCATGTTTGTTTTTCCTTTAGATCTTGCATTGTAAGTGTTGTAGGAGACCATCTAAGGTGTTGTTGAGTTGTGAAAAGCTTATCCAAGGCCCCTAGGTGCTCAAGAAGGTATAAAAATCTCAAACCCTCTTGGTTATGTATTATTTATAAAGTAAGGTAGTAGATCCATGTGTTTGTGAGCTAATCTTGGTTGTATATGTATTGGATAGCATGGATCTTGAGTTTTGATGTTGAGATTGTGACTTTTATGACTATGGATAATATATATCTCCATGAGTGTTATGAACCATGATCTAAGTGTATTAAGTGTTGATTGTGTTGTGGAAGTGTGAAAAATGGTTGATCTAAGTAGTTTGAGCTTGCTGAGTTTTGTCCAGGAACATTGACCTGTATTGTAACACGATTTTGAACCCCCAAATGTTGTCCCCTGATGTCCTACCATATATTTTTGGAAAGATAATTGAATGTAGTTTCTGGAAATGTAAGGTTCATGTCTAGGTGATGTATAGATTTTAAGTTATGGCCGGAGGAGTGAATTGTGTTTCTGGACTATGGACTGCACTAAGTGACCCCCTTGTGAACCTTGTTTAAACCCCTAAAAATATATGTGGGATCATGGAAAAATTTGAGAATGTAAAGAATGCAGTGGTGAAGACCACCCAAAAGGAGTTGGATTAAAATATGAATTTTTGGATTTTATAAAAATGCTAGAGTAAAATTCGCGCAATGGAAAAAGTCGATTAGTGGAACATGATTCTAGGGTTAGTGGTTATGATTCGAAAGTGGTAACTAAATTAAGTCGATTAAGTGACGAGCATAATCGAGTGATGTCATGAACCTATAGTGGGGTTAGAGAGTCACAAAACGAAGTCGTGAAGTTAATTTCGTACCCCCTTAAAACCCCGTAATTAAAGAGATATTGTTAAGGTACTAACGAACGATTATTGCTTATGTATAGATCGTTCGAATCCGCACGCTCGACCACCCCAACCAAACCAAGGCAAGTTTACTTTTCAAAACTTATACATATACAAGGACTTTCACTGTTGTGTTTGTAGTTTTCAACTATATCAAATGTTATGTTTATCGAAGTATTGATGTAATTGAGATTGTATAAGTACATATATGTTTGTACCCCTTGTACTTAGATTGAAATGTTTTCTTCGGACAACGACTCTAGCAATAGAGGTCGTAGCGGTCCGTATATACTATTGACCGGGGAGCGGTATATTATTATATCGTATTTAGATTGCGAAAACCCGAAGGGTCATTCGGGGAGTATCGTATACTCAAGTAATTATGTTCATATCTTCGTAAATACTCGAAACCCTATCTTGGATTAAAAGTTTATTTTATCGAATAATTATTTTATTAATTATTAATATTAAATCTTAAAATATTATTTATTAATTATTGTTCATTATTTATAGACAAAGTTAATCCAAGATACATTTTAATACTTTTAAACTCGAACTCTTTCGAACTGAAAACATTTTCGAAAACCCCCGGTCAGGTTCTGCTTCTTGTATGATTTCAAGAATCATCGATCGACTGATGTCGAACCTCAATTACTCTGTTTTCAATCAAAATCAAGTTTTCAAAAGAAAAAGAAAAAGGGACTTTGGCAGGTGTGGGAACCGTTGACGAACGATTCCCGGGATGTGTAAGCGGCCGTGAGCCAGGCGGTCCATCAATTATTATACCGGCCAGGTGTTGCCGAAGGATGATTACGGATGTAGTTTTCATCGAGGGTGATTACGGATGTAGTTTTCACCCGGGGATAGTTACGGATGTAGTTTCTATCCTTCTACCGGTAGAGAAGACCCGCGGATTATTGGACTTGGATGTGGCGACTGATTATCGTCAATCCCTGTCAGGTTTTTATGTTTTCTTCCAGTCCCATCCTCCACTTTGGAAAAATACTCAAACACTGCTTCTTGGGCCTAAATGCCAAGTTGCTGACAGTGTGGTTTTGATGAGAAAATATTGACATCGTGCAGTATCTAGAACTGCAAGATTTTCTATAATGATTGGCACGTGTTAGTGCACTCTTGCAATTGTTTCAACGAATGAAATGTTTTTGTATGAGAAGCCTTCTAAGCTAAAGGAATGAAAGAGGTTTGAAATGATATATTCCCTGTACAGTATGTTAATCGTAGAGTGTTTTGCCGAAAATGATATACTCATATGTATATATTTTCAAACTTGAGATATATTGAAATGGGAACCTTATAAAGGGTTCATATGTTATTCTCAAAGCTCCTTAGTGAGTATAGATGTTTTATTCAAACTCGGACGTATATATTGTCCAATTATGTTTTGAAATCTGAGATATATGCCCATATAGTTGGGAACGCTTTCGAAATGAACCACATTATTATTTTACAAAATGGTGAACTTGTTGAGCATTATGTAGCTCATTCTTGCTTTATAAAAACTTTTCAGAAAGAGAAGAGTTTGGCCGATTAACTCCGCACCAGCAGAAGAGGAGTAGAAGAATTACCCTGGAGATGATTTAGCTCCTGATAAATACTACAGAGTGAGTCTGTTAGGTTTTCAGCTGTAATAGTAAGACTTGTCTTCAAGTATAGTTGTATTAGTGGAAGTGCGTAAGACTCGGAATTGTACAGATGAATTGTAATATTTAGTGTTACTTTTGATTATCGTTTCTGAGGCTCTAACTTGTTTGTGCGTAAGATTGAGGTCTGGACGTATGTATTGTTGAGTTGTAAAGTTAATACAGGTATGATATAGTTGGATGATGATGCGACGACCTGAATCTTTGACCTCAGATTTGGGGGCGTCACAGAAATGGTATCAGAGCGATAAGTTACAGTACTCAGAAACGAGAGTGTTGAGAGTTGAGTCTAAGTAGGAGAATGACATAAGAAGATCGTAGTAAACTTATTATTGGACTACCGGAAGAGGTACCGGTGAGTAGAATGGACTGGAGTGTTTACTGAAGGTATTATACTAGGGTCGATAGAATCCTTAAAGACCTTCAGAATGATGAATAGAGGTTTGAGAGTCGTACATGACCTATCATTGGTAATGATATAGGAAGCAGAGCGAAATCTCAAGAGCAGCTGATGTAGAGGCGATATTGCTAATATGATCGGATGACTAGGCTGGCATAAATTCTGTGGCCCATAGTCCTCCAGAGTTTAGGAGGCGGCATTTTAAGAATCAAGAAGTTTGGACTTCCCTACATAATTAAGGGTACTTAGTACTTGGAGTAATGAAAGTCTTTTACTTTGGTTATAAGACCCGCTTTTCGATAAGTAACGGGTTTACCTGAAGGTTGGTCACTATGTCGTTGTGGATTCCATTACCCTTGATGGCGAATTCTATATGTGTTATACGAGAATGTTATCATAAGACGAGCGTGCTAGATAATTCCACGCATGATTCGAACGCTGGAACATGGTAGTTCAACTTAGAGAACAAACAAGTAGAATTAACAAAGGGACTCGGGAGAAGTTGAATATGGTTGCAACGAGCGATACAGTGATCTCAGAGTCTACCAAAAGAAAAGACCAGCGGGTCTAGAGTGGGATCCTTTGATAGAGATGTTAGCAGGGACTACGTATATACGTATTGTAGACCTCAATATTTTTGGTATATGTTCACATACACACACCCGCCACTGAACCTATGGACTGCACTAAGATCCCTGAGAGATCTCTTTGATCTGTTCCCAGGGGGAACTGGCCACTTGTGATTCATGTCGGAAGGCATGAAGTACGACCCCATAGACTTAGCAGGTGTCCCCGGAATGATGTGAAGCTTGATCTTCAAGATAAAGCACGGAAATGACAGATATATTGGTGAAACCCTAACTCGATAAATGACTTTAAGATGATGATTGAGAGACGCACTAGTTGGTGTCTTGTATTACGAAGACGAAGAGATGGAGTTACCCTCATAGTGGTGATAATGAGATGCACGAATGATTATTAACTTATTTTGATGACTACCGGCTGCTACACTACTTCATTTTAAACTGTTCACTAACCATGTTACCTCGATTATCTTATATCAGGTAACCCTCCTAGCTTTCTACTTCAAACTTGTGGAATAACAACCAGTGATATACTTTCTCTAAACCAGGACTCATCCAAAGTATCTTAATTGAGCCCGAGCATTCTATATGAAGTTTATAATTATTTCTGCTCAGGACTATTTACACTCTCTTTCAATTATCCAAGGAATGTTCCACAAATATTTCCTTAATTAATCGACGAATACTACTTAACGAATATCGATATTTGATTGCTTCTTTCATACTTGCATTCTTCAGTTGAGCTCATAAATATTCAACAAATTACTGAGGACAGGGATGATCTAATGTCCAGACATCCCTCATGAATTCTTTTCCTCTATTCAAGATGAGATTGTACATCGTACATTGAAATCATAGTAAGGATATCATTTTGATATTGGTATTCCGAATTTAATTCTATTGTTGGATCTGATAAAGCATGTGTACGGAGGCACCCTTGGGTGGACCGTTTCACTGATAAGTAATATTTGATGAAAGGTTATCGATTGTTCCGATACCTAGAACATTCTCTTCAGATTTTATAGTTTTCTTTTTTCAAACTTAATAACTTCTTATTTTCATTCGTTGTCCGAGAAGCCTAAAGTTTCTTCAGTGGCTACGATGTTGAAATTCCGTTCTATCCAATTGAAACTGGCTAGTCGTTATGTCAATATGAATGACTAGTTGATCGTTCCAACTACTCAAATTGTAATGTTGTGAAGAACACCTAGCTAATTGTCCTAGCTGGTGGTGATGTCTCAAACAGGTGAACTAGCAAATTTTGTCTATCTAGTCGCTAGTGTTTCTTGAAAAGGACTATTTATTGTTTCACTGGTCCAACTCCCAATTTAATTCATTCTGCAATGCATTTTGCATGTGGTAAAGCATGATGACGAAAGTTTTGACGAATAACTCGATTGAGACCTAATGAGGTCGCCCACTCAACTCGAATTCTACCCATCTTCGTATCAGACTCTATATCACTTGAATATTTTATTCTTTCATTTCATACAATGAGAATTCATTTGAAACCATTGATTACTTGAGTGACAAACTACTTCATTCTTTAATTGTCATGGAGTAGAATTGCTTTCTATTGGCTGACCTTCATCAATGCGACTTTAGATTTCCTCTTATTATTCAGGAGGAAAAGTATCCACCCGATGTAAGAATTGTATAAAGACCTTCTTTATGACTTTTGTACCCAACAATCATTGCCCTTGTGCAACATTCTCTATGGTGTCATATTACAGAATTATCAGGACGGGAAGGAATAAACCTTGTTGTATTCTTTCTGTCCATCCTTACATCTCCAAAAATCGAGACTCCTAGTATTTGGAACCATCAACATTCTTGGAACATCCAATGTGGAATTCTTATTGAGATTATCTATTGGACCTTGTTATTTTGAAACCATTCCTTTCAAAGTGATTACTCTAAGGTGAACGGGAGGTACAATTGTGAACCGTTACACCAATATGAGATCAAAAACCAAATGTTGTAATTGTGCAGCCAAAGCGTTATGCCGAGTAATTATTGAAGTAGAGATAACATGTCAGGGCATACCACAAGACCTTTAATATTGGTGTGGGGAAAGTTATAAGAAATGATGGTGTCATATTAATGAATTCTGGAGTTACCAAGCATTTTCCTGATCCAAGAAATGCAAATCGATTGCGATGTAAAACATATCCTTGGAGGAAACTAACATGGAAGTGAGATGGACGAGAAAGGAAGAAATATCGTGGCAACAATGTGAAGCTTTACTTAGCTTAAAGGGATTGATGCACATAGAGAGACATATAGTTTAACAGGCCCCTAATAGCCAATGGATGCATGGAGATATGCCAATGATCCTTCGAGATTACCACCTAATCAAGTTTATTGGGAATCGCAGCCGCATGCAGGCCTCAGGCTGATTGGCGCCAGTTGTGAAGGAGGACGAGCGTATGACATCTTACATATACCATCGAGAACTGATACCCTTATCAGAAATGGAGGAATTGTTGACTAGTTGAAATGAGTAGTTGTTTTTCAAAGATAAGGTTGAAGAGAAGGTTTTACCAACTCAAGATCGACCTCTGTACTGTGCCAAAGTTGGCATTTCACACTAATATAAACGTTATAAAATTGTGGTAGTATCGTTTGAATGGACTAATGAGTCAGAAGCTTTTATGGATTAATGAACAAAGTTTTGGGATGAAATGAGATATTAGCAACAACCTCGTTGTTAGCTATACTTGATGATAAAAGAGGACTTTGAGAGTCACGATGATGCGTCTTTCGAGAGTTTAAGAGGTGTGCTGATGCAGTAGAAAAAGGATGATAGCCTATACTTCTAAGCAACATAAAGGTTATGAGATAGCACTAACCGTGAGTCTGGGATTAGTCATGATGGCGTTCACGCATAAAACTGAGACGTTAACCTTATGAGAAAAGTGTGAAAGTTTTCCACAAGTGCCATAAGTATATCTTCATATTAGGACTGAACATAAGAAAGAGAAGGTGACGAAAAAGAGCAGGGGGTATAATGGAGAAATTTGTTATTTCCCAGGAAAGGCCGGTGTGGTGGCCGATACCTATAGAAGGGATTATTCGAAATTGGAATTCAGTCAGTATTGACCAAGAAAATAGAGTATATACAATAAAGAATAATGTTAGAGGAAATTGACTAAATTACGGGAAGGGCAAAGATGTACAGATAATTAAGGGAATGTTTGGTAAACTGAAATGAAGAATGGTATTGGCAAACTATTAAGTACAAATGCGACATGCCAAAAGCAAAATGATAGAGATCTAGTGGATTAATTCCGCCTGTAGAAAATCTTGAATGTGGACAGAATTGTAATGAATTTCATAAGTAGGTCGCCAAAGACCGAGCCAAGAGATGGCCCTAGTTGATTTATAATTGTTGGACCAAGTGATTTAACTACGAGAGACTTTCCATTTAGAAGATTATCGATTTATATACGGAAGAGATGGTGGTGCAATATAAAACTTCTGTAGCGATTACGTCAGATAAAAAACTTAAGGTTAAACTTCGAATATTGAAGGTGCTTTCAAGAATATTTAACAAAGAGATTGAGCGTATGTACTTATTTCATCTGTGGCTGACGGACAGGGAAGAAGAATTGTCCAGACGATCGAATTCATATTTAGTGTCGTGCCTTAGGTTCCATGGGGCAGTCGAGAATAAAAACTTATCCATGAAATGAATGTTGTCATCACGATCATTGCCATGCGAACGTAAGGACGTCTCTTGTAGAGCGTACTGCGAAAGAAGAAGTTTCGCTTCTCTTGCGTTACGAAGAAGTCAATAAACGAGGGACATAGTAGCTGAACTGGTTCGACGTATACCGAAGACTATACAGTATCCATAGCAAGTGGTAACGGCGGACGGGAGGCAACACATGCCTGCTAATCAAGCGAAGGAATATGAGGAATACCGTGCGCATTGACGTTGTCTCGGATTACAAAACACGACCACAAAGTATTCACGGGCCAACGATACAGGAACTCAACACGGATACTATGAACAAGGTAGAAGTGGAATGTGTAAGTAGTGGGATAGAAATTTTCAATCATAGAACAACCGATAAGGAATACAGGTCGAGGAGAGTATGCGTTGAGGAACAACATTAAAGCGTTGGTGAGACCAAGGGAGAGAACAATAGGGTTGAGGTGTCAACCTGAGAGTTGGAAAGGGTAAGGTTGGAATCGTATCCACAACTATTATCCTTTGGTTCTAAAGATAGAATCCTTTTAAGGAGAGGAGACTGCATTAACCCTAATTTTCGGGAATATTCGAAACCTGGATGAATAGTATTTTATGGGTGGATGAGGAATTTTTGCAATCACGATATGTACGAATTATTAAATGAAGATTTCGAATTGATATTACGTCTTTACGGTACAGACGAGTGTATGCAAAAGTCATTAGTTTTTTTTTTTGTTTTTTTTTTTTACGAAACCCATTATTTCGAATGGTCAAATTTTATGAGATATCTAAGGAGGTCGTGGTAAGGCATGGGGTTCCTGTGAGCATTGCATCTGGGAGAGACCCAAGGTTCATCTCCAGGTTCTGGAGGAGTTTTCAGGATTGTGTGGGGACCAAGTTAAACATGAGTACTGCATACCACCCCCAATCAGACGGACAGAGCGAGAGAACCATCCAGACCGTAGAGGACATGTTGAGGGTATGTGCCATCGATTTTAAGGGAAGTTGGGATGACCACTTGCCGTTGATCGAATTTTCCTACAACCACAGTTACCATGCGAGTATAGGAATGCCCCATATGAAGCTTTATACGGACGAAGATGTCGGTCTCCTTTGTGTTGGAAAGAAGTTGGAGAGCAGAAGATTTTAGGGCCTGAACTGGTCCAACTGTAAGATCCCGAATTATTATAGGATTTATTATTATTATTATTTTTATTGTTTTAATTATGTTAATTAGTATTTAAAGTATGGAATTGGATTTGAGAATATCGTTGTGGAGTTCAACGATATTTAGTGCCGAGTTTATATGAGTATATATTGTGTTATGTGTGCCCCAGTATTTTTAGTTGTATTTTTTTTTAGTGATTTAAAAATATTTAAAACAAGTATTATTGATCTTCAAAAATCTTTATTTATTTATCGGAGTTGGATTAAATCATGAAATCTTTTGTAAAATTATCTTTATATATTTATTGAGTTTTTAAAAGTGTTGGGTGGATTAATTTGGGTGTTTTAGTATTTTATAATGATTTTAAGAGTTTTATTGTATTTAAAGGATTAAAACCTTGAAAAATTCATATTTAATTCATTTTTGATCCGAAAAATATTTCGAAAATATGTACGTGCTTGTAATTTTGTATTCTTTATTTTAAAAATGAAAAGTGTAATTTTCCGGAAGTTTTATTTAATTGTGATTTTTTTTTTAGTCGTTTATTAGTTATAATTGGGGCCGGAATGAAGTATTAGAGGTAGTATTAGTAGATTGGGCCTAAGCCCATTAGAAAAGAAGTCAGGGGAGGGTTCTAGAGAAAGCGGGGAGAGAAGAAAAGAAAGGGAGATTGGGAGGAAGGAGAGAAGAGAAATTGGGGGAGAGGGAGATACATACATATATATATATATATAAGTGTGTGGGTGTGTGTGAATTGTGTGTGCTGCTATGGAGGATGCGCGGAGGGCGAGATCAGGCGGCGCCGGCGAGCAGCAGTCCGGCGTAGCCGCGGGCGGTGGTCGGAAGTGCGAGGAAGCAGCGGCGGCAGGCGGTCTTCACGGTGGTGGTTGAGACTGGCGACGTGTACTGCAGCAGTAGAGAGAGAGAGGGAGAGAGAGAGAGAGAGAGAGAGAGAGAGAGAGAGAGAGAGAGAGAGAGAGAGAGAGAGAGAGAGAGAGAGAGAGAGAGAATTGGTTCTCGAAATTTGGGGAAAATTGGAAATTCGGAGAGGTATAATTTCGTATCTTAATTATTTAATTTTCGTATTTAATTAGTTTCAAATAATGGTAATTAATTGTGATTTAATTATGAAGATTATTGTGATTAGTAGTTTAAATTACGATATTATTGTATTAATTTTCGTAGTAATTTCGGGAATTGAAATTAATATGGTTATAATTTTGGAATTTAAATTCGGAAAGTTCATTGTATATATAGTTGTTAATTATGATTTTGGGGATTTTAGTGATGAAATTGAAAATGAGTTAAATGGTTACGTGTACATGGTTGTTTTAAGAATGGTAATTTAGTAATGTGTAATTCGAATTACTTGTATTATTTGTAGAGAATATGATTTAAATGAATTACTATGTATTTAATTTTCGTAATTAATTCGAGGAGCTCGTAATTGTGAACTATAGTTGTTAGTTGTTAAGTTATGGATACGTGGTTAATGATTTTGTGTTTATAAATTGAATTTGTTTTATTAAATGGAATTTCAGAGTTTATTGAGATTTATTTGGTAAGTTAAGTGGATATTAATTTTAGGTATGTATATGGCTTTAAATCTCTATTGTAAAGTGATTTTTCGAATGACTATAGTAATTAAAGTTGGTTATATGTGGAGTTTTGCTAATATTTGAATTTATGAGTATACTTGAGATATACATGAGTTATGATTTTGAATTTATTATGTTTTAACGATTGTTAAGTATTAATTGTCGGATAATATATTGGATAATACTGAGGAATAAATGAAGTTGTATGCGTGATAGTCGGATTATGTGTAATAGAGATATATGTATCGATTAAGTGTAGTATTATTGACTTGTGAATAATTTATGATCGAGTGATTGATAGAAATTGTAAATGTGATTCGAGAGGACTGAATGGCTAATTGTTTATGTGTTAAATGGTATAAGTGTAAATTGCGAGTCTGATTAAAGGTTCAGATTAGGGTATGTTAAATGTTAAGTGCTAATTGCTAATTGTAATGGTTATTGTTATAGGAGGTGTAATTATACGAATGGCTAATTGGCTATGTGCTAAATGGTATAAATCAAGTTATAGTATATGTTGAAAGTATAAGTGCCAACTACGTGGTGTTGGCTTAAATGTGGATAAACGCAGTTTACTTTTCTTAAGTGTTGAGGTGCCGCATGTCTGGGCGGGTAAATTTCTTTATGTGATTAGTTGCCGCATGTCTGGGCGGGTACTTTTCATTATTTGTTTACTTTTATGTTGCTGCAAGTTGAGGCAGCTTTTATTTTATCAAAAGCAGGGTTATAAATTGTATTTGAGGGGCTGTGCCCATAGTCCGATAAACGAATACTACATGCCGAAATTTTCTAAAAATCCCCTGCGTTTTAAAGTTATTTAAATTATTTGATTTAAAGATTTAAAGGCATATATGTGTATAAGTGTTTAAGTGCATATGTGATGATTAATGAAGTGTGGATATATATATATTGATGTATGTATTGTTTGCGAGTTATAAGTAATTGATTATTAAATGGTTGTTTATGTACTAAATAGTACCTTACTATTATTCGAGTATAATTAGGGATTCGATGTGGACCCAGCGAGCGTGTTGACGAGACGACTGAAGGAAATGAATGCATGACGAGTAAAGACCGAAGTACAGTAAGTAGCGAATCGATGCATTGGAATCGAGGCAAGTGTACTAACCCTCGCTTATCGTTCAAGCGAGATATTTATGTTTTTATTCAGTATAATTATTCCCTTAAAAATTCATATTGCTAGTATTCTTTCCTTCGAATTACTGATAAGGATGTATTTTATTCCGTTTATCGAATGCTTCTATGTTTCTAAATCTTTTAGCATGGCTTCCTAAAATGGTTATTAATTAAAGATGTTTTTAAATTTTCCTTATACTGGGCTGGTCTTTTGCCAGTGAGTATAAAGGACTGAAAAGTGAAATGTTTTAAAGTATTAATATGATGGTTTATAAGTTGGATAAGCGTAAGAGGCTAGGGTGGTCCTAGTCCAGCACTTTTGTTAAGCGTAAGAGGCTAGGGTGGTCCTAGTCCAGCACTTTTATTTAGCGTAAGAGGCTAGGGTGGTCCTAGTCCAGCATTAAAGGCCAATGTGTTGCCTCAATGGGAACCCAGTTTTAAAGGAATGGGGACTTTACGTGGCTGATCACCCGTATTGTCCGTAATCTGAAGAATAATAAAATCAATTTAAATGTTTCAAAAAGTTTTACGGAAAGTATGTTTTATTTGTGGAATAGTTTTAATGAGAGGAATGTTTTGGCAAGATATACCTGTTTTACTATAAATGATTATCGGTTTAGAAATTGTGTATTTCTGAGTTAATTGTTGTCTATATGATTAAAAGTTGAAACCTCAGTAAAATAATGAGATTTAGGATAGATAGAAGTTTTTCAGTTATTCCCTTCGCAAGTAACATCGTACGTGAAAGTGGAGTAAGAATGATTGGAAAAATTCTTGATATTCTTTCTCTCAAAGTTTTATCTGGGGCAGAGATGGTTAGTAGTAAATAAAAGAGTGTTATGATAGTATTTTGAATGGTGAAAACTAATTCACGGTTATTACGGTCACTGTGGCATGTGTTGCGCAGTGATAGTGAGAACCGAGAATGATTTGAGATCTTCTTATTTATTCAAACTCATGATTGTCAGGCCGGTTAGGCAGCTAAGTGTGCGAACGCTTAGTGACATGAATGAAATTTGAGTAAATGAGAATTTCTTGGAAATTTCGTTAAAGCGATAGTTAAAGTATTTAGCAAGTATTAAAAGTATTGAATCTAGTTTTTCGAACTTTTGCAGTTATTAAATTCTGTTTCCGAGTTATAAATGTTTTAAATAATATTACTTCTGTTAAAGTTAAGAATCCAGATTTCAAGTATAGTATTGATTATAGATTGGTGAGCATTCATTCGCTCATATCTATTGTTCATTTTCCTTTTTAAGTTAATCCTTCTTGAATTGCAGTTATTGCCTTTAATTATTCAGTGCTATTATTTTATAACTTGCTGAGCATTTCTTTCGCTCACCCTTGCTGTTTTTAAATCTAATATTTCAGTAAGCTAAGTATTGGCGAGAAGTACCTGAGCAGTTCAGAAAGAGCAAGTAAGACGAGGTGAAGGAAGCTGACGTGGATCAGGGTATTTAGATTATTGTTTGATTTGTTGTATGTAAATTATAGTTTTAGTAGTTATAGTATGTATTTGAGTAGTTGGCCTGGTATACTTCTATTCGAAGTTATACCAGTGATTTAAGTTTGTATAAGTTTTGTATATAAAGTTGTATTTAAATTGGTTTGGGTTTCTTGTTTCTAGAACTGTAACCTAAGATCCTGAGTTGGGAGTTGGGGTCAAAGAGCTTTTGATTGAGTTTTAATTTTTATTTAAGTTTTATTTTGATTTTCAGATTTTTAGTTTAGTATCCAGCAGGTTTATGTTGTATTTACGAATACATCATGGTCAATTTTTGTTAGAATTGTTGAGTTTGTTAGCGTGACGCCCAAATCTACTGACCCCGGATTTGGGGGCGTTACAGTTTGGTATCAGAGCGTAGGTTATAGTAAACTAGAAACGAGAGTGTGTAGGAGTATGTATAGTTAAGTAAGGAACGTCAGAGTTCATATAGGACTCGTGTTGGACTATTGGATATAGTACCAGTTAGTGAGTTAAGATGTGAGTGGTGGCAGATAGTTGAGCGGAGTTGGGTAGAAACCCTTGAACCTGTAGGTAGTGGAACCTTCAGAGTCTAGATCGAATGACGAGTCAGCGAAGGAGTCGACAAAGAAGATGTACGTGGAGACCCTGGCAATACCTTTCTTCTTGATAAATATTCCTTTGTTGAGTTATTTTGACAATTGTCTTTCCCCCGAATTTGGGATTCCAGTTATGACAGAGGTTGTTTTGATGCCTATTTCCTTTATTTCTAAAACCCTGTCAAGTGATATTTGAGTTTCTAATTTTCTTCATCAGTGAATGATTCGATTATTGATAAATCATTATCTCTTAGTATTCTGCAAGTCGTTTCTTTCTTGATTATTCTTTTCTTCTGAAGTAGTACCCATGGAATCCGTTTAGTTGTAATCCAGGGGTATGTCTGAGAATTTCTCATCAATTGATTGTTAATTCGATGTTCGAATCTTTTTGTGTTTCTTTACTCCAACTGAGGTGAACAACCCTATTTATAGGGGACACAAGGACTGTTTGTCTGTGTGATAGCAGTCTGATGGGACGCCATCACTTGTGTGTTGTGAAGTACAAGAAGGTTAATTACCTTTAGTCATGTCTTGAATAAGGCACGCAACAAGGTTCATTTGATCATGTTGATCACTCAGTAATCTCTCATTTCAAAGAATATTTGTTTGAAAACTCATTGATTCCACAATTGTAGAAATCTTTGCTACGATGTGAAATCGTTCTTTTCAAATATCATAAATCATAATGCCTCGACTATTTTTGGACGTATGTCAATCGAGTTTAGAATGCCAGTAGCGCGTGGCGTATAGTACTGCGATTAGAGTTCTATATAGAGAGATCAGTAGGGATCCCAGTATAGTAAATAAGTATCCCGAGTTCAGATTAGTAGAGTTGCGGATGCAACCCGAGTTGGTAGAGTAAACCTCAGTAACCCTTCTTTACCTGATTCCGAGGACGGAATCCTTTTAAGGTGGGTAGAATGTAAGATCCCGAATTATTATAGGATTTATTATTATTATTATTTTTATTGTTTTAATTATGTTAATTAGTATTTAAAGTATGGAATTGGATTTGAGAATATCGTTGTGGAGTTCAACGATATTTAGTGCCGAGTTTATATGAGTATATATTGTGTTATGTGTGCCCCAGTATTTTTAGTTGTATTTTTTTTTAGTGATTTAAAAATATTTAAAACAAGTATTATTGATCTTCAAAAATCTTTATTTATTTATCGGAGTTGGATTAAATCATGAAATCTTTTGTAAAATTATCTTTATATATTTATTGAGTTTTTAAAAGTGTTGGGTGGATTAATTTGGGTGTTTTAGTATTTTATAATGATTTTAAGAGTTTTATTGTATTTAAAGGATTAAAACCTTGAAAAATTCATATTTAATTCATTTTTGATCCGAAAAATATTTCGAAAATATGTACGTGCTTGTAATTTTGTATTCTTTATTTTAAAAATGAAAAGTGTAATTTTCCGGAAGTTTTATTTAATTGTGATTTTTTTTTTAGTCGTTTATTAGTTATAATTGGGGCCGGAATGAAGTATTAGAGGTAGTATTAGTAGATTGGGCCTAAGCCCATTAGAAAAGAAGTCAGGGGAGGGTTCTAGAGAAAGCGGGGAGAGAAGAAAAGAAAGGGAGATTGGGAGGAAGGAGAGAAGAGAAATTGGGGGAGAGGGAGATACATACATATATATATATATATAAGTGTGTGGGTGTGTGTGAATTGTGTGTGCTGCTATGGAGGATGCGCGGAGGGCGAGATCAGGCGGCGCCGGCGAGCAGCAGTCCGGCGTAGCCGCGGGCGGTGGTCGGAAGTGCGAGGAAGCAGCGGCGGCAGGCGGTCTTCACGGTGGTGGTTGAGACTGGCGACGTGTACTGCAGCAGTAGAGAGAGAGAGGGAGAGAGAGAGAGAGAGAGAGAGAGAGAGAGAGAGAGAGAGAGAGAGAGAGAGAGAGAGAGAGAGAGAGAGAGAGAGAGAGAGAGAGAGAGAGAGAGAGAGAGAGAGAGAGAGAGAATTGGTTCTCGAAATTTGGGGAAAATTGGAAATTCGGAGAGGTATAATTTCGTATCTTAATTATTTAATTTTCGTATTTAATTAGTTTCAAATAATGGTAATTAATTGTGATTTAATTATGAAGATTATTGTGATTAGTAGTTTAAATTACGATATTATTGTATTAATTTTCGTAGTAATTTCGGGAATTGAAATTAATATGGTTATAATTTTGGAATTTAAATTCGGAAAGTTCATTGTATATATAGTTGTTAATTATGATTTTGGGGATTTTAGTGATGAAATTGAAAATGAGTTAAATGGTTACGTGTACATGGTTGTTTTAAGAATGGTAATTTAGTAATGTGTAATTCGAATTACTTGTATTATTTGTAGAGAATATGATTTAAATGAATTACTATGTATTTAATTTTCGTAATTAATTCGAGGAGCTCGTAATTGTGAACTATAGTTGTTAGTTGTTAAGTTATGGATACGTGGTTAATGATTTTGTGTTTATAAATTGAATTTGTTTTATTAAATGGAATTTCAGAGTTTATTGAGATTTATTTGGTAAGTTAAGTGGATATTAATTTTAGGTATGTATATGGCTTTAAATCTCTATTGTAAAGTGATTTTTCGAATGACTATAGTAATTAAAGTTGGTTATATGTGGAGTTTTGCTAATATTTGAATTTATGAGTATACTTGAGATATACATGAGTTATGATTTTGAATTTATTATGTTTTAACGATTGTTAAGTATTAATTGTCGGATAATATATTGGATAATACTGAGGAATAAATGAAGTTGTATGCGTGATAGTCGGATTATGTGTAATAGAGATATATGTATCGATTAAGTGTAGTATTATTGACTTGTGAATAATTTATGATCGAGTGATTGATAGAAATTGTAAATGTGATTCGAGAGGACTGAATGGCTAATTGTTTATGTGTTAAATGGTATAAGTGTAAATTGCGAGTCTGATTAAAGGTTCAGATTAGGGTATGTTAAATGTTAAGTGCTAATTGCTAATTGTAATGGTTATTGATATAGGAGGTGTAATTATACGAATGGCTAATTGGCTATGTGCTAAATGGTATAAATCAAGTTATAGTATATGTTGAAAGTATAAGTGCCAACTACGTGGTGTTGGCTTAAATGTGGATAAACGCAGTTTACTTTTCTTAAGTGTTGAGGTGCCGCATGTCTGGGCGGGTAAATTTCTTTATGTGATTAGTTGCCGCATGTCTGGGCGGGTACTTTTCATTATTTGTTTACTTTTATGTTGCTGCAAGTTGAGGCAGCTTTTATTTTATCAAAAGCAGGGTTATAAATTGTATTTGAGGGGCTGTGCCCATAGTCCGATAAACGAATACTACATGCCGAAATTTTCTAAAAATCCCCTGCGTTTTAAAGTTATTTAAATTATTTGATTTAAAGATTTAAAGGCATATATGTGTATAAGTGTTTAAGTGCATATGTGATGATTAATGAAGTGTGGATATATATATATTGATGTATGTATTGTTTGCGAGTTATAAGTAATTGATTATTAAATGGTTGTTTATGTACTAAATAGTACCTTACTATTATCCGAGTATAATTAGGGATTCGATGTGGACCCAGCGAGCGTGTTGACGAGACGACTGAAGGAAATGAATGCATGACGAGTAAAGACCGAAGTACAGTAAGTAGCGAATCGATGCATTGGAATCGAGGCAAGTGTACTAACCCTCGCTTATCGTTCAAGCGAGATATTTATGTTTTTATTCAGTATAATTATTCCCTTAAAAATTCATATTGCTAGTATTCTTTCCTTCGAATTACTGATAAGGATGTATTTTATTCCGTTTATCGAATGCTTCTATGTTTCTAAATCTTTTAGCATGGCTTCCTAAAATGGTTATTAATTAAAGATGTTTTTAAATTTTCCTTATACTGGGCTGGTCTTTTGCCAGTGAGTATAAAGGACTGAAAAGTGAAATGTTTTAAAGTATTAATATGATGGTTTATAAGTTGGATAAGCGTAAGAGGCTAGGGTGGTCCTAGTCCAGCACTTTTGTTAAGCGTAAGAGGCTAGGGTGGTCCTAGTCCAGCACTTTTATTTAGCGTAAGAGGCTAGGGTGGTCCTAGTCCAGCATTAAAGGCCAATGTGTTGCCTCAATGGGAACCCAGTTTTAAAGGAATGGGGACTTTACGTGGCTGATCACCCGTATTGTCCGTAATCTGAAGAATAATAAAATCAATTTAAATGTTTCAAAAAGTTTTACGGAAAGTATGTTTTATTTGTGGAATAGTTTTAATGAGAGGAATGTTTTGGCAAGATATACCTGTTTTACTATAAATGATTATCGGTTTAGAAATTGTGTATTTCTGAGTTAATTGTTGTCTATATGATTAAAAGTTGAAACCTCAGTAAAATAATGAGATTTAGGATAGATAGAAGTTTTTCAGTTATTCCCTTCGCAAGTAACATCGTACGTGAAAGTGGAGTAAGAATGATTGGAAAAATTCTTGATATTCTTTCTCTCAAAGTTTTATCTGGGGCAGAGATGGTTAGTAGTAAATAAAAGAGTGTTATGATAGTATTTTGAATGGTGAAAACTAATTCACGGTTATTACGGTCACTGTGGCATGTGTTGCGCAGTGATAGTGAGAACCGAGAATGATTTGAGATCTTCTTATTTATTCAAACTCATGATTGTCAGGCCGGTTAGGCAGCTAAGTGTGCGAACGCTTAGTGACATGAATGAAATTTGAGTAAATGAGAATTTCTTGGAAATTTCGTTAAAGCGATAGTTAAAGTATTTAGCAAGTATTAAAAGTATTGAATCTAGTTTTTCGAACTTTTGCAGTTATTAAATTCTGTTTCCGAGTTATAAATGTTTTAAATAATATTACTTCTGTTAAAGTTAAGAATCCAGATTTCAAGTATAGTATTGATTATAGATTGGTGAGCATTCATTCGCTCATATCTATTGTTCATTTTCCTTTTTAAGTTAATCCTTCTTGAATTGCAGTTATTGCCTTTAATTATTCAGTGCTATTATTTTATAACTTGCTGAGCATTTCTTTCGCTCACCCTTGCTGTTTTTAAATCTAATATTTCAGTAAGCTAAGTATTGGCGAGAAGTACCTGAGCAGTTCAGAAAGAGCAAGTAAGACGAGGTGAAGGAAGCTGACGTGGATCAGGGTATTTAGATTATTGTTTGATTTGTTGTATGTAAATTATAGTTTTAGTAGTTATAGTATGTATTTGAGTAGTTGGCCTGGTATACTTCTATTCGAAGTTATACCAGTGATTTAAGTTTGTATAAGTTTTGTATATAAAGTTGTATTTAAATTGGTTTGGGTTTCTTGTTTCTAGAACTGTAACCTAAGATCCTGAGTTGGGAGTTGGGGTCAAAGAGCTTTTGATTGAGTTTTAATTTTTATTTAAGTTTTATTTTGATTTTCAGATTTTTAGTTTAGTATCCAGCAGGTTTATGTTGTATTTACGAATACATCATGGTCAATTTTTGTTAGAATTGTTGAGTTTGTTAGCGTGACGCCCAAATCTACTGACCCCGGATTTGGGGGCGTTACACCAACAGACAAGAGAAACTATCGAGCTCATAAGAGGACGGCTGGTAGCGGCCCAAGACAGACAGAAGAAGTATGCGGACCAGACCCGCAAAGACAAGGAATATGAGGTAGGAGAGTTTGTGATGTTGAAGGTATCACCATGGAAGGGATTGATGAGATTTGGTAAGAAAGGGAAGCTAAGCCCAAGATTTATTGGACCTTTTGAGATCTTGAAACGAGTTGGAAAGTTAGCCTATGAATTGGCTTTACCCCCGAGATGGCAGCAAGTACATAATGTGTTCCATGTGTCCATGCTACGACCCTACCATACCGACTTCCGACACGTGATAGAATATGATCAAGTGGATCTGCAACCAGACTTAACATATGTAGAGCAACCCGTAGAAATCATGGATAGAAAAGAACAGGTGCTGAGGAACAAGGTTGTCAAATTAGTGAGAGTTTTGTGGAGGAATCAGAATGTCGAAGAACCAACATGGGAACTAGAGAGCGCGATGCGTGAAAAGCACCCCCCAACTGTTTTCAACCTGATTCCGGGACGGAATCCTTTTAAGGAGGGGAGGCTGTAAGAACCCTAATTTTTGGTAATATTTCCTTTTATTTAATATCTTGTGACATTATCATTATGGAACCTTTCTAGTCATCCCTGTTGATTAATAGAATTGATTGTCTGAGAAACTGCGTTGTTGCATTTGTCATGTAAGATAAAAAGGAAGATTGTGAAGGTAGGAGTCTTATTGTTAGTAATATTTATAAAACTTGGGATTTGAGAATGGTTAGAGTATTAAAGGATTTATTAAGAATTATGACAAGGAATTATGGATATTCGAGAGATTTACACAATTAAGTACTTAAGGAATTATAGGGGAAATCTCTACGCGACAAAATATTATTACGAGAGATTAATTAAGATACGATACGAATTAAAGATTAAATAATAAGCATTGGTGGAAGAATAATAATACAAGGAGTAGTATTGCATGCAAGCCCATGCAACCAAGTGGTTAGAAATCAAGCAAACTAGTTAGCCATTGGAAGATGAATAGTACCTAGTTACTTGCTTTTTCAAAAAAGGGGACAAGTAGTACATGAGGCCATGCTTGCTAGTACTACCTATACTTACATGATATGTATCACCCAACATCACTTTACATCAATTATTCACCAACAACCAAACACAGAAACACAAAACACAAACTCCTTTCCCCCCCCCCCCCCCTTGTGTTGCTCTCGGCCAAAGCATAAAGTGGAGAAGAAAATTTCTTCTTCCTCCTCTTCCATCACTCATAAATCACCACATAATTCCTAGGTCATCTACATCATCTAGACAAGGTATGTTATCAATTTCAATCCATTTCATCCACCCAATTTCAAGTTACAAATTGTTAAAGCTTGGGTGAATAGTAACCATGTTTGTTTTTCCTTTAGATCTTGCATTGTAAGTGTTGTAGGAGACCATCTAAGGTGTTGTTGAGTTGTGAAAAGCTTATCCAAGGCCCCTAGGTGCTCAAGAAGGTATAAAAATCTCAAACCCTCTTGGTTATGTATTATTTATAAAGTAAGGTAGTAGATCCATGTGTTTGTGAGCTAATCTTGGTTGTATATGTATTGGATAGCATGGATCTTGAGTTTTGATGTTGAGATTGTGACTTTTATGACTATGGATAATATATATATCTCCATGAGTGTTATGAACCATGATCTAAGTGTATTAAGTGTTGATTGTGTTGTGGAAGTTTGAAAAATGGTTGATCTAAGTAGTTTGAGCTTGCTGAGTTTTGTCCAGGAACATTGACCTGTATTGTAACACGATTTTTAACCCCCAAATGTTGTCCCCTCATGTCCTACCATATATTGTTAGAAAGATAATTGAATTTAGTTTCTGGAAATGTAAGGTTCATGGCTAGGTGATGTATAGATTTTAAGTTATGGCCGGAGGAGTGAATTTTGTTTCTGGACTATGGACTGCACTAAGTAACCCCCTTGTGAACCTTATTTAAACCCCTAAAAATATATGTGGGATCATGGAAAAATTTGAGAATGTAGAGAATGCAGTGGTGAAGACCACCCAAAAGGAATTGGATTAAAATATGAATTTTTGGATTTTATAAAAATACTAGAGTAAAATTCGCGGAATGGAAAAAGTCGATTAGTGGAACATGATTCTAGGGTTAGTGGTTATGATTCGAAAGTGGTAACTAAATTAAGTCAATTAAGTGACGAGCGTAATCGAGTGATGTCATGAACCTATAGTGGGTTAGAGAGTCACAAAACAAAGTCATGAAGTTAATTTCGTACCCCCTTAAAACCCCGTAATTAAAGAGATATTGTTAAGGTACTAACGAACGATTATTGCTTATGTATAGATCGTTCGAATCCGCACGCTCGACCACCCCAACCAAACCAAGGCAAGTTTACTTTTCAAAACTTATACATATACAAGGACTTTCACGGTTGTGTTTGTAGTTTTCAACTATATCAAATGTTATGTTTATCGAAGTATTGATGCAATTGAGATTGTATAAGTACATATATGTTTGTACCCCTTGAACTTAGATTGAAATGTTTTCTTCGGACAACGACTCTAGCAATAGAGGTCGTAGCGGTCCGTATATACTATTGACCGGGGAGCGGTATATTATTATATCGTATTTAGATTGCGAAAACCTGAAGGGTCATTCGGGGAGTATCGTATACTCAAGTAATTATGTTCATATCTTCGTAAATACTCGAAACCCTATCTTGGATTAAAAGTTTATTTTATCGAATAATTATTTTATTAATTATTAATATTAAATCTTAAAATATTATTTATTAATTATTGTTCATTATTTAAAGACAAAGTTAATCCAAGATACATTTTAATACTTTTAAACTCGAACTCTTTCGAACTCAAAACATTTTCGAAAACCCCCGGTCAGGTTCTGCTTCTTATATGATTTCAAGAATCATCGGTCGATGATGTCGAACCTCAATTACTCTGTTTTCAATCAAAATCAAGTTTTCAAAAGAAAAAGAAAAAGGGACTCTGGCAGGTGTGGGAACCGTTGACGAACGATTCCCGGGATGTGTAAGCGGCCGTGAGCCAGGCGGTCCATCAATTATTATACCGGCCAGGTGTTGCCGAAGGATGATTACGGATGTAGTTTTCATCGAGGGTGATTACGGATGTAGTTTTCACCCGGGGATAGTTACGGATGTAATTTCTATCCTTCTACCGGTAGAGAAGACCCGCGGATTATTGGACTTGGATGTGGCGACTGATCATCGTCAATCCCTGTCAGGTTTTTATGTTTTCTTCTAGTCCCGTCCTCCACTTTGGAAAAATACTCAAACACTGCTTCTTGGGCCTAAGTGCCAAGTTGCTGACAGTGTGGTTTTGATGAGAAAATATTGACATCGTGCAGTATCTAGAACTGCAAGATTTTCTATAATGATTGGCACGTGTTAGTGCACTCTTGCAATTGTTTCAACGAATGAAATGTTTTTGTATGAGAAGCCTTCTAAGCTAAAGGAAGGAAAGAGGTTTGAAATGATATATTCCCTGTACAGTATGTTAATCGTAGAGTGTTTTGCCGAAAATGATATACTCATATGTATATATTTTCAAACTTGAGATATATTGAAATGGGAACCTTATAAAGGGTTCATATGTTATTCTCAAAGCTCCTTAGTGAGTATAGATGTTTTATTCAAACTCGGACGTATATATTGTCCAATTATGTTTTGAAATCTGAGATATATGCCCATATAGTTGGGAACGCTTTCGAAATGAACCACATTATTATTTTACAAAATGGTGAACTTGCTGAGCATTATGTAGCTCATTCTTGCTTTATAAAAACTTTTCAGAAAGAGAAGAGTTTGGCCGATTAACTCCGCACCAGCAGAAGAGGAGTAGAAGAATTACCCTGGAGATGATTTAGCTCCTGATAAATACTACAGAGTGAGTCTGTTAGGTTTTCAGCTGTAATAGTAAGACTTGTCTTCAAGTATAGTTGTATTAGTGGAAGTGCGTAAGACTCGGAATTGTACAGATGAATTGTAATATTTAGTGTTACTTTTGATTATCGTTTCTGAGGCTCTAACTTGTTTGTGCGTAAGATTGAGGTCTGGACGTATGTATTGTTGAGTTGTAAAGTTAATACAGGTATGATATAGTTGGATGATGATGCGACGACCTGAATCTTTGACCTCAGATTTGGGGGCGTCACAGAGTCTCTGTGTTACTCCCTCATCGTTCGAGGGATAAGATTGTTGGAACAAGTCGATATCCATTAACAAGCAACTACTTGGGAAATATTGGTGAATTTTCCTTTCCAACTAGATACGACTACCTTGTGGAGTCCTATCAACAAGTATTCCACTTGGGGAAAGGGGGACGAGCTTTACATTTCAGAGTCATGGATTTATTCGAACTAGGAGTATTTGTATAATGTGTAAGAGGCTGTGGGACAGTCCATCATTGAAACTGGTATAAGAGGCTGTGGGACAGTCCATCCTAGAAATAGGGTCCGAGTGGTGTCGGCCCCGACTAAGCCCAAAGATGGCTAGGGAGATCTGGCATATGGTGGTGTCCATATGTTCTTCCTACTACATGTAGAGAAGCAAATTTTGAGATGCACGACCTGCGACTGATCATCGTAAGGTGGTGTCATCCAGCGCGACATACTCCAGCATTGGTTCATCATCCAAATCTATTTATTTTCTACACCATGAAGTATCACTCGTGTTGTCAAGGTTTGAAAACTGTTCAGAACTAAAAAGTACTCTGAAATACCTCGTAACTTCATCATTTACATTATATTGGTACTATGTTCGTTAATGCATGGCATATGGTTTTCAAAGATATTTTTGAACTGTTATATATATTATTGTTCAGTATACATTATTGTTGGTGGGCTATTTCTCACCCTTGCTTTATTATTTATATCACAACAACAGCTAGGTTTGATGGCCCGCGTAAGGCGCACTCGGCGCAAGCAGGTGACTCCAGTCGTAGGACTACCCGCTGATATTGTTGCTGCCATTGCTGAGGTAGACTGGCAGCTTTTGTTTTCAGTCGTAATTATAAGTATAATTAATGTTAATCAACGGCAAGAACTTTGAAACTTATGTTGTAATCATTTTGGGTTGTAATAACTTATATTCGTGGATCCTATAATTAGAAGACTTATTTCAATTTCATCTCTGGGACTATAACTTGTTGTGTGTGATGTGATATTATTGCGGGGTCATAGTGTGCCGTTTATTTATTTGGATTCAAGTTCAAGTATTATTGATGGAATTGAGACCGTAAAGACCAGGTCCCCGACCCCGAATCTGGGGCTGTTACATCGATCCTAGGTAGAGGGTACTTATTTTTTATGGTTAGTTTATTCAGCTCTCTGTAGTCTATGCACAATCTCATGCTACCATCTTTCTTCTTTACAAACAACACTGGAGTGCCCCATGGAGATACGCTCGGCCTTATCAGACCCTTGTCCAACAACTCTTGTAACTGTGTCGCTAGTTCCTTCATCTCCACGGGAGCTAACCTATACGGGGCCTTAGAAATAGGTGAAGTCCCGGGTGCCAACTCTATGGCGAACTCGATCTCCCTATGGGGAGGGAATCCCGGAAGTTTTTCGGGAAACACATCCTTGAATTCCCTAATGACGGGGATATCTCACAATTTAGGGGCCTCATATTCTGTATCCAATACGTAGGCTAGGAAGGCTTCGTTCCCCTTATGTAACAGATTTCTAGCTTGTGCGACAGTGAGAAATTTCTGAGTTTGTCGTTGTCCTTTAAACCCTACCTCCTTTCCTGGCACCCTCACCTTGACTTTCTTGCCCTTAAAATCAATCTGGCGTTATTACTGGACATCCAATCCATACCTAAAATAACGTCAAATCCTCCTAACACAAAAGGTATTAGGTTCGCTTGAAAATGGCAACCTTCTATTTCTAGATCACAACCAGGGTAGTTTTGCTCTTTTAGAGCCTCCGCCTTAAGATTTAATTTGCATGAAAATTCTTGTGATATAAAAGATTGGGTAGCTCTAGAATCAAATAAGGCATTTGCATTTACCGAGTTAAGGGTTAGGGTACCTGTAATAACATCTGAGTCTCTGACAACATCTTGCATGGTCATGTTAAAGGTACTGGCAGTAGGGGATCAATTGGAAGCTGCTCCACTCGCTCTTGACCCTGGCGGGTTCAACTTAGGACAGTATTTCTTCATATGCCCCACGCCTCCGCATTGGTAACATTTTGGGCTTTGAGTTTGCTGGGTGCAATTCTTGTAGCACATCACTGTTGGCCAGCACATTCCCAGATGCTTCCTTCCACAAGTCTTGCATTCAGGTAGGGGAGTGCGTGATTGAGTAAAGGTGGTTGCTCTGGTCTGTCCACCTCCCTGATTAACGTTCTCACTCCCAGCCCTCTTAACACCCGAGCCCCCTATCGGCTAAGACACAGCCCCTCGGTTGAATTTATTAAAGTGGCCTCCGTCACCAGATCCCCCTCCTAGGCTTACTGCCTTTCTTTTCTTGTTCTCCCTTATCCTCAGGTTCATCTCGTTCCCAGCCTCCACTATTGAGGCTTTCTGTACCAGGGGTGGCGTAGTCTATTAATTCCAACATAGCGACACGATTCTCTATCCATGGTTTTAGTCCCAGCTGAAACCTTTTCGCCCTCTTTTCTTCGGTATCCACAAAGCTTGGCACAAACCTTGATAGTTCAGTGAACTTGGCCTCATACTCTGCCACTGTCATGTTCTCTTGTTTCAGCTCCAGGAACTTCAGTTCCATCCGTGTTTCCATGTACTTGGGGAAGTACTTATCCAAGAACAACCTACATAATCTTTCCCAAGTCATTACGCCCATAGGTTCCAAGTTACGTTTAGCTTCCCACCAATAATTCGCTTCTCCTTTCAGTAAGTAAGCAGCAAAGACCGTCTTCTGGGTCTCATCCACACTCAAAATCTCGAAGGATTTCTCCATTTCCTTCAGCAAAGCTCTTGCTGCTACGGGGTCGGTAGTTCTTTGAAATTTTTGTGGTTTCAGGGATTTGAAAGCTCGAAAGGCACTAGCGTTGGCAGTATTGGGGTTCCTTGGTGATGGGGGTTGTTGCTGTAAGTTCTGTATGAGTAAATTCATAAATTGCTCCATAGGATTCTCACCCATGTCCTGCACATCTTGAGTGGCTTCTTCCTCTTCCTCCTCGTCATCTGCATTATCATACTCATTAAAGCCTTGCCCTTCTTCCTCATGGGCTTGACTTTGGCGCTCTTCCTCTCTGCACTGATCATTGGCATGAGTGGTCGATTCAGCGTTGCAGTTTCTTGTGTTTCTTATTCCGGGTGGCATTGTTCTGAAAACATACACATGTATATATATATATATAATTGTTAGGGTTACCTTGCATATATAAGTGTCACCTAAAAGGGTAGTTCATTTCAGATGCATAATTGTTTTCTTGATGTAAGCAGTTGATATGAAAGCATTATACGTAATGGACTTAAACAGAATTTTATGCCAAAATTAAACAGACATATATTCCGGGCACCGTCGAAGGATTACCCTTTTGAGTCAAAAGTTTAAGAGTACATCATCCGAATACATATAGTCTACCAAAAGATACATAACATGCTTTTCTAGCCGGACTAGCTACTACCTACCAAGCTACTAACCCAAAAGTACCACTATCACCTACAGTCCGCACTAGAAAGCTAACTGCCATAACACATCATCAGTCTCGGTGGGAGCGGGTCGCGTTTCTGACCCTCCTCATAGCCCTCGACAGAATCCTCTCTACCTTGCTCCTCCGGACTCTCCTGTCCTAATAGTCTATGAACAGTTCTATGAACATCCAAGAAGGTGGAATCGCAAGTAGTTATAATAACGGAATGATTGACATAAAGTCGGAAGTTTAACCATTGGAAGGAACCAAATATATACATCCCATAGAAGGGAAATCAAAAGTTTCAAACTGAAACATGCCACATCCTCCTGATACATATACGTCCTAATAGTCGATACTACCAAATGTCAGTCTACCTAACCACTAGTCTCAGAAGGACCATTTCCGTCGGAGTTAGTCGTTCCACAAAATTGGCACTACAAGGGCCATCCAAACCTGGTGAACCGTGTTGTCCAAATACATCCGCAATTACTCTACCGTGCTGCATAATCACACCACCTAAACCTATATGAGGTGCGTCATAATATATCTCAAGGTCTTCCTTCTTCCATTACGCAATGCCTACGCTGGGTCTCCTCCAATTTCCTCTTTAACTCCAGGAGGATTTTCTAACATTTTTCTGTACTTTCAAACTTCTTAGTCTTACAAATAAGTCAGGTTACGGGACTGCAATCTTTGTAAAGTCCTGTACAAATATTTGGTAATACCTGGTGAATCTTATGAAATTTCTCACCTTAGTCGGTGTGGTTGGCCTTTCTTAATTGAAACTACCTTTAACTCAGCGGGGTCAACCATCACTACTCACTATTGATCACATGTCCTAATAACTGGACTTTATTTTATCAGAATTCATACTTCGAGAACTTGGCATGCACTTGCTCTTTCGGGTTTCATCTCAAAACATTCTCCATTACCTCTTCACCACTGATCGTATTACTTGATCCATTTATGATTCAGCATCGGAGTAAACTTAATGTAACTACTATAATCCATTCAAGGAAAAGAAAGAATTTAATATTCCTCTGAACCACATGCATCTAATGTTTCTGGTTCATCATTTCTCTGAGTTGAAATAAACCTATACTTAGTCCCTAACAGTAGTCTTACTATGAGTTTATCATAGACTCACTAGTCTTTTCCTCATGTAGGTCATGAGATCATCGTCTCGCTTACTACTTCCTTATATAACTTTATCCAATCATGTCGTCATTTCTCAATGTCTTTACTTTCTAAGCTGATCCATCCATAAAATATACATTTCCCTGAATAAAACCACCTCATCATTCTCGATTTGACTTCATAAATTTTAACCTAGGAAATCTGTCTTCTCATGGCGAATTACCATTGACAATATTCACACTAATGTATTTATCAAATGATATGGCACTTGCTGCCTCTATCTCAACTATTCCTGGAGACTCTGCTCCCCGTCCTATATCGATGTCTTTGATAATCATGCATCATTATAACGACCTAGAATTTTTCGTAATTATTTAAAGCGTTTATTTAATTGTTAAAGGTGAATTATGTGTTATGTATAATATTGTGAAGTCAAAGTATGTGTGGAATCATGTTTATATGACTATATGATGATTGGTATGTGCCGTATATGCTTGTAGAATTTCATTTGAATTTTTGAGCATTTAAAACTATTTTAAACATGCATTTTTAATCTTTTAAAAATCTTATAAAATCATTGGAGTCGTTTAAAATCGTGAAATCTTTTGCATTATTATCATTGTGATATTATTTTGTTTTTAAAATTGGTAGAAGTATTTAATTGCGTGATTAAGTATTTTTAAATTATTTAAAAAGCTTTATTGCATTTAAAGATGTTAAACTTGTAAAATACATAATAAATTCATTTTTGATCCCATAATTATTTTAAAAATATGGGGAGGTCTGTAATTTCATAAATTTCATTTTAGAATTTTAAAAATTATTTTTATCTTAATTTTCCATTTTATTTCGATTTTAAAATGATTAAAGTTAGCTTTTAAAAGAAAATAGATTTTTTTTCAGCTTTTGGCAATTGACAGAAATACCCCTGGCAGTAGTACTTCACCACCGCCATCCTTTTCTTCTCCCTCATTCTCTCTTTCATCTGTTCTCTCCCCAAACCTCAAACCCACTTCGTTTTCTTTGATTTTAACCACCAAATCACCTCTGAAATCCTTGTAAATTCATATTTTTGAATCCTTAATTATGTTCAAGTGTTCTTGTGTGTTTTTATTTGAATCTTTTTGAACCATAAATATATATACGTATGTATATATTTTTGAAATTTGACATGCAAGGCTTGAGGGATGTTGATTTCGGTGTGTGAGGCTGGTATGAAGTTTATAGAGTATAGAAAATGAAGTTTAGAGCAGTTTGGAGGTTGGTCTCGGGGTTTGACCGAAACCCATCACCGATGATGTCATTTTACGGTGGGTGGCTAGCCGGTGGAGGTGGATTGGCAGCTATACAGTGCTAATAGATCATATCAAGTGTTAATTGATTCAAGTTATTAGCTGCATGTGCGAGTTTTATGATTTATTTGTATAAATATGAATATATGTGGATGAGTATGAATTAATTGAATTGATATAAATAATTAGTATTAATTAGGTGTTTAGGATAAGTATATGCTAATTATTAACTGATTTACATGCATGTATGAATTCCTCGAATTATTTTATATTTAATTCAAATTTATGATGAATATATATGAATATTCGAATTGTATAGTTTGTTTATAATAATTAAGAGATATGTGATTTTAACAATTTGTTAAGCATGAACTAATTGATTTTAGAGATTAATTTTGATGATTGTATGCTAAGTGATGATTAGTGAGTATGGTTTTCAGATTTATATAAGTGGGATTCGAATTTTTGATTTAAAATATGAATTATGTGATTTTGTGATTTATTAAACATGATTTAGTGATCTTATTCGATAATTGATTAAATTATTAATTGATGCTAGTTGAGTTGATGATTTCGAATTGGGATATGAAGTATGATTGTGAATTATTATTAATTAGAAATCCATTGGGAGTGTATGTGACGCCCCGGGATCCGGGGTCAAGGATCCGGGCCGTCAAGGTCCAATTTCCGATCAATATCAATATCTCTGTAGTTTTTTTTTTTTTTTTTTTTTAAATAAATCAGCAGTTGACCCCACACTAATACACACACCAGTCATATGCTCATAGAACAACAACCACAATATTTAAAAGTTTTAAAGTTAACAGTTATTACAAGCCCAGAATTTACTAAGTACATTGTTGAACAAAGCTTCTACAGGAAGCACTTCAACAACTAAAGTTTATTACAACTTACACACTTAATTTACATAAGTATACTAAGCCCCTTCGCTTGTCACTACCTCGGGGATGGTCGCCAGCACTCGCTCAAAAGGTCGCCTTTCCCTTACCCTCTTGCGGGGTGTGGTACGTAGTATCGGCATGGGACCTAGCTGCTATATACATAAATAGCAAGAGTGAGCTATAATAGCTCAGCAAGATCATTCTGTAACTAAAATTTAAAATGTGAACAAGTATACATATATGTATAGGCATATGTAATAGCAGGAAACAATTAAAATCCTTAAGGAAGAGTAAAGCTCTTATTTAATAATACATCATCCACTCACTCTTATAAGAAAGTAATCTATATTAATATAATATCAGTTTTTCTTCATCTGTATCCATAATACCATCATCTTATATCATTATTCTGTTTTCAGTATAGAAATCTGAAATAATATAATATCAGTTTTTCTTCATCTGTAACTATCATTCCATCATCTCATATCATTATTCTGTTTTCAGTATAGAAATCTGAAAACCATTGTCTACACTTTCTTTTCAAAAACATTGGGGATATCTGCTGTCGCCTGATACGTTAGGACGATGATCAGTCGCCTAATCGTATCTGCTCTCTTTTTACTACCGGTAGAAGGAATGAAAATCATCCCTGGAGGAAGGCCACCTGCTAACATCCTCCCTTGGCATCTTCGTGCCGTAATAAAAATAATAAATGCTGGACTGTGTCGCACACAGCCCTGACACAGCCACTTACGCAAGTCTGTTGCAATCCCCCTCTTTATCACATCATTATTCTCTTTTTAAAATGTCATTCCACATTTTCATTTTCTCACTTTCATTTTCACATATCATTCTCTCATATCATTTCCATTCTCGCACATTACTTCTATAAAATATATATATATATCATAAGGCTTTGATTATGTTTCAGACCTCTCTTTCAAATTCAGAAATCAAATATACTTTTATATTCGTAAAATATTCCATCTATTTTAAGAGTAATGCATGTTAATCAAATAATATTTATTAAACCACTGATACTCAATAAGAACATTTTTAATATAATATTATAACCATATAACCCTCGATAACAACTGATACCATTCTCTCTTATTCTCTTAATCATAAGGCATGTTCAATTCATGCATAATCATCTTTATACATATCCATCTCATACTTTCATTCATATTCATATACATCTTATACTCATATCCATATTCATATACATCTTCAGATATCTTTCTTTTCAATATTAATACTCAAGGAAGACAATTTCTTCACAATATAGTAATAATGGCATCACATATATATTTCACAAAATCAAGTTTCTTTGTGAAGATAAGTAGTTTTACAAATAGGGATAGAAGAAATCTTGCCTCGGTTTCGATATCCTGACGGTATGGCTCGTCCCTCTTCCGGAGTTTCTATAAACACAAAAGGACCGTCGTTAGAACCACATCTCTTACTCACTACACTCTTGTATAACAAAACCCTTTACACTTCAACATATGTTTAACGTATTATTATTATCCCAAAGGTTCAAGAACTTAACCATTTATAAGCTAAATTGAAGTTTCAGGGGTTTTCACCATTTTCCTTAACGACCACACTTAACTGTAAAAATTCTCAGAAAATATGGATTTCGAATTTTAATGTAAGGTCAACTGTCAAGGGTCCTCTGACCACCCTACTACACTATCCCAAAATTTCGTGACTTTTAACAATGTTAAAGTATGGTAATTGTAACCTCAAGTTTGATACATTTACGGTTTCTCGGTTTCTGAACCGCTTTCACTAAAACTGACTTTTCTCCTAAACCGTTCATCAGATTTTAACGCACCTTATATCAAAACGATCTATGAACTAAGCTCTATCATTTCATAGTTAAATAGGAACCTGGACAGTAGGGTACCGTACGGATGCAGGGGGTCCAAAACAGGGCAATTTACATCCTAACGAAAATCGGGCATTATAACGGCTATAATTTCGTACTTTCCATAAATCCAACTCCTCCAAATCAATTATCAAACACCATAATCATCACCTACACCATGTGGTATTCTTCACCAGCCATGGTTACAAGTCCACAACACAATTTTCTCATCAAAACAAACCACTTATAACACATAATCATCATAAACATTACATTAACACCACTTAACTACCAACCACTTCAATATCTACCATAAATATAAAAGGCCAAGCATGTTTATACCTTCTTGAAGCTTTATCAACACTTAATAATCCTTAGTAATCCTTGGACACACCTTGAACAACCTTGAATTAGCTTGAATTAACTAAAGAAGCCATTAAAACAAAGTTAACACTTGAAAATTACTATTCATTCACTATTCACCATCAACTTCAATGAATTTATTACCTTGCTAGATGATGTTGGTTGACCTTGAAACTTTGTGCTAGTCTTAATTTATCCCCCAAGAAGCTCCATGATTTTTCTCTTGATTTCTTGTTGATTTTTGCTAGGGTTTTGAATTTTATTTTTCTTGTTTTTCTTGCTTTTGGCCGAATGGATGAAATGGATGGGGGAGAGGTTTTTCTCTTGCTTATTTGATCTTATCTTGGCTAATCTTGTTTAATCTAGAGTGTTATGGAAGCCTTGGAAAGATATTTGTGGTTAACACCTTGCAAAGTTACTAATTTACCCTTAAAAATGTTAATGGAATGTGACATCACCCTAATGACCTCATAATCTCTTTTCTTGTTTTTCTTATTATTATGTTAGAAATCTTGGTAAGTAAAAATGTGGTATGTGTCCTTGTTATATTAATAATCTTGGTTGCTTAATCTCCATACTCGTCTAATTGTGGTTCGTTTCGAATGTACCTCATTATCTCAGTGGTTTTGAAACCATTTAACAATCCAATTTCCTTTGGTATTCTCTTAACTTAATAATCCCTAGGTTAAATCTAAATTTACTAATTCCTCAATATATAATTCTTATAATATTTCCATGCTCCTTAATGTCCAATAGAAGCTTATTCGAAATCAAAATCCTCAAAATCCATGCTTCAGGAATTTCTGAAGTCTAACGTTATTTCGAGTCACTTATTTCCATTGTACAATACTAATATGGTTTCTGTTTATTCATTTTATGTTTCCATTATAGGGTACCTATATACCATTTCTCTAAATCCTCGAAATTTACTATTCATGTGACCACTGTAGCATTACTGAAGTTAGGGTTATTACATCCTTCCCCCCTTAAAAGGATTCCGTCCCGGAATCATGTTGGAAATGTCCATAAGTATCTTTCTCCTTCACACCTTCTAACTTCCACACTATTTCCTTTATCCTTTTTCCTTCTATAATCTATCTATCTTGTTTGCACAGAAATATACTAACATAACTTCCTTGTCATTCATCAACATGCCATTTAGTTTATCAATAACAGTCCTTTTACTGTCTTTCCCTCACAAATCTTCTCCTGTTTCAAGTCATTCCAGGTTATCTCGTCTCTCCTTCCTCTTTTGACGAAGATATCCGCCACTACATTGACCTTTTCTGAATGGTAGTGTATCTCACTTATGGTTTGACCATCTTCTGATCTCTATCATGACATAAATATTAATTCCTCCATATTCCTATAGCTCCTCTCTGTAAAATTTTCCAGAAAATAAGCTCTAGTAATATTCTTTAAAACAATTGTAAGAAAATACTACCTATAATATATATTTCCTGTTCGTCTCAACGAGCTTGTGTTTTCCCAAAACACTCCTACTTTTCTTTTCATAACGTTTCCTAGCCCTTAACAGATACTGATTTTCCTTATCTATATTATTAACTTATTTATTCCATTAATTGATTAAGTCGATCCTTAACCAAAGACTTCCACACCAAATTTAAATCAAAAAAAAAAAAAAAAAGTAAGTACCTGTATCCGCATCTGGTTTTGTCAACGCTTCCCCTAAGGTCATGTTGTACACTCTAGCAGTAGGCCTATTTGAAGCAGCCCCACTCTGTCCTGACGCGTATGACCCACCTGAACGGCAATCTCTAGCAAAGTGTCCTAGTTTCCCACACTGGTAACACTTAACATCTCTTTTAGGGTTTGCCTCAGTTGATGGGCACTGGTTAAAGTAGTGTCCTTTTTGTCCACACTTAAAACAAGTTACTCCCAGCACTCTACAGACTCCTATATGCTTTTTACCACACGTCTCACAATCTGGTAATGGTGGTCGTGATTGATTGGACTGAAATGTTCCCGAAGACTTTCCACCCTGACTCACCGTCTCACTAGTAGTCTTGTTACCCCCCGACTTTCCCACAAATTGAGATTTTTGTCCTTTACCTCCTTTGTTAAAGTAGCTTCCCTCACTGGAACCTCCTTTTGGGCCCTCAAATCTTCTTTTCTTATTCTCTCGACCTATTTGAGCCTGCTCACTCTCGGCCTCTATAATTGATGCCTTTTGAACCACTGCAGCATAATCAGTTAACTCAAATGGGGCCACTCTCGTTCGTAACCAGGGTTTTAACCCTTGTTGAAACCTTTTTGCACGTTGTTCTTCAGTACGCACAAACTCGGGAACAAACCTCGACAGTTCTGAGAATTTATTTTCATACTCTGCCACTGTTAGGTTATCCTGTTTTAACTCCAGAAACTTTAATTCCATTTGGTTTTCTAGATACCTAGGAGAATACTTTTCTAGGAACACCCTAGTGAAACGCTCCCAGGTTATCACTCCCGCTTCCTCTAGGTTCTTCCTAGCTTCCCACCAGTAATTTGCCTCTCCCTTTAGGAGATAGGCTGCAAAAACTGTTTTCTGATCTTCCTCTATCCTCAGTATTTCGAAAGCTTTCTCCATTTCTTTTAGCCATGCCCTGGCTACTACTGGGTTAGTGGTTCCCTCGAATTCTGGGGGCTTTAATGACTTAAAGGCACGAAAGGAACTAGCTGCCTGGTTGGGGAGAACAGGTGGTGGTTGAGGATTCTGTGGATTTGCTAAATTCTGCCTTAATAAGTCCATGAATTGGGCAAAGGGATCACCTCCCGGATTCCTTTGTTGGCCAGTTGATTCCTCTTCTCCTTCTTCATGATTTTCTTCATTATGAGCATTTTCGTTCAGTCTAGTACCTTCGATATTTCGACTTCTTTCGTCTCTCTCATTTTCCCTTGCATTCGCTCTACTGTCACGTCTAGGCGGCATAGTTCTGTACATAACAATAGTCCTTATTAATTACCCGAATTTGGGTTACCATATACATCATTTCTATATACACAATTATATCATTAATTAGCTCATTTGCATATCACAATATCTTTATCATGCGATTTACATCTAGTTATACCATAATTTTAGTAGGTAAGTGTATCGCCCTTAACACGACAGCCTTTTCATTAAGTCAATCACCTTTTATACATCAATATTTCTGAGTCTCAACATTTATTATATTATATAAAAAATGCAGCAAAAATTTAGATAGAAATGCACAAACTTCATTAATGTACATAAATATTTTACAATTTGGGTACAACATCTTTTACTGCTAATAATATACATCATCTAATACAAGGTTCGAAACCCAAAACATAGCCGTACATACTAATCCGATATCACCAAAAGTACTACTAGCTGTCCTCTAATCAGACTGGGATTAAAACAGTGAACAACTAAACTAATCCCCAAAATGACATCAACAAGATGACTAGTCTGATTAGTGACGAACTACTATCCCGGCTCACACCCCTGCCCTGACAACATCCCGTATCTGGACCACCATGGTAGTAACCGTATCAACTATCTGGGCCCTCCATGCCGGGTCTCCCCTATCACCCAACAACCTCCTAATATCTCCTAATGCTCGTAGCTCAATACTGATCATCCCCAGAGATATCCCATCCGGGATAACCCCTCCTCTCCCTCTCTCTAACCTCTGTAGAAGGGTGTCTATAGTCCTGCGGGACTCCTCCAACTGTCCCTGAAGAGCAAAGTACTCGGTCAATAAGGTAGCTGAAAGTGAGTCACCCGCCGGTAAGGGTGCCTCCTGAGGGGGTACAGCTAGGGGAGGTGCATCCACAGGTGGAGGTGGTGGTGGTGCAAAGGGTGGGGATGGAGGAACCGACTCTGTCTCAGCATCCTCTGAAGGATCCTCCTCCTCCTCAAAGAAACCAAAATGCCCTGGAGGGGTAAACTGCTCAAAAGGATCATCTATAGGGTCAGGACTAGGTAGAGGGGATGGAACTGGTGACGGCACCGGGATGGGTCGGACAGGAGTGGGAATCATCTGAATATCCCTCCACTCAATCGGCTCCTCAGGTATAACTGACAACCTAGGCCTCTTACGCAGTGGCCTCTCCTCCTCAGGGATCTCCGATCTCACTCTGGAAGGACCTGCCTCGTCAGATCCTGTAGAAGGTCTACCCATATATGGCACTAGGGCCACAGCATCTCTCCGTCTCTGCTCCTCTGCCTCCTCTCTCTCTAATCGCTCTCTAGCCGCCGCCCGGCGTCTCTCCCTGAGGTCCTCAACTGCATACTCGGGGACCTCTACCCCGGCCAGCTGAAGATCTAATAGCTCCTGCTCTGACCTCCCTAGCCACTGGGGGTCCTGACTCGGCTCACCCATCTCCGCTCCCTATAATAAAACATAAAATTCTATTAGTAACAGTCTAATAAATTATAATATATGCTTAAAGTAAATACTACCTGCGATATACCACCCCTGAACTTGATGGAAGTTCACAATTTATATTATAACTGGTACATTTATTATTATCACTTTTGTTTATGAGCATATGACTCTTGGCTCTGATACCATCTGTGACGCCCCGGGATCCGGGGTCAAGGATCCGGGCCGTCAAGGTCCAATTTCCGATCAATATCAATATCTCTGTAGTTTTTTTTTTTTTTTTTTAAATAAATAAATAAATCAGCAGTTGACCCCACACTAATACACACACCAGTCATATGCTCATAGAACAACAACCACAATATTTAAAAGTTTTAAAGTTAACAGTTATTACAAGCCCAGAATTTACTAAGTACATTGTTGAACAAAGCTTCTACAGGAAGCACTTCAACAACTAAAGTTTATTACAACTTACACACTTAATTTACATAAGTATACTAAGCCCCTTCGCTTGTCACTACCTCGGGGATGGTCGCCAGCACTCGCTCAAAAGGTCGCCTTTCCCTTACCCTCTTGCGGGGTGTGGTACGTAGTATCGGCATGGGACCTAGCTGCTATATACATAAATAGCAAGAGTGAGCTATAATAGCTCAGCAAGATCATTCTGTAACTAAAATTTAAAATGTGAACAAGTATACATATATGTATAGGCATATGTAATAGCAGGAAACAATTAAAATCCTTAAGGAAGAGTAAAGCTCTTATTTAATAATACATCATCCACTCACTCTTATAAGAAAGTAATCTATATTAATATAATATCAGTTTTTCTTCATCTGTATCCATAATACCATCATCTTATATCATTATTCTGTTTTCAGTATAGAAATCTGAAATAATATAATATCAGTTTTTCTTCATCTGTAACTATCATTCCATCATCTCATATCATTATTCTGTTTTCAGTAAAGAAATCTGAAAACCATTGTCTACACTTTCTTTTCAAAAACATTGGGGATATCTGCTGTCGCCTGATACGTTAGGACGATGATCAGTCGCCTAATCGTATCTGCTCTCTTTTTACTACCGGTAGAAGGAATGAAAATCATCCCTGGAGGAAGGCCACCTGCTAACATCCTCCCTTGGCATCTTCGTGCCGTAATAAAAATAATAAATGCTGGACTGTGTCGCACATAGCCCTGACACAGCCACTTACGCAAGTCTGTTGCAATCCCCCTCTTTATCACATCATTATTCTCTTTTTAAAATGTCATTCCACATTTTCATTTTCTCACTTTCATTTTCACATATCATTCTCTCATATCATTTCCATTCTCGCACATTACTTCTATAAAATATATATATATATCATAAGGCTTTGATTATGTTTCAGACCTCTCTTTCAAATTCAGAAATCAAATATACTTTTATATTCGTAAAATATTCCATCTATTTTAAGAGTAATGCATGTTAATCAAATAATATTTATTAAACCACTGATACTCAATAAGAACATTTTTAATATAATATTATAACCATATAACCCTCGATAACAACTGATACCATTCTCTCTTATTCTCTTAATCATAAGGCATGTTCAATTCATGCATAATCATCTTTATACATATCCATCTCATACTTTCATTCATATTCATATACATCTTATACTCATATCCATATTCATATACATCTTCAGATATCTTTCTTTTCAATATTAATACTCAAGGAAGACAATTTCTTCACAATATAGTAATAATGGCATCACATATATATTTCACAAAATCAAGTTTCTTTGTGAAGATAAGTAGTTTTACAAATAGGGATAGAAGAAATCTTGCCTCGGTTTCGATATCCTGACGGTATGGCTCGTCCCTCTTCCGGAGTTTCTATAAACACAAAAGGACCGTCGTTAGAACCACATCTCTTACTCACTACACTCTTGTATAACAAAACCCTTTACACTTCAACATATGTTTAACGTATTATTATTATCCCAAAGGTTCAAGAACTTAACCATTTATAAGCTAAATTGAAGTTTCAGGGGTTTTCACCATTTTCCTTAACGACCACACTTAACTGTAAAAATTCTCAGAAAATATGGATTTCGAATTTTAATGTAAGGTCAACTGTCAAGGGTCCTCTGACCACCCTACTACACTATCCCAAAATTTCGTGACTTTTAACAATGTTAAAGTATGGTAATTGTAACCTCAAGTTTGATACATTTACGGTTTCTCGGTTTCTGAACCGCTTTCACTAAAACTGACTTTTCTCCTAAACCGTTCATCAGATTTTAACGCACCTTATATCAAAACGATCTATGAACTAAGCTCTATCATTTCATAGTTAAATAGGAACCTGGACAGTAGGGTACCGTACGGATGCAGGGGGTCCAAAACAGGGCAATTTACATCCTAACGAAAATCGGGCATTATAACGGCTATAATTTCGTACTTTCCATAAATCCAACTCCTCCAAATCAATTATCAAACACCATAATCATCACCTACACCATGTGGTATTCTTCACCAGCCATGGTTACAAGTCCACAACACAATTTTCACATCAAAACAAACCACTTATAACACATAATCATCATAAACATTACATTAACACCACTTAACTACCAACCACTTCAATATCTACCATAAATATAAAAGGCCAAGCATGTTTATACCTTCTTGAAGCTTTATCAACACTTAATAATCCTTAGTAATCCTTGGACACACCTTGAACAACCTTGAATTAGCTTGAATTAACTAAAGAAGCCATTAAAACAAAGTTAACACTTGAAAATTACTATTCATTCACTATTCACCATCAACTTCAATGAATTTATTACCTTGCTAGATGATGTTGGTTGACCTTGAAACTTTGTGCTAGTCTTAATTTATCCCCCAAGAAGCTCCATGATTTTTCTCTTGATTTCTTGTTGATTTTTGCTAGGGTTTTGAATTTTATTTTTCTTGTTTTTCTTGCTTTTGGCCGAATGGATGAAATGGATGGGGGAGAGGTTTTTCTCTTGCTTATTTGATCTTATCTTGGCTAATCTTGTTTAATCTAGAGTGTTATGGAAGCCTTGGAAAGATATTTGTGGTTAACACCTTGCAAAGTTACTAATTTACCCTTAAAAATGTTAATGGAATGTGACATCACCCTAATGACCTCATAATCTCTTTTCTTGTTTTTCTTATTATTATGTTAGAAATCTTGGTAAGTAAAAATGTGGTATGTGTCCTTGTTATATTAATAATCTTGGTTGCTTAATCTCCATACTCGTCTAATTGTGGTTCGTTTCGAATGTACCTCATTATCTCAGTGGTTTTGAAACCATTTAACAATCCAATTTCCTTTGGTATTCTCTTAACTTAATAATCCCTAGGTTAAATCTAAATTTACTAATTCCTCAATATATAATTCTTATAATATTTCCATGCTCCTTAATGTCCAATAGAAGCTTATTCGAAATCAAAATCCTCAAAATCCATGCTTCAGGAATTTCTGAAGTCTAACGTTATTTCGAGTCACTTATTTCCATTGTACAATACTAATATGGTTTCTGTTTATTCATTTTATGTTTCCATTATAGGGTACCTATATACCATTTCTCTAAATCCTCGAAATTTACTATTCATGTGACCACTGTAGCATTACTGAAGTTAGGGTTATTACAGTGTAGGTGGATTTATAATCCATCGGTTTGAATTGTGATTTGAGTCAGTTGTAATCCGACGGGATAGTCCTATTTATAGAGGAAACTCTGCCCGATTTTCGTTAGAACTATAAGTTGTAAAGTCTGTAGTATAAGGTTATAATCTGATTTCAAGTTAAACTGGTATTATGTGTTAAGTGCCTAAGTGGCTTATATGATTGCATGTTATAGATGCTATGTGATTATGTGCTTATCTGATTATAATAAATTATTTGGTAGGTATGTTCAGTATATGTGATCTATGTGAAGTGTTAACGCGATATAAGAATCGTTTGGGTAGATTAGGATTAGACGATTAGAAAGTTATAAGTGTACTAAATTAGTACTTTACCTGTATATAGGTACTAGTAGGAGGCCGGTAAGAGCCAGTACGTGCGTAATTGGAATTTTAGAGTGAAATGTTATCAGAGTTAACCAGCGTATTGGTATCAAGATTGACGAATTATGGAGGAAAGATAGACGTATAGTCGATTAGAGATCAATGTACAAAGAAGTAGAGACCGACGTATAGAGAATAACGAATTGATGTGATGGAATCAAGACTGCGTGTATTAAGGCAAGTGTTTCTATCCCTCACTTATTGTTCAAGTGAAGTATATCTGCTTCTGTTGTTCATATCATGTTTCTTTCAAATCAGTTTATAAGTGATCTGTACCTTGTTGTACCCTTCTATTGAGTTATCCTATGAACTATCTTTCGATATACATTGATTTCTATGCACCATGTCATTACCTTTCTTTAGATTGATCACAGTGAATCTTGATTCTAGAACATGTCCTCTTCTTTAAGCCTAGATTTTATTATGTTTATCATCTTATACCTTATGAACCCAATCGAACTTTTAAGTCTTAAATACGATTTCTAAAACTTAACGCCTGTTTTATAATTATTGATTGATAACCCTTCTTCTAGTTATCAAATCATGTTTTATTAACTCCAGTATTACTTACTAGTGCTTTCTTAACTTCTATCTTACTGAACAAAGTTTTAGTAAACCAAGTTTTACTGAACCTCTATTTTAAAGAAACAGGTTTTAACGAACCATGTTTTAAAGAATCATATTTTTACTCAACTTGACTTTCAATGGACATTATTTCAACAAAACCTTGTTTTACGAAGCTATACTCTACTAAACCCTATTTTGAAATTTGTATTCAAATGAACCTTGATTTAGAAAAGTGAGACTTATTTATTATGCCTTATCTAACTATTATTATCATGATGCAAGACTTTCATCTTAATAAACTGATTTATTACCCTGTTTTAATGTTTTCAAAACTTGACTGCTATCATTATTGATCTTGAATCCTATAACTTGATTAGTTGCCTTTAAAGTAGTCATGATTTATATCTTTGACCTTTGACTTGAATTTACCTCCTCGATTCCCTGATCAAAGCCTTGATTTCATTTGAGTATTGCTCCATACTTGTACCTCTATGCCTTGACATCAGAAACTTGGTCAAACCCTTTTGACTTTTATCATTACAAATCAAAATGAGTTATTTTCTGAAAATACTTTGAAGTTACTTAAACTGGGCTGATCTGTTATCAGAGAGTCGAAGGTACTTCGAAGTAAAGATTTTGAAAGGATTAAGTATTAAAATGTTTTATGAAGTTAAAAAGAGTTTTGCAAATCTTAATACTTTTAAAAAAGATATTTTAATAAAATGTTAGGAACTCCGTCTAAATGGTTTCCACGGATTCTTGACGATTGGAGAGACGGGGCGAATGGGTAATGCTGGTTCCGTCGGTTTGTGTATGTAGTAGTGTAGTTCTGGTTTGTCCAGTTCGACACCTTTATAGGCCAATGTGTTGCCTCTTGGGAACCCAAGCTATCCTAATGAGAGGAATTGATGTCCAGAGGAACTTTGTGTCCGACATGGGGACTTTATGGGCTGATCACCCGTATTGTCTATATTAAATTAAAACCTCCAATCAGTTTTCTTAAAGTGATGATTACTTTTAAATTACTGTGAAATGAAATTGGTTTACCGCTTGAAATGTTAATTTGCTTTACACAGATTTTGAGATATTTATTGCTGCTCAATTTATCAAATTTTGCTCTGTCATTATCAGATGCCAGTATTGTTTTATTATCTCCATCATATCTATTTCTATCTTTTTATCAGTGGATCCCCTGTCATATTCAGGAGTCAGTATCCGTTATGTTTTGGAGAATGTAAAGTTTAATCCTCTAGTGGAAGTTGAATTTCTCCCTTCAATTAGACTAATCATTGATATTGCTCATCAATGAATTATTGAGATATTATTTCATAATACTATTAGCTTGCTGAGCATTGTTGACTCATTCTTGCTTTATTTTCCCTTCCCTTTTCAGTTAGGGTTACGAATTGACTACTTACGAATGACAATTCAATTGAGAGCGATGAGGTGTTCTCTAAAGAATAGATTACAAAGTCAGCATGGATCGTGCTTCAGATAAGAAGGTATTATAGTTATAATAGTTGTTGTGATTTAGATTTCTTGTTTCATACTATAACCTGAGACCGATCCTTGTTGAGGGGTCGTCTGTATAATTAAGTTATACATAATTGTATTGGTTGTGGCACCAAATCCTGACCCCGGATTTGGGAGCGTCACAGGTTGGTATCAGAGCAGCAGGTTATGGTCATTGAAACAAGTTAGGACAATTAGGAATAAATAATTAAGGTAGATGTTAGGTAGAACGATTTAAGATAAGGTTTGGCTTAGGATTTTAAGATGAGTGTTGTGACGTTATTTGACATTTCGACATATCGCGCGAGTAAGAGTTCGATTCATCCGAAGGACCGGCTATGGATGAGGCAACTAATTCAGAGCTACAAGTTTGGAAGACGTCATCTGGAGACTCTCATATATTTTCTAAAATTTCTTCTACGACTTTAGTTACATCACGAACGTTACAGAGAGTACTAAAGGACGATAAGCACGATGTGAAATGTTATTAACGACAATTGTTTGTAGTATAGGCACGGTTATTCACTACTAGCCAATGGTTTCATTTAATTTATCGTTTGAGGAGATTCAACCCTCTTTTCTATTTTCTTTGTTTAATTGGTACCATATTACATTGGGTAGTCAACTATATTTCAGTTGATGATGAACCTTATATATCGAATTTAATTAAACACATTTATGTTCTTTCATAGATACCTCTATTTTCCAGAGGTTACTTGAACCAACATTTTTCATATAAACTTTTGACATCCTTGAACCGTTTTCTAAATTTTCCCCAAACATTTGATCTCTTGTAATCAAACTGGGATGAACAACCTTATGTAAATAGGGGATTCAGGGACATCCTATCTTTGTGATGGAAGTCTGGTGGGATGCCACTAATTGTGTTTGTCATGAAAGTACTAAAGGCTGGCCACCTTTTTGTACTAGGGCGATTGACCTAATTGACAAATGCAACCTGATAAATGTTCGGTGATCATAGTGATCTCTCGATTAAATTCTTTTATAAAAAAAACTTTTTAAACAAAACTTAGCCTATATCCACACATGCTGATACCTACTCATTTTATTAATTCATTTTGCTAGAAACTCCTATGATTCTTAACGTTGTCAGTGATTGAAAGAAGCAAATGCAGATAGGATGACATCCTAAATGGTCAAGGTTAAATAAATGACAATGGAGAATTGGTTGAACAAGTGGAGAGGATGATATATTACAATAAGGATTGAGCATTAAGTCATTTTGCTTATTGGATTGACGATATATATATACAAGACTTAATATTATTGAATATTGAATAAAGATAAGGAGCAAGTAACAAAAGTATCAGAGTATTATTTTGTGATGGTCGAGAGTTGAGTGATGGTAGAGATATTTGGAATATGGTAGTTGTGTTGATGAAGGATTATTTATGAACATCTGATTTTTTATATGCTGTATTTTGGATATAGTAGATGGTATATCACAAGATTTGGGTTTGTTTTAGACCAACTGTTGAATATAAATTTTAGAATCAAAACATGATAACTTGAGAAAAGTAGAGTAAAGTTGGATAGTTTGTTTCTAAGAAATTTCAACGGGAAGTGAAACTTTGGATTAAGAGTAAAGTGACTGGGTTGGAGTTAACAATTTATATGAGTATAGTTTAGAGAGTCGTGATTATTGACAATAAAGGAGATTTGACCAAGATGGAATAAGATGGTAAAAGGCAGAGAATCAAGAAATTTTCAAAATTGCGTTGATAAAAGACAAAGAATTTAGTTAAAAAGGAATGTAGGATTTGGAAGATTTAAAACTGGAAGAGTAAGGCAACATAGCCACCCGTAGGATATGAATTAGCAGAGAACAACAAGACCCCATTGTCGGAAGAAAGAAGTTCAAGAAGAAGCATATCGAGATTTGTACGAAGGTAAATATTGAGAATTGCAAGGGTAATTGGAAAGAATGCTATGTTATGAGAGTTAGAATCAGAAGTTCAAGATTGTATGTCAAAAGCGCAAAAAGATAGGACATTTCGTTAAGGATTGTATCATGCCTGTCTCAGTGAACACTACGATAAGAATAACAAAAAAAATATTGCCTATCAAATACTTGAGAGTTAGAAAATTTCGACATGATTAGGAAAGTGGCTATTAAGAATATGGATTGGATGGTTGATTATGATGAAGAGATTGGGACAGAAAGAAATAGGTGAGATTAAGAATTATAAGGAAGTTTAATTTCAAGGATAAAAGCAAGATAAGAAATTTGACGTACATGAAATCGAGATGGTTACTTCGACAAGGCTCCGGAGATGAAGGAGTTAATTATGTAATTACAATATCTTTTGGATAAAGGAAGGCCTAGTGTGTCCCCGTGGGGAGCATCAGTGTTGTTTGTTAAGAAGAAGGATGGAAGCATGAGATTATACATTGATTATCGAGAGCTTAATAAGTTAACTATTAGGAATAAGTACCCATTACCAAGGATAGATGATCTATTTGACCAACCTAAAGGAGCTGCACATTTTTTCTAAGATTGATCTAAGATCAGAATATCACTAGTTGAACATTAAGCCAGAGGATATTCCGAAGACTGCATTTCGCATGCGATATGGACATTATGACTTTTTAGTAATGGCTTTCGGATTGACAAATGCGTCAGCTGTATTTATGGATTTGATGAATAGAGTGTTCAAGAGATAACCTATCCAACTGAGTCCGCTCACCTGAGGCAAATGAGCACGAAATAGTCTATGAAACTGCTGCGTGTTTCCCACGTGCTTTCTGGGGGTCTGATGTGTCCGAGTCATGCTTACCTGTTATTGTTTAAGATATATATAGAAAAAGCAAGTGTGAGCATAATTGCTCAGCAATATAATAACAGTATTGCAAAAATATTTTCATCTCATTTGAAAACTGAGTAGTATAATATATATTCAGTTTTTGATAGCTTTTGCTTTCCCTGAGTCATTTTAAACAAGAGCATTCTGGTTTTTCAAAATTTTCTTGATGAGTTCAACACTGACAACACTATCGGTACTGGAGCACCTAGGCTACCAGTACAGTGTAGCAGCACAATTCAAATTGGAAGGATGGGACTTTTCCGGAGTACACCCGATACAAGGTGATCAGCCATTATATCGTACAAAACTTCACTACTAGTAGACGGGAGACGAACCTACTATGGAGGTCGTGGCCCTGACCGCATTCGGGTCTTATGATGGACTTGCCTACTTGCAAGCCTCTTACACTTGTACATATATCTTGATGGACTCGCCTACCTGCGGGCCTCTAATACTTCGATATATGTATATCCGAATGGACCTGCCTACCTGCAAGCCTCTTACACCTTAAAACCCTCCAGTCCCCAGAGTCGTTTTAAACCAGCTTTGGAACGAAACCTTTTTAAACCTTTACTTCTGGAAGAAAATGAGGAAGTAAGTTCATCTCACAAGTTGATCTTCGTCAACTGATTTTCTTTACTCAGGGAATTCTTTTTAAACTTTGCTTGGGAATTATTCGGAGTAAAACCTAACCCTCCCTTTTTGAGGTAGGGCTAATGCACTGATTACGCTTTAGTTTGTAGCGAAGGGAGAAAGCATTTTTAATTGCTCCCAAACGTTGGGTTCCCAAGTTTTGATGAGTTCACAAGTCGTTGGGCTGATGTTTATGAAGTATATATAATAATAAATAATATTTGAGAACCCCTGCAATTTTTAAATATTTTTCCGAAGGCCAGAAAATATTTAAAATGATTTTTAAAGGCCATAATTAATTTTTAAATAGGCCAAATAAATTTTAAATAATTTTTAAATAATATTCAGGATATTAAAATCATTTTTAAATAATATTTACTAATTAATAAATAATTATAAAATAATAAATAATTAATCTTAAATCAAATAATTAATTAAATTAACTTTAAATGAATATTGAATTAATAATCATTTAATTAATAAATACTCAAATAATATTTATTAAATAATTCAAAGCAATTTAATCCCGATATTTTTAAATTTTAAATCATCGGAATCTTTTCGATCATTGAAAATAACAGTCTCCGGGGTTACCGGGTTTTTAAAGAAAATATCTCCGATTCCAGATTCGTATCCAAAAGTACTTACGCTCCACCCGAGCCTTGAATATAACCATATATACATATATATATATACCACTGTATTCACACTTATGTATATATACATGTATATAAACTTAGTTCAGGTTCACAAATACTTAGGGAAATCATACATGCATTTGTAAACTTTGCTCGCATAATATGTAAAATAGTTCATGATTTCAATCACAACAACAACAGTATTTAAAAATACTTAAAGCTCGGTCTTAGAAAACTTGCCTGACGGAGTCGGGGGAGTGGAATCTCGGACTCTAGGGTGACGATCTACAATGAACAAGAAAACGTTAGTGTTAGCTTTGTAAACGAATTATTTGACCGATGTTCATATAACGTAACTAATTCTCTTAGAGAACTCTTATTGTCCATGTTGAACCTATATACTATGGTGACGTTCCTTGACCGAATTAAAGTTGCCAATTTTATTCGAATCGAGTTTCAAGTTCATTCGATTTTATTCAGGGTTAAGTTTTCTTAGCGTTCGTCCCCTAAAGGTGTTTTTCACTTGCGCGACCTTGGTTCAAACATTTTTATAAAATCGAAAAATAATCTCTTTTATGAAATTCTTTTTCCCCTGTCTTCTTTACTCCACCGGGAGACAACCATCCAAATTTTGTAATTTAAGACTGTTTACAAGGTCCTTAACCAAAGCTCTAAGGAAGGCCTTTCTCTGCTGTTAGTTTACTTGCACAGTTCCGACTAAATCATTTTTATAAAATCGAAAATTCAATATTTTTACTTGATTCTTTCTGGGCTATCTTCTACACAGTAAGGTCTAGCTACATCAAAATTCTCATAATTCTTCTCCAATTTTAAGGGGTCCGTTTAACACTGCAAAACCAGTTGTTTGTCACAATTCGTTTGTTTTAACCGATTTTACTAAAACAAGCATAACTTCTAAACCGTAAATCGTTTTAATGTGATTCAAATTATCAAACACACTACAAGACCAGATCTACAAGTGTCTAAGCAATTTTGTCCAAAAATAACAATTCTTTTGTTCGGGTATTTCTGCATAAAAGATCCAACGAAATTTTGGCATTATAACGGCTATACATCGAATATTTCCAATTCTCATACATCCCAAATATTCATTCAAGCTCATCATACAACACCAATATCATTTTATCATCATCAAGAGTCTCTAAAATCAGTGGTAAAATTATTTTATCACCATCCAAGATTTTTACAAAAATATAACTCTTTCTCCACCAAAAACCACTTAATCACCTAATACATACAATCTATTTCAAAAACTCTTAAACTCAAAGAACTTAAAGTTTGGTTGAGATGTTCTTACCTTCTTGGAGCTTGAATAATCTTTACAAGACTTAACACCCTTCAAGAATGCCTTGGTTAGCCCTTAAAAACTTTAATCTTCAAGATCTATACATAAACCCACCTTATATTACTATTCATCTATGAACTTTGATAATTTTTTTCACCATGCTAAACTCCATGCAAAACTATGGGATTCTAAACATACCTTAATAATACCTTGTAGAAGCTTAGGAATTAATTTGGTGATTTATGAGATCGTGGAAGTCATGGAAATTGTTTTCCTTCTTCCTCTTCTAGTCTACTCGGCCGAATGGTGTTTTAAGGAGGGAGAGAGAGCTTTTTGCTTGGCTTCTTGTAATATCTACACAATTATATGATGTATGTTGGGTTTTGTAAAAGTCTAAGAGCTAGTGTCATTTTTTTTCTAAGCCTAAGTAGCCTTTACGTATATGGTAATCCTTGTTTCATGCAACCATGTTACCAACTAACAAGTTTGATTCTAACTATCTTACTAACTAGTGGTTGGATCTCTTGTTGACTTAGTTACTAGCTTTACCAACCACCTTGCATGTATTTGCATGGATTTTTCATGGGTCTTGGCACCTTGGTCATTTTCCAAATTTTTTTCTATTTCTTAATTTTCCATGCGAATCTTAATTAATCCTTGAAATGTTTTTGGTAAGAAAATTTCTTCGAGGGGCTTCCAATATTCTAACTTCTCATTTTAATATACTTATGATATAGAATCTCCAGCTTAATATTTCCTTGTCCTTCTCATGGCTTTCGTATTTATTGGTTCCTCGAAGAACGTTAATTATTAACAAAGTAGGAATTTTTGAATTCCGATCGTCTTTGCATACACTCATTTCACTTGTATAATCACAATATGAATTCAAATCCTTAATTTTTCCAATACTCATAAGTGGGTGGGAAATGTTTTTCTTAAATAGAAAAAGTACTATTCGTCCAAGTCTTTTACAGTCGTACAAAAATCGAGGTTATTACACATCCCTTGCTTGAATTTCATCTGTCTACCATCTGAGTATTTAAACTCCAAGCAGTCATCCACAATTGCCACATGACAGATTCTTTGAGCTCGTAGATATGCCAATTGATCTTCATCATAATCTTCATCAAGAGGTGGCAAGTCTAATCCTGGTACAATCGTGATGGCTTGGGATGCATGTGCCTCCATTTTCTTTTCTTTTATGGCCTCAGTCTTAAATTTCAGCTTTTTCATCTTGTCACTATAGAGGAGTTTGTAGCCTTTATCTTTAGACCATTGTAGTACACCATTAGCAGTTTGCTTATGGAGACATACAGAAGGTTTCTTGAGTTAAATCTCCTTTGCACAATACTGATGGTTTCTTGATTTGAGTCTCATTAGCAGTTTGTTTTTTATTTGAGTTTCTTCTGCTTGAGGTGGCAGGACAGTTGCAGAAGCCATGGGATTAGATTTTGGCAAGTCATCACTAACTGTATCCACCCTAGACATATAGCCTTGTGTTATGGAGGGAATACTGCTAGTGATGCTTGAGGCTTGATGTCTTCCACCTTAATTTTCTCTCATACACCTTATCACTTCCTTTGTCATCATCACATTTCTTTCCTTTACCACTTCTCTTTCTCATTTCTTCATCATCCTTATTACTCCTTTGAGATCTATCCTTGCTACCACTCTGATCTTGATCATCCCCATCTCTCCTTCCTAACTTGTCTCCTCTATAATCAAATTAGGCATTTGACTGTGAGTTGATAAACTTAATCAGAATGTCCAGAGCTGACTTCTCAGTTTCTGACTTTCCTCTCCTTGATTGTAAGGCACTAGCCAAATACTTGATTGTAGACATGTTGCTCGGTTTGAGGTGGTGTAAGAACCCAGATTTTGGTCAGAATTAAAACTTTTATTACGAATTGGTGTATAACTGAATAGTGGTTATGACTACAATGTATCAGTGGCTTTAATGAACGAATATTTTAATGGATATGGATTCTAATGTTTATATGCTATGAATGGTGTAATGGATTGACGATTTAGATCAGAATAATCTATCGTCTAGAAAGCAAGCTATGGTGTTCCAAGAAAGAAAGGGATTCTCATGTCATCCAAATCGATATCTGGTATAAGTCAAGTAACCCCGCAAATGAAATGGAGAATGTTCGAGGAAGCACAAGAACACTTTCTAAGTACAGGAAATAAAGAGAGAATAATAAATGAATAGTGTTTTTGGTGGATTTTGGAATATTATCAAACGACCCTATATAGAAGTATTCAGAGTGGATTTCTGAGTTCGTATTGATGATCTATGGACAGAATGAGTGTATGTCAATGATATCAGATCTTGAAAAACAGCACTTTTATTTTTGCTGAGATTTCCCTGGATACTGAAGGATCTAAGGATTTAATGAAAAGATTTAAGGAATTTAAATTCAAGGATTATAAACGAGGATTGAAGATGGTAGTAAAAATACCAAGAAGGTTTCTAGTAAAACCCTATCAATAAATACTTGAGATATTCCTTCGAACGATCAATGAAATTGAGTAATAACCGGGCGAAGAAACAAGTAAAAGACCAAGAGATAAACATGTGCAAGTGGATGGAGCAAGATACTAAGTTGGTCACCAAGGAACAAGCAACATTAGAAGCTAACTAAGCTAGTTAGCAAGAATGACATCACTATACCAGAAGGATTTAGCACATGGCTAGTTGATGATGTATTATCTCAATAATTCATATTATGCAAGATGAGACCAAGCAAAAGCAAGCAAAACAACTCCTTCTCTCTCCGTCTTTGAAGCTCTTGGCCCATGGCCTAATTTGAAGATCAAAGTGCAACTTCCCACCATTCAACAATTATCATATTAATTATGTGAGTCCCATAATTCATAACTAAGATATCCTATGAATCTTAGCTTCAAATTCCATCTCCTTCCTAGTTAATAAAATCACCAAAGTTTAGGGTGAATAGTAACTTCAAGAACTAACTTTGATTTTCTTGATTTCTGTGGATGATTTAAGCTATATAAAGGATATACAAGACCTATACAAGGCTTAGTAGGTTCATATACACTCCAAGGAAGGTATACATCTCAAGAAACCCTAGCTTTTCTTTTGAGTTCTTGATGATTTTAGATGAGTTATGATGATGATGTTGTTATAAGCATGTAAGCATGATTATGTAGTTGTTTTAGTAGATCTAAAGCCATGATTCAAATGATGGTTGAGTGAGATGTTCTTGGGCTTGTTAAGATGTATGTTGTGTATGTAAGTTGTTTTGGTCATGGTATGATCTTGGTGAAGTGGAAAATTTGGAAAAGCGTGTAAACATAGCCGTTATAATGCCCAATTTTACAATACCAATTTATGTGGGTAACTTTCGGGCCCAAACCCTACTGACCTTAAGTCACCACTGCCATGATATGTTAGCTCATGTTTTAATGTTCGTTTTGGCATGGGAATCGAAACAATTGGACCTACGGTTTAGGAGATATGGTCGATTTAGTAAAAGTTGTTCGAAACCGTAAGTGTGAGTTCGTAACTGGAATTAAACCCCCTTAACATGAGTGATTCAGTTGCGAACCTGAATAATTAAATATTAGAGATCATAAGGAAGGTGTGAGAGAAGACCTCTTGTAAAAAGGATCGTTTTCGATTTTATAAAAATGTTTGAATCAAGGTTAAGTGCGAAGGAACCCCTTAGAGGAATACATAGTTATAACTTATGTAAGATATATACTTAGCTTTTCAAAGTGTTAAGTGATTAACCTCGGATGTTCTGGTTATTTATAGATTGTCGGTGTAAGAATCGCAAATTGAATTCATATAATTATTATTTTTCATAAATTGGAGGAATAGATTTTAAATTATTTTATTCCAGTTTGACGAGTCAAGGTAAAAATATTTTATTACAATTTATTTTTATCCAATTTGGAATTTACATGAATATTTTGGTTCGGTTTGGCTGATAATTAAATCGCTAATAGGAGATGGTATCGTTATAAATGGATCGGGAATGATCATTTAGGATATGTGTTTAATGATTGTATTTGACTCCAGGATAATTATCTTTAACTTTTTCGAAAAACGTGCGATTTAATTCATCTTTATCCTTTAAAAGTCATTTTCAAAATCCCTGGGGCTTCGATTTAAAATCATTTTTCGTATCAATAATCGTCAGATAAATCTCAAAATATTCGAAACTCGTATTTTTTTTGTTTTACTAGTCTTAAAAATCTTCAGTAATCGATTCATTATTTTTCATCAAAATATTTTCGTTCGAGTCGAACCCGCAATTGGTTTAATTGGTACTTTTGGGACCGATTAAAGGTTAATTAGGGTTCCGAGCATTTCGGGAACAAAATAATTTTTCCTAACTTTATCTGGAACAATCGGGATACTATTTTTTTCAGCCAGTCAGATCCCTAACACAGCTGGCTAGTCAAAAGCAAGGAAATTATTTTTCAAAAATTAAAATTATTTTCAAAATTATATTTTCTTAAGTGTTCTTCGAGATCAAACCTCAATTTGAAGGCGATTCTGGAATCCGATTTCAGCATGCGAGTACTCAAAGCGAAGCTTTCGATATCTAGTCTCATATTCTATAATCAGATTTGGTGGGAGGTAATTTTTTGAATTTATATGAATATTTCCTTAATATTTCGAATTTCTATGGTTTATGAACAAAAATTGGGGCTTTTCATTTGGTGAATTATTTGCTTGATTTGATGATTCCTATAGCTTGGTATGATCATATGGAGTTGATCGGTGTGCTTAATTGCTTGGTTTCATTCATGGATATGTAAAAACGAGTTCTAAGTTTTAGTTAAAATTTTTTATTAGAAATTTATAATTACCCAGTGATTTTTGGTGTTTAAAAGTTTAGGGGTACTTATGCCACAAAAGTGCTAAGGTCGGTCGTTTACTAAAAGATATTATACCTCGAGGTTTATTGATCGTTTTCTAAGTGATTTTCCAAAGTTTTAACCACTTGCTCTTTTTAGGGGTTCATTCGTACTTAACCCTGACTCGAATATTTTTATAAAATCGAAAAACGATCCGTTTAACATGAGGTTTTATCTCACACCTTCCTCATGATCTCTAATATTTAATTATCAAGATTCGCCACTGAATTACTAATATTATGGGGGTTCAATTTCAGTTACGAACTCGCATTTATGGTTTCGAACTACTTTTACTAATTCGACCATAATTCCTAAACCGTAAGTTCGTTTGCTTCGATTCTTGCGCCAAAATGATCTATGACTCGAGATCTACAAGGATATGTCATTTATTCATCAAGGGCAGAAACTAATCTCAACTGTTATGCACGAATTTTTAAGGGTTAACGAAATTTTAGCATTACGATGGCTATAAATCGAACGTTTCTAAATTGTTACATCAATCACCAAGCCACACCGGGCATGCCATCAATCTTACACACATAATACTCATCTTTAATAGTCTAAGAACACTTAATTCATCATCATATTCATCATCTCTCTTAGATCAATAAAGATAACTACATAATCATGCTTTCATGCTTGTATTAACACTATAATCATAACTAAGTTAAAAACCATCAAGAACATGCATAATCTCAAAGTAAGATCTAAGGTTCTTAAGAATTATACCTTCCTTGGAGATTGTACTAGCCTTAATAAGCTTGATCTAGTCCTTGTATAGCCTTATAATAGCTTAGATCAACCAAAGAAAACAAGAAATCAAAGATTAGTTCTTGGAAGTACTATTCATCATCAACTTTGATGATTTATTTGAAAATGAAAGAAGTGGAATATAAGGCTCAAATTTGTAGGATAGCTATGATATGAAATATAGTACTTACCATAAAAATTTGGAGATCAAATGATGGTTGGAAGCTTGATTTTTGTTTTGGAATTTTGGTAATGGTCGAGTGGAGCTTTAGAGAGAGAGATGGGGTTTTTGCTTGGCTTGCTTGCTTTAATCTCATCCAATGTGAATTATTGTGGTGTTTGTAGATAATATCTAGCATAAAGTACCTTTAATAAAGGGATTATGTCATGAATGATGTGTTTTAAAGGGACAAGTGTTGATGTTTAGTGGTAATGAAGCTTAGTACTTGGTTGGTTTTCTAATCTTGCTAGTTACTCTTGTAACTACTTAGTTACTTGATCATATCCACTTACACATGCATGCATCCTGGCTTTCTGCTTGTTTCTTTGTACGGTTATTTCTCAATTTCATTGATCGTTCGGAGGAATATCTCAAGCATTTCTAGTTAGGGTTTTACCGGAAACCGCCTTAATATTTTTGCTCACATATTTAATCCTCCTTTATAATTCTTGAATTTAAATCCCTTAAATCTTTTTAATAAATCCTTAAATCCTTCAGTGTCCAGGGAAATGTCGGAGAAAATAAAAGTGCTATTTTTCTGAATCCGATATCGTTTACATACACTTATATTGCCTATCGGTCACTAATACGAACTCAGAAATCCGTTCCGAATACTCCTATATAGCGTCGTCTTATAATATTCCAATTTCCACCAAAAACACTATTCATCCCTTATTCTCTCTTTAATTCTTATAATTAGAAAAATATCCTTGCGCTTTCCCGGGCGTTCCTTAACCCTTTTACGGAACCACTGGACTTATAACAGATATCGATTTGGATGACATGAGAATAACCTTCCTCTTTGGAATTTATCATATCTTACTTATCCAGGAGATAGATTATTCTTATCTAAGTTGTCAACCAATTGCATTGTTCATGGCATATAAACATTTGAATCAAAATCCTTTCAATATTCATTTATTAGAACCACTGTTACACTTATACTCCATTACATAATAAAAGTTTTAATTAATACCAAAAATCTAGGTTCTTAAAAAAATCACTTGTGTTGGTGGAACCAGATATTCCTACCAAGAGGGTGCGCCCTCTTGAGGAAGTTACTCAACCTTGGTGGAAGTTACATGTAAATGGTGCTATGAACAATGGAGGAGCTTGTGCAGGTATAGTTCTGGTTACTCTTAAAGGGAATCAACTCAGAGTGCTATTCACTTCAAGTTTAAGGCAACTAACAACGATGCAGAGTATGAAGCATTGATTAAAGGATTAAAGATGGCAATAAAAGTTGCAAATTTGATCGTATTGAGCGATTCCGAGTTAGTGGTTGGACAGGTCAAGGGTGGATTTTAGTGTAGAGGTCCAAGGACAGAGCTTTACATGAAGTGTGCTCAACGGCTGATTCAAAAGTTTTGGGAAGTGAGATGAGAGTGTATTTCCCGGGATGAGAATTGCAGTGCAAATGTTCTAGCCAAGTTGGGATCTCAGAAGGATGCTATGTTGCTGGGAACGGTCCCTCTACAAATTCAAGAAGTGTCAAGCATTCCATAGGTGGAAATTATGGAGATAGACACTATTCCACAAGTTACTTGGATGACTCCGATTAAAAAATATATTCGTGGAGGAGTGCTTCCAGATGATAAGGTTGAAGCAAGACGTCTTCGGTACCAAGCAAAAAGGTTTGTAGAGTATGATGGAATTCTGTACAAGTAGGGTTTCAACCAACCACTTCTTAAGTGTATAGATGGAGACGAATGCAACTACATCCTTAGGGAAGTGCATGAAGGGATCTCTGGCAATCACTCGGGGGGTGGTTCATTGGTAATGAAGGTGTTGAGACTGGGTTATTATTGGCCTACCATAAAGAAGGATACCTATGAGTTTACCGAGGCATGTGATAAGTGTCAAAGGTTTGCCAACTATTCAACTAGTCCTGTGACTACCTTGACTTCCATGATGAGTCCGTGGCCGTTTGCTATGTGGGGAATAGATCTAATTGGGGAACTCCCTAAGGCCAAGGGAGGAGTTAAGTATGTTGTAGTTGCTGTGGATTACTTCACCAAGTGGGTAGAAGCAATGCCTTTGGCTACAATCACTGCAAAGAAAATCAAGGACTTTGTGTTCAAATCAATTGTGTGTTGATTCGGTATTCCTTAGAAGCTTATTTCGGATAATGGGAAGCAGTTCGACAGTAAGGAGTTGCGAAAGTTGTGTGATGATTTGGGTATAAAGAAGAAATTCACTGCTATGTATCATCCTCAAAGCAATGGACAGACGGAGTGTAACACCCCCAGATCCGGGGTCCGGGATCCGGTGGTTACGGTTTCCAATTCTGTCCACAACAATTGAACTTTCCTTAACATAAAATAAATTACGTCTCTATAACCCAACACAACAATATAAAACACACCCGTTATAGTCCCAGAGATGAAATCAGAGTAATAATCAAATTTTTATTAATCACATTATGAGTTCTTACAATCCAAAAGGATTTCAATATAAATACATACTCTTTGCCATCCATTTACATAAGTCATACTAGACCATATTCTTGGTACTGAAAGAATAAATATACCCTACCAATAGCTTCTTCTTCAGCTCTGGTAGTCTCATCGTCCTCGCCCGCGTCGAGTGCGCCTTGTGCGAGTCATCTGATCTAGCTGTTGTTGTGATATAATAATAAAGCAAGGGTGAGCAATAGCCCACCAACAATAATATATAACTGAACGATAATGTATAACAGTTCAAAAGTATCTTTCAAACCATATGCCATGCATTTACGGAAATGATGCCAGTATAATATGAACGATGAAGTTACAAGGTAACTTAAAGTATTTGTTTGTAGAAATATCTGCTACATCAAAGTAAGCGAGATATTCTTATTGTTATTAAGAAGAGGAGTTTGCAAGAAAAGGTTGCAATTCCAGTTATGACCCTTTTCCAACTCTGCCAACAGTAATCATGTTGCAGGAAATAAATAAATTTGGATGATGAACCAATGCTGGAGTATTCACCGCGCCAGCTGTTCCAATCTTGATGATCAGTCGAGATCGTACAGCTCAATTTAGATTTACTACCGGTAGAAGGAAGAACTGACGGCTTTACTTGTATACCGCCTTGATAGCTCTCCCCGGCCAACGGTTGGGCCAAAGGGGATGGACCGGCGCTACTCGGCCTCTTACACGACTCCTAGTTCAAATAGAATTCATGATTCCGAATGTAACGTTCGTCCCCCTTTCCCCAAGTATAATACTTGTTGATAAGACTCCACAAAGTAGTCGTATCTAGTTGGAAAGGAAAATTTACCAATAACTCCCAAGCTATTACTTGGTAACGGATATCAACTTGTTCCAGTAATCTTACCCCTCGAAAGATGAGAAGGTAAGCAACGACTTAATAAGTCAACCGCACCCGAGTTGCGAGTGAAGGGAATACTTTATGACCGGGAAGTCGACAAGATAAATAACATTTTCCAAGTAAGGTTCCCTTATTATTAAGGAGATAGACTCAAAGAAGAATGATGTCTGAGAACCTTTCTTGATATAAGATTAATAATAATATGACTCCGAAATATTTTCTGTAATAATCGAAGAAGATAAACCTTATCGAGGTTATTCTAAGTATGGAATAAATATTCAGAGAATATTTATTGAATTAAAATATTTTACGGAATATTTAGGAATATGAAAGAATATCTTTAATCAGAGTATCTCTCAAATAATTCTTGAAGAAATATCGAGAGAATATTTATTGCATAACTAAATATTCAAATGAATATTCCAAATAATATTCATTAATTAATAAGACCTGAAAGGAATATTTAAAATATTTAAAATAATATTCGATGATTAAATAGAACCCTGGATGAATATTCAAAATAATATTCATAATTAATTAGGAATTTAAATGAATATTGATAAAGTAATATTCATTTAATGGATAATATTCTAAATGAATATCAAGTAATGTTCATTTAGTAATCTAAGCTTTAAAGGAATATTCGAGATAAGACTCGATAAATAAATCAAGTTTCAGATGAACATTAAAATAATATTCGATAGGTAATTACTATCTTAAATGAATACTCAAAAGTAATATTCATTTAATGAATAATATTCTAAATGAATATCCAATTAATATTCATTTAGTAGTCCAACCTTTAGAAGAATATTCGCAATAATAATCGATAAATAATTCGACTCTGAATGAATATTAAAAATATTATTCGTCGAATAGTTACGTTCAAATAATTATTTGAAGTAAAGATCGTTAAAATAAATAATCTCGAACGAATATTCAAATAATATTCGTCGCCCGAATAATGGAAAATATTTACTTAAATATTTTCCTCCGAGGTAATCTCGATATATCAAGAAATATTGACTCCCGGTCTATATTTGATGAATAAGATGTATACGCCCTTCTATGAGGGTCTTACAATAACCGGCTTATAACTGATGTATAACTATCTAGCTTATAAGCCAACAATAACATTCAGGGAACAAGTATATCAATTCAACTTGAAAGTAGGCATGCATGCAATGGCATATGTATATCAGCAATCATATATATATATATATATATATATATATATATATATTTATTTATTTATTTATTCAATCACAACAACAGCCTAAAAGAAGGGAATTGAAACTTGCCTGGTAGTCGAGTACGGTAAGGGGTAGTGGTAGCGGGTCCCGGTTCAGCTTGGTGATCTATAAATAGCCAAGGCATTCGGGATTAATCACTTAACATATTAAAAGTTAAGTTATACTTAATTCGAAACACGTTCTCGAGTTATCTCGTTATACCCCTTTTTAGTGGATTACTTATTATCACTGATCCGACCCGACATTCGTTCGTTAATACGACATGTCACTGCACTTATACTTGGGACATACTTAAGTCATATGAGTTCTAAGGTTGATCGTTACGAACCAATATTATACTCCGAGTTTTATCGCCCGTTTTCTAAGTGTTTTACCGAAGTTATATAAGAGTCGTCTTTTAGGGGTTCGTTCGCGTTTAACCTTGACTCGAACATTTTTAATAAATCGAAAAATGCTCTTTTTGACATACGGTTTTCTTTCACACCTTCCTTCTTACCCCTATTATTTATTTACCAAGATTCGCCATGACGTTACATAGTTTACGAGGGTTCAATTGCAGTTACGAACTTTCGTTTACGGATTCGAACTACTTTTAGTAATTTAGTCATAATTCCTAAACCGTAAATCAAAATGCTTCGATTCTTTCGCAAAAGTGATCTATGTTCAAAAATCTATCAGTAGGGTTCATTAACTTGCCAAGAACAAAGAGTTATGGCTACTGACCAGTTCGGTTTCTTAGTGTTAATGAAAATCGGGCATTATGACGGCTACGAATCGAGCGTTCTAAAATTCATTACGCAACAACCAAGCCACACCGGGCATCTAATCAACTTATACACATAATAAGCACCCCAACAAGACCAGAAGCCACTGATCTTAGTATCAAACTCATCATGTTAATCAAATCACTAAATCACTAACTAAACATGCTTATAACATGAACATAATCATAACTAAGCTAGATCCATCAAGAACATGCTTAAAACTCAAAGTAGAGCAAGGGTTTTCAAGTCTTATACCTTCCTTGTAGTATGTAATAGCCTCACAAAGCTTGGTATTGCCCTTGGATGGCCTTAACTTAGCTAGGATCAACCATGAAAACAAGAAAAACAAAGATTAGTTCTTAGAAACACTATTCATCATCACCTTTGATGATTTATTTGAAAATGAAAGGAAGTGAATTTGAGGCTGAAATTTCTAGGGGATCTAAGCTATGATATGTAGTACTTACCCTAAAAATTAGAAGAACAAACAATGGTGGGAACCTCCTTTTCTAGCTCCTTGGCCGAAACTTTGAAGAAAAGAAAGGAATGGAGAGTGTTTGCTTGGTTTCTTGCTTTTCCTTGGTCAATTTTGCATAAAGTGAATTTGGATAGATAATATCTCATCCTAGTTGTGTTAGTGGAGTGTGATGTCATGGATGAGGCAATTTGGAGAGACAAGTGTTATGTTTTGGATGGTGGAAGGCTAAGTATTGGTTGGTTTTTCTAAGTACTACTTCCATCTCCAAGTATGCTAGTTACTTTAAGCCACTTGGTTGCTAGATATTTATTCTAGTAGCTTACACAAGACTCTTGCTTCCTCTGCTTGTTTCTGTGTCCGGTTATTACCCGTTTCGATTAATCGTTCGTGAGAATATTTCACGGATTTCTAATTAGGGTTTACCGGGAATCCTCTTTAATATTAATACTTTCATTCTCCATCTTTCATTCTAACTTTCCAATTTATATTCCTTAAATCCATTCGTTAAATACTTAAGGCTATCAGTGTCCAGGGAACTCTCAGAGAAAATAAAAGTGCGGTTTTTCAGAATCCGACAGCTTTTACATACACTTATTTTCCCCCTGGATCACTAATACGAACTCGGAAATCCGTTCCGAATGCTTCTGTATAGTGTCGTATCATATTATTATATACTCCCACCAAACACTATTCATTCTGTATTCTTTACTTGTTCTCTTAGGGTGGTACAATTGTCCGTATTCTCTTTCGATCGTTCCTTAACCTTTTTACGGAACTACTGGATTAATCGTTATCGATCTGGATGACATGAGGGTATTCTCTTGCTTGAAGTTGCCATATCTTATTCCCTTAGAAGATAGATTATTCTTACCTATGTTGTCACCCTTTAGCATTCTTCAAGACATAAACATAATAAGGTCGAATTCCATTCATTCTTTCCAAATATCAATAATTACATTGTAGCCATAACCACTCCTCAGTGGTTTCCTACCTTCATTCTTAAATCAAATATAATAACATCCCAAAATATCAAATCCTCAAAGTTAATATCTCAATTCTTGGATTATAATAATATTTAATCCACTGTCCGGTCAAATATTATACCGAAAAGAATTTGGAATTTCTGAATTCCGATCGTCTCTGCATTCACTTATTTCCTCCGCGTATTACTAATATGACTTCGAAACATCCATATCACGTCCCGTACATAGGGTGGAGTGAAAAGTTTTCCAACTTACAAAATCACTATTCATCCACCAAATTACTATGCACGTACAGGAAACACTATGCACGTACGGGAAACACTATGCACGTACGGGAAACACTATGCACGTACTCATTTCCCTTCAAGGATCCATTAGCTCCTTCCTGGATGGTAGATTATTCTTATCTAGGTCCTCAACCATCGAATTACTCTATTCTGACAATATACCAATGCATCAGGATCATTGTCCAAAGCAATATCCATTCATTACAATCATTGTTCTTTGAAACCACCATTCATTAGAGCTGGTGACCTTGTTATCGGAATCATTGTTCCTCATTTTATCATTACTTAATAAAAAGTTTTAATTATATCCAAAATTTGGGGTTCTTACACGGAGGCTATTAACAAAATCATCAAACATACCTTGAAGACGAAGTAAGAAGAAATCAAAGGGAATTGGCCCGAGGAGCTTCCCATGGTATTGTGGTCATATAACGCAACTCCTAGGACTACAACTGGGGAATCTCCCTTATGTTGTCTTATGGATGTGAGGCAATTGTTCCGGTAGAGATTGGAGCAAGATCGTTTCGGAGATATTTGTATGATGAAGAGGTAAATATGGTGAACCAAAGGTTGAATCTTGATTTCCTGGAAGAGACAAGGGCTAACTCATAATTGAGGTTGACAACCTATCAGCAAAGGGTTGCAAGGTATTACAACAGGAAGGTGAAGTTTCGTCCTTTCAAGATGGGTGGCTTGGTTCTTCGAAAGGTCATGCCAAATACAAGGGTAGCAGCTCATGGTGTTTTCGGTCCAAACTGGGAAGGACCTTACAAGATCAAGTCTATCATTTAGGAAGGCACTTATCATCTAGAAGACTTGGATGGCAACACAATCCCAAGAGCAAGGAATGCGGAGCATTTGAAGAAGTATTATCAATAGGGTGCGGCTTTGGCCCCCTATTTTATGAAGGCTTATATTTAAGTTATAGACTAGTATCAATAATTGTTCTCCTAGTCTAGGGGGTAGTGTATATACGCATTCTTAATTCTAGTCGAGATTTGCTTGTTTTTATACTTTTCGATAATTGTTCTCCTTAGCTGGGGGGTAGTCCATACACACCTTTTTGTGCATTATCGAGACTTATATGAAGATTTTCAGAAGTTTGTTCATTATGGAATGCTTTAAATTTGAAGAAATTGATCAAGAGGCCACGCCCTAATATAAATTAGGGTGCGCCCTAATATTACATGAAAAATCAATTGCATGTTACCAATAAAAGTCTACAATAATTTGGAAGACATTCAAGGAGGTCGCGCCCTTAAACAAGGGCGCGCCCTATAGATAAAAAGCCCTGAAGAATTTATATTTGAAGATAGGTTAAGGTAAAAAAATAATGCAAGGAAACTCTAAGGCAATAGCAAAACCATACTTAGTAACATAATTTAAAAAGACATCAATCTTATCAAAGTTAGCAAAAGTATGCAGGATTAGAGTTTATAAATTGCAGGGTTTTACAAAGGACCCGTGCCTTAAAAGTTAATAATATTCGAAGCAAAAGTTTTGAACGGTTACGAATAACAACCTAGAGCACATCCTTAGAAGTAGTAGGGGATGCGTCTTGAGTAGAGGAAGGCTGTATGATCTCGTGAAGTGTTTGCTGGTCAGGATTCGTTGTGTGTTGAGAAGGTTGAACATCTTCAATTTCACCCTAGGAGGTTTGCTCAGGATTTTGAATTACGTTTTCAGTTGAAGGCGCACCCTCAGGGGCCTCCTCCAGACCTAACTCAACTCTTTTTGCTTTGATTGCATTAGCATTCTTGATCTTAAAATCAGCCACATCTTCAAAACAGCCAGGTCCAAACTTATTCCAGTCATAATCGGGGTCATTTGCAAAAAAGCCAAGTAAATAAAAATCAAACCCAGCTTGGAAATTGCGGTCTTCCATGGCTTGTTTCTTAGCACCCCAACAATCAGACTTTTTTTCGATTTCTAGGGAATCAAGGTGCTCCTGCAGATCTTCTTTTTCTGCCTCCAACTTGTAAGAACCCCAAATTTTGGATATAATTAAAAACTTTTTATTAAGTAATGATAAAATGAGGAACAATGATTCCGACAACAAGGTCACCAGCTTTAATGAATGGTGGTTTCAAAGAACAATGATTGTAATGAATGGATATTGCTTTGGACAATGATCCTGATGCATTGGTATAGAGTAATTCGATGGTTGAGGACCTAGATAAGAATAATCTACCATCCAGGAAGGAGCTAATGGATCCTTGAAGGGAAATGAGTACGTGCATAGTATTTTCCGTACGTGCATAGTATTTTCCGTACGTGCATAGTGTTTCTCGTACGTGCATAGTGTTTCCTGTACATGCATAGTAATTTGGTGGATGAATAGTGATTTTGTAAGTTGGAAAACTTTTCACGCCACCCTATGTACGGGACGTGATATGGATGTTTCGAAGTCATATTAGTGATACGCGGAGGAAATAAGTGAATGCAGAGACGATCGGAATTCAGAAATTCCAAATTCTTTTCGGTATAATATTTGACCGGGCAGTGGATTAAATATTATTATAATCCAAGAATTGAGATAGTAACTTTGAGGATTTGATATTTTGGGATGTTATTATATTGATTTAAGAATGAAGGTAGGAAACCACTGAGGAGTGGTTATGGCTACAAGGTAATAATTGATATTTGGAAAGAATGAATGGAATTCGACTTTATTATTTCTATGTCTTGAAGAATGCTAAAGGGTAACAACATAGGTAAGAATAATCTATCTTCTAAGGGAATAAGATATGGCAATTTCAAGCAGGAGAATATTCTCATGTCATCCAGATCGGTAACGATTAATCCAGTAGTTCCGTAAAAAGGATAAGGAACGATCGAAAGAGAATACGGACAATTATACAACCCTAAGAGAACGAGTAAAGAATGCAGAATGAATAGTGTTTTGGTGGGAGTATATAATAATATGAGACGACACTATATAGAAGTATTCGGAACGGATTTCCGAGTTCGTATTAGTGATCCGGAGGGAAAAAGAGTGTATGTAAAAGCTGTCGGATTCTGAAAAACCGCACTTTTATTTTCTCCGAGAGTTCCCTAGACACTGATAGCCCTAAGTATTTAACGAATGGATTTAAGGAATATAAATAGGAAAGTTAGAAAGAAAGATGGAGAATGATAGTATTAATATTAGAAAGATTCCCGGTAAACCCTAATTAGAAATCCGTGAAATATTCCTACGAACGATCAATCGAAAGGGGCAATAACCGGACACAGAAACAAGCAGAGGAAGCAAGAGTCTTGTGCAAGATACTAGAAGAAATATCTAGTAACTACTTAGTTACATAAGTAACTAGCATGTTTGGAGATTAAATAGCACTTAGCAAAAATCAAACCACTAGTTACATGAGAACCATCAAAATCTCAACACTTGTGTAAGAACCCAGATTTTGGGTGGAATTAAAACTTTTATGTATTTAATGATGTAAGAAGGAATAGTGGATATGGCTACAATGTAATAATTGATATTTGGGAAAGAATGAATGGAATTCGACTTTATTATGTTTATGTCTTGAAGAATGCTAAAGGGTGACAACATAGGTAAGAATAATCTATCTTCTAAGGGAATAAGATATGGCAACTTCAAGCAAGAGAATACTCTCATGTCATCCAGATCGATAACGATTAATCCAGTAGCTCCGTAAAAAGGTTAAGGAACGATCGAAAGAGAATACGGACAATTATACAACCCTAAGAGAACAAGTAAAGAATACAGAATGAATAGTGTTTTGGTGGGAGTATATAATAATATGAGACGACACTATATAGAAGTATTCGGAACGGATTTCCGAGTTCGTATTAGTGATCCAGGGGGAAAATAAGTGTATGTAAAAGCTGTCGGATTCTGAAAAACCGCACTTTTATTTTCTCCGAGAGTTCCCTGGACACTGATAGCCTTAAGTAATTAACGAATGGATTAAAGGAATATAAAATGGAAAGTTAGAATGAAAGATGGAGAATGAAAGTATTAATATTAAAGAGGATTCCCGGTAAACGCTAATTAGAAATCCGTGAAATATTCTCACGAACGATAAATCGAAACGGGTAATAACCGGACACAGAAACAAGCAGAGGAAGCAAGAGTCTTGTGCAAGCTACTAGTATAAATATCTAGTAACTAAACTAGAAGCAAGGAACTAGCACCTTAGAGGAAGAACCAAGTACTTAGCAAGTAACTACCTAGTTAAGCATTAACCACCACAAAACCAACACATGTCTTGCCATTTGAGCATCCAACACCTCACCACTTTATTAAAGTGACTTTTACAAGATATTATGTTGTAAGTGGATGAGAGTAAAGGAGATTAAAACACAAAAAAAAATCAAAGAAACCAAGCAATTCTCTCCCCCCTTGCAAACAAGAAGCATTCGGCCATACCCCTTAATTCAAAATCCAAACTCAACCTTCCCACCATTGTTTGTTCTTGAAATAATTAAGGTGAGTCTTACATTTCATAAAACTTATCTCCTCAAAATCTTAGCTTCAAACTCATCCATTTCCATTTTCAAATAAATCATTCAAGAGGAGCATGAATAGTGTTCTTCTTGAACTAACTTGGTTTTCTTGATTTTTCATGGTTGATATAGCAAGCATAATCACTCCTAAGGACCATACAAGGCTTAGTAAGGCTATATCACTATCTAAGGAAGGTATAAAGCTCTTGAAACCCTAACCCTTGTTTGAGATTTAAGCATGTTTTTGATAGTTTTAACTTAGTAATGGTTATGTTAAAGTTATAAGCATGATTATGTATGGATTTTGGATTAATGATGTAAATAGCTAGATGAACGGAAAGGCATTGCTTGGCCTCAGTTCATGTATATAAGTCATGTATATGTTGTTTGGGTTGGATGCTATGTGTATGGGAAGATTCGAAATTGATAGATATTCGATTTACAGCCGTTATAATGCCCGATTCTACAATACCATGTTTTGTATGCCATTTTCCATGTCGAACCTCTACTGTCCAGAGACCTTATCTGCCATGATAGGATAGGTAATGTTCTAAGCTTTGTTTTGATATAAAGATCACGTGAAACGGACTTACGGTTTAGGATTTATGACCAAATTACTAAAAGTAGTTCGAATCCGTAAACGAAAGTTCGTAACTGAAATTGAACCCTCGTAAGCTATGTAACGTCATGGCGAATCTTGGTAAATAAATACTAGGGGTAAGAAGGAAGGTGTAAAAGAAAACCGTATGTCAAAAAGAGCATTTTTCGATTTATTAAAAATGTTCGAGTCAAGGTTAAACGCGAACGAACCCCTAAAAGACGACTCTTTTATAACTTTGGTAAAACACTTAGAAAACGGGCGATAAAACTCGGAGTAAAATATTGGTTCGTAACGATCAACCTTAGAACTCATATGAATTAAGTATGTCCCAAGTATAAGTGCAGTGACATGTCGTATTAACGAAACGAATGTCGGGTCGGATCAGTGATAATAAGTAATCCACTAAAAGGGGTATAACGACATAACTCGAGAACGTGTTTCGATTTAAGTATAACTTAACTTTTATATGTTAAGTGATTAATCCCGAATGCCTTGGCTATTTATAGATCACCAGGCTGAACCGGGACCCGCTACCACTACCCCTTACCGTACTCGACTACCAGGCAAGTTTCAATTCCCTTCTTTTAGGCTGTTGTTGTGATTGAATAAATATATATATATGATTGCTGTTATACATATGCCATTGCATGCATGCCTACTTTCAAGTTGAATTGATATACTTGTTCCCTGAATGTTATTGTTGGCTTATAAGCTAGATAGTTATATATCAGTTATAAGCCGGTTATTATAAGACCCTCATAGAAGGGCGTATACGTCTTTATTCGTCAAATATAATATAGACCGGGAGTCAATATTTCTTGATATATCGAGATTACCTCGGGAGAAAATATTTAAGTAAATATTTTCTATTATTTGGGCGACGAATATTATTTGAATATTCGTTCGAGACTAATTATTTTAACGATCCTTACTTCAAATAATTATTTGAATTTAACTATTCAACGAATAATACTTCTCAATATTCATTCAAAGTCGAATTGATTATCGACTATTATTTCGAATATTCTTCTAAAGATGAGACTGTTAAATGAATATTATTTGGATATTCTTTTAGATTATTATTTTATTAAATAAATATTACTTTTGAATATTCATTTAAGATATTAAATACTTGATGAATATTATTTTAATATTCATCTGAAGCTTAATTTAATTATCGAATATTATCTCGAATATTCCTTAAGGCTTGGATTACTAAATGAATATTACTTGATATTCATTTAGGATATTATTCATTAAATGAATATTACTTTTGAATATTCATTTAAATTCCTAATTAATTATGAATATTACCTTAAATATTCTTTTCAGGTCTTATTAATTAATGAATATTGTTTTGAATATTCATTTAAATATTTATTTATTCAATAAATATTCCCCTGATATTTCTTCAGGGATTATTTTGAGAAATACTCTGATTAAAGATATTCTTTCATATTCCCAAATATTCTTTAAATATTTTAACTCATTAAATATTCTCTGAATATTTATTCCATACTTAGAATAATCTCGATAAGGTTTATCTTCTTCGATTATTACAGAAAATATTTCGAAGTCATATTATTATTAATCTTATATCAAGAAAGGTTCTCAGACATCATTCTTCTTTGAGTCTATCTCCTTAATAATACGGGAACCTTACTTGGAAAATGTTATTTATCTTGTCGACTTCCCGGTCATAAAGTATTCCCTTCACCCGCAACTCGGGTGCTGTTGACTTATTAAGTCGTTGCTTACCTTCTCATTTTTCGAGGGGTAAGATTACTGGAACAAGTTGATATCCGTTACCAAGTAATAGCTTGGGAGATATTGGTAAATTTTCCTTTCCAACTAGATACGACTACTTTGTGGAGTCTTATCAACAAGTCTTATACTTGGGGAAAGGGGGACGAACGTTACATTCAGAATCATGAATTCTATTTGAACTAGGAGTCGTGTAAGAGGCCGAGTAGCGCCGGTCCATCCCCTTGGCCCAACCGTTGGTCGGGGAGAGCTAGCAAGGCGGTATACAAGTAAAGCCGTCAGTTCTTCCTTCTACCGGTAGTAAATCTAAATTGAGCTGTACGATCTCGACTGATCATCAAGATTGGAACAGCGGGCGCGGTGAATACTCCATCATTGGTTCATCATCCAAATTTATTTATTTCCTGCAACATGATTACTGTTGGCAGAGTTGGAAAAGTGTCATAACTGGAATTGCAACCTTTTCTTGCAAGTTCCTCTTCTTAATAACAATAAGAATATCTCGCTTACTTTGATGTAGCAGATATTTCTTCAAACAAATACTTTCAGTTACCTTGTAACTTCATCGTTCATATTATACTGGCATCATTTCCGTAAATGCATGGCATATGGTTTAAAAGATAGCTTTGAACTGTTTTAAATTATCGTTCAGTTATATATTTGTTGGTGGGCTTTCGCTCACCCTTGCTTTGTTTATATTATGTCACAACAACAGCTAGGACAGATGGCTCGCGTCAGGCGCACTCGGCGCAAGCAGGTTACCCGACCCACCGGACTACCCGCTGAGATGCTAGCCGCCATTGCTGAGGTAGCATAGTTAGACAGCTTTTGTTTCCTGTTTAACTATATGTATAATTAATGTAATCAACGGCAAAACTTTTAAACCTATGATGTTATCCTTTTGGGATTGTAATAACTTTTATTCGTAAACCCTTTAATGTAAGACTTATTTCAATTTCATCTCTGGGACTATAACTGTTGTGTGTGTGAGTGGTAATTATTGTGGGGTCACAGCATGTGATTTATTTATCGTGGACTCAAGTCAAGTATTATGAATGGATGTAAGACCGTAACCACCAGATCCCTGACCCCGGATCTGGGGGTGTTACAGAGATGGTATCAGAGCGAGAGTTATATATCCCAAGAGATGATACGACGTTATATAATAATAAATTCAATAATATAATAAGAACCCTTGCCAGGTTCACCTAAAACCCTTACGGGAACTTTTTAAGTATCATGATAGTAACGTAGTTCGTCTTGTGTAGGCGAGCGACTTGTCGGCCCAGGAGGCAGCTGCGAGACAGCATGATGAGGACATGTTCCGGACTAGGGACCCATACTATGAGCACTTGCCTGAGGATGATACTGAGCCTGAGGAGGAGGACGCTGAGGAGGTCCAGGTTGATGCTGATACTGATGTGATCGAGTCTGAGGAGGAGGACCCTGAGGAGGTCCAGGATGATGCTGACACAGATGTTGTTGAGACTGAGGGGGAGGAGGACCCGGAGGGGATCCAGACAGGACAGGATGCTGAGTTAGTAGTTGAGGATGATGATTATTGGGTTGTGACTGAGATCAGGACTTTGGGAGGTGACACTGACATGACCACGGATCAGGTGGTGCCGGTAGATGAGGGTGTTGAGGGAGATATAGATGAGCCAGTAGTTGGTGCTGTAGGGAGTTCTGGACTTTTTGTGCCACTCCTCCCTGTTGAGAGAGCCCCTACCCCACCACCACTACCTGTGTGCCCCTACCCCGACGAGTTTGAGGAGCTTACCCCAGAGCCCCAGCAGACAGAGACTGCAGCTCCAGCTGAGCCATCCACCCCACCTCATGCCCCGATAGGAGGAGTCCCAGTATGTGTTCACAACTTGATTGTGAACGGGCTTTATAGAGAGTTGTCTGTGGCAGATGCCAGGTTGGCAGAGTCTAGGAGTGAGTTAGCAGCAGAGAGAGCCGCCCGGATGAGGGTGCAGGGCAGGAGGACTATCAGTGACAGAGTTGGGTATAGGGCTGTGACCCGCATCGAGCTGAGGGCTCGGGTGAGGGTGCGACAGTTGCCTACTGATGGGCATGGTAGGGTAGACAGAGCAGAGGCTGAGGAGGTTTTCCGCATCGCCATGGGGAGGGTTCGGAGGATGTTTCGTCGTGGCGGCTGATTTCAGATGTAGTGATGCAGTGGTCTAGTTGTCTAGTCATGTACGGACATAGTAGTGCCGGCTTTTGTAGGGATGGTTTTCTTGTACTTGTTTTCCCTTTTTGCAGACTAGACAGATAGACAACATATTTCACTTTTGACTTGTTGTTGTTGTTAGGATGGCTGTACTTTAAACTATCGTTGTAACTCGGATGTTGTACCTTTTCGGTACCTGGTATATATTTGTTTCCATTTCAGTCATTACAATTTTGTTGGGAAGTGATCACGAGTTTATTAGCATATGTATTACTTTTCGATTAAGTTGCCATGAGATATAAAACTGTGGGATTTTAAACCCAATCATGTAAAGAATTGTGCAAGGAAAAAATCCTTTAAAACAGATCAGTGAACCTAATGTATAACTTTCCAAATTTTCAGTAAAATGCGTCCAAGACGAATGGGCACTAGGGCTAACCCCCGCGAATCTACTGACCAAAGAGTCACAACCAACACGAGGAAAACCGTGAAAGTAGTGAGGAACAAGATCAGGACTATAATGAGCAAGAAGATTCCCAGTATGGAGCAGAGGATGAACCCCTGTACTCTGAAGAATTTGAAAGGGAAATAGAGGGTGGAGAAACTGAAGTAGAACAGGAAGGGGAGAACCAGGGCGGAAACCCCATGGGCCAGTTTATGGATCTACTTAGGCAGAATTTGAACCAATACCCCCAACCACCACCAAGCAACAACGCTTCAGTGGCAAATTCCTTTAGGGCCTTTAAGTCCCTTAAGCCCCCAGAGTTCCACGGATCGGCTGATCCCGTTGAGGCGAGGGCCTGGATCAAAGAAATGGAAAAGTCTTTTGAGATTCTGAGTATCAATGAGGCTCAGAAGACTGTTTTTGCTACTTACCTACTAAAGGGAGAGGCCAATTATTGGTGGGAAGCCAAGAAAAACATGGAGACTGATGCTGTCATAGCCTGGGAAAGGTTCAAACAATTATTCCTGGAGAAGTACTTCCCGAAGTTCATGAAAACCCAGATGGAACTTAAGTTCTTGGAACTGAAACAGAACAATATGTCAGTGGCTGACTATGAGGCTAAATTTACTGAGCTATCAAGATTTGTGCCAGAGTTTGTAGACACAGAAGAGAAGAAAGCTAACAGGTTTCAACAAGGGCTGAAACAGTGGATCCAGAATAGGGTGGCTGTTTTAGAGATTACAGATTATGCCACCTTGGTGCAGAAGGCAACCATTGTGGAGGCTGGTAGTGATCAGATGTAGAGAGAGAGAGAGAAAGGGGGGATAAAGAGAAAGCATGTTAGTATGGGCGGAAGATCCGCTGGAGGAAAACCCCCAACCAAGTTTAATCGAGGAGCGGTTTCCCTACCAGGGAGGAGTGTAGGGTTTAAACCATCTGCGAGTGTGAGTGTGAGCCAGGGCGGCCACCAATCAGGAATGTCCCGTTCCAACCCTTCTCGACCTCCATTGCCATTGTGTGCTACTTGTGGGAAGAGGCACTCCGGGGTGTGCAACCTGAAGCAGATAAACTGTTATAAGTGTGGGCGAGCTGGGCATTATGCTACCGCTTGCACCACGGTCATCCCTAACAGCACAACCTGTTTCCAGTGTGGACAGCGAGGGCACATGAGGAAGGATTGCCCAAAGAACAAACCAGCAGCATCAGGAGCAAGCAAGGTTGCCTCAAATAGGCCACCAACTGCTAGGACTTTCAATATGTCAGTACAAGATGCCGTGAGGGACACAGATGTGATAGCAGGTACTTTTTCTCTCAATTCAGTCAGTGCAAATGTCTTATTTGATTCAGGAGCAACTAAGTCTTTTATATCTAGAGATTTTGCGCATAAGTTGAAACTTAAAACCCAGCAACTAAGAGATTCCTTACTAGTAGAAATAGCTAATCAGGAAATCGTACCGGTTAATCAAATTCACCCCGATTGTAAGCTAGAAATAGGAGGACGATCCTTCTATGTCGATTTAATTCCTTTTAAGCTAGGGGAATTCGATGTCATTTTGGGTATGGATTGGTTGTCTCGCAATGATGCGCGGATAGATTGTAAAGGGAAAAAGGTTAAGTTGAAAACCCCAGGGAAGAAAGAAATAGTGTTTAAGGGGATGCGACAGACCCAGAAAATTCTGACTATGGCGCAAACCAAGAGATTGTTACGAAAAGGGAACGAGGCTTATTTAGCCTACGTTATAGATACTCAGAAGGAAGTGCCAAGATTGCAAGACATTCTGGTAGTTAATGAGTTCGAGGACGTGTTCCCAAAAGATCTCCCCGGACTACCACCTGATAGGGTAATTGAGTTTGCCATCGAGTTAGCCCCGGGGACGGCGCCAGTTTCGAAGGCCCCGTACCGATTAGCCCCAGTAGAAATGAAGGAGCTAGCTAAACAATTACAGGAATTGTTGGATAAGGGCATGATAAGGCCCAGTGTGTCGCCTTGGGGCGCACCAGTGTTGTTTGTTAAGAAAAAGGATGGAAGTATGAGGTTATGCATCGACTACAGGGAATTGAACAAGTTAACCATAAAGAATAGGTATCCATTGCCCAGGATAGACGATTTGTTTGACCAGCTAAGAGGAGCTGAATACTTCTCTAAGATTGATTTGAGAACGGGATATCACCAACTGAAGATCAAACCTGAAGATATCCCGAAGACTGCATTCCGCACCAGATATGGACATTATGAGTTCTTAGTTATGTCATTTGGATTGACCAACGCCCCAGCAGCCTTCATGGACCTAATGAATAGAGTGTTCAAGGAATATTTGGACAAATTCGTGATAGTTTTCATTGATGATATTCTCATCTACTCAAGGACAGAGGCAGAACACGCTGAACATTTAAGGATAACCTTAGAAATACTCAGGAAAGAGCAGTTATATGCCAAGTTCTCCAAGTGTGAGTTTTGGAAAAATGAGGTACAATTCTTAGGGCACGTGATCAATAGAGAAGGAGTGTTGGTTGACCCCTCCAAGATAGAAGCAGTTTCAAACTGGGAACGGCCAACTACTCCAACCGAGGTGAGGAGTTTCATTGGACTGGCCGGATATTACAGGAGATTTGTCCAAGACTTTGCGAAACTCGCAGCTCCATTAACTCGACTTACCCGTAAAACCGAGAAATTTGAATGGACTGAGAAATGCGAGAAGAGTTTCCAGGAGTTAAAGAAGAGGCTGGTGACAGCCCCAGTGCTGGTATTACCTGATGGAAAAGGAGATTTTGTGATTTACAGTGACGCTTCGCATAAAGGACTGGGATGCGTGCTTATGCAGCACGGCAAGGTAATAGCGTATGCGTCTAGGCAATTGAAGGATTATGAAGTCAGATATCCCACGCATGATCTAGAACTAGCAGCCATAGTCTTCGCTTTAAAGATTTGGAGACACTACCTGTATGGGGAAAAATGCGAGATTTACACAGACCATAAGAGCCTCAAATACATTTTCACTCAGAAAGAGCTTAACATGCGCCAGAGGAGGTGGTTAGAGTTAATCAAGGATTACGACTGTGAAATTCGCTATCACCCGGGCAAAGCCAATGTGGTGGCTGACGCCCTTAGTCGGAAAGAGAAGCTCAAGATGATAACTTCAGAGAAAGAGCTAGTGAAGGATTTTGAGAAGTTGGAAATCGAGGTTAAGTTACCTGGAGAGGGCCAAGAAAAGTTGATGGAAATTAGAATCCAACCTCCATTGCTAGAAAAGATTAGACTGTGCCAGGAACGGATGATGGAGGAAGAAAAGAACTCCACAGAAGAGCTAATGACAGGGGAGGAAATTAAGTGCGAAAGAGACAAGGAAGGGATCATGAGGTACACATACAGGATATGGATCCCAAATGTTCAGGAGCTCAAGGATGAGATTTTAAATGAGGCACACAACTCAAGATACTCAGTGCACCCCGGTAGCACTAAAATGTATAGGGATTTGAAGGAGTATTACTGGTGGCCCAATATGAAAAAGGACGTAGCCGAGTGGGTAAGCAGATGCTTGACCTGCCAACGAGTGAAGGCAGAGCACCAGAAACCCAGCGGACTTCTACATCCCTTAGAGATTCCAGAATGGAAATGGGAACATATAGCCATGGATTTCGTAGTAGGTTTACCCAGGACCAAGGCTAATCATGACACCATATGGGTAGTTGTAGATCGACTGACGAAATCGGCTCACTTCCTCCCGATCAACGAAAGCTACACGGTCGATAGACTAGTGCACATCTACTTAAAAGAGATAGTGGCGCGACATGGAGTCCCAATCGCAATAGTATCCGATCGAGATCCTAGATTTAACTCCAGGTTTTGGAGAAGTTTTCAAGAATGTGTAGGGACCCGGCTGAACATGAGCACAGCCTACCACCCCCAGACAGATGGGCAAAGTGAAAGGACCATCCAAACGCTAGAGGATATGTTGAGAGTCTGCGCGATAGACTTCAAAGGAAGTTGGGATGATCACTTGCCATTAATTGAGTTCTCCTATAATAACAGTTATCATTCAAGCATTGGGATGCCACCTTATGAGGCCCTTTATGGAAGAAAATGTCGATCTCCCTTGTATTGGGATGAAGTTGGAGAGCGAAAGATGCTCGGGCCCGAAGTGGTCCAACGAACTAAAGATGCAGTAGATCTAATCAGAGGACGGTTGGTAGCAGCCCAGGATCGACAAAAGAAATATGTCGACTTAGCTCGGAAAGGCAAGGAATACGAGGTAGGGGACCTAGTGTTCTTGAAAGTGTCACCTTGGAAAGGTTTAATGAGATTTGGGAAGAAAGGAAAGCTGAGTCCCAGATACATTGGACCATTTGAGATCTTGAGACGGATTGGGGAACTAGCTTATGAACTCGCATTGCCCCCGAATCTACAGCAGGTGCACAATGTGTTCCATGTTTCGATGCTGAGGAAGTATAATCCGGATGCAAAGCATATTGTAGAGTATGAGCAAGTGGACATGCAACCAGACCTGACCTATGTGGAGCAACCTGTGGAAATCATAGACCGGAAAGAACAAGTGCTCCGAAATAAGGTCATTCAGCTAGTCAGAGTTTTTTGGCAGAACCACAATGTAGAAGAATCCACCTGGGAACTTGAAAGCGCAATGCAAGAGAAGTACCCCCACTTGTTTTCAAACTGATTCCGGGACGGAATCCTTTTAAGGAGGGGAGACTGTAAGAACCCAGATTTTGGGTGGAATTAAAACTTTTATGTATTTAATGATTAAGAAGGAATAGTGGATATGGCTACAATGTAATAATTGATATTTGGGAAAGAATGAATGGAATTCGACTTTATTATGTTTATGTCTTGAAGAATGCTAAAGGGTGACAACATAGGTAAGAATAATCTATCTTCTAAGGGAATAAGATATGGCAACTTCAAGCAAGAGAATACTCTCATGTCATCCAGATCGATAACGATTAATCCAATAGCTCCGTAAAAAGGTTAAGGAACGATCGAAAGAGAATACGGACAATTATACAACCCTAAGAGAACAAGTAAAGAATACAGAATGAATAGTGTTTTGGTGGGAGTATATAATAATATGAGACGACACTATATAGAAGTATTCGGAACGGATTTCCGAGTTCGTATTAGTGATCCAGGGGGAAAATAAGTGTATGTAAAAGCTGTCGGATTCTGAAAAACCGCACTTTTATTTTCTCCGAGAGTTCCCTGGACACTGATAGCCTTAAGTAATTAACGAATGGATTAAAGGAATATAAAATGGAAAGTTAGAATGAAAGATGGAGAATGAAAGTAGTAATATTAAAGAGGATTCCCGGTAAACCCTAATTAGAAATCCGTGAAATATTCTCACGAACGATAAATCGAAACGGGTAATAACCGGACACAGAAACAAGCAGAGGAAGCAAGAGTCTTGTGCAAGCTACTAGTATAAATATCTAGTAACTAAACTAGAAGCAAGGAACTAGCACCTTAGAGGAAGAACCAAGTACTTAGCAAGTAACTACCTAGTTAAGCATTAACCACCACAAAACCAACACATGTCTTGCCATTTGAGCATCCAACACCTCACCACTTTATTAAAGTGACTTTTACAAGATATTATGTTGTAAGTGGATGAGAGTAAAGGAGATTAAAACACAAAAAAAAATCAAAGAAACCAAGCAATTCTCTCCCCCCTTGCAAACAAGAAGCATTCGGCCATACCCCTTAATTCAAAATCCAAACTCAACCTTCCCACCATTGTTTGTTCTTGAAATAATTAATGTGAGTCTTACATTTCATAAAACTTATCTCCTCAAAATCTTAGCTTCAAACTCATCCATTTCCATTTTCAAATAAATCATTCAAGAGGAGCATGAATAGTGTTCTTCTTGAACTAACTTGGTTTTCTTGATTTTTCATGGTTGATATAGCAAGCATAATCACTCCTAAGGACCATACAAGGCTTAGTAAGGCTATATCACTATCTAAGGAAGGTATAAAGCTCTTGAAACCCTAACCCTTGTTTGAGATTTAAGCATGTTTTTGATAGTTTTAACTTAGTAATGGTTATGTTAAAGTTATAAGCATGATTATGTATGGATTTTGGATTAATGATGTAAATAGCTAGATGAACGGAAAGACATTCCTTGGCCTCAGTTCATGTATATAAGTCATGTATATGTTGTTTGGGTTGGATGCTATGTGTATGGGAAGATTCGAAATTGATAGATATTCGATTTACAGCCGTTATAATGCCCGATTCTACAATACCATGTTTTGTATGCCATTTTCCATGTCGAACCTCTACTGTCCAGAGACCTTATCTGCCATGATAGGATAGGTAATGTTCTAAGCTTTGTTTTGATATAAAGATCACGTGAAACGGACTTACGGTTTAGGATTTATGACCAAATTACTAAAAGTAGTTCGAATCCGTAAACGAAAGTTCGTAACTGAAATTGAACCCTCGTAAGCTATGTAACGTCATGGCGAATCTTGGTAAATAAATACTAGGGGTAAGAAGGAAGGTGTGAAAGAAAACCGTATGTCAAAAAGAGCATTTTTCGATTTATTAAAAATGTTCGAGTCAAGGTTAAACGCGAACGAACCCCTAAAAGACGACTCTTTTATAACTTTGGTAAAACACTTAGAAAACGGGCGATAAAACTCGGAGTAAAATATTGGTTCGTAACGATCAACCTTAGAACTCATATGAATTAAGTATGTCCCAAGTATAAGTGCAGTGACATGTCGTATTAACGAAACGAATGTCGGGTCGGATCAGTGATAATAAGTAATCCACTAAAAGGGGTATAACGACATAACTCGAGAACGTGTTTCGATTTAAGTATAACTTAACTTTTATATGTTAAGTGATTAATCCCGAATGCCTTGGCTATTTATAGATCACCAGGCTGAACCGGGACCCGCTACCACTACCCCTTACCGTACTCGACTACCAGGCAAGTTTCAATTCCCTTCTTTTAGGCTGTTGTTGTGATTGAATAAATATATATATATGATTGCTGTTATACATATGCCATTGCATGCATGCCTACTTTCAAGTTGAATTGATATACTTGTTCCCTGAATGTTATTGTTGGCTTATAAGCTAGATAGTTATATATCAGTTATAAGCCGGTTATTATAAGACCCTCATAGAAGGGCGTATACATCTTTATTCGTCAAATATAGACCGGGAGTCAATATTTCTTGATATATCGAGATTACCTCGGGAGAAAATATTTAAGTAAATATTTTCTATTATTTGGGCGACGAATATTATTTGAATATTCGTTCGAGACTAATTAATTTAACGATCCTTACTTCAAATAATTATTTGAATTTAACTATTCAACGAATAATACTTCTCAATATTCATTCAGAGTCGAATTGATTATCGACTATTATTTCGAATATTCTTCTAAAGATGAGACTGTTAAATGAATATTATTTGGATATTCTTTTAGATTATTATTTTATTAAATAAATATTACTTTTGAATATTCATTTAAGATATTAAATACTTGATGAATATTATTTTAATATTCATCTGAAGCTTGATTTAATTATCGAATATTATCTCGAATATTCCTTAAGGCTTGGATTACTAAATGAATATTACTTGATATTCATTTAGGATATTATTCATTAAATGAATATTACTTTTGAATATTCATTTAAATTCCTAATTAATTATGAATATTACCTTAAATATTCTTTTCAGGTCTTATTAATTAATGAATATTGTTTTGAATATTCATTTAAATATTTATTTATTCAATAAATATTCCCCTGATATTTCTTCAGGGATTATTTTGAGAAATACTCTGATTAAAGATATTCTTTCATATTCCCAAATATTCTTTAAATATTTTAACTCATTAAATATTCTCTGAATATTTATTCCATACTTAGAATAATCTCGATAAGGTTTATCTTCTTCGATTATTACAGAAAATATTTCGAAGTCATATTATTATTAATCTTATATCAAGAAAGGTTCTCAGACATCATTCTTCTTTGAGTCTATCTCCTTAATAATAAGGGAACCTTACTTGGAAAATGTTATTTATCTTGTCGACTTCCCGGTCATAAAGTATTCCCTTCACCCGCAACTCGGGTGCTGTTGACTTATTAAGTCGTTGCTTACCTTCTCATCTTTCGAGGGGTAAGATTACTGGAACAAGTTGATATCCGTTACCAAGTAATAGCTTGGGAGATATTGGTAAATTTTCCTTTCCAACTAGATACGACTACTTTGTGGAGTCTTATCAACAAGTCTTATACTTGGGGAAAGGGGGACGAACGTTACATTCAGAATCATGAATTCTATTTGAACTAGGAGTCGTGTAAGAGGCCGAGTAGCGCCGGTCCATCCCCTTGGCCCAACCGTTGGCCGGGGAGAGCTAGCAAGGCGGTATACAAGTAAAGCCGTCAGTTCTTCCTTCTACCGGTAGTAAATCTAAATTGAGCTGTACGATCTCGACTGATCATCAAGATTGGAACAGCGGGCGCGGTGAATACTCCATCATTGGTTCATCATCCAAATTTATTTATTTCCTGCAACATGATTACTGTTGGCAGAGTTGGAAAAGTGTCATAACTGGAATTGCAACCTTTTCTTGCAAGTTCCTCTTCTTAATAACAATAAGAATATCTCGCTTACTTTGATGTAGCAGATATTTCTTCAAACAAATACTTTCAGTTACCTTGTAACTTCATCGTTCATATTATACTGGCATCATTTCCGTAAATGCATGGCATATGGTTTAAAAGATAGCTTTGAACTGTTTTAAATTATCGTTCAGTTATATATTTGTTGGTGGGCTTTCGCTCACCCTTGCTTTGTTTATATTATGTCACAACAACAGCTAGGACAGATGGCTCGCGTCAGGCGCACTCGGCGCAAGCAGGTTACCCGACCCACCGGACTACCCGCTGAGATGCTAGCCGCCATTGCTGAGGTAGCATAGTTAGACAGCTTTTGTTTCCTGTTTAACTATATGTATAATTAATGTAATCAACGGCAAAACTTTTAAACCTATGATGTTATCCTTTTGGGATTGTAATAACTTTTATTCGTAAACCCTTTAATGTAAGACTTATTTCAATTTCATCTCTGGGACTATAACTGTTGTGTGTGTGAGTGGTAATTATCGTGGGGTCACAGCATGTGATTTATTTATCGTGGACTCAAGTCAAGTATTATGAATGGATGTAAGACCGTAACCACCAGATCCCTGACCCCGGATCTGGGGGTGTTACAACTTGTCCATCCATTTTCATCATCCTATACATCATCACTTTATTAAAGTGGCTTTTAGATGAGATATTATCTAAACCTCATCCACTTGATGCATTATTATCACACATTAACCAAGCAAAGAACACAAAAATATCAAACCTCTCTCTCCATTACATCCATTCGACCTATGCTCTAAATTCAAGACCAAAATCCAACTTCCAACCATCATTTGATCTTGTAATTTTTAAGGTGAGTCCTATAATTCAAGAAACTAATCTCCTAGAAATTTCAAGCCCAAATTCCTTTGTTTCCATTTTCAAAAAAATCACTAAAGATGATGATGAATAGTGTTCTTCATGTATTAACCTTGTTTTCTTTGAATCTTTTGATTGTTCTAGCAAGTTTAAGCACTCCTAAGGACCATACAAGGCTTAGTAAGGCTATATCACTATCTAAGGAAGGTATAAAGCTCTTGAAACCCTAACCCTTGTTTGAGATTTAAGCATGTTTATGATAGTTATAACTTAGTTATGGTTATGTTGAGATTATAAGCATGATTATGTATGGATTTTGGATTAATGATGTAAATAGCTAGATGAACGGAAAGGCATTGCTTGGCCTCAGTTCATGTGTATAAGTCATGTATATGATGTTTGGGTTGGATACTATGTTTAGGGGAAGATTCGAAATTGGTAGATATTCGATTTACAGCCGTTATAATGCCCGATTTTACAATACCATGTTTTGTATGCCATTTTCCATGTCGAACCCCTACTGTCCAGAGACGTTATCTACCATGATAGGATAGGTAATGTTCTAAGCTTCGTTTTGATATAAAGATCACGTGAAACGGACTTACGGTTTAGGATTTATGACCAAATTACTAAAAGTAGTTCGAATCCGTAAACGAAAGTTCGTAACTATAATTGAACCCTCGTAAACTATGTAACGTCATGGAGAATCTTGGTAAATAAATACTAGAGGTAAAAAGGAAGGCGTGAAAGAAAACCATATGTCAAAAGGATCATTTTTCGATTTATTAAAAATGTTCGAGTCGAGGTTAAACGCGAACGAACCCCTAAAAGACGACTCTTTTATAACTTCGGTAAAACACTTAGAAAACGGGCGATAAAACTCAGAGTATAATATTGGTTCGTAACGATCAACCTTAGAACTCATATGACTTAAGTATGTCCCAAGTATAAATGCAGTGACATGTCGTATTAACGAACGAATGTCGGGTCGGATCAGTGATAATAAGTAATCCACTAAAGGGGGTATAACGAGATAACTCGAGAACGTATTTCGATTTAAGTATAACTTAACTTTTAATATGTTAAGTGATTAATCCCGAATGCCTTGGCTATTTATAGATCACCAAGCTGAACCGGGACCCGCTACTACTACCCCTTACCGTACTCGACTACCAGGCAAGTTTCGATTCCCTTCTTTAAGGCTATTGTTGTGATTGAATAAATATATATATATATGATTACTGATATACATATGCCATTGCATGCATGCCTACTTTCAAGTTGAATTGATATACTTGTTCCCTGAATGTTATTGTTGGCTTATAAGCTAGATAGTTATATATCAGTTATAAGCCGGTTATTGTAAGACCCTCATAGAAGGGCGTATACATCTTATTAATCAAAAATAGACCGGGAGTCAATATTCCTTGATATATCGAGATTACCTCGGAGGAAAATATTTAAGTAAATATTTTCTATTATTTGGGCGACGAATATTATTTGAATATTCGTTCGAGACTAATTATTTTAACGATCCTTACTTCAAATAATTATTTGAACGTAACTATTCAACGAATAATATTTCTCAATATTCATTCAGAGTCGAATTAATTATCGATTATTATTTCGAATATTCTTCTAAAGGTTGACTACTAAATGAATATTATTTGGATATTCATTTAGAATATTATTGATTAAATGAATATTACTTTTGGAGTATTCATTTAAGATAGTAATTACCTGTCGAATATTATTTTAATGTTCATCTGAAACTTGATTTATTTATCGAGTCTTATCTCGAATATTCCTTTAAAGCTTGGATTACTAAATGAACATTACTTGATATTCATTTAGAATATTATCCAGTAAATGAATATTACTTTATCAATATTCATTTAAATTCCTAATTAATTATGAATATTATTTTGAATATTCATCCAGGGTTCTACTTAATCATCGAATATTATTTTAAATATTTTAAATATTCCTTTCAGGTCTTATTAATTAATGAATATTATTTTGAATATTCATTTGAATATTTAATTATGCAATAAATATTCTCTCGATATTTCTTCAAGAATTATGTGAGAGATACTCTGATTAAAGATATTTTTTCATATTCCTAAATATTCTGTAAAATATTTTAATTCAATAAATATTCTCTGAATATTTATTCCATACTTAGAATAACTTTGATAAGGTTTATCTTCTTCGATTATTACGAAAAATATTTCGGAGTCATATTATTATTAATCTTATATCAAGAAAGGTTCTCAGACATCATTCTTCTTTGAGTCTACCTCTCTAATAATAAGGGAACCTTACTTGGAAATTGTTATTTATCTTGTCGACTTCCCGGTCATAAAGTATTCCCTTCACCCGCAACTCGGGTGCTGTTGACTTATTAAGTCGTTGCATACCTTCTCATCTTTCGAGGGGTAAGATTACTGGAACAAGTTGATATCCGTTACCAAGTAATAGCTTGGGAGTTTTTGGTAAATTTTCCTTTCCAACTAGATACGACTACTTTGTGGAGTCTTATCAACAAGTATTATACTTGGGGAAAGGGGGACGAACGTTACATTCAGAATCATGAATTCTATTTGAACTAGGAGTCGTGTAAGAGGCCGAGTAGCGCCGGTCCATCCCCTTTGGCCCAACCGTTGGCCGGGGAGAGCTAGTAAGGCGGTATACAAGTAAAGCCGTCAGTTCTTCCTTCTACCGGTAGTAAATCTAAATTGAGCTGTACGATCTCGACTGATCATCAAGATTGGAACAGCGGGCGCGGTGAATACTCCATCATTGGTTCATCATCCAAATTTATTTATTTCCTGCAACATGATTACTGTTGGCAGAATTGGAAAAGTGTCATAACTGGAATTGCAACCTTTTCTTGCAAGTTCCTCTTCTTAATAACAATAAGAACATCTCGCTTACTTTGATGTAGCAGATATTTCTACAAACAAATACTTTAAGTTACCTTGTAACTTCATCGTTCATATTATACTGGCATCATTTCCGTAAATGCATGGCATATGGTTTGAAAGATACTTTTGAACTGTTACATTATCATTCAGTTATATATTATTGTTGGTGGGCTATTGCTCACCCTTGCTTTATTATTATATCACAACAACAGCTAGACCAGATGACTCGCACAAGGCGCACTCGACGCGGGCGAGGACGATGAGACTACCAGAGCTGAAGAAGAAGCTATTGGTAGGATATATTTATTCTTTCAGTACCAAGAATATAGTCTAGTATGACTTATGTAAATGGATGGCAAAGAGTATGTATTTATATTGAAATTCTTTTGGATTGTAAGAACTCATAATGTGATTAATAAAAATTTGATTGTTACTCTGATTTCATCTCTGGGACTATAACGGGAGTGTTTTATATTGTTGTGTTGGGTTATAGAGACGTAATTTATTTTATGTTAAGGAAAGTTCAATTATTGTGGACAGAATTGGAAACCGTAACCACCGGATCCCGGACCCCGGATCTGGGGGTGTTACAGAAGTGGTATCAGAGCGTACGTTATAAACCCCAGAGATGAGGTGACGTTAAAACAATAAATTCAATAAGATAATAAGAACTCTTGCCAAGTTCATAGTCGGACTACTTAATGTAGTGATGACATATAAAAACCCTTATGGGAACTCGTAAGTATAATGATAGTAACTTAGCTCGATATCGTATCGACGAGTAAGGCGACTGACCTTGAGGCATACGAGCAACAGCGCGATGATGCTTTATATGCTAAAGATCAGCGGGTAATTCGATGGAGTACCCTACTGGAGACCCGGAAGAGGTTCCAGCAGATAAGGAAAATCCTGTTAGGATAAGGAGCTTACCCTTGGGTAATGAGGGTCGCAGTTAGAATGACTGTGATGATTAAGATATGGTGCTCAGAAAAGTGAGTATAAAGAACCGAGATATTATTGAGAGATCTGAAGATGCATGTTGAATTCATAGCCGGACTACCAGATGTAGTACCAGCAAGAAAGAAGGATTGGAAGAATTACTTGAGATCTTATACGGAACTAGATGAGAATCCTTAGAGATTTTCATCTTAACAAAGAAAGAGCTAGAGGGATGTATGAATATCAAAGACAGCGATATAGGACGAGGAGCAGAGTCCCTAGGAATAATTGAGAATGAGGCAGTAAGTGCCATATCATTTGATAAATGAATCAGTATGAATATTGTCAGTAATAATTTGCCACGAGAAGGCAGATGTCATAGGTTATAATTTACGAAACCAAAGTGAGGTTAATGAGGTAGTTTTATTCAGGGAAATATTCATGAATGAGTCAGTAGAAAGTAAAGACATTGGGAAGTGACAGCATGATTGGGTAAAATTATATAAGGAAGTAGTAAGCAAGACAATGATCTCAGAACTTACAGGAAGATAAGACCAGTGAGTCAAGATGAACTCGTAATGAGACTACTGCCAGAGACTGAGTATAGAGTTAATTCAGCTCAGTTAAATGATGAACCAGAAACGTTAGATGCATGTGATTCAGAGGAATATTAAATTCCTTCTTCTCTTTGAATGGATTATAGTAGTGCCTTAAGTTTATTCCGATGCGGAATTATAATAGATCAAGTAATACAATCAGCAGTTAAAGAGAAAAATGTGAGAAAATCTTCCTGGAGCTAAAAGGTGAAATTGGTAATGACCAAGAGCTGGCATTGCTTAATGGAAAAAGGAGACTTTGTGCTTCCAATGACGCTTCACATAAAGGGTTAGGTAGACCGACATTTGGTAGTATTGAATATCAGGACGTATAGGTATCAGGATATTGTGACAGGTTTCAGTTTGAAACGGTTGATTCCCTTCTAAGGGATGGATATAATTGATTCCTCTCCAGTGGGTAAACTTCCAATCTGATGATGATTATTTCATTAACTATGACTGCTTATGATTCCACCTGCTTGGAGGTTCATAGAACTATTCTACAGGTTTCGAAACTGGTCTCCTTAATGTTACCAGTAGGTGGGTAGATTGATCAAAATTTCCCTGAGTCTGGAAAGGAATTCGGTGAATTTTGGCAAACATTGTCTTTCTGATTATCAGAGAATGTCATGGAAGAGAGTAAAAATTGGAGCAAACCCTGTGATTTGGGTAAGGATGCTGTAAATGGGTTAGTAAACAGACCCTGAGCATTACAATCGACGGTAGTGATAAAATGATGAAGTGAGATTGGACGAAAATAGGAAATGTAAGTAAGGAACCAGCCGGACTGAGAAATTCCAGGATTGACTTAAATGAAAAGGCTGTTATGCCAGGATGGCAAGCTTGTGTGGCACGCAGGATTGATAAGAATAGTTGAAAAGATAAAAGTGGAGGAAAGGTGACCGGAGACGGTGCCGAGTAGTCGATTAAGACTTATATGGAGTAAAGTTTTGGAAAGGTAGAAAGGTATCAAAGAAGAAGGCACTATGCCGGCAATTGCTAGAAAAGTAATGCTATTAGCCAACCCCTAAAATCATATATTTTTATGTGTGGCCAGTTGAGGCCAAGTCACAACGGACTATAAAGTGACTAGACCAGCCATGAAAAGACAAAGCAGGGTTGCTCCTAAGAAAGCACCGACTGCAAGGGCTTCTGATATAAAAGAAACATTAATGAGATCGTTTGAATCTTCTGCCGAACAACCCATGTTTTGATTGGGAATTCACTAGACCTTTTTGGGATGGGGTCACCCGTACTGAAGTGACTCATGTGTATATGGTTGTCCAAGATTTCGAGTAAAATGGAAGTATAGTGACTTGAGATGTATGATGTTAGGGTATCATGAATACCATGAATATATTATGACGGAGGAAAGTAAACAGTGAAGGTATATGAAGAGGGTATAGAAAAGGTCAGAAATTGAACAGTATGCTGTAGGAATTTTGTCTGAGGCAAGTACCTTTGCGAAGAACGATAAGCACTAAGAGATTCACGTTGAACTCGACCAATATCTTCCAGAACATCCTTGCTACCATTAACAAGTTCGGTAAGAGAAGAGATAGGCATACGTTGCCTTTTTGAAAGGCCAAATAGGCTGACAACTATCTGAAAGAAGAGGGTGGCATTAAACCACCGATCGATTATCAAATGAGAATGATTGAAAAGAGACCTTTATTAAGGATATATGATCTGATTGCCAATTATAAGATGCAAGAATTCCTTGGCAGTTGAATTAAGGATAGGATATCCATAAATTAAGACAAACCCTGGGGAATGCACAAGGGGTGGCATTAACCCTAATAACGACATTATGACTTCAGATGATATGAGCTGGACTTGCTAAGGCAACAATGACCGGTAAGGATTATTAAAGAGAGTTCTGGAAAGAACATAGATAGAATTATTAGAGTATTGATCAATGACATTTTGATATACCCGGTACCCAGAAAATACCGGAGGAATGATAAGGATGGCCTATGAAACCTTACAAGGAAAAAGGTAATATTCCGAACTTCAAAAATGGAAGTTTGGTAAGGAATGTATGACATCGTAACAATAATGCCAGATGAGGCATGTATGAAACCCTGAGGAAGTATGGGTTGAACCTATAAAGGTTGAGATTATCCTAAGATAAAGAAAGAACTAAGAAAAGAAGCATCCTAAGTAGGATTGGGAATAAACGTGATAAAGTTCCCACGGGTAGGTGGAAGCAATGACTTATGGAAATGACTGATAGTTATATTTTCTCCTTCAGCAGAGCTTAAGGGAGAATGCTTTAACCCAACCGTGATGGGAATGAGGTAGAAAAAACTTGAGTTGGAGTGCACCCAGAGAACATGGGTTACAAGAAATCATTATCACCAAGAAAGGCCAATGAGGTGGCCGACAATCTAAGTATAAAGGAATAATTACAAATGTTCATACCGAAGAAACAGGATGATATTTGGAAGGACCTTGAAGGTCATATCGGAATGGAGGAATTTACATTCCTTCTGATGACTGTGCAAGAATTGACAGTAATAATAGTTTAAGTAAAGATTCGATTCGTGATGGAGTCTTAAGCATATTACGTATCTTAGAAGGTCCCGTTTTGAGGCAAACCAGGACCATGGTACAAAATTGATGAAGTAAACCGTTAAGTTTCCAGCCTTTTATGGAAGATGCATAAGTGATAGTTTCATCAACTGGACCTAGCTGCGATGCTTGAAACTCTTCTGCAATTCTATCTGCTTCATATGGATAAGGAATAATGATTACTTTGTCTCCTTAAGGGATTTGAAACCCGTAGGGTTAGCTATTAACGCACTACGTAAACAACAAGCGATGGTGATTCTTCTAAGAAAGGAGATGACAACGTAAAGATAAAGAAAGTGCTGCTATTGATAAGCTAAATGGCATGTTGATGAATGACAAGCAAGTTTGTGTTAGTGTACTTCTGCACAAACAAGATAGAAAATATGAGGTTGATAATTCGTGATGCTAAACATATTCCCGTAGAAAGAATTAATGAGGCTTAGAGAGAAGGGCAGTTGAGCCCGAGACTTATTAGGCCACCTGAGAGTTTAAAAGTGTTCGGAAGGTGGCATTCGAGCCAGTTTTACCCCCAAAGCTTATAGCGTGGTAGTAACATGTTTCATGTGGCAAAGCTACACCAGTAAAATGCAGATGTTCAACAGATGATAGGAGTACGAGCATGTAGATATACGACCTGGTCTGATTTTCGAAAGACAACCTGTGGAAAACCACGGATAGAAAAGAACCAGTGATGAGAAACAAGGTTGGCAGAAGTAGATTATATGAATCTAAGTTAAAGGAATCGGGCCAGATTCATTTCGGAAAGTTTAAATTGAAATAACGTGATGATTATAGAATAAATGAGACGGAATGCCGATAAGGAGGTACCAAGTGCAAAAAGGTGTCTCAATAAAGAGGTGAAGGTGAAAGTAAATAATAGAAATGAGTAAGAATCAGCTAATAAGAAGGATGTGATTGATAAAGAAAAGGCTGGGGAAGCAACTATGGAATGAGAAGCAAGGAATGTTATGAATGGGTTTTCTAATGAATTCTCAGGATGACAACCTGATAGTGTCAATATTATAGTTATGAAAAAGCTAGTAACATGATATGGGATGTCAGTAATAATGATGTCAAGTGAGAAATCTAAGATTTAACCCGAAAGGTTGAAGGATTTCCCGAATGTGAGTATCGCTAAGATTGAACAAGAGTATTTGTCCATAGAATAATGGACAAAGCAGCAAGATATGTTGACACGTGAGATTGCGATCAAATAGTATTGGATATAATTATGATTAATTTCTTCTTTGATAAACCTCTATAGTTCAGAGGTAAATTCTGAGTAAGATATTCTACAATCATGAAAGCTTTCTATAATCCTTTAGAACTCTTTTCTCTTCTTCTCTCTTATTCATCTTCTTTATGAATTGAGAAGAACAACCCTTTTAGGAGGGGGGGGTACTGCTACGTGACTATCTGTCTATGTGATAGACGTCTAAGTGGAATGCCATGACTTGTTTAATTGCTTATCAAGTACTAAAGGCTGGCCCCCTTCTGTACTAACTATGCAATATAACAAATGTTCAATTGATCATAGTGATCTCTCAATAAATCTTTCCACTTCTCTATATTGATCGAGATTGCGAAGATTAAAGCGATCAGGAATGCACAGTACGAGCGAGGTTACCTCCGAATTCGTAGGGTGATAGTGATACCAATGTTACTGCAGGTATCAATAAGGATAAGACTGAGTAAGAGTATAACCCGGATAGTGAGTTATACGAAAAGTAGCAACGTTGATGGAAAAAAAAAAAAAAAAGGATACAGTATGGATTGTAGCACTAGAAGATGTGCTGAGGAAGGGTAGAACGACTAAGAATTGACCGGGAAGCTAAAAAGGGAACGACAGGCAAACGACTCTTTGCTTCCTACCTGATTCCGGGACGGAATCCTTTTAAGGAGGGGAGACTGTAAGAACCCCAAATTTTGGATATAATTAAAAACTTTTTATTAAGTAATGATAAAATGAGGAACAATGATTCCGACAACAAGGTCACCAGCTTTAATGAATGGTGGTTTCAAAGAACAATGATTGTAATGAATGGATATTGCTTTGGACAATGATCCTGATGCATTGGTATATTGTCAGAATAGAGTAATTCGATGGTTGAGGACCTAGATAAGAATAATCTACCATCCAGGAAGGAGCTAATGGATCCTTGAAGGGAAATGAGTACGTGCATAGTATTTTCCGTACGTGCATAGTATTTTCCGTACGTGCATAGTGTTTCTCGTACGTGCATAGTGTTTCCTGTACATGCATAGTAATTTGGTGGATGAATAGTGATTTTGTAAGTTGGAAAACTTTTCACGCCACCCTATGTACGGGACGTGATATGGATGTTTCGAAGTCATATTAGTGATACGCGGAGGAAATAAGTGAATGCAGAGACGATCGGAATTCAGAAATTCCAAATTCTTTTCGGTATAATATTTGACCGGGCAGTGGATTAAATATTATTATAATCCAAGAATTGAGATAGTAACTTTGAGGATTTGATATTTTGGGATGTTATTATATTGATTTAAGAATGAAGGTAGGAAACCACTGAGGAGTGGTTATGGCTACAAGGTAATAATTGATATTTGGAAAGAATGAATGGAATTCGACTTTATTATTTCTATGTCTTGAAGAATGCTAAAGGGTAACAACATAGGTAAGAATAATCTATCTTCTAAGGGAATAAGATATGGAAATTTCAAGCAGGAGAATATTCTCATGTCATCCAGATCGGTAACGATTAATCCAGTAGTTCCGTAAAAAGGATAAGGAACGATCGAAAGAGAATACGGACAATTATACAACCCTAAGAGAACGAGTAAAGAATGCAGAATGAATAGTGTTTTGGTGGGAGTATATAATAATATGAGACGACACTATATAGAAGTATTCGGAACGGATTTCCGAGTTCGTATTAGTGATCCGGAGGGAAAAAGAGTGTATGTAAAAGCTGTCGGATTCTGAAAAACCGCACTTTTATTTTCTCCGAGAGTTCCCTAGACACTGATAGCCCTAAGTATTTAACGAATGGATTTAAGGAATATAAATTGGAAAGTTAGAAAGAAAGATGGAGAATGATAGTATTAATATTAGAAAGATTCCCGGTAAACCATAATTAGAAATCCGTGAAATATTCCTACGAACGATCAATCGAAACGGGCAATAACCGGACACAGAAACAAGCAGAGGAAGCAAGAGTCTTGTGCAAGATACTAGAAGAAATATCTAGTAACTACTTAGTTACATAAGTAACTAGCATGTTTGGAGATTAAATAGCACTTAGCAAAAATCAAACCACTAGTTACATGAGAACCATCAAAATCTCAACACTTGTCCATCCATTTTCATCATCCTATACATCATCACTTTATTAAAGTGGCTTTTAGATGAGATATTATCTAAACCTCATCCACTTGATGCATTATTATCACATTAACCAAGCAAAGAACACAAAAATATCAAACCTCTCTCTCCATTACATCCATTCGACCTATGCTCTAAATTCAAGACCAAAATCCAACTTCCAACCATCATTTGATCTTGTAATTTTTAAGGTGAGTCCTATAATTCAAGAAACTAATCTCCTAGAAATTTCAAGCCCAAATTCCTTTGTTTCCATTTTCAAAAAAATCACTAAAGATGATGATGAATAGTGTTCTTCATGTATTAACCTTGTTTTCTTTGAATCTTTTGATTGTTCTAGCAAGTTTAAGCACTCCTAAGGACCATACAAGGCTTAGTAAGGCTATATCACTATCTAAGGAAGGTATAAAGCTCTTGAAACCCTAACCCTTGTTTGAGATTTAAGCATGTTTATGATAGTTATAACTTAGTTATGGTTATGTTGAGATTATAAGCATGATTATGTATGGATTTTGGATTAATGATGTAAATAGCTAGATGAACGGAAAGGCATTGCTTGGCCTCAGTTCATGTGTATAAGTCATGTATATGATGTTTGGGTTGGATACTATGTTTAGGGGAAGATTCGAAATTGGTAGATATTCGATTTACAGCCGTTATAATGCCCGATTTTACAATACCATGTTTTGTATGCCATTTTCCATGTCGAACCCCTACTGTCCAGAGACGTTATCTACCATGATAGGATAGGTAATGTTCTAAGCTTCGTTTTGATATAAAGATCACGTGAAACGGACTTACGGTTTAGGATTTATGACCAAATTACTAAAAGTAGTTCGAATCCGTAAACGAAAGTTCGTAACTATAATTGAACCCTCGTAAACTATGTAACGTCATGGAGAATCTTGGTAAATAAATACTAGAGGTAAAAAGGAAGGCGTGAAAGAAAACCATATGTCAAAAGGATCATTTTTCGATTTATTAAAAATGTTCGAGTCGAGGTTAAACGCGAACGAACCCCTAAAAGACGACTCTTTTATAACTTCGGTAAAACACTTAGAAAACGGGCGATAAAACTCGGAGTATAATATTGGTTCGTAACGATCAACCTTAGAACTCATATGACTTAAGTATGTCCCAAGTATAAATGCAGTGACATGTCGTATTAACGAACGAATGTCGGGTCGGATCAGTGATAATAAGTAATCCACTAAAGGGGGTATAACGAGATAACTCGAGAACGTATTTCGATTTAAGTATAACTTAACTTTTAATATGTTAAGTGATTAATCCCGAATGCCTTGGCTATTTATAGATCACCAAGCTGAACCGGGACCCGCTACTACTACCCCTTACCGTACTCGACTACCAGGCAAGTTTCGATTCCCTTCTTTAAGGCTGTTGTTGTGATTGAATAAATATATATATATGATTACTGATATACATATGCCATTGCATGCATGCCTACTTTCAAGTTGAATTGATATACTTGTTCCCTGAATGTTATTGTTGGCTTATAAGCTAGATATTTATATATCAGTTATAAGCCGGTTATTGTAAGACCCTCATAGAAGGGCGTATACATCTTATTAATCAAAAATAGACCGGGAGTCAATATTCCTTGATATATCGAGATTACCTCGGAGGAAAATATTTAAGTAAATATTTTCTATTATTTGGGCGACGAATATTATTTGAATATTCGTTCGAGACTAATTATTTTAACGATCCTTACTTCAAATAATTATTTGAACGTAACTATTCAACGAATAATATTTCTCAATATTCATTCAGAGTCGAATTAATTATCGATTATTATTTCGAATATTCTTCTAAAGGTTGACTACTAAATGAATATTATTTGGATATTCATTTAGAATATTATTGATTAAATGAATATTACTTTTGGAGTATTCATTTAAGATAGTAATTACCTGTCGAATATTATTTTAATGTTCATCTGAAACTTGATTTATTTATCGAGTCTTATCTCGAATATTCCTTTAAAGCTTGGATTACTAAATGAACATTACTTGATATTCATTTAGAATATTATCCAGTAAATGAATATTACTTTATCAATATTCATTTAAATTCCTAATTAATTATGAATATTATTTTGAATATTTATCCAGGGTTCTACTTAATCATCGAATATTATTTTAAATATTTTAAATATTCCTTTCAGGTCTTATTAATTAATGAATATTATTTTGAATATTCATTTGAATATTTAATTATGCAATAAATATTCTCTCGATATTTCTTCAAGAATTATTTGAGAGATACTCTGATTAAAGATATTCTTTCATATTCCTAAATATTCTGTAAAATATTTTAATTCAATAAATATTCTCTGAATATTTATTCCATACTTAGAATAACTTTGATAAGGTTTATCTTCTTCGATTATTACGAAAAATATTTCGGAGTCATATTATTATTAATCTTATATCAAGAAAGGTTCTCAGACATCATTCTTCTTTGAGTCTACCTCTCTAATAATAAGGGAACCTTACTTGGAAATTGTTATTTATCTTGTCGACTTCCCGGTCATAAAGTATTCCCTTCACCCGCAACTCGGGTGCTGTTGACTTATTAAGTCGTTGCATACCTTCTCATCTTTCGAGGGGTAAGATTACTGGAACAATTTGATATCCGTTACCAAGTAATAGCTTGGGAGTTTTTGGTAAATTTTCCTTTCCAACTAGATACGACTACTTTGTGGAGTCTTATCAACAAGTATTATACTTGGGGAAAGGGGGACGAACGTTACATTCAGAATCATGAATTCTATTTGAACTAGGAGTCGTGTAAGAGGCCGAGTAGCGCCGGTCCATCCCCTTTGGCCCAACCGTTGGCCGGGGAGAGCTAGTAAGGCGGTATACAAGTAAAGCCGTCTGTTCTTCCTTCTACCGGTAGTAAATCTAAATTGAGCTGTACGATCTCGACTGATCATCAAGATTAGAACAGCGGGCGCGGTGAATACTCCATCATTGGTTCATCATCCAAATTTATTTATTTCCTGCAACATGATTACTGTTGGCAGAATTGGAAAAGTGTCATAACTGGAATTGCAACCTTTTCTTGCAAGTTCCTCTTCTTAATAACAATAAGAACATCTCGCTTACTTTGATGTAGCAGATATTTCTACAAACAAATACTTTAAGTTACCTTGTAACTTCATCGTTCATATTATACTGGCATCATTTCCGTAAATGCATGGCATATGGTTTGAAAGATACTTTTGAACTGTTACATTATCGTTCAGTTATATATTATTGTTGGTGGGCTATTGCTCACCCTTGCTTTATTATTATATCACAACAACAGCTAGACCAGATGACTCGCACAAGGCGCACTCGACGCGGGCGAGGACGATGAGACTACCAGAGCTGAAGAAGAAGCTATTGGTAGGATATATTTATTCTTTCAGTACCAAGAATATAGTCTAGTATGACTTATGTAAATGGATGGCAAAGAGTATGTATTTATATTGAAATTCTTTTGGATTGTAAGAACTCATAATGTGATTAATAAAAATTTGATTGTTACTCTGATTTCATCTCTGGGACTATAACGGGAGTGTTTTATATTGTTGTGTTGGGTTATAGAGACGTAATTTATTTTATGTTAAGGAAAGTTCAATTATTGTGGACAGAATTGGAAACCGTAACCACCGGATCCCGGACCCCGGATCTGGGGGTGTTACACAACTTGTCATTTTTGTCATTCAACGATTACAGTGCTCAAGAGATTCTTCTAGATCATGCTTCAATGCAGATTTATCAATTTCCTTGGCATCAAGATCCTTCTTCCACTTATTGTCATTCTCTATAATCATCTTCGAGAGTCTCTTATTCTCAGCCTCAAGCTTGTTCATGTGGAGATTCTCTTTGTGAACTCTCTGGGCACGCCCTAGAGATTGGAAAGTATCTGTGCAGAAGCACGAATCATAGAGCTGGTTTCATCTTCGGCAAGCATGTTCTGCCATAGATAAATCTCTTTTTCACCAACAAAGGAGGCAGCAGCAGGGCCAATAAGAGTCTCCACATATGAGGACGTGCCCTCGGTCCTCTATTTTCAACAACAGGTTCTTAAACCTCAGCATTTCTCTTCAAGGATTCAGTAGAGGAGGGTGGAACAACATTGCTGGAGTCTTTTTTCTGGATAGGGTGCACCCTAGAATCAGAAGTACCAGCCGTGAGGAAGTCTGGGAGCCATATCTGCACAAGACAAGGAAACAATGTTAAGTTGCGTACACATGCAAGAAAAGTATAAAGAAAATGCATGGGATGCAATATATCAAGTAAAAGACAAAGGTAATGAATGTAACTATGAGGGTTAGGGCGCGCCCTAATCTAAGAATTCAATACCTTCATCTTGGTCAGAGTCAGAACTTTCATTTTCACTACTGGATGAAGATGTGGGTACAGCAACACCATTTTTGAATCTTCTAAATTTACAAATACATCCAACTCTGTCAGACAGAATTCCAACTTTCTTTAGGTTCACTTCTGTGATTAGAGATTGGAAGTTGAATCTTTCTGCTACAACCTTGAAGATCGCTTTGGCCCTAGACAAGGCCGCGCCCTGAAGAGTTTTTAGAATCCTTCTATCTGTTTAAATTTAGAGTTAGTCAGAAAGCAAGAGGGAAAATCTAAAAAGTTGAAAGAGAAATCCATAGAGCGTGCCCTAACTTACTGGGTGACGTGTTAAATTGTAGACGAACTCGAGGAACATCCTAGACAAAGAAGTAGGGTTCCTTCCATCGCTTAATGTGGCTGATTCTCCCTTCAGAGAAACCTTTGTTGTTGTGAGGTTTATTTATCACTAAGTAGTAATAGCCTATATTGGATTGGCGGATGCTGTAGAAATAGCTAACTTCTGGCATTGAAGGGGCTTCGAACCCAAGATCACGGTAGAGAATGAATAAAGCTATTATAAGCTTATAGCTATTAGGAGAAAGCTATTGGGTTTCGACACATAAAACGTAGTGAAAAATGATAAAAATAATTAAAAATTACGAAACCCTAACTTCGGATCCATGTATAAGTCGGGCAGATTATGGAGAATAGAATCAGTACCTTTTCGAAGCTTTAAAATGTATGAGAGATGGAGGTCCAAAGTTGCAATCACCACGCAGCCCTTGTAGCAAGATTCGCGTCTCCAAAGTAATCCACACGAACGTTCGATCATCCAACGATCAAGGGAGCCGGTACTAGCCGAAAAGATGCCTCTCTCTCTCTCTCTCACTAGCCTCTCAAAGAATAGAGCAGCTAGGGTTTTTAAGAAAAACAATTTTGCAAAAGATAACTCTACAACAATACATCCTAATGTATTTATAGAGGAGAGATTAGGCTGAAAACCCTAATTCGTTTTGGGCTTCTCATAAAACCAAAACTGATTGGGTTATTATTATAAAATTTGATTTATGATCTAATTAATTAAGTACAACTTAATTAATTAAATAACCAATTTCAAATTTATAATTATTTAATTTAAATTCGGAATTTAAATCAAACTCCTTTTAAACGTTCTGTTGTGCGAGGAATTTGTCACAACAATTTAAGGAGGCCATTGCTGGAACAGCGCCAATGAATACGGAATCGTCTAACTGCCCAGAAAGGCTCACAGCTAGAGATTAGAGGCTAGCCGCCCAGGAAGGCTCACGGCTAAGGGTTTTCGAAGAACACGGAAGGTGGTTCATCGGAGGATCGGACTGGATTTACGGGAATTAGAGCTCAAGGACCGAATGTTGGCCTGCCAAGAACCCTAATAATGATATGTCACATAAGAGTATTCATGCTCTATGTTACTCAAGGTGTCCAAGTGTCTAAAAGATCCTGTAAACTGCCTACATACTCCTATTTATAGGAGATCAAGCCCGTATGTAGTTCTTGAAATGATGTGATCGATTGTTTATGATGAGTTATCCTCTCTCCGGTGGGATAATGACTGTTATCTTTGATATAAATCGTATATGATGTATATTTTCAGGTTACCAAGCAGTTATGGTAATGTAGGATGATTATCTCTTGTATTTATCATGATTTTGTATGATTTATCAAGTATATATGACATATATCCTCTAATAACTGAATACATATCTGTTTAGAAGTGTAAATCTATTGCAAAGACGTGCTGCTAAAAAGTAGGAGGTCTGCCTTATCTGAATTGGTGGTCTGATCAGGCTTCCGGCGGAAGTCGGGGGTACCGCCCGGTAGCCTGCCCCCGATAACCCCTCCGGTACCCCCACCGCAGAAGCTACTTTGGAAGCCCTACTGGATGGCCGGCAGTGGTTATAGGTTATCCATAAAAGGCTGCCCTTGGAACCATGGACCTTATTGATATTTAATGTGGTCACATGGTAGCCCCTGGGGCTGCCATGGGCCTCCGGAAGCCCACTAAATCATTTATTTTCTTTATAAACTGGACCCTATCTCTCAAGTGGGCCTAAATCTAACTCATGCAAGATTTTGGTCACAACAACTACCCCCCCCCCCCCTCCGTTCCCTGAAGTACTGTGTGCAAGGGGAACCATTTATTCGCAGGGTGCCGTCTTCTGGAAAAATTCATACTTTTGCTATTCTTGCCGAATCAACACCATGTGAGATGCCAACATTGAAGATTTTTAATCGTAAACATTAAAGTTAATATTAGTATTTTCATTTGGTAACTCTAGTAATAGTGTTATAAAGCTCAAAATAAGAATGGGAAGCCTCACAATTTATTCGTTAAAATTCTGATTAATTAGTTTTATCCCTGGGAAATAAAATGGATAAATATCAGAATAAAGGGGAATTACATTCAAACTCTACCATTTTCCCTTGATAGGCTTGAAACTATTCATTCCCCGTGTCAACACATTTCCCCATGTGCCTCATTTTCTGTGCCACATTCAAGCACTTGGGGCCCTTGTCTTCTCTGACTTCTCTTTAATTTATATATCTATTTGTTTAGCCTTGTATCTTTTTCATTTCATCTCCACACGGTACTTTCTCTCAAGTACGCAAGGGTCGTTCAAGAGTTTCCGACGAGGCTTTCGGCAAAGACTAAAGCGTTTTCACACCCTTCTTCTCGCCTTCACCCAGGTATGCCTTTAAATTCCTTGACATATTTGTATGCATAGTCTGCAATAATGTGCACGATTGCTATGCACACACTGGGCTCTACTTTTATATTCCCACGTTATCAACCATCCTTAGATCGATAATAGATTCTATATCTTGGGACATGTCGCATGCTATTTGTTCCGATTGATTACCCAATCTTTCCCTGCTTGTCTAGTCATATTTCTCAACTTTTTGAACCTTGTCTAGATTAGATCTATATGTTCGAATCTTTACACTGAAATGCATGCGCAAATTTCTCTGCTTATGGTATACTTACTGAAGGGGTTTGAGGTTTTCTATACTCCGGTTGCCCCCTTGGTTACTTTTTTAGATGCTCATAACATGTTTGATATTTGTCTTAACCGAGTACCACTACTTTAGATCTTTTTCGTGAAGTAGATGTATGTAATTGGTCAATCTTGGTATATTTCCAGTACCCTCCACTCGTGTTCTTTTTCTTGCTCTGTCCAGTTAGTCCCGGTACCATTAGACTAGGTTACCGTGCTGATATTCATCCTTCCCCGAGTCCTAACCCCTTGGCTCTGGCTCGGTAATCCCATCATTTCCTGGGTATCTCTAGGTTGGTTGTCAGGAACCGTTGCTTTTTTCGATCCTTAGTTTTCTGGCTCAGTCCTTTCTGCTAATCTGCCTCCCTCTGTTATGGTTACAGATGTCTCTTTCATCAGCGTCAAGATAGTCTTCCCAATGCTTAGGTTACTTGTCGCCTGTGTCTGGGGAACAATCTGATTTAGGGTCCGCCCACCTCAACGATCTTTTGCTCTCCCAACCTCTACTTGAGTTTAGACCGTTAGTTAGTTCCTGGACACGCTCCCGGGTGGAAGTAATTAATCCTCTATCGACCGAGATTGTCAGTCGGTACCCTGGTTCCCCCTGGAGGCTGGCTCTTCAAACTCTGGTGGTGAAGAGGCAGAGAGGATCGATATCAGTTCCAACACTGATGAGGGGGAAGGGACAATAGGTGAGCTTTGGTTAGGAGGCAAGCAACCATTCTTCGGTAATGATGATGTGATTGAAGAAGATGAGGATATTGAGGTATCGTGGGTAGCAGAAGTCGAACGTAAGCCGCATGTCCCATCATTCAATGTCCCCACTTGTGAGAACCAAGACTCGATTATGAATGTCGATTAGACTAGAAAGATTGTTAGAGATTTGTAACCCGGGTTGTAATTTGGTGGTACCTAGTGCTGGTGAGAGGTGCCACAAGTTTGATAATTTCGAACCCGATCAAGTCATACCGCATGCAGTGCTTTCGCCATCCTACTTCAAACTAGAATTTTCCTTTCCAATGCATCCATTTTTTATGGTTCTTCTGAATTTTTATGAGATTGTTCCCATGCAATTGATGCCAAACTCCTTTAGGGTTATCGCGTGCATGTTCATTCTATATGATCAAATCTTTTCGGTTGCCCTTACTGCTAGAGAGTTGGGGTACTTCTATCAGTTAAAGTATGTTGGAAGGAAGGTTGGTGTTTTCTACCTCACTGCCTGGAACAATAGGCAGGGAAAATTTATAAAGGGGAATAAAAAAGGGATGTATGACTGGTTGGAGCAGTTCCTGTATTGCTACGACTGTGAGGGGGTTAGAACTGAGTTCAATTTGCGTCCTGGTAAGCCATTTGTCATTTAGATCTCTCCATTACTCCTTATGGTTAAGACAAAGATCTTAATTTTCGTTCCCTTTATTATGCTTCATAGGAATCCCCATGAAAACTCCCCTCCGGGGGATTGAAGAGAAAAGGGCTAAGAAAATAATGAGACTTAGTGCTTCATTTGGTGATGGAGACAGCCTGCTAACGCCGGAGACCCTTGAAAGGTTAGGGTCCTATAGGCCCATGGCTCCCTCACTCCCCATTCTGATAGATGAGGTAGAGGAAGAACTATTAGGAGAGCTTGAAACCCAGGGTACCGGTCGGCAGCCTGAAGAGATGGGTAAGGCTCCTACTTTCTACAACCCCGGTAACCCAGGCTTCCATTTTCTAGGTTTCTAACCGTTACAACACATGCTGCTTGCCTTTACTTGTTATCATTTATACTCCCATAAACCCTTATGCACATTTCATCTGGTTTCATAATGTTTACTGTTTGTCTCGTGATTACACATTCTATGCATTTCTTTGTATATACGTATATATGTGTACTGTGGTTTCTCACCCCCTTAATGCTTCATCTTCTCAGGTATGACAGGATCAGTGCCGTCATTCATCAAGCCATCTGACAAATACGAGGACCTATTTCCCGAGGATGAGTTTATGATGTTGGAGACCCCCATCAAGGATACTCTGGTTTCCCGAGTTCCTGCTTCCGTATCTCTTAAGGGTGAGCCTTCTGTTGTTGAGAAACGTAGGTTTTCCCAGACTTCGGGAAGCCTAGTGGCTACTCCTGAGACCAGATCTTCAAAGAGGGTTAAAGTATCTCAATAGGGAACCCCCACAAGTGATGTGGAGCAATTTCATCGAATGTGTGGTGGACAGATACCTATGAAAACTATCACAGGATGGGCCAAGCAGAAGACTCCTGATGCGGCAAAGTCAATGTTATTCTCAGCGGGTGAGAGTTTCTTTCATCAACTCAGGCTCTCCAACCAATTAGCCTTAGCCATCTGTAGCGACATGAGGTTACAGGATGAGATTAAACAATTGAAGACTGATATGCAAGCTGCTGAGGACGAGAAGAAGAGGTTGTCTGATGTTGGTAAGAAATTGAAGGGTGATCTATCTGTGTTAACCAAAGAGAAGGATAAGCTGGAAAAATTGGTTTCCACTCAGGAAAAGGAGAAAGAGGAAAGGGTGGTAGCCCATGCCTTAGAGGTTAATGATTTGAAGATACAAGTCGATTCTCTGCAGGCATCGGTTAGAAATCTCAAGGAAGCACTCCCAGAAAGGTACAATCTGGGTTTTGCTAAGGGTGCCACAGACTACATGAGGTCTACCTGGCAAGTAATGCCAAACTTGGATTGGGCACTCTTAGGTGAGGATGCCGTGAAATAGGTGGAGAGCTTTAAAACAGAGACTACCAAGGAAATATCCAAGTCATCAACAGCTCCGAAAGACGTAACTGAAGAGATCTCGGTTACTAGGGTGGAGGCTCCCGCAGGCGCGATCGAGGTTGCTCCGGGTGGCCTTGCCACAAAGGTTGATCTCGTTGAGGACTCCCCTAACACCGAAGCCACCAAGGATTCCCCGTCTTCTTAAGCATTTTCTTTCTGTCCATCCTAGAACTTTTATTTCGTTGGTTTGTTAATTTTATGGTTTAATCCAAAAGGGGGTTGGCTCCTATAATGCTCCACGCATGTAATATTTGATTTTATTATCTTAACTGTCTTATGGCCATGGGCCCTGGTACCTTTGAACTTACATTATCCACGTAATGCATGTTTCCCTTATTATCTTATCCTCTATTATAAACGTATTTATGCATGTTCGGTAATGGATGCTTGCTGACTACCACAACTAATACACTGGTAACTCGGTTTAGACTAAGACTTCTATCATGCTTCTCTAACTTAGTTGTACATAGGTTAATTGCTGATTACTCACCGAAAGATAATTCAAAATTGATAGTTTTCACGATTCACGTTCCAAACTCACTCTCCCCTTAGAACTCTAATTCGTCAAGTAAGGAGGGTAATGCTACAACTTAAAACCATTCATAACTAGACGTGATTATCTAATTCTAGCACGCAACATGGTTCTCCTGACTAATCCTAAGACAAGTTTATACAATTACTTAGAGGATATATGCCATATTTACGTTGATTAAACGGATAATAGATCAAGAATCAAGAATTGAGCGATTAGATGATAATGCAATACAGAAGTGTACTTGAGTAGTTATGGCAGCACTACCTGGATAGGTGCCCAACAAAACATTAAACTACTCGTACCTTAGCCTGTGTGGTCACCCCCTTGGGTGTGGGGATACCGTCCGATACCCTATAGTACCTGGAAGCCATAATATGGGAACCTGGCTCTGGAAGTCCCACTAGCGGCAACCCATTCTTGGTAACCTGGGTGCCAGCGGCACAGCCTGGAAGCCCTTCGTTCCGAGAGCCCTATTCCTTTTACAAATCTAATGTGGTAACACCATGTGAGCCATTCCTGTAAGGCTGCATTGGTTAAATGTTTGAGAAACCATACGAGCCATTTCTCGGAACCTCGTAGGTTAATAATTAAAGGATCTGCATATGTCGATTAGGGTTCCATATATGATCAATAATCAAGGAAATCATGTGTGCCAATCACGGTTCCACACATGCTTAATGGGAGAGGGATCCAGGTGTGCCGATCAGGGTTCCACACCTGACCTAATAATGAATGGGTCCATGTATGCCGATCAGGGTTCCACACAAGCCCAAGGTAATTAAGGGAGTCATGTATGCCAATCAGGGTTCCATACATGCCCTAGTAATCAAGTAAGCCATGTGAGCCAGTCAAGGTTCCACACATGTCTGATAATAAAGGGATCCATATATGCCGATCAGGGTTCCACACAAGCTCTAGGTAATGAAGGGAGTCATGTATGCCAATCAGGGTTCCATACATGCCCTATTAATCAAGTAAGCCATGTGAGCCAATCAAGGTTCCACACATGTGTTATAATAAAGGGATCCATGTGTGCCAATCAGGGTTCCACACAAGCCCTAGGTAATTAAAGGAGTCATGTATGCCAATCAGGGTTCCATACATGCCCTAGTAATCAAGTAAGCCATGTGAGCCAGTCAAGGTTCCACACATGTCTGATAATAAAGGGATCCATGTGTGCCGATCAGGGTTCCACAAAAGCCCTAGGTAATGAAGGGAGTCATGTATGCTAATCAGGGTTCCATACATGCCCTAGTAATCAAGTAAGCCATGTGAGCCAGTCAAGGTTCCACATATGTCTGATAATAAAGGGATCCACGGGTGCCAATCAGGGTTCCACACATGACTAAAACTTTAAAATTTTGATAATTTCAACCTATTAAGCTAAGAGGTGTATTCACTACTACCCCCGTAGTTCTGGATGGTAGCCTGACTGCCATGTAGAACTATGCTTGTAGGTCTTCCATATCTTTCTCTTCTCAAATATTTATAAGTGGTAAATGTAAAAGGAAACAATCAACTTCTACTTTTACTGAAAATTGAAAGAGTACGATTACATCAAATTTCATCCAGACAGGGTGTGCATCCACTGCCCCCCGGGCATCTACTGAAAATCATGAAATCCTAAGAATTGAAAGGGAAATGACACAACCATAACTAATAGGTTGCCTTTATTTATCCTAAGCCTGAAAGAGGCCTACATTTGCTTTGAAAAGAGTCTTACTGATAGTACTTCTTAAGGTGCTCGGCATTCCAAGCCCGGGGAATAGTGTTCCCATCCATGTCTTCGAGGTGGTAGGTGCCTTCCCAAAAAATAGACTCTATTTTGTAAGGCACTTCCCAATTTGCTCCAAAGGCTCTGTGCCTGGGAACCCGTATACTATGCATCATTCTTCTCAACACTAGGTCACCAACCTTGAGAGGCCGAGGGCGTACCTTCTTGTTATAGTATTTGCGGGTTCTTTGCTGGTAAGCCACAAGTTTCAACTGGGCGGTAGCCTGTGTTTCTTCCACCATATCCAGGGCTAACCTCTGATTTATCTCATTTGACTTTTGATTAAAGTTATCCCTTCTGTAGGATCCCGTCCATACTTCCACAGGAACCATAACCTCACAGCCATAGGCTAGAACAAAGGGAGACTCTTCCGTGGTGGACCTGGGAATGGTGTTGTAAGACCATAATACCATTGGGAGCTCCTCTGGCCAGCTTCCCTTTTTGTCTTCCAACTTGGCTTTCAGAGTGTGCTTAATGATTTTATTCACAGCCTCTGTCCGCCCATTGCTTTGGGGGTGACAAACGGATGAAAAATCCTTCTTTATTCCCAAGTCTTCACATAGTCTCCTCATTTCCTTACTATCAAATTGTTTGCCATTGTCTGAAATCAACTTGTATGGTACCCTGTACCTACATATAATGGCTCTCTTAACAAATTCTTTCAGCTTGCCAGCAGTGATGGTAGCCAGGGGTTCCGCCACAGCCCATTTGGTAAAGTAATCAATAGCTACCACAACATATTTCACACCACCTTTGCCTTTCGGAAGCTCTCCAATCAGGTCAATTCCCCATATGGCAAAGGGCCAAGGGCTTCCAATGGGCCTTAGCTCCATAGCCGGGTTGCTATTGAAGTTAGCAAACCTTTGACATTGATTACAAGCTTTAGCAAAGTCATAAGCATCAGCTTTCATGGTAGGCTAGTAATAGCCTTGTCGGAGCACCTTATGGGCAAGGGAGGTACCGCCGAGTGATTGCCATAGATGCCTTCATGGATTTCCCTTAGGATGTATTCACATTCATTTCCAGATATGCATTTAAGTAGAGGTTGGTTAAAACCCCTCTTGTACAGGATGCCATCGTAGATCACATAACGAGCAGCTTTGTATTTGAGTTTCCGGGCTTCATCCTTATCTTCCGGAAGCACCCCCTTGGTGATGTATTCACGTATTGGGGTTGTCCATTGGCTTTCCACGAAAAATTCTATCTCCATAACCTCCTCTCGATGGATACTTGGCTGGAGTTGAACTTTGAGGGGTATCACCCCTAACAGAACAGCTTTTTTCTAGGATCCCAACTTGGCAAGGGCATCGGCATTGGCATTTTCCACCCTTGGGATCTGATTCAGATTCAGTAATTTGAACTTACTAATGAGTTCTTGGGCATACCTCATGTAGAGTTCAGTACGAGGACCTCTACTCTGGAAGCTCCCTTTTATTTGCCACACAATCAACATGGACTCAATAAAAACATTCAAGTTTTCCACCTTCATTTCCAGAGCTAATTTCAACCCTGCAATCAAAGCCTCATATTCAGCATCATTGTTGGTAGCCCTAAAACCAAAGGGTATGGCACTCTGCATGTGGTGTCCCTCTGGGCTTACCAGCTCTATTCCGGCACCTCCCCCACTGTTGTTTACTGCTCCATCAACATATAGATTCCACCATAGGTGGGGGCCTTCGGCATCCCCTTCAGTAACTGGGGGTACCGATATACATTCTTCACCGGTAACCTCAAAGTCTAGGGGAAACTCCAGTAAGAAGTCAGCCAGCGCTTTGCCTTTAATAGCAGTTCATGGCTTGTAATCTATATCAAACTATCCAAGTTCGACAGCACATTTCATCATTCTACTGGAGGCTTCTGGCTTGTGCATCACCTGCCTTAGTGGGAAGGATGTTCTTAATTCAATTTTATGGGCCTGAAAGTAGGGCCTTAGCTTCCTGGAAGCCAATATTAGAGCATATGTTAGCTTCTCCATGTTGGGATACCGGGTTTCTGCATCCAGTAACCTCTTGCTCACATAATAAAGTGGGTATTGTACTTGTTCACATAATAAGCTAAGTACAAAATGAGTACCTCACCCTCCAGGGGTTTGGAGAGAAGTGGTGGGCATCCCAACTATTCCTTTAGTTTTTTGAAGGCTTCTTCACACTCCGGGGTCCATTCAAAGTTTTGACCCTTCTTGATAGCTTTAAATAATTCTTTGCATTTATCGGAAGACCGAGATACAAATTTGTTTAGGGCTGCCACCCTTCTGGTAAGCCCTTGGACTTCCTTAACAATCCTTGGAGATCTCAGTTCCAGCAATGCCTTGATCTTGGTAGGGTTCGCCTCGATCCCTCTATGGTTCACAATGAATCCAAGAAATTTTCCAGACTCCACACCAAAGACACATTTTTGGGGGTTAAGTTTCATCCGGTACTTTCTTAGGATATCAAGCATCTCAGATAGGTGCAACACATGGTCGACTGCCACCTTTGATTTGACCAACATATCATCAACGTAGACTTCTATAGTCTTACCAATCTGTTCTTTAAACATCATGTTTACCATCCTTTGGTAGGTAGCCCCGGCATTCAGCAGCCCAAATGGCATCCCCACATAACAATACAATCCTCTATCAGTTATGAAGCTGGTATGCTCCTGGTCCAGCTCATACATCGGTATTTGGTTATAGCCAGAATAGGCATCCATGATACTTAGCAAAGCATGGCCTGCCGTAGCATCCACCAGATGATCAATTCTGGGTAGCGGGAAGCTATCCTTAGGGTAAGTTTATTCAGATCAGTAAAGTCAACACATGTCCTCCATTTCCCATTGGGCTTCCGGACCAGTATCGGGTTTGCCAACCATGTTGGGTAGAAGGATTCTTTAATCAAGCTAGCCTTCAGTAATCGGTCTACCTCTTCCTGGAGAGCGGTAGCCCTTTCACCACTAACGGGCCTTCTTTTCTGCCGGATACCCCTTCTCTCAGGGTCAATATTCAAGTGGTGACACATGATTTTCGGGTCAATCCCAACCATGTCAGAGTGACACCATGCAAACACATCTAGGTTGCTTTTAAGGAAAGAGGTCAACCTTTCTCTTGTCTTTTCATCTAGCTGCTGCCCAAATTTCAAGACTTTAATGGGATCTTCAACATCCACCAGTATAGGAATAGTGTCATCGGCAGCCACTGCTTTTTACATGGTACCTAGCATCCTAGAATCAATATCGATTTCAACCGGGAGCCCTTTCACCACTCCCTGGTTTTCATTCTCTAGCATTCCATCATCTAGATCACCTTCTGGGGCATTCTTTATTGTGCCTTCCAATGGAAAATTTTGAATTTCCTCATCTTTTTCGGTAGCTTCCAACAACAAACTTTGTGGTGGTACTAGCCCCCGAAAAACCGGAACCTCTTCAGTAGGTTCCTCTGGTAGCTCCACTATCATGACGGCATTGCATGATGCCTTTTCAAACTGTTATGGCTCCAGCCCATGGCTTCTCATTAGGGCTTCCCTATCAGCCTTTTCTTCAGCTTGGGTAAATTTATCTGCCTTCTCGGCAGCCTGCACAGCTTTATTATAGCATTCCCTGGATTCATATTGACACCCTTTCACACTCCCAATGCCATTTGGGGTAGGGAACTTCATTAAAAAGTGATATATTGAGGTTACCACCCTCATGTCTTTCAGTACCGGTCTCCCAAGAATTGTATTATGAGAGATGTCTTCGTCTACCACCATGAATTCAGCCATTTGGGTGGCCTTACAGGGATCCACACCTAATGTCAACGGCAACTTAATCTTTCCCATGATTTGGACCGGGTTACCGGTGAACCCATATAGCTCATTATTGGTAGGCAGTAACTCCTTATCGAGAAGCCCTAATTTCTGGAATGTAGTATATGCCAAGATATTCACTGAGCTTCCATTATCAACCAGTACTCTATGCACATTCATTCCACCAATACTCACGGTTACCACCAAAGCATCATTATGAGGGTGGTGAACCCATTTGGCATCCTCCTTGCTAAAGGAAATATCAGCGATTTCCCTTCTGAACAGTTTAGGGGGCCTTTCCGCAAGGTGAAAAACGTTTATTAGGGGCTTCCCCCTGGCCCCCCAGGCATACCGATCTCTGGCATTCCAGCTGGCACCCCCCAAGTAAGGGCCACCAAAGATGGTGTGGATGCTAGGAGCTCGGGTAGTCCTATCCTGGTTTCCTGGTGCTTTATCTTTATTGTCTCTCCCTTCCTTATACTTCTTAGCTTCTTGATTCACAAATTCTGTCAGGTATCCGTTTCTGATAAATTCTTCAATTTGATCTTTCAAGTGCCTGCAATCAGCTGTCTCATGGCCATTTGCCTCATGAAAGGCACAGTATTTCCCTTGATCCTTCCTTCCGGGAGGGCCTGCCTGGTAGGGCCTATGGAACAGTCCACTTTTCTCATTCACTTCAAGAATATGGTCGATGGGGACAATCAAAGGAGTGTATTCTGAATATTTTTGAAAATTTCTCCTTGGAGTAATCCTATCTTTGACAGAAACTCTGTCTTTGGTTGCATTGATAGCAATAGGGGAAGTCTTGTCATCATAATGATGGGCTCCCACACCGGCGGTACAACTACCGGAAGCCTTCTTGTTGGAATCTCGGCTTTTAGGGCTATAAGAATGATTCCTCTTATTTCTGTTCCAACATCTAGAATTAGAATCCTTGGATAACTTTGCCATTGACTCTTCAATTACCTTGTGGCGTTCTGCCTGCTGGTAGAACTCAACTAGTGTTGCAGGCTCTTCAGTTTGTAACTCCTTCCAGAATTCAGTTCCTGGCCTAACCCTGGCTATTAGGAAATTCTTTAGAGTTTCATCAGAAGCCTTCTTTACCTTAGGCACTTGCTCATTAAACCTTTTGAAATATTGCCTTAAAGTCTCACGTTCATCCTGCTTGATGTTAGCCAGAATATTGACCGGTGGGGCATAGGCCACGGTAGCCCTAAATTGGGAGATAAATTGGTCTCCCATCTTCCTCCAGGATTTAATGGATCCTTTGGCCAACCTTTTAAAACATTGGTGGGCAGTCCCACTCAGAGTGGAGGCTAGTAGCCTGCATCTAGCCAAGTCCTCCACTTGATACACATCCATCTCTGTATTAAAACGGCTCAAGTACTCCACAGGATCTGAGTTACCATTGAACTTCAGATCAGTATTCATCTTAAAGAACCTTGGCAAGGGTTCCTTCTTCACCTTCGTAGAGAATGGTGAACCGGTAATGACTCTAGACTTGAACTTTCTCTCCTCCTTGATTTTCTCCAAAGCCTTCTTCCAATCAGACATTTTGAACTATCCATTCTCGCCATTTGAGAGCATATCGCTTCTAGAGTCATCATCTTCATAGGCTATCTTGCTCTTCCTGGGAACCGAGCTCTGGTGTGAGTTGGAATCCTTGCCGGTACCCTCATCGGTAGGGACCCTGGTAGAGCGTGATTTCCTGCTCCTATGTCCAGAGGAGTGGCCATTTTGTCTATAGCTCATCTTGCCATCAGATTTAGACCTTCTGGAATTACTCCTTAGGGGTACCGAGTGGGATCTCTCTCTATGTTCTCGGGAACCCTGAGTGTGGGAACCCCCATTACCATCTTTTCAATCTCTGTTTCCAGTATGTCCCAGTTTATGATGAAGGTCCTTGTTGGTCAGCTTTTCGCCTAATCTGTCAAAGACACTCAGGCTTCTAGTGGGTGAGCTTTCGGTACCCTGGGCTTCCGGGTCATCCGATTGGTCACCCTCATATTCTTCTACCTCAGGCTCTCATGCCTCTTCTTCATCAGATAGAACGTAGTCTGTATTGTTCTCAACATTATCCTCAGACTCGAAATTCAGCTTTGTCGGAGTCACGTTCTTCTTTTTTGACTTCGACTTACACTTATTTTGCCACCTTTTCATTTTCTCGGAACCTTTTTCCAAGCTATTAACTCTTTCATGCATCGTGACCAAATAGTCCATAATATCTTTGTTGCTAACAACACCATTATCACCTTTGTTTAGTCCATTACCGTCCTGAGGCGGTGTCTTATCACTATAGGAATTGTCACTCGCCATATCTCCTCCAAACGATGATTTTTGAGGCCCCTCCTTACAGCGCCAATTATTGTGGGAGTAATTTGTCACAACAAATTAAGGAGGCCATCGCTGGAACAGTGCCAATGATTATGGAATAGTTTAACTGCCCAGAAAGGCTCACAGCTAGAGATTAGAGGCTAGGCGCCCATGAAGGCTCATGGCTAGGGGTTTCCGAAGAACACAGGAGGTGGTTCCTCGAAGGATCGGACTGGATTTACGGGAATTAGAGCCTAAGGACCGAATGTTGGCCTGCCAAGAACCCTAATAATGATGTGTCACATAAGAGTATTTGTGCTCTATGTTACTCAAGGTGTCCAAGTGTCTAAGAGATCCCGTAAACTACCTACATACTACTATTTATAGGAGATCAAGCCCGTATGTAGTTCTTGAAATGATGTGATCGATTGTTTATGATGAGTTATCCTCTCTCCAGTGGGATAATGACTGTTATCTCTGATATAAATCATATATGATGTATATTTTCAGGTTACCAAGTTGTTATGGTAATGTAGAATGATTATTTCTTGTATTTATCATGATTTTGTATGATTTATCAAGTATATATGACATATATCCTCTAATAACTGAATACATATCTATTTAGCCTAATCTGAATTGGTAGCCTGATCAGGCTTCCGACGGAAGCCGGGGGTACCACCCGGTAGCCTGCCCCCGATAACCCCTCCGGTACCCCCACCACAGAAGCTACTCTGGAAGCCCTACTGGATGGCCGGCAGTGGTTATAGGTTATCCATAAAAGGCTACCCTTGGAACCATGGACCTTATTGCTGTTTAATGTGAATCACTTATTTTCTTTATAAACTGGACCCTATCTCTCAAGTGGGCCTAAATACAACCCATGTAAGATTTTGGTCACAACACGTTCTAAGTGTGTGTCCCTTTAGGTTATTATTACGTTGGCAATAATTTTAAAATCTAATAATAAAATTATAAACAATGAGCGGCATCTAGTAATACATCATTGCTACCCAAGTAATAATAATAATTGGTGATCCAATTAAACCTTTCATGATAAATGTTTCCGTGTAATATAATCACTTTAACCAAATATTTTAGATTAAACTCGAGACATGTAATTAGTCATCCTCTTCAATGTTTAATCCGGGTTTCCTTGATCAATGAGTAGACTATTAAAACAAATCAATATTTGAGAATGGCCATGCATTTTCATAGTCTCACTCAATCAAGAGGCCAATAATATCTCTCCTATTAATATGAGGGTTAAATCCTTATCTGTCATTCATATTTCTCATAAGTCTCATAATATACCCGATGTCCACTTTTATCATCACCTGGTCAAAGGTAACTTTTAATGTAGTCAAAGTATATTAATCCTCGTATAGAAATATAATGATCTCAAGTCTAAGGATCATTACACCATTATCACTGTGAGTCTTTCTAATGACATTATCAACATGTAGAATCTCCTAGTGGGTCTATCCAGTGCCATGTAGAAGTTTACATGCACCTATGTTCTTGACTTTAGTATCACTATACCTATGACCAATGAGATGCGGTCATCAGTCAACAAACATACTAATCTTTATGCATTATAATTGTCCCATATTATTAATGCTTGATTAAGGATATTTAGGAATATAAACACTATTCATATAATCTCATTTTTAAGTCACATACTTAAAGATATAGAATACGTGTTACATATTCCAAGGACATTTATTATTCTAACATTTATTTTACAGTAAATAAAGACATAATAAATCAAAATTAAAATAATCAATGGAACATAATCATTAAGTAATAAAATAGTCTTTCCTAGAAGCACAATTGCATTGTTTCTAGGGCACTAACACTATCAAAAGCTGAATCGGGGCCAGGTCGTACCATTCAAGCACTTGTCTCAAGTATGTGTGCAAGGACGCGTCCACACCAAGAGCTACGAGCTTTGGACTTAGAACCATCCTTGGGATTCTGAAATCTCCACCGTAATTGAAAATATGGGGATGGTGATGAGAGTGAGGAATGGCCCAAAGTCCTTCCTGGCCATAATATCTCATGGCCCAATCCACTTCATCATTTGTAGCAGTCGAAGAGATTCCCATATAGGCTAGCTTACCAACCTTTTTCCTGAGCTGATTTCTCTCCTTCTTAGACATGTCTTCATACTTTCCCCAATCTAAATCAATTTCCTCATTAAGAACTTCCCAGTGTTCAAATGGAATAGGTGAAGGGGGAGGAGATGTTGGTTCAAGGTTGATTATAGGAGAAATTGATGAAGTCGAGGGCGTGCCCTCAGTGGAATAAGTATCTGAGAGGTGGGTGTCATTGGAAGTATTAGTGTCTGGAACGAAGTCACTGTTAGTAGAGTCTAAAGGAGATGGGTTTGGAAATTTTTCAGATGTTTGTGATTTCTTTGAAGATTGGGTGTTTTTCTTGTTCTTGAAACGTGTACTAAGAAGGACATTGTCTAACGAATCTTCACTTGAAAAACTCATTTTGCCCTCGTTGAAATCACGAATTAGGCACGCCCTGTCTTCAGAAGAAATAAAAGAGAAAAGTGGCCTATAGTTTTTGGGGGGAAAAAGACTGAAAGGGGAGAATAAATCCCAATGCGATCGTTGAATTCCTTTAAAGGGTGAAAGGGAGAGGACGCGCCTTGCCTCTCTAGCTACAAAATTTGAAGTGAAGAAATCAATTAAATGGCGCATCCTAAAGGTAAGTAAGATGTAGCATGGAAGACATAATTAGAGACATCTAGGGACACGCCTTGGGATTAAAGCGCGCCCAAATATCTAAGGGTAAAGTTTGAAGGCGCGCCCTAATATCAGGCCGCGCCCAGGAATTTCATGAAGCTCAAGCTATTTAAACACGTTTTCTAAAAACATTATTTATGAAAGGTGCAACAGCAAAATAAGATCAAAACACATATATACACATGCTTATATACACTCATATTCAGATGAAAATGAAGAACACGAAGGGAATGAACAGTCAAATCACAATATCAGGCGACTTATATGGTGAAATTACAAATTAAAAGAATAGAAACATACCTTAGAAGTTCTAGAGTAAGATTTATGGACGATATTTGCAAGAATGGACGGGGCTTGGCCGGAGTTTGCTCGGAAACGTTGATTGCGGTGATAGGGTTTTTTGGAGAAGAAAGGTTGTGAAAATATGAGAGGATATTTATAGAGGTAGAAAAAGGGAAGTGGCAGACAGTTGGAATAGGAGAAACTGTTGAAATTTCAAGGGCGTGCCCTCAAGAAAGGCGCGCCAAGAAGGATTAATTGTGAAGAAATTTTGAGTTTTCTAAGAAAATTCCATCTCTCATTTCCAAATTTGTATGGAATTGGGGGTAATTGTAATAGCCAAAATTTGATTTGGGTATTTCAAGATGGATTCGGGTCAACAGCGAGTTCAATATTATGGGTTTCTCAGGAGAATTAGGGTTTTGGCAGGATGTACAGAAGTCAGGACGTGCCCTCCCTCTCTCTCTCTCTCTCTCTACAAGGAGGGCGCGCCCTTGATGTTGGAACCATGATTAAAGATTTCTACTAAGGCTGGCTTTCCAAGTTTTATTGAAGAATTCCCTCCTGGCATATCCCAGGAGGGGGATGTCCATCGTAGAAGGCCTCTAGGGGTTTTCCTGGATATAAGGACCCTTCTTAGACACATAGGGCGGGCCCTAAGGTAGAAAGATGGGGACTTTTGGTGTGTGCTTGGGAGCTCTGTTCCTGTTATCAATCGGCGCGTTCTCATTGGGGAACTTCGGGGTAATCCTGCACTTTGCACCCAAAAGCTCTGGATAATTTTTCCTGCTATTTGGTGGGTGCTTCTCATTCGGGGGACAAGGATGCATTCTGCACTTGGGGTAAACCACGGCTATACCTGAGTCCAAGAAATTAGGAAACAGCTGGTAGCGGAAAGGACTAGTCCTCGACGGGGGAAGTTTCCTTATCTGTGAAGTTCAAAGTTCATGGACGAGCCTTGGGCCTTGGTGGTTAGGCCTCATAGTAGAAAATTTCGGAAGCTGGTCCGACAATCCAAGCCCATTTGGGTTTCTTGCTCTCTAAGAACAACGTATGGCTTCATCCCATATAAATACCGGGGTACGTAGGCCGATTGAGGGGTCGAAGGTTGAGAGCTCTGAAGCAGCCACCACTAACCCTATCAATCTCAACCACCAATTACATACAACCACCACGCACAACCTCTTTTTTCGGCAAAAGAACCACCACGCACAACTGCTTTTTGACAGGCCATAGAGTAACTGACAAGAATCGTCCTACAGGGGAACATAACCTTCTTTCATGGGCTAAACCTTACCTTACCAGCAAGCGCAGGATTCTATATGTCATGGATGCACGTATCCAAGGCCAATATACTTTGCTGCAGCACAAAGAGCTACCTCTCTTGCCCTTAAATGCCTCTCAGTACAACCCAGATCTAGGCCTGACATGGATCAGGTGGTTAAAGTTTTAGAACAACTTCAGGACATGAAAATATCAGCAAATAGTAAAAGTATAGTTATACAGAAGCATCGTCAACATCCAGACTAAATAAATAAAAATCTGGATTATCTTCTTTTGTTTAATGATAGTTGTTTTCTTTGCTTAGTGGTCAAGTGCTTTGTAACCCAAATTCTCATTGCTCTGCCCTGTTTTATTAATATATCTATTCAAGTTTATCAAAAAAGAAATTTCAAAAAGTTCAATTTTATGTTATTGATTGTGTTCTAGAATTGAGTTGTTCTGGAAATGATACATATAAGATATGTATCTTTTAAATATAAGTTGCAAATAAGGTTGCAAAAGTTATAAAATTGTTACAACCATGTTTGCAACTTCTGCAACCATGGTTGCAAAAGTTGCAAACAAGGTTGAAAAAGTTGCAAACAAGGTTGCAAAAGTTGCAATTTATAGAAATATTTAACTTTGACTATTGAGATGGGTGCCCCTGCGGGGCCTGTTCCACATAAAACTAGAGCCAAGAGTATGTGGCATCTACTTGTATATCTTTTAATAAGCCCCGCTAGGGGCACTAATATTTTAATGGGCTCCATCGCTCCTATCGACAAATTGAATTTATTCAGCTAAAAGAGAAGAACCTATATAACCAGGCCCAAACACAATAATTATTTTACATGAAACATGTGCAATTTTAATTATATGTCTAATGGGTATGAGTGCATTTTAATAATATGTCTAATGTGAATTTTCATAAGTTGCAACCGATACATATAAGTTGCAAACATGTTTGCAACTTCTGTAACCTTGGTTTCAACCATGTTTGCAACCTTTGCAACCATGGTTGCAGAAGTTGTAACCATGGTTGCAACCTTTGCTATAACGCCTTAGAAAATTCATAATTATTATTATTTAATTATTTAATATTAAATGTGGATTATAGGGAGTAATTTTATATTTTTTAAGATAAAATATATGTGACATCATGTTTACATGTTTATATGGTGATGTATGTGTGACGTGCTAGTCCGTGTACTTTTATTTGAGTTTTTATGATTAAAAAAAAAACTATATAAATTATGCATTTTTGATCTTTGAAATTTTTTATAAAATCATCGAAGTATTTAAAAATCCCAAAATCTTTTGCAATATCACATTTATATAATTATTTAGTTTTTAAAATTATTGGGGAAAATTATTTTGGGTATAAAATATTTTAAAAATGATTTTAAGAGTTTTATTTTCATTTAAAGGATCAAAATTTGTAAAATTTATATTTAATTCATTTTGATCCTAAAAATATTTTAAAAATACGTATGTGTTCCTAATTTTAAGCTCCTTATTCTAAAAATATAAAATTTATTTTTACCCCAATATCATATTTATTCTGCAATTTTTATGATTATTACATGATTTGTTTATGAAAATTTTTATTCATTTCTTTCCCCAACATCTAGTTTATTCGTGTATATGTATACTGAGTTCACCTCTCAGAACTCACTCGAAAAAAACACTATATCTCTCACCCCCATTTCAATCCTCAACTCTGTTTATTCCTCTCTCGAGCTCTCCCTCTCTCGCTTAAATCTCTCGTCTCATATCTCTTGGAAATTCCCCTTCTTTTACTGTTTTTCCCCTCCCCTCCAGCAGTCATATGTATGTATATGTGAATCTGTGAGGTGCGGATATATATGAAGAGATGGGTGTGAGTTGCTTTGAAATCGTGCGTGTATGTTATAGTTATTACAGTTGTGTTATTTGTATTCACTGTTGTGTGTACGTATCAGAGTGTGTGTGAGCGTTGGGTGTGTTAACCGCGTGGGTGAGTGTGTGTTAGCATTGGTGTGATTTGGGGGAGTTCTTGCTGAGAATTCAATTTCTGCTGCTGTAAATTCGTTGGGTGCTGTTACTTTTACTTCGACTATTGATGTTAAAATCGGTGTGTGTGCGTAGGTGTAGAGTGAGTGTGGTTGTGTTTACAGTGGAGCAATAGCAGGGGGGCCTTCGAATTATTCACTACTGAGTTTAATTGAATTGTTAGAGGATGATTAATTGTGGGTTTTGTTCGATTTCTTATATAGTTGGTAATAAACATTATGAGAACATTTAATTTTGGGAATGGTTATGGAATGGGTATTAGTTAATTGTGGCATTACAAATTTTAATGAGCGGTTTTGGTTTGGTAAATGGTTGTATCATAGTCTATTTTATTATTAAAAGTATATTGTCAGTATTGGGAAGTCGGGGCGTTACAGGTTGGTATCAAAGCCAGGTTATGGTCACTGAAACAAGTTAGGATGATTAGGTTTAAGTATTTAGGTTAGACGTTAGATGAAACGATCTAGGATAAGATTCGCTTTAGGTTATTAGGACGACTGTTGCGACGTTATATAGTATTTCAACATCACGCGAATAGGAGTTCGATTCACCGAAGATTCGATTTTGGACGAGGCAGTTAATTCGGAGTCGCCTGAGCTAGCTAGACGACCGGAACTACCAGTTTGGAGGATGCCATTTAGATATCCGTATGTACCTTCTAGAGTTTGGTCTACGATTTTAATTATTTAACGAACGTTATAGAGAGTACAAAAAGCTTGTAAACAGGGTGAGTAACGCGATTACTGACATGTGTTAAAGGTAAGGGCATGGCTGTTCACTACTAGTTGTTGATCTTATTCATCTTCTAAAACGACTTAACCTTTATTTCTATTCTTCCTTATTTTGTTGGTACCAGATCTTATTGATAATCGATTATACCTCAATTGATGATGAACTTCGAATATCAGATTCATTTAAACACATTCCTATTTTTCAGAGATACCTCTATTTTCCAGGGGATCACTTGATTTAACATGATGCATATAAATTATTGAGACCCTTGAATTCTTTCTATTTTCCCCGAATATTTGATATTCCTTATTCAACATTACATATATATATATATATATATATATATATAAACCTTTGAAACTTTTGAATTCCTTTTGTTTCTCCCTGAATACTTAACCTTCTTTATTCAAACTGGGATGAACAACCCTATGTAAAGTATTCAGGGACATCTTATCTATGTGATAGAAGTCTGGTGGGACGCCACTGATTGTGTTTGTCATGAAAGTACAGAAGGCTGGCCCCCTTCTTGTGCTATGGCGGTTGACCTAAGTGACAAATGCAACCTGAAATTAGTTCAACGATCATATTGATCTCTCAGTTAAATTCTTTTATAAAATTCTTATCAAACAAAACTCACCTTATATTCATACCTGCTAACACTTGTTCATTTTATTGATTTCTTTTGTTATAAACCTTTATGATTCCTAAAGCCATCAATGATTGAATGCGGTAAAGATGGAGGCGATGACAATTTGAGTTGTCCAAGCTAAATTTATGTAGACTAAGAATTGGATGACCAGGTTTGAGAATTGATGTTATAGCAGGGATTGAATGTCAAGGTAGATTACTCATTAGATTGACGACACACATACGTACAAGATTCGACGGAGATTTTAATACGGATAAAGAGTAGATAACAAGGACACAAGATTATGGATTTTCTTAAAGTCAAAAGTAGAGTGATGATGGATATAATTGGTATGTGATAGTTATCTTTGCCGAAAGATGAGTTATGAGTACTTGTTTATTTCATATTTTACTTTGGATATAGTAGAAGAGATATTATAAGATTCTAAATGATTTGAGGCCAATTGTTGGATATGAATTTTCGAATCATAATGGGATAAATTTGAGTGAAGCAGAGTGGAGCTAGACAGTTTGTTTTAAGAAAATTCAATTGGAATTGGAGCTATGGATAAGGAATAAAGTGATTGTGTTGGAGTAACAACTCACATGGACATAGTTCAAAGGATTACGAATATTAAGAGTAAAAGAAAATTGTCCAGGACGGAAGAAGACAGTAAGAAAAGGAAAATAGAGAACTAGGGAAATTGCAAGAATTATGTTAGCAGAAGATGCGAGATTTGGCCGGAAAGAAATGTAAGATCTAGGAGATTTTGAAACCATGATAACGAGATAAGGTAATTACCTACAGGATATGGATTACTGAGACCAACTAGACCACCATTATTGGAAGGTAGGATTTCAAGAGGAAGTATACAGTAATTGTACTAAGATTAATATGGAAAGCTATAAGTATGAGTGGATAGAATAGTATGGTGAGAAGTGACAGAATTAGAAACTAGAAGTTCAATATGATTGTGAATGACGATATGAAGAATATGAATGTGATGGCAGTTAAAAGAGCTGAGTGTGAGTTAGGATTGGATTGTATGGTTAGCTATAAAGTACAGGCAATGTGTGAGGATAAGAAGGTGAATTTATGATTTTCAAGAGATATGTAAGTTGTCTTTCAAGTTAGAAAGTGGATAAAGGATTTTTAATGGTTACGCAGACTAAGAAGTTATTATAATAAGATTTTAAGGTTATATTATATATGTGGGAGATATCGATAAAGAGATAATTAAAGTGAAGCAGATTTTAGTGGTCAAGATTTCTCGAATATGTGACTTGAGGAATTACCAGGATTATTACCAGACAGAGATATAAAGTTGATTAATTAATTACAACCAGGAATGTAATGAGTTTCGAGGATTCAAGATCTGAAGACATATCAAGATATTTGAGGATACAATAAGAACATGCATAAGATTTCTAAGTACGAGCTTTGTAATTGAAAGAATTATAATCTTCAGGATATGACGAAGGGATCAAAGTGAACTACGAGAAGAGGAAGCAGTAATGAATCGGGAAAGGCATAAGACGCTAGCAGAGATCAAAAGTTTTGAAGGATCAACTAGGAATTTCCTTAGATTGTTAAAGATTTTATCAAGCTAGTTATAGCAGTGGACAAGACTAAGTCAAGAAATGAATGAATAAAGGTAAAGAGAGCTTTTAGGAGTCAAAGAAGAGATCGAAAACCGCTCAAGTGTCAATGCAGCCGGATGAACCAGGAAAGATTAAAAAGGCATATAATGCTTAAGGAAATGTTCAAAGAATTTGGGAAGTTGTAGATGGAAGATCCAAAAGTCTAGATTGTTGTGAATGGTATTGGAAGGTTGTGACCCCGGGTAGTTTGTATCGCGAATAAGATAAATACGTTTCAAGGTAAACAATAATTAGTTTCGAAAAGTTTACTCAGTAAAACAATGGGACTAAGGATTGATAGAAGCTTCCCAATTATTCCCTCCTCGAGTAACATTGTACGTGAAAGGGGAGTAAGAATGATTGGGGGATTTCTTGATATTCTTTTTCTCAGAGTTTTATCTGGGGTAATCTGAATTATGAGTAGGAGCGTCGAATTTGTTTTAAAGATTTAATTATTTACCTGTTTACTGCAAGTCAAAGAAGATTTCTTCGTCTATATGTTTGCTGCAAGTCAAGGCAGGTTTCGTTTTAGTATTATATATAATATATATCCGAATTTTTATGGATGATTGGGTTAATACTTGAGGCGTTGTGTACAGGGCATAGTTCATTTTACGAATAGGTCATGTCCAATTTTCGGTAGAATCGGATCGTTACGTACGAGTGATAAGTATCTAGAATTAACGAGACATGTAAACCAAAGATTTAAGTTTATATTGAAATTTGAAGGCCTACAGGATGAGCCTATCGATATGTGAATTGGATTAAAGGAATTCTGGAATGAAAGAAATGACTTGGAAATTGAAAGAGAAATGTTTGAGGATACCGTCATATGTTTTCCTACGGTTGATTCCGAGGACAGAATCCTCTTAAGGGGGGATGGATATAACGCCTTAGAAAATTCGTAATTATTATTATGATTTAATTATTTAATATTAAATGTGGATTATAGGGTGTAATTTTATTTTTTTAAGATAAAATATATGTGACATCATGTTTACATGTTTATATGGTGATGTATGTGTGACGTGCTAGTCCGTGTACTTTTATTTGAATTTTTATGATTAAAAAAACTATTTAAATTATGCATTTTTTATCTTTGAAAATTTTTATAAAATCATCGGAGTATTTAAAAATCCCTAAATCTTTTGCAATATCACATTTATATAATTATTTAGTTTTTAAAATTATTGGGGAAAATTATTTTGGGTATTAAATATTTTAAAAATGATTTTAAGAGTTTTATTTTCATTTAAAGGATCAAAACTTGTAAAATTTATATTTAATTCATTTTGATCCTAAAAATATTTTAAAAATACGTATGTGTTCCTAATTTTAAGCTCCTTATTCTAAAAATATAAAATTTATTTTTACCCCAATATCATATTTATTCTGCAATTTTTATGGTTATTACATGATTTGTTTATGAAAATTTTTATTCATTTCTTTCCCCAGCTTCTAGTTTATTCGTGTATATGTATACTGAGTTCACCTCTCAGAACTCTCTCGAAAAAAACACTATATCTCTCACCCCCATTTCAATCCTCAACTCTGTTTATTCCTCTCTCGAGCTCTCCCTCTCTCGCTTAAATCTCTCCTCTCATATCTCTTGGAAATCCCCTTCTTTTACTGTTTTTCCCCTCCCCTCCAGCAGTCATATGTATGTATATGTGAATCTGTGAGGTGCGGATATATATGAAGAGATGGGTGTAAGATGCTTTGAAACCGTGCGTGTATGTTATAGTTATTACAGTTGTGTTAATTGTATTCATTGCTGTGTGTACGTATCAGAGTGTGTGTGTGCGTTGGGTGTGTTAACCGCGTGGGTGAGTGTGTGTTAGCATTGGTGTGATTTGGGGGAGTTCTTGCTGAGAATTCAATTTCTGCTGCTGTAAATTCGTTGGGTGCTGTTACTTTTACTTCGACTATTGATGTTAAAATCGGTGTGTGTGCGTAGGTGTAGAGTGAGTGTGGTTGTGTTTACAGTGGAGCAATAGCAGGGGGGCCTTCGAATTATTCACTACTGAGTTTAATTGAATTGTTAGAGGATGATTAATTGTGGGTTTTGTTCTATTTCTTATATTGTCGGTAATAAACATTATGAAAACATTTAATTTTGGGAATGGTTATGGAATGGGTATTAGTTAATTGTGGCATTACAAATTTTAATGAGCGGTTTTGGTTTGGTAAATGGCTGTATCATAGTCTTTTTTATTATAAAAAGTATATTTTCAGTATTGGGAAGTCGGGACGTTACATTTGCAAACATGGTTGCGGAAGTTGCAAACTGATAAAAATAGTTAAATTTGAATATCAAGATGGGTTCCCCGACCTTGTAGAAGTTGCAACTGATCAAAATAGTTAAATCTGACTATCAAGATGGGTGCCTCTACGGGGCCTGCTTTACGGAGAATCATCACTAGACTTTATGTGCCCAGCTAATTCCATAAGACATTTATTCTCTTCGATAAAGGTAGATCCAAATGTTAGAAATTTTGTAGAAGTACTTATTTCCATATGTTATTATAATTTAACAACATAACAGTTCTAGCATGTTATAATTTCCATATGTTATTATATGTAACAGTTCTACCGAGGTAACTCCCAGTCCCAGATGGCCAAAGTTGCCAACGAAACCAGAGGAAAGTTCTACAGATGTCAACTATCAGACGGCCAAGGTTATGCTGAGATCAACTACTGGATGGCAAAAATTGCCAACAATATCAGAGGCACGAATACCGTACATAATTAGAGGGCTACACAAAGCGGAGTGAAGGAGTGCCTGGTTTTATTACACAGCAGGCATTGACGAGAGGTTCATATAACAGGTAATAGCCCCAGAAAAAAGGTGCACTTGAAAACATAAGCTCCTGCTTAATTCTCCTCGCCAGTGGTCATTAATTATGTCATGATCGAACTAGTTGAGTGACCCTGTAGCCCATCTAATCGATGGTACATCTTTACAATTTTCAAATTTTATGCGCCATGATATTATACCACCAAATATAATGGCACTATTAAACTTTAAAAACACAAGGTAGTCAAATATCCATATCAAACACAAATTAAAGCACAAGTATCCATCCAAAATATTCGAAAAAAACAATCAAAACATAGTAGTGCAATAAAGCATCCATCCTTAAACTTTTTGTACACAACCTAATATTTCTATTTAAAACCGACTTTGTAGCTCAAGTTTGCATTGCTTTTGCATGATATGTAAGAACCCGGATTTTTGGTAGGAATTAAAACTTTTATTATGGAATGGATATGGATTCCAATATTTATATGTCATGGAGAATGCAATGGGTCGACAACTTAGATTAGAATAATCTATCTCCTAGAAAGTAGTTATGGTAAATTCCAAAGAGGAAGGTTATTCTCCTGTCATCCAAATCGATATCTGTTATAAGCCCAGTGGTTCCGTAAAAGGGTTAAGGAACGTTCGAAAGAGAACAAGGACATTATTTCTAATTATAAGGAATAAAGAAAGAATAAGTGGTGAATAGTGTTTTTGGTGGAAATGGGAATATTATTAGACGACACTATATAGAAATACCCGGAACGGAATTCTGAGTTCGTATTAATGATCCAAGGGGAAAAAGAGTGTATGTAAAAGTTATCGGATTTTGAAAAATAGCACTTTTATTTTTCCCGAGATTTCCCTGGACACTGAAAGACTTAAGGAATTACTGAAAGGATTTAAGGATTATAGGTTCAAGAATTATTAAAGAGAATGGAGAATGATTGTATAAATATTAAGACGGTTTCCGGTAAAACCCTAACTAGAAATCTTCGAGATATTCCTCCGAACGATCAATGAAATTGAGCAATAACCAGACAAGAAACAAGCAGAGGATCAAGATGCATGCATGTGCAAGTGGATATGATCAAGTAACTAAGTAGTTACAAGAGTAACTAGAACACTTAGAGATCAAACCACTTAGTTAGCATAATCACCACCAAAGATCAACACTTGTCCACTTCAAAAACATCATCCATGACCTCATACCTTTATTAAAGTGGATTTATGGTCCAGATATTATCTTGGCATATCAATAATACAAGATTAGATGAGATAATAGCAAGAGAACAAAGCAAGAACACCAACTCTCTCCCATTTCCTTTCTATTCGGCCAAGGCCTAAATTCCAAAACAAAAATCCACCTTCCCACCATTTTTTGATCTTGAAATTTTTATAGTGAGTCTTACATTTCATAAAAATGATCTCCTAGAAATCTTAGCTTCAAACTCCTCTTTTTCCATTTTCAAATAAATCATCCAAGGTGATGATGAATAGTGTTTTTTAGAAACTAACTTTGATTTCTTGTTTTGTTTGGATGATCCAAGGTTTATTAAGGCTAGACAAGGACAAATCAAGGCTTTGTAAGGTCTTAGAACACTCCAAGGAAGGTATAATTCTTAAGAACCCTAGATCTACTTTGAGTTTTAAGCATGTTCTTGGTGGATTTAGCTTAGATATGATTATGTTGTTATGTTAAGCATGAAAGCATGATCTTGTAGTTGATTTAGTAACTTGATGATTATGATGATGGAGTGATATGTTCTTGGACATTTTAAGATGAGAATCATGTGAATAAGAAGTATGATATGCCCGGTGTGGCTTGGTTTCGATGTTACGATTTTTGGAACGTTCAATTTATAGCCGTCGTAATGCCCGATTTTCGTTAGACCTTAAAAACTTGAGCATAACAGTAGGTATAATTATCTGACCTTAATGAGTTCATGACATTTCCTTATAGATCTCGAGTCATAGATCATTTTGGCGAAAGAATCAAAGCAAACGGACTTACGGTTTAGGAATTATGGCCGATTTACTAAAAGTGGATCGAAACCATAAATGTAATTCAGTGACGAATCTTGGTAATTAAATATTAGAGATCATAAGGAATGTGTGAGAGAAGACCTCATGTTAAAAAGATCATTTTTCGATTTTATAAAAATATTCGAATCAAGGTTAAGTACGAATGAACCCATAAAAAGAACCAGTGGTTATAACTTTGGAAAATCACTTAGATAACGATCGATAAATCTCGAGGTATAATCTTTCGACCTTAGAACTTATATTGCTTATGATATGGGCTAAAAATAAGCCCTAAAGACACATTTAGTGTTGCATTAATTAGACCCGGTATGGTCCGAACGTGGGGCCCATTAATGAGGTCAGAATCCCTATTTTGATATTAATTTCGTAATTAATATTGAGGGAAATAAACAGCTCAGCAATAAGAGTTGGATAAGGATATTATCTCCATCAGACTTAGCCACCAAGGCATCCAATTCGATATGGAAACTGATTCCTACAAGGAATAGATCTGGAACCTTCCTCAAGGAAGACTTGTCTACCAAGTCTTTGACTCCTACCATAATTCTAAGGCTCCTACAGCCTATATAAAGGGTATGACCCCTCATTCTAGAACTACGTTGGCTTGATTCTCTAGCAATACAGAGATACGTAGGCATCTTGTGAGGACCGATCAGTCTCGAACGCAAGAACAGCCATTAAAGCTCGAAGCTCACCATCCCTTGTATTTAATACATACAAACCCTCGTTTTTATTCCACAACATTTGGCGCCGTCTGTGGGAAGACAACATCAACCATGGTTCAAACACGAAGAACAACACCAGTTGTAACTGAGGCCGTGCCAATTAGCTCTGCTCCACCCCTGACCGAACAGGCTCCCCCAGTATCAGGGGCGATCATCCAACAGACTCCCCCAGCATCAGGGACGATCATTCAACAGGCTCCCCCAGCATCAGCTGTCATCATCCACTCTCAAGTTTCTCAGCAATCAGGGGTGATTCCCCATGCTGAGAGTACGTTGCCTCTGACCAATCAGGCAGGACAAGCGACCAACTCTCTCTCCAGATTGTTGATCCGAACAACCCGCCACCAGGGGTACAGATCCATACTACGGATCTCCCCTTGAACACTAATCCCAGGCACGGTCTGCCCAACTACCCCCCGATGACTCAAGGTTCAGGACCAAGTGGTCATGCCTTACAAATCCGGGACCGAGATTATGATGACTACTCCGGCCCTTATACTGATGATTCATCGTCTGAGGATGATGATCGTGATGAAGCCCCGAGGAGGCAACGTTCTAGAAGAGAGCCTCAAGGAAGGACCCAAGGAATCCATGATGGACCTCCACAAACGGCTGAGGAGAGGATTAAGGCTCATGAGGCTGAGATCCAAAGGCTAAAGGATGATATAGCAAGGGAACAGGCAAGACAAAGTCTGACTCGACCCCCTCCAATCTCAGGAAGGATTCCCGTTATAGATTTGGAGAGGTCCTCAAGAAGACAGAAGAGGGCTGATGTCCCAACAAGAGAAGCTATAAGGGTGGAAACCCCCAGGAGTAACCCCAAGGATCTCATGCCACTTGGAGATCCTGATGATCCCACACCCCCGTTTACTGAGGAGGTGATGAATGCTCATATTTCTAGGAAGTTTAAGATGCCGACAATTAAGGCTTATGATGGAACGGGTGATCCCGCAAATCACGTCAGGACGTTCTCGAACGCACTGCTGCTGCAGCCTGCAAGTGATGCCCTAAAGTGCAGAGCGTTCCCCCAAACCCTGTCGGGCATGGCTCAGAGATGGTATAGCCGATTGCCTGCGAACTCTATTGGCTCTTTTAAGGAGTTGAGTGCCGCTTTCGTTAGCCAATTCATTAGCGGAAGGGTGCATGAGAAGAGCTCTGCATCTCTTATGTATGTAGTGCAAGGAAAGAATGAAAATCTGAGGGATTACCTCAAGCGATTCACTAAGGAGACCCTGAATATCACTGATTTGGAAAATAAGGTGGCAATGGTAGCCCTGGAACACGGAACCACTGACCTCTTCTTCAAGAGATCATTGGCGAAGCATCCCCCTGAGAACATGGCTGAGCTCCAACGAAGGGCTGATAAGTACATTAAAGCTGAGGATAGCTTGAAGAAAGAAACCACTGTAGCTGGAGGAGGAGGTAACAATGACTCCAAGAAGCGAAAGCAAGACCATGACTATGATGATCAAGAGTATGATGCTAGGGATAAGTATCCCCGAACTAGCGAGGACTCCGAATCTGCCCCTAAGAAGAACCAAGGGTCAAGGTTCACTGAATATGCAAGGTTGAATTCTCCTAGGAGTCGAATCTTGTTGGACATTGAGAATGATAAGGATTTCAGATGGCCGAAGCCACTCAGGGGTGATCCCGCAAAGAGAAACCAGAATCAATATTGCAGATTCCACAGAGACGTGGGGCATGACACTGACGATTGTAAGCAACTCAAAGATGAGATTGAGTTTTTGATCCGTAGAGGGAAGCTGAGGCACTTCACTAAGGGTGAAGACCGTGCTAATCAGAGAAGAGACTATAATAGAAGGGATGATGATCAAGATCGCAACCCACAGCCCCGAGGGCCAGTAATCAACATGATCTCAGGAGGCCCAACTGCGGCCGGGACAACTAGGAACTCTAGAAAGGCTTATGCCCGAGAGGTGTTGCACATCGTGGGAGAGGCCCCGAAGCGTGCAAAAACTAAGGTAGCGATTAGCTTTGATGACTCAGACTTGGAAGGGGTGAAGTTCCCCCATGATGACCCGTTGGTCATAACTCCTGTGATTGGAAACTCGGAGGTGAAGCGAGTCTTGATAGACAATGGAGCTTCCGTTGACATTCTGTTTCATGATGCGTTTGTGAAGATGGGATACACTGATTCTCAGTTGACCCCCAATAACATGCCTATATACGGATTTAATGGAGTAAAATCCAAAGTTGAAGGGACTATTCAGCTGCCTGTAACTATTGGGCAAGAGCCCAAGGAGGCCACTCAGATGTTGAACTTCCTGGTAATCAAGGCGGCTTCAACGTACAACGCTATCCTTGGAAGGACTGGACTTCATGCATTCAAGGCTGTTGCCTCAACCTATCATGTGAAGATCAAGTTCCCTACCAGGAATGGTGTTGGAGAACATAAAGGTGATCAGAAGATGGCACGAAGCTGTTATGTAGCCTCTTTAAGGCCTGATGGAGTCGGGGGGCAGGTCCTTCCGATTGAAGACATAGATGTCCACAGTGGTAAGGAACACAAAGAAAGGTCAGCAGGGGACATCACACAGAAGCCTCGGACAGCAATTGAGGCTAAGGCGTTAACTGACTTTGTGGTTGAGTGTACCATTGGCAACCAAGAAGTCGGGGGACAAGAGGTAGTACCCCAAGCAGGAAGTGAACTTCAGAATAAGAATGAGGAGACCAGAAGGAGTGGTGGGTGCTCTATTTTGATGGAGCATCAAAAACAAAATCAAGTGGTGCAGGCCTAGTCTTGCAAAACCCCGATTGGGCTTAAGTTATTCTAGTAGGACTTAGCTTCATATTTATATAGTAGAAGTAGAAATAAGGTTCATTAAAACCATTGCAGAGCATGTTGCTCCGAGTAGAACAGTAGTACTCTATGTAAGGGTTGAACCCATTTCAAGTTATTAATGCAAGATTGTTTTCCATTCATTGATTGTGATTTTATTTATGTGCCAAGCACCTGATGTGTGAGTCAAAGAAGACCAAGTACCGAAAATAAAAGAATACACGAATGAAAACAAACGAATGCATACCTCGAATGGTAGAGTTAGGTTACAGCAGATAAGAGTTTAAGTCCTTGAAGGATCCTGGATAAAGACAAACGTTGAAGTCCTGATGGAACACCCGCTGAAGAAACATATTGCATAGCATGAAAGCCAATGGAAGGCTCATCAAGTGGGCAATCTAACTAAAAGAATTCGATGTTAAGCCTAGTACGGCCATCAAAGCTCAGGCTCTAGCTGACTTCGTGGTTGAATATACCATTGACAACCAAGAAGTCGGGGGGCAGGAGGTAATAGACCAGGAAGGTCAGCAAGGTGAGAAACCCCTGGAAGAGAAGAAGGAATATTGGATGCTCTATTTTGATGGGGCATCAAAAACAAAAAGCTCTATTTTCATGGGGCATCTAAAACAAAAACCAGTGGTGCAGGTTAAGTTCTGCAAAGCCCCGATGGGTTCACACTCGAGTATGCCTTGAAGATTGGACTTCCAAACAACCTGCAACGAGGCGGAGTATGAAGCTCTGATGGCCAGCCTTGGATTGACGAGAGCCCTGAGGGTGAAGAACCTGAAAGTTTGTGGAGACTCAAATCTGGTAGTCTCACAAGTCAATGGAGAGTTTGAGGCTAGAGAAAAGAATATGGCCAAACACTTGAGGATTGTGAAAGCCGTGATAGCCCCGCTCGATAAATGCCATGTTGAGTATATCCCAAGAGAGAAAGGAACATTAAGGCCGAAGCCCAGTCTAAGTATGGCTCTTCTGAGATAAAGAATTATGCAGAGAGCTTTTGCTTCCAGGTCCTGAAGACCCCACCATCGAATCAAAATTGGTAGCACCAGTTGATGTAAGCTGAAGGATAGACCCTCTTCGAGCTCATCTCGAGACTAGTTGGCTCCCTGATAATGCTTTGAAGGCACAGAAACAGTTAGTGAGAGTGTTGAGATGAGAGGTCCTTTGTCATTCCTTACTTAAAATCTTGAATCTCAAATCCCGACACAAAATTTTAGCCTTGATGGCCAAAAAGGCTGTCTGCCTCCAATCAAATTTGTCATTTGAAGTTTAAGGACTTGAATCAAGAGCCTTCAATCGAATATAAACCAAAGCAAGGTCCTGTGAGCATAAGAAGAAGGTTGGAAGCCTAGAATCAAGAAAAGAAGGTTAACAACCAGCCAAGACACACCGGACTTGAAGTCAAACGCTGAGGAGCAAGTGAACTCCCTGAACGATCAACTGAAAAGTAAGACCTCCTCCGTATGAAGCAAGGGGGGCAAGAACTAAGGGACTTCATCATTCCTACATCTTAGAATGAGAATCAAGGGAATCAAGGGTTGATAATAACATTAAAACCAAGGTCTCAGCAAATAAGTTAAGGCCCGGAAGGTCACAAGTCAAGGTTCACGAAACCATTTAAGGCATAACAGACACCTCATATTGACCTGAAACCTCGTGTTGGTGATCCAGAACACCAACATCAACCTTAGAATCCAGGCCTTGTGTTATAAATCAAGGGCTAAGGAACTAAGTTGAAGCCTTAGAAGGCCAACAAAGCTATCAGATCCAACCTTGGATCAAGAGATTCGTGAACAACTCAAGAATGAGTAACTGAATCAACATTCCAACAAGGTGGATGAAAGGTTCAAAGTAATTCTATGTAAGATTAGGCAAGCATGAAACCTTTGAAAGGATTTTGAAGCTTTCTCGTGGAAGGTTTGGAAACCCATTTACTATGACACCAAGGTGCTTCATGAAGCTGACCTGAATCACTCCGCTATAGAGAAATTTGCTTTAGGCACGGTCATGGATTCAAGAAAATTGAGACCTTACTTTTTAGTCACGTAAAATCGAGGTCTTGACAGACCAAGCCATTAAAAGGCCATTAATTCGACCAGAATCCTGGTCGAAATGACCAAGAATCCTGGTCAAAAAATTGTTCGACTGAGCCACGAAAAAGGCCATTAATTCGACCAGAATCCTGGTCGAAATGACCAAGAATCCTGGTCGAAAAACTCTTCGACGAGGCCACGAATTTGGCCCTTAATTCGACCAGAATCCTGGTCGAAATGACTAGGAATTCTGATCGAAAATTCGTTCGACCAGGAGAAATTTTGGACCCTTAATTCGACCAGAATCCTGGTCGAAATGACTAGGAATTCTGATCGAAAATTTGTTCGACCAGGAGAAAAATTGAGACCTTATTTCGACCAGAATCCTGGTCGAAACGACCAGGAATCCTGGTCGAAAATCCGTTCGACCAGGAGAAAAATTGTCTGCCCCTTGGACCCCGCCAGGGGCTGCCGCCCCTTGGACCCCGCCCGGGGGCTGCTGCCCCCGGACCCCCGCTAGTGCTGTTTAGAACCGTTTAGAATCGCTTAACATTGTTTAAGTGTCGTTCAAGGCTCGTTAGTGCTCATAAGCACCGATTAAGTGCCGATAGCACCGTCAGTGCCGATAAGCACCGATTAAGTACCGATTAGCACCGTTAGTGCCGATAGCACCGTTAGTGCCGATAAGCACCGATTAAGTGCCGATTAGCACCGTTAGTGCCGATAAGCACCGTTCAGTGTCGTTTAATGCCGGTTGGCGCCACTTAAACGTTGTTTAAGTGTCGTTTAAGGCTAGTTAGTAACGTTTAGTGCCGTTTTATGCCGTTCAACGTCGTTTAAACATTGTTTAAATGTCGTTAAGGCTGATTAGTGCCGATTAGCATCGAATTAACATTGTCGTAAACGCGTCGGTCGCTCCACGCTTTACATAAAGACAATACTCGTGAAACACTAGTGTATAAAGATGAACCCTGACCCGAGTCTTGGAAAGGACCGTTAAAACTTCAAGGAAAACCTGATCAGTTTTCCTAGAAGTTGGGGGGCAAATGATATGGGCTAAAAATAAGCCCTAAAGACACATTTAGTGTTGCATTAATTAGACCCGGTATGGTCCGAACGTGGGGCCCATTAATGAGGTCAGAATCCCTATTTTGATATTAATTTCGTAATTAATATTGAGGGAAATAAACAGCTCAACAATAAGAGTTGGATAAGGATATTATCTCCATCAGACTTAGCCACCAAGGCATCCAATTCGATATGGAAACTGATTCCTACAAGGAATAGATCTGGAACCTTCCTCAAGGAAGACTTGTCTACCAAGTCTTTGACTCCTACCATAATTCTAAGGCTCCTACAGCCTATATAAAGGGTATGACCCCTCATTCTAGAACTACGTTGGCTTGATTCTCTAGCAATACAGAGATACGTAGGCATCTTGTGAGGACCGATCAGTCTCGAACGCAAGAACAGCCATTAAAGCTCGAAGCTCACCATCCCTTGTATTTAATACATACAAACCCTCGTTTTTATTCCACAACAGCTTAAGTACCTACCAAGTATAAGTATAATGACATACCTTGATAGCAAGCAAGTGTCGGGTCATAATGGTGATAATGAGCGATAACTTGAAAACGTGCTTTAGCTTAAGTAAAGTATTTACTTGGCGTTTCAAAGTGATAGGTGATTAACCCGGGATAATTTTGGTTATTTATAGATTGCCGGACCACCCCGAGTCATACCACTAGCATAGCGGGAGTACCAGGCAAGTCTTCAATCAATTTGAAGCTATTGTTGTGATAATATATATATGATTTGATGTTGTTATACATATGCCATTGCATGCATGCCTACTTTCAAAATTGATATTGTGATACTTGTTCCCTGAATTGATATTGGCTTATAAGTTAGGTACAAGATATACTAATTATAAGTCGGATATTGCTAAGACCCTTAGTGAAGGGCATATGATCTCATTCTTTTAATAAAGACCGGGGGTCTGTACTTTGTAATATAGAGATAGTCATGGAAACCCGGAGGGATTTCAGTGACAGATTATTTGAGGGATGTTATTTATGAACATTATTTATATTTCCATAAGTATTAAGTACTTGAAATTATTCGAGGAATGTTATTTGAATACTCATTCGAGATTATTTATTTAATGAATATTATTTTGAATATTCATTTGAGGCTATTGATTTAGATGAATATTATTTTGGAATATTCATTCGAAGTTATTTATTTAGTGAATATTATTTTTAATATTCATTCGAGCTTTATTTATTTAAATGAATATTATTTCGAATATTCATTTAATTTTAATTGTTTTATTTCGAATATTCATTTGAGCTTATTTACTTAACGAATATTATCTTGGATATTCATTTAAGGTTTTAATTATTTTCTTGGATATTATTTCAAATAATTATTCGAGGAGTTATTTATTTAATGAATATTGTATATACACTTATTCGAGGGTTAATCATGAGCAGCATTTATATTAAGAATATTCTTGAACTATTTCTGGTTTATTAAATATTCTTTGAATATTTATTTAATTCTTTCAACTAGTTCTAAAATGAGATATTTTATTCAAAAATTTCCTTGATATTCAAAAACTATGTAAATTATCTCTGAGTCGTAATATTATAATTTTATCAAGGAAGGTTCTCAAAACTCCATTCTTCATTCAAATCTATCTTCTAAAATATAAGGGAACCTTGCTTGAGAGATATTATTTCTTTGACTGCCCGGTCATATACTTGCTAAACTACCCTTTTCACTCACATCTCGATTCTTTTCAATCATCGATATGAGTCTTTTTGGTTACCTCCTCAACACTCGAGGGGTAAGATTTATGGAACAAGTTTATATCCATTAACAAGCAATAGCTTGGGAAATATTGGTGAATTTTCCTTTCCAACTCGATATGACTACTTTGTGGCGTCTTATCAACAAGTATTATACTTGGGGAAAGGAGAACGAACTTTACGTTTCAGAATCATGGATTCTATTTGGACTAGGAGTTGTGTAAGAGGCCGAGTAGCGCCGGTCCATCCCATTGGCCCAACCGTTGGCCGGGGAGATCTAACAGGGCGGTAGACAAGTAAATCTGTTAGTTCTTCCTTCTACCGGTAGTAAAACTAATTTGAGCTGTACAATCTGCGACTGATCATCGTAAGGATTGGAACAGCGGGCACGGTGAATACTCCAGCATTAGTTCATCGTCCAAATTTATTTATTGTCTGCAACATGAAGTAGCACTCTTGTTGACAGGGTTTGAAAATTGTTCAAAACTGAAAGTACCTTTGCTTACCTTGCAACTTCATCATTTACCTTATACTGGTACTATGTTCGTTAATGCATGGCATATGGTTTCAAAGATATTTCAGAACTGTTATATATTTTGCTCAAATTACATATTATTTATGGTGGGCTATTGCTCACCCTTGCTTTATTTATTATATCACAACAACAGCTAGATCTGATGGCCAGCGCAAGGCGCACTCGGTGCAAGCAGGGGCAGCAGTCATAGGGTTGCCTACTAATGTCATGGATGGCATTACTGAGGTAGAAGCAACCAGTAGGCTAGACTGCCAGCTTTTAGGTTATCAGATGTATTTACTTCTATGACATATGTAAATGGATGGCAAAGAGTATGTAATTCTTTTGGGTTAAAAGAACACAAAACTTGTGATTAATAATAATTGTTGGTTACTCTAATTTCATCACTGGGACTATAACGGGTGTGTTTTATGTTGTTTTGGGGTCACAAGGTTGTAATTTACTTATATTGATATTATGAATGGTAATGGAGACCGTGACGATCGGATCCCCGATCAAGGATCTGGGGCTGTTACATGATAGCTATCCAGTATTTTATCAAGGTGATCAGTAGACTTGTCCACATTTTTTTTAACCCCACGTCCACCACCACGACCACCCCTGCTACTTGTATTGCCACGACCACGGGCACCACGACCAAACATGCCACCCCTGCAACTAGTGTTCCCCCGACCACCACAACCATTTATCATGCCACCCCTGCCATTAGCCATTATACCACTACGGATTCGTTGACTGCAAGAGAGAGTTTACATAATTAACAGAAGATTTTTAAAACAAATGAGTTTCAGAGTAAGAAATTGTAACTATAAGCATATACTTTCAGTTAAGCTTACACCAGAATTGGAACGAGAGAGTGCAAATACCTAATTAACAGTCGCCATCCGATTGAGAAGTTGCCCATGCGGGGCCTTTCAACAGAAGAGATGAAACTCGCGACTGACAAAGATTGAGCTCTTTAGTGAATCAATTCAAAGAGAGACGTGATCCATTTGAAAGAGAGACACGATCCACTGAAGGAGATGAAACTTCTTCCGTCGCTGAATGAAGAAGGCAACCAGAAGAAGAAGGGAAGAGGTTGAGAAGAAGAACCCCCAAAATAACGACCGTATTTTTGAAAAAAGAGAAGAATAAAAGCATAACGAACCGTAAACTTGAAAAAACGGTGAAATAAACTTAAAACATAAGTTAAGTAACAGTAATACTGTAAAAAAAAAGTAAAAAAGTAAGGTATTTTTGTAAATATCCCTTAATTTATTTCATTGTATATCAAACATTAATAGCAATACAGTAATAAGCTAAATGAAATAAAATTATGGTGCTGTTTGGATCACCTTAAAATAAGTCTTTATGAACTTATTTTCGGGTAAAAATTTCATATTTTAATAATTTTTTTATGGATGTATTTAACGTATGTTTGAGATTCCATAAGTTAAAAAAAGTAATTTTCTAAAAAAATAAGTAGAAATCTGAGGGGGTGATATTGTATTATGACTCTTAATGACAATTCTTTGGCTAATGACTTTTATGGATTTTATAGACTTTTAATGATTCTTATTGAGTCACCAAAATTTCGAAATACTTTTGATGACTCCTAATAAAATGACTTATCATATATTAGCCTATGCTGTGAAACCCTTTAACCATTTTTCACTGCAATCCAATTTTGGATCGTGTGTTCTCTGATTAATCCGGCCACCAAAAAATTGAGTACAAGGTATATTTCTTGTTAAATTGAGTATTCATTGCATATTTTTATCTGAGAATTATATATTTGTCACTATTCATAGATAATTATGATGCAGAGCTATGCCATTAGCCAACAATATTTTTATGATGCAAAGCTATTTTATTGGTGTTTTATATGAATTTTTGCAAGCATGTTTGCACTAAATCACGCAAGCGTACGTGGTCACAAGTAATATATGAATAAGTCAAGTTCGTTCCCACAGAGATCTGGTTTAGGTTTCAATTCAGTTAATGCACCTATGCAACAATGTATGGTTTTTATTCACTGCTAAGACAATTAACAAATTTGAGGGTGGATTAACTAAGATCAACTAAAAACAAATTAACAAACTAAGAATTAATTAACTAATGAGAATTTAAATCGAATTACTTATGCAAGAGAAAACATGGGATCCTAACTTCATTAAATACTTCGCTTATAGTTGATGCCTTTAATCAAAGTATGTGATGGTTATGATATCTGATCGAACAACACGGAACAAGTACACGCTACCTTTCAGTATACGTATACCAAACTACCCATACATCCACAAAAGAGATAGAAGATGAATAGACACCAATTATGCTTAGACCTTATATATCTATAGAATTTGAAAACATAACGGTTGAAGCACAAGTTATCCATGAAGATCATATAGGGCAGCATAAGATAGTTCAAATTACGCTACAAATCATGATGTCACACATACATCAACTTAAGCTATGCTAGCATGACAAATTCTAAATCTCAAGATCCACTCTCGCTTCACAAGAGATTAACAGATTAGATGTTAGCTACGCATCTAACAATTAAGCATAACCATACGAGGATATCAATATACATCACACGCAGATCTTTAAAGCATCAAAATAATAAAGCTCCATAAATAAATCTGTTAGAATCCCATGACAACGATTAGTTCAAACTCGAACCGTTCGTCATCATAGGATCTGATGAAACCATGGTAAATAACAAAGTCTGAATGTAAATAATAATACTAGAGTATGAGTTTAGAAAACAAATTCGAAAACTGGAATCCAAAGTATGCCTAAGAAAAGAATACAAAAGATGAAGTATAGCTAGATCCCGTTGCTTGTCACGAGCTGTTGAATCTTCCTCTGCTTTTCTCCTTTGTATCTCTGAGTAATGATACGTATTACAATGATAGAACGTGTTTATATAGGCTCTAGAATTCTTTTCCAGCAAGAAAAGTCCTAAATTACATCTTAAATTCGGAATAAGGATAAAAAAAATATGATTTTCCAGAATTTCCGCGCACCGCTTGCGCCCAATACGCGCAGCCTGCGCCCAATACGCGCAGCCTGCACCCACGCGCTGCCTGCGCTCACATGCACACTTCCTGCGCGCAGGTCTTCTGCCAGATTTTATTTTTTGTTACTTCTTCGTTTTTAATCCGTTTTCTCCCATTCCTTTTGCTCTAGCTATCGTTCTTCAATTCCCTTGACTAAAAATCTTCATGGTAGCATAGGGCAAGACTATGTTCTTCATTCCAAGCTCAAATTCGACTCCAAAATCAAAGGAAATCACCAATCCTAGCCAACGTTCTACAATCCTACACAAATAGACGAAACATATAAAAAATACAACATACTTGAGGCCAAGTTAATCAATTTAAGCCGATATGAAGCGTTCCAAGTGGATATGAAATACACTTATCACACCCCCAAACTTAAACTGATGCTTGTCCTCAAGCATAAAAAAATATTATACAACTAACTAGTACCACTTCCGTAGGTGATCACGGTTGCATTTGGCATATGAAACAAGCCCTTTAAACCCCTAGGTAGCCCTAGTGGACGAGTAAGGTCTCGTGAGGACCTATAGCGAATGTACCCACAAAATTCATCTAGCTCAAAAAGACTCGACTCCCTAAAAATGCATGAATGCAACTAAATGAAAATGCAAAGATCCCCTCAGACTAACCAAAACCAATCAACAAGCAAATATCTCAAAGAATGCAGCTAAATCCAAATAGAGTTCGACTAAGTCCCCGTATACTAACAATACATGAACAGAAACGAGCGTGTGTGTGATGCTCATCAGATATACTCCTAACACTAGATCGAAATCATACCCATTCTTCGCCAAGACAATCACATGTTTATAAATAAAATAGACGGTAAACACTTCATAACCTAGGAACACCTCCATCATCATTCGAGTTAGACAAGAATTCATGCTTTATTACTAACAACTACTACACATAGTAATATACACAACAACGCATGTTATTTAACCGTGCAATGGATGAGACCCCAAAAGGCTTATACAATAATACCCATGTAGCGAGCGTTAGGTTAGTGGATCCCAGACTATAAAAGCCTTAGGTCACTAGGCACAAAGTCCCCTAGAACTTAATTGCTCGAGTATTAAAGAGCTCACCCTGGTTAATTTTGCATTTAACAATTTAAACTTTTGACTCTTTTTTTTTTCTCTTTTTCTCTTTTTTTTCGATTTTTTTTATATATGCAATCTGGAATGAGAATTCTCATCCAACCCTAGACTACTCATAAAATATGAGCCGGCTACTAGCCATTTGACGCCTAGCCATTATTAAAAACTATTTATAACTAGCATGACATCCCTGTTTTCTCCCAAACTTAGACTTTAGTGCTATTACGCCATCAAGGGAATAACGAAAATTCTAAATATAAACAAGTGATTAAACCTCAAAACAACCAAACAAGCATGACCTCAACCTGGCCCAAAAGCAAACGATGAGACTGTGTAAAAATTGTTTCTGCAGCATGCAAGTCAATTTCATAAGAACTATAAATTTGCCCTCTATTCATCATTACCACACTCAATAAGACATCTACCTATCAATCAGAATTAGCTCATCCTAAGGGATTATGAAATATGCATGCTATGCAAATGCAACTAGAACATAATGTCCTACATGAAACAAACATAAATAATACGAACGAACATGAATTACTACTAATATGCAAAATATGATATCTATATGAACACAATGACACACAAATAACTACTACACACTACTTATCCCCCAAACCACCCCCAAACTTAGAATATTCAATGTCCCCTTTGAATTGAAGGTAATACAAGGGATAGCAGGAAACATACCTAATCATCGGCAGGATCACCCTCCTCGGGTGGTACATCTGGTGGTGGATAAACAGAATGAGCTCCAAAAACTGGCCAAAGAAAACTCGCATATTGAATCCCCCAAACTTGAATTAGAGAGTCCTTGAAAGCTTGAATGGGGTGAAAGATTTTTTTTTTTTAACAACGAAAAACTACCGAAACACGTGGGTTGCCTCCCACGAAGCGCTGTCGTTGATGTCATTTAGCTGGACGTTACTTCCTCACTTCATGGCGGTTTCAAAAGAATAATAGGATCGCCCTCATTAGAAAGACCATTTACACACATGCTGACATCTCGTTTCCTTACTCCCAACATAACTTTTCTTTCACTCTTCATCTTAAATTCTCCACCCATCGACTTCTTCGCCTTCTTTTTCTTCCTCACACCTCTAAGGTGTTTATCCCTCTCAGTCGACTGAACAAAACACTCTTCTACCTCATCATCAACTATCCACCTTCTTAATACATTATCATGACCCTCTTCAAAAATCACCAACTCATCATTCAAAAGGACATACCTAAAATGTGGTGGAAGTTTTCCGAGCTTTACATTCGAGAGATCTTGTATGGAAGGTTTATCAGCATCAATTTCGTCGAGCATCTTAACTGACTCAGAATTCTCCGAAAAATTTGGAACATTAGGCACTACATCCAATTTCAAATCACCATTTTCTTCTTGGAAAGACAATACAAGGGATTCCACAGAAAAGCACACTTCTGGATCATATGAAATCTTCGTAGGAGCAAACACATTAAAGGTGGCCTTATCATCTTGCACCCGCATAGTTAACTCCCCTTTCTACACATCAATCAAAGTTCGACCGGTAGCTAGGAATGGCCTTCCCAAGATGATGGGAAGCTTCTTATCTTCCTCAAGGTCTAGAATGACAAAATTAGCAGGAAAGATAAACTCATCCACCTTTACCAAGACATCCTCCATTATACCTCTAGGATATGTAATCGACCGATTAGCAAGCTGTAATGAGATATTTATAGGTTTCGGATCAGGTAGACCAAGTTGCATGAAGACAGAAAAAGGCATGAGATTGATACTAGCTCCCAAGTCACACAAACACTTGTCAAAAGATAAGTTGCCAATAGTGCACGGGATGGTGAAACTTCCCGGATCTTTAAGTTTAGGAGGCAACTTTTACTACAGCACTGCACTCTTCCGTCAAAGCAACTGTCTCTAATTCATCGAGCTTCAACTTCCGTGAGAGAATACCCTTCATGAACTTGGCATAGCTCGGCATCTTTTCTAGAGCTCCCGCAAAAGGAATATTAATGGATAATTTCTTGAAGACATCCAAAAATTTCTGAAATTGCCTTTCTTGACTTTTCTGCAAGCATCGAGGTTATGGAGGAGGCGGATAGACATGATTGCTTCTTGTAGACTGCTTCGAAATAGATTTTTCAGCAGACTTCTTACTGTTTTCCACTACACCGTTCAACTGATCAGCCACCAAGTTAGATTTCTCAATTTCTGGCCTTGCAGATTTTTCAACCTGCTGATTCTGAACTTCTTCATCTTCCTTAGCTGCTGATTTCTGCTCGGTTGTAACCTTTCCGGATCTCAAAGTTACTGCCTTCACCTGCTCATGGACTTTCTTCTTACCTAGATTAGCCTCCGTATCACTAGGAAGAGATCCCTGTGGTCTGCTAAGTAATGCACTTGCAATTTGCCCTATCTGATTCTCCAACGTCGTGAGAGATACCGCCTGGCTTTTAACCATCAACCTCAATTCATCCAATTCAGATTTTTCATTCAAAGATTGACCAGCATTCCCATGAGACTATTGCTGAAACCCCGGAGGTTGATATGGTTGCCTTGGAGTATACTACTGCTGATAGCCTTGATTGAACAGCTTAGCTCCGTATTGCTGACCTTGAGACTGCTGATAAGGCTACTGAGGTTGTTGAGAACCTTGATTGTTGCTCCAGTTGAAATTAGGATGGTTCCTGTTGTTCGGATGATAGGTGGCTGGAGCAGGTTGCGAAGGTCGCTGAAAATTGCTCACAAACTGTGCCGATTCAGAAGAGATAACACACTGATTCGTCTCATGTGCACCCGCACACAGCTCACACACACTTGTAACCTGCTGAACTCCGTAATTAGTAAGAGAATCCACCTTCATAGTTAGAGCCTTCAACTGAGCTGCTATAGCTGTAGCTGCATCAACTTCCAGAATACCGGCTACCTTGCCTTGCGATAGCCTCTGAGTGGGATTCTGATATTCATTGGATGCCATCGTCTCAATCAACTCATAAGCCTCACTATAGCTCTTTGCCCACAAAGCTCCGCCAGAAGCTGCATCTGGCATAGGTCTTGTTTGTGCTCCCATCCCATTGTAGAAACCATTGATCACCATCCAGTCTGGCATACCATGACGAGGACACTTTCGAAGCATCTCCTTGTAACGTTCCCAAGCTTCTCAGAATGATTCTCCAGACTGCTGTGCAAATTGAGTTAGAGGGTTCCTTATTGCTACTGTTTTAGCCATGGGGAAGAATTTAGTAAGAAACTTCTGAGGAAGATCCTCCCATGTAGTGATGGAACCGGCTGGTAAAGAGTGTAACCAGTCCTTAGCTTTATCCCTTAACGAGAATGGGAAAAGTCTCAATTTGACAGCATCTTCCGATACACCATTAGTCTTGAAAGTATCACAGATCTCCATGAAGTTGCGGATGTGCATGTTAGGATCTTCCGTAGAAGCACCCCCAAACTGAACTGAATTCTGAACCATCTAAATCGTGCTAGGCTTGATTTCGAAAGTGTTAGCTGCAATAGCTGGCCTGACAATGCTAGATTGGATGTCATTGATTTTTGGCTGAGAATAGTCCTTCAAAGCTTTCGCTACTGCTGCTGGTTCTCCCATATCTTTAGCTGCTGCAAGTTCGTTTTCCGCCAGTTTATCCTTACGAGCCTGCAGACGTGTTCGCATACACGTTCAAGTACCTGAAACACCAAGAAACAAACTACTATGTAAGAAACAATCCGAGTCAGTGAACTCTAACGACCACTGATGACAAGCACATAAACTAAAATTAAAACATCGATGGTCCCCGGCAGCGGCGCCAAAAACTTGTTTGCACTAAATCATGCAAGCGTACGTGGTCACAAGTAATATATGAATAAGTCAAGTTCGTTCCCACAGAGATCTGGTTTAGGTTTCAATTCAGTTAATGCACCTTTGCAACAATGTATGGTTTTTATTCACTGCCAAGACAATTAACAAATTTGATGGTTGATTAACTAAGATTAACTAAAAACAAATTAACAAACTAAGAATTAATTAACTAATGAGAATTTAAATCGAATTACTTATGCAAGAGAAAACATGGGATCCTAACTTCATTAAATACTTCGCTTAGAGTTGATGCCTTTAATCAAAGTATGTGATGATTATGATATCTGATCGGACAACACGGAACAAGTACACGCTACCTCTCAGTATACGTATACCAAACTACCCATACATCCACAAAAGAGATAGAAGATGAATAGACACCAATTATGCTTAGACCCTATATATCTATATAATTTGAAAACATAACGGTTGAAGCACAAGTTATCCATGAAGATCACATAAGGCAGCATAAGATAGTTCAAATTACGCTACAAATCATTATGTCACACATACATCAACTTATCCTATGCTAGCATGGCAAATTCTAAATTTCAAGATCCACTCTCGCTTCACAAGAGATTAACAGATTAGATGTTAGCTACGCATCTAACAATTAAGCATAACCATACGAGGATATCAATATACATCACACACAGATCTTTAAAGCATCAAAATACTAAAGCTCTATAAATAAATCCGTTAGAATCCCATGACAACGATTAGTTCATACTCGAACCGTTCGTCATCATGGGATCTGATGAAACCATGGTAAATAACAAAGTCTGAATGTAAATAATAATACTAGAGTACGAGTTTAGAAAACAAATCCGAAAACTGGAATCCAAAGTACGCCTAAGAAAAGAATACAAAAGATGAAGTAGATCTAGATCCCGTTGCTTGTCACGAGCTCTTGAATCTTCCTCTGCTTTTCTCCTTTGTATCTCTGAGTAATGATACGTATTACAATGATAGAACGTGTTTATATAGGCTCTAGAATTCTTTTCCAGCAAGAAAAGTCCTAAATTACATCTTAAAGTCGGAATAGGATAAAAAAAATAGGATTTTCCAGAATTTCCGTGCGCCGCCTGCGCCCACGCGCTGCCTGCGCGCAGGTCTTCATCCAGATTTTATTTTTTGCTACTTCTTCGTTTTTAATCCGTTTTCTCCCATTCCTTTTGCTTTAGCTATCGTTCTTCAATTCCTTTGACTAAAAATCTTCGTGGTAGCATAGGGCAAGACTCTGTTCTTCATTCCAAGCTCAAATTCGACTCCAAAATCAACGAAAATCACCAATCCTAGCCAACGTTCTACAATCCTACACAAATAGACGAAACATATCAAAAATACAACATACTTGAGGCCAAGTTAATCAATTTAAGCCGATATGAAGCGTTCCAAGTGGATATGAAATCCACTTATCAAAGCACAATATTTTTAAAAGCCCATGAATTACTATAATGTTTGATGGATTCTTATTTTACTTTGTGTGTTATGATCTAGTTTTACAAAATTGCAAAAGATCGCACCCTCAATAATATTGTTTACTAAAATGAATATAAATATGGAAATTGAAAACCAAGAAGAGTAAGAAAAAGAGATGGAAGAAGAGGAAGAAAGAGAAAAAAAACGACAGGAAATTTTAAAAAATTTATTGACAGTAAATGAATTAATATTATTCAAGAAGATTTTTATAGAATTATTAGAAGTCATGTCAAATCTTATCAAAAAACTCATGACTTTTTTTTCAAGGGATGTAGTTATAATTTTTGTTAAAAGTCATTAAAAGTCATTCTCATTAAAAGTCATTGACTTTTTGAATAACACGATACTTATAAAAAGTCTATAAATGTCTAAATTCAATACCGCCCTACTTTTAAATACTTCTTAAAAGTCTTAATTGAATAACACCATATTTTTAAAGATTCTTTAAATGTTAGAATTGAATACCCCATGACTTTTAAAATAATTAAAAGTCTTAATACAATACCACCCCTTAGCTTCATTTTAAAAAGTCAAACTTTTCTTGAAAATAAGGTTCCCAATACTGGTGAATTAGGGAAAAACGAAAAAAGCAAGTAAAGTGTTACTACAATTTACAAACGGTAAATAAAATTGAAAATAAAGCCCAATCCCGGGCGTCAAGTTTGCTTCCAAAATTCAAAATCTCAGGCGACAATTATAATCCCCTGCAATATCCATCCATCCCCCCTATATATACACACAAAATACATTCATATACACACAAAATAATTGCCCCCAAGTTCTTGTACTTTCTACAAACCCCTCTTTCATTCGTCACCCTTTTCTGTAAGTTGTTTTTACATTTTCTTTGTTGAAACTGTTTTTTATTGCTATTTTCTTGGTTCATTTTTCTTTCTTACTCTGTCTGGGGTTTTCATTGTAGTTGATTCTCTTTGCCTCTGTGTAAGATCTGATTCTACTTGACTAGTTACACAAAACCCTAATGGGGTTTTAAACAATTCTGTTTTTTTACTGTACTTGATTTTAGTTTAATTGAAAGTGCTACTTTTTCAAGATTCTAGTTACCAACATTCATATCCTATTGTTTGCTTTCTTGAAATTTCAGATTATATAACTATTGTTTGGTTTTTTCAAGATTCTAATTTTCATGAATTTTTGTGGCTCCCATTTGTGTGAATTTCACTGATTTTTTTCTTGGCCAGAGGATTCAAATATAACATAGTGGTAAAGGTCTAGGTGTTTCATCTAATGGCTCCGTGGCACTTGCCTCCCCGCTTGCTTGCCCCTTCTAAAATAAGTTTTGTTCCCCCGAGTTACTTAGATTTTGTTAATTTTTACGTTCACAGTGTTTTTGCTTCTTTTCTCCTTATTTGGTTTCATGTTAATTGCAATTTAGGTCTGTTAAAGTTTGACAGATTTGCTGATTTTCTTATGATTACAATTTGTTTTTTTAATTTAAATAGTATACTAATTTCGATAGCTTTCTTTGAAATGAAGACAATTCTAATCACTCTAACAATGATTATTTCTTAGTGTAATGCAATCTACATCTTTATTCTAGTGACCGTAACAATTTACAGTATTATGATACTTTAGTGTGTCCTAATTATGTGTGCTATAAGTTTTACGAGTAAGGTATGTGAACTTGAGTTTAGGATTCTTGTTTTCTTTGTTGGCTGAAATTCTATCAGAATTAAATGGATACTGAACAAACACTTTATGGTCCTTAGGTTGTAATCATACCAAATGGCACCATTTGAAGCACCAAATTTACTTCTTGGAGAAACCACTTGTGGTTCTTTACTGCAGCAGTTGCAGGTAATACCTTTTGCGTAATTCTTTAGTTCTTGTACTTTTTCTAATTGCTTTATATAATAGTAATTACATGTAACACCAAAGTTGTTCTTTAATGCAGCATATCTGGGATGAGGTTGGTGAAAGTGACGAGGAAAGGGATAAGATGCTTCTTCAGTTAGAGCAGGAGTGCTTAGATGTGTACAAAAGAAAGATTGACTTGGCTGCAAAGTCAAGGGCAAAGCTACTTCAGGCATTGGCAAATGCTAGAGTTGAGCTAGCAAGTCTTTTGGCAGCTCTTGGGGAGAAATCATTTGTTGGAATCGTGAGTTACCATGGTCTTTACTTGTTTGATGGATTATTATACTACCTTCTGCTATATATTTACATGACTACAATTCAGATGCAATACAATTGACAGCAATTCAGACTCCTCATATGTGTCACTGGGCTAACTAGATACATCGTAATGTCCTGTTTGATTTGCAGCCTGACAAGAGCTCAGGAACAATCAAGGAACAGCTTTCAGCTATAGCACCAGCACTAGAACAACTATGTAAACAAAAAGATAAGAGAATCAAAGAGTTCTCAGATGTACAGTCTCAAATACAAAAGATATATGGTGAAATTGCAGGGACTACTGAGCACGTAGGGAACCCTGCAGTTGATGAGTCTGATTTATCACTGAAGAAATTAGAAAATTTTCATGCTCAGCTTCAAGAGCTGGGGAAAGAGAAGGTAAAGTTTCTTATAAATGACACTGTATGTGCTCGGTGAGCCAACAAGAGAATGGCTGACCCTTTTATTTTCTGTCTGGCAGAGTGAGAGGCTAAATAAGGTCCTTGATTATGTGAGTACTGTGCATGATCTTTGTGCTGTCCTCGGAATAGACTTCTTTAGTACTGTGACTGAAGTTCATCCAAGCCTTAACGACTCTAGTGGCATGCAATCTAAAAGCATTAGCAATGACACCTTGTCTCGGCTAGCTAAGACTGTCTTAGCCCTGCAAGAAGATAAGCAACAAAGGTTGCGTAAGGTAACAATTTTATACCCGACTTAGACCAGATGCAACCTTTTTCTTTTATGTTTAAATATTACTCTGTGGATTAATTGTCTGGTCAGATATGTTTTCCTCAAACAATTTCCTTTTATTGGTTGAGTTTTCAAGGATATCACACTCACACACCATAATCGCTAATCTTTAGCAGATAGCAAGACTTGTGGTAGTTTGCTTTCCTTTGTTTTACATGACAATGTTATTATTCTTTTAAAGCCTTTTATTGTAGTAGATGATTCTCGTCCTTAAAACATGAGTGCAGTATGTGACACCCCTAGATCCGGGGTCAAGGATCCAGGTCATCACGGTCCAATTTCCGATCAATATCAATATCTCTTTAGTCTTTTTTTTTTAACTTAATACTTATGCAATTGACCCCACACTAAAACACACACACACACCAGTCATATGCTCATAGAACAACATCCACAATATTTAAAAGTTTAAAGTTAACAGTTATTATAAGCCCAGAATTCTACTAAGTACATTGTTGAATAATGCTTCTACAGGAAGCATTTCAACAACCAAAAGTTTATTACAACTTACACACTTAATTTACATAAGTCTACTAAGCCCCTTTCGCTTGTCACTACCTCGGGGATGGTCGCCAGCACTCGCTCAAAAGGTCGCATTTCCCTTACCCTCTTGCGGGGTGTGGTGTGTAGTATTGGCATAGGACCTAGCTGCTATATACATAAGTAGCAAGAGTGAGCTATAATAGCTCAGCAAGATCATAATGTAAACTGGAAATCAGCATTTTAAACATATATGCATATATATATATATATAATCGGAAACCAATTATAAACCTTACGGAAGAATAGAATCTTTATTTAATAATACATCATCCACTTACTATTATAAGAAAAGAAATCTAGGATAATATAGTATCAGTTTCTCTTCTTAAATAATATAACAATCAATATACCCTTTCAGTGTAATATTTCAAGATAATATGGATATTTGAACAAATCTCTCACTATCATCTTCTCATTTCCTTCTTATGCAACAATTATATAAATTAATATAAAATTAGTTTCTCTTCATCTGTAACAATAATTCCATCATTTCATATCATTATTCTGTTTTCAGTATAGAAATCTGAAAACCATTTTCAATTCTTTCTTTCAAGTTTTGGGGGTTTTCGCTGTTGCCGAATACGTGAGGCACGATGATCAGTCGTCCTCCGTACCCGTCCCTTTTTACTACCGGTAGAAGGAATGAAGGCCACCTACTAACATCATCCCTGGAGGAAGGCCACCTGCTAACATCCTCCCTTGGCATCTTCGTGCCGAATAATATAATGAATGCTGGACTGTGCAACTCCCACACAACCTCTTACGCAAATTTTTAAGTGCTGGACTGTGCAACTCCCTCCCACACAGCCTCTTACGCTTACTGTTGAAATCCCCCTTTTTAATAAATCATTTTCCATATATATAACATCATTTCACATACACCTTTCTATTCACATTTCTTTTCACAATTCTTTTTCACATTTATCAATCACTCATATCATTTCCATTCTCGCACATTATTTCTATAAAATATATGTATATATACCATAATACTTTGATTATGATTCAGACATATCTTTTATATTCAAGAAATCAAATACACTTTTATATTCATAAAATATTCCGTCTATTTCGAGAGTAGTAAATAATAATCAAATAATATTTATTAAACCACTAATTCTCAAAAAGAATATTTTTAGTATAACATTATAACCCGTATAACCCTAGATAACAACTGATACCATTCTCTTTCATATCCCTTTTCCATAAAGCATACTCGCTCCGTTCGTAATCATCTCTATATTCAGATTTCATAAATCATATCCATCTCTCTTTAATTTCCCAAAATCAAGGGAATATATTCTTTGCAATATAGCAACACAAGCATCACATATGTATATATATATATTCCATGATATCATTATTATTCCGAAGATAAATAATTTTCAAAGTAGGGATAGAAAAGATCTTGCCTGGATCTCTAAAGCGAGTATGTGGAATCCTGAGTTCGTCTCCCATTTCTATAGGAACGAAAGGATCACCATTAGTATATATCACACTTAATCACTTAATCTCTACACCATAACACCCTTAACTCATATTATAAGTTTAACATGGTTTTTATGCACCAAAAGTTTACATGCACTTAACCATTTTTAAACTCGATCTAAGTTTTAGCATATTCCACCATTCCCCTTAATAACCACACTCGACTGTAAAAATTCTCAGAAAATATAGATTTCGAATTTTAATGCAAGGTCAACTGTCAAGGGTCCTCTGACCACCCTACTACACTATCCCAAAATTTCGTGACTTATAAAAATGTCTAAGTATGGTAACTTTAGCCTCAAAGTTTATACAATTACGTTTTCTCGGTTTTCGAACGTCTTTCACTAAAACTGACTTTTCTCCTAAACCGTTCATCAGATTTTAACGCACTTTATATCAAAACGATCTATGAACCAAGCTCTATCATCTCATGGTCACTTGGGAGTCTGGACAGTAAGGTACCGTACGGGTATAGGGTCCAAAAACAGGACAGTTTCCTGGTCTAATGGAAATCGGACATTATAACGGCTATATTTTCATACTTTCCAAAATCAAACTCCTCCAAATCAATCATCCACCTTATACACCATCACCTACACCATGTGGTCATCTTACCAACCATGGTTACAAGCACATACTCCTTCCATATTCAACTTTAATCACTTACAAACACATATAACATCATGATTTCATCACTTATAACTACTTAACCACTAATACCACCAATATTCATCATAAACTCAAGAGGGGTGAAGAGATTATACCTTCCTTGAAGCTTTAACAACACTTAATAATCCTTGGGATATCCTTAAACAACCTTGTACTAGCTTGAATCAACTAAAGAAACCATAAAAACAAAGTTAGTTTCTAAGGGTTACTATTCATCATCACTTTTGTAAAAATCATAACAAATCGAAAAATAAGAGTTTGGCTCTCAAATTTTTTACCACATCTTGGCATCTGTTTAAGCTTTGATTTTAGCTATAGATCACCAAAAACAAAGCTTCCTAGCTATGGTTTTGAGCTCCATCTTTCCGCTGGATAGAAACTGGACAGATTGGGTTGTCCAACTTTGAGCATGGATTTGGCTAGGCTATACTAATTGGATTCTCATGAAATTTGGGGCGAATAATACCCATGGAGTGGAGAGGTTGTGGTTCAAATTTAGTGATTTTATCATGTATAGAAATGGAGATATGAATTTTTCTTTGAGTTGTGTTCTGGTTTGGCAGTTTTGAAGAAAATGAGATGGAGAGCTTTTTCCTTTCTTTCTTTCACTTGTTCAACTAAGTTTTGATCAAATAATGTTGATAAGATCAGATGGGGTGGCTGAGTATGATCCTTGGGATTTGTGCAAGGTGTATCCAAGAAGTTTGATAGATATTTGTTTGGTTTTTGGTTTGTTTTTACCACCTTATCCTTGCATTTTCATAATTCTTCCACTCTTGCCCTTGCCCCTTGGCTTTCACCATAAGCCACTTAATTAAATCAATAAATCAACTCCTTGTTTTGTATTGGGCCGAAGTTTGGGCTTCGTTCAAATTTCTCTCGTCATTTGATTCATCGTTTGATTTCTGCGATCGTCTCAGTGGTTTCTCCTTTGTAAATTCCTTGGATATATAATATCCTCTCCCACATCATATATTAGTGTGTTAGGGTGATTCTAATCCTCAAGTAGGTATTAGATCCAATATCGTTGGTATATTCTCTTTTTCTCAGAAGTTGCTCTCCCGGTTATCTCTCGGGTTCTCAAGCATTCTCAAACTCGTTTAACAATCTAAATTCCCTTGGCATTTCCTTGACTTGATCACTCTTTGGTTTAACCTAATTTCACTATTTCCTCAAGATATAAACCCTTTAACATTTCTATACTCCTTAATATCACATTCGATAGAGTCTCAATCGAAATCGAAAATCCTTAAAGTCCATATTCAGGAATTTCTGAAATCCATTATCATTTTGAGTAACTCATTTTCATAGTACAACATCAATATGGTTCCTGATTATTCATTTTCCATTTCAAATCTAGGGTACTTACATACCATTTCCCTAAATCCTCAAAATTACTATTCATTTAGGCACTGCAGCATTTTAAAAGTTAGGGTTATTACAGTCTTCCCCCCTTAAAAGGATTCCGTCCCGGAATCACGTTGAAGATATCGACGAATACCTTTCTCACATTACACCTTCTAATTCTCATATTACTTCCTCCTTCCTCTAGTTTCTCCTTAAACATCTCTATCTTGTTTGTACAGAAATACACCAACATACACTTGCTTGTCATTCATCAACATGCCATTTAGCTTATCAATAGCAGTACTTTCACTATCTTTTCCTTACTAATCTCCTCCTGTTTTCAGTCATTCTATATTATCTCATTCCTCCTTTCTCTTTTAATTAAGGTATCGGCCACCACATTGGCCTTTCCTGAATGGTAGTGTATCTCACTTATGGTTTAACTATATTTTGATCTCTATCATGACATAAAATATTGATACTCCAATCTTCCTATATCTCATCTTTGTAAAATTTTCCAGAAAATAAATTCTACTAATATTCCTTGAAACAATTGTAAGAAAATATTATTTATAATATATATTTCCTGTTCGTGTCCTACAAGGTTGTGTTTTTCCACAGAATACTCTTACTCTCTTTTCCTTAGATCGGTATATCCTACTTCCTGATCAGATAGATTATTCTTATCTATTTTATTAACTTATTTACACCATTAATAGATTAAGTCGATCCCTAACCAAACATTTACACCTAAAAGGTTAAATTAGAGCATACTTGCAATTTCCTCCGGATACCTTATCCCATATGTCTATTGTTCACTATACACTCTTTACATCTTGCTGATCCACCTTAGTTCTTTCATGATATACTATCTACTCCACCTTTGTAATTTCCCTTTATTATTCTCATCAAAATCTTTACCTCAAGTTTTACTCATTCACACCTTTTCGATTAATCCTTTGAATAATTAAGATCTTTAATCTCTCTCTGCTACTTAGGATATTAGTCGCAATATTGACCTTCCCCCGCTAATAGTTATTGCACCTCGAATCCTTCATTAACTATCCCCACTTCCTTTGTTTATCCTTATTCCGACTCTATCCTCAAAATACACCTTACTTCCATTATTCTATCCAAAAAAAAAAATCTTCTATATTCGAAACAATTGATAGAATCTGAGAAACTTTGAATTGAAACGAACCCATAAACCAGTAAAGGTCCCCTAACAATTTATAAGATTAAGAGTTTTAAATAGCTCTTATTCGAAACAAATGAATATTTGGGAAATCAATATGATGGAAGAACCCGTACGTCACACAAGTGAGGGTGTCCCCTCCGACTTTCTATCACACAGACAGATCGTCCTTGTGTATACATATAGGGCTGTTCCTCTTAGTTGGAGTAAGAAATATAGAGGGAAATTTAAATCACGATGATAAACACCATCTTCCAAAAATAATCTTAGAAGAATATTCTGACTAAGATAAAATACAATTTTGAAACACATTTCAAGGGTACCAGAAAGTTTTGAAAAGATACCGGCCCTTAATGAATAATTACCCACTAGGGGAGAATTTTTTTTTTGAAAATAGATACCGTTAATAGCCTTTGCCCAATTGAAAATCCCAATAAAAGAAGGTTTTCCTCAAATACTATTTATATCTTAGACTGCGTACTTTCCAAAATTTCTTAAACTTAGTACTCACCATTTATCCTTAACCTATCGTCTAGTATTCCCAATTATCGTCATTTACCTAGTCGTGACTTGGCTCAATACTTTCTGCCTTTACCCATAATAGATCACAACCTTCTAATCGATATACTTACGTAATATTGATCGTCTTAGCCTAACACTACTCCGGTATCAAGGACCCTTCAAACTATACTTTATATTTGTATATTCAAACATATCCCGTATACTCATGAGATTCTCTAACGTACACTTCCCGATACATCAAATATTCCCTTTCTAATATCGATCCCGTGTGCTACATAAACTTAACACTTTTGGCATAATAGCCTTTTCATTTAAGTCAATCTCGGAATTTCTCAATCTGTCTTATTAGTCCTTAAGGTATATCTTTGCTTTACCGACCAATCTCAGTTTCATCATTTCATCTCCACAATCAATTGAAACAATCAGTGTCTGTTCACCAATCCACTTACAATATTACCTCAAACTCCCTTAAACCCAAGAAGATTTAAGTACCCTTAACTTCGCCTCACCCATTTCCTTTCCCTATACTAAAACATAATCTTATATTAGTAATAATCTATAAAATTATAATCACTACTTAGAATAAATGTTACATGCGATATACCGCCCTTGAACTCGATGGGAGTTCATAATTTATATTATCACTGATATATTTATTATTATCACTTTTGTTCCTGAGCATTATGACTCTTAGCTCTGATACCATCTGTGACACCCCTAGATCCGGGGTCAAGGATCCAGGTCATCACGGTCCAATTTCCGATCAATATCAATATCTCTTTAGTCTTTTTTTTTTAACTTAATACTTATGCAATTGACCCCACACTAAAACACACACACACACCAGTCATATGCTCATAGAACAACATCCACAATATTTAAAAGTTTAAAGTTAACAGTTATTATAAGCCCAGAATTCTACTAAGTACATTGTTGAATAATGCTTCTACAGGAAGCATTTCAACAACCAAAAGTTTATTACAACTTACACACTTAATTTACATAAGTCTACTACGCCCCTTTCGCTTGTCACTACCTCGGGGATGGTCGCCAGCACTCGCTCAAAAGGTCGCATTTCCCTTACCCTCTTGCGGGGTGTGGTGTGTAGTATTGGCATAAGACCTAGCTGCTATATACATAAGTAGCAAGAGTGAGCTATAATAGCTCAGCAAGATCATAATGTAAACTGGAAATCAGCATTTTAAACATATATGCATATATATATATATATATAATCGGAAACCAATTATAAACCTTACGGAAGAATAGAATCTTTATTTAATAATACATCATCCACTTACTATTATAAGAAAAGAAATCTAGGATAATATAGTATCAGTTTCTCTTCTTAAATAATATAACAATCAATATACCCTTTCAGTGTAATATTTCAAGATAATATGGATATTTGAACAAATCTCTCACTATCATCTTCTCATTTCCTTCTTATGCAACAATTATATAAATTAATATAAAATTAGTTTCTCTTCATCTGTAACAATAATTCCATCATTTCATATCATTATTCTGTTTTCAGTAATAGAAATCTGAAAACCATTTTCAATTCTTTCTTTCAAGTTTTGGGGGTTTTCGCTGTTGCCGAATACGTGAGGCACGATGATCAGTCGTCCTCCGTACCCGTCCCTTTTTACTACCGGTAGAAGGAATGAAGGCCACCTGCTAACATCATCCCTGGAGGAAGGCCACCTGCTAACATCCTCCCTTGGCATCTTCGTGCCGAATAATATAATGAATGCTGGACTGTGCAACTCCCACACAACCTCTTACGCAAATTTTTAAGTGCTGGACTGTGCAACTGCCACACAGCCTCTTACGCTTACTGTTGAAATCCCCCTTTTTAATAAATCATTTTCCATATATATAACATCATTTCACATACACCATGTGGTCATCTTACCAACCATGGTTACAAGCACATACTCCTTCCATATTCAACTTTAATCACTTACAAACACATATAACATCATGATTTCATCACTTATAACTACTTAACCACTAATACCACCAATATTCATCATAAACTCAAGAGGGGTGAAGAGATTATACCTTCCTTGAAGCTTTAACAACACTTAATAATCCTTGGGATATCCTTAAACAACCTTGTACTAGCTTGAATCAACTAAAGAAACCATAAAAACAAAGTTAGTTTCTAAGGGTTACTATTCATCATCACTTTTGTAAAAATCATAACAAATCGAAAAATAAGAGTTTGGCTCTCAAATTTTTTACCACATCTTGGCATCTGTATAAGCTTTGATTTGAGCTATAGATCACCAAAAACAAAGCTTCCTAGCTATGGTTTTGAGCTCCATCTTTCCGCTGGATAGAAACTGGACAGATTGGGCTGTCCAACTTTGAGCATGGATTTGGCTAGGCTATACTAATTGGATTCTCATGAAATTTGGGGCGAATAATACCCATGGAGTGGAGAGGTTGTGGTTCAAATTTAGTGATTTTATCATGTATAGAAATGGAGATATGAATTTTTCTTTGAGTTGTGTTCTGGTTTGGCAGTTTTGAAGAAAATGAGATGGAGAGCTTTTTCCTTTCTTTCTTTCACTTGTTCAACTAAGTTTTGATCAAATAATGTTGATAAGATCAGATGGGGTGGCTGAGTATGATCCTTGGGATTTGTGCAAGGTGTATCCAAGAAGTTTGATAGATATTTGTTTGGTTTTTGGTTTGTTTTTACCACCTTATCCTTGCATTTTCATAATTCTTCCACTCTTGCCCTTGCCCCTTGGCTTTCACCATAAGCCACTTAATTAAATCAATAAATCAACTCCTTGTTTTGTATTGGGCCGAAGTTTGGGCTTCGTTCAAATTCCTCTCGTCATTTGATTCATCGTTTGATTTCTGCGATCGTCTCAGTGGTTTCTCCTTTGTAAATTCCTTGGATATATAATATCCTCTCCCACATCATATATTAGTGTGTTAGGGTGATTCTAATCCTCAAGTAGGTATTAGATCCAATATCCTTGGTATATTCTCTTTTTCTCAGAAGTTGCTCTCCCGGTTATCTCTCGGGTTCTCAAGCATTCTCAAACTCGTTTAACAATCTAAATTCCCTTGGCATTTCCTTGACTTGATCACTCTTTGGTTTAACCTAATTTCACTATTTCCTCAAGATATAAACCCTTTAACATTTCTATACTCCTTAATATCACATTCGATAGAGTCTCAATCGAAATCGAAAATCCTTAAAATCCATATTCAGGAATTTCTGAAATCCATTATCATTTTGAGTAACTCATTTTCATAGTACAACATCAATATGGTTCCTGATTATTCATTTTCCATTTCAAATCTAGGGTACTTACATACCATTTCCCTAAATCCTCAAAATTACTATTCATTTAGGCACTGCAGCATTCTAAAAGTTAGGGTTATTACAGAGTATGTCACTACAACTTTGATCTTTGAGTGCATTAAATTTTTACATGATTATTTTCATCGGAAGGAGTTCTCAACTTCTTATCTTAAGTGTATGGGCATCAACTACATGTGTATTATTAGTTTCAAGTTTTCATTGTTATTATTGTACTAGACTACTATTAGGTGTAACATCAAATTTTAAAAGAAGCTTCTTCTTCTTCTTCTTGTTTTTTTTTTTTTTTTTTTTTTACATTTGGTCAATTGTTTTAGGCCTGTAATATTCTCTTGGGCTTAGGTAAATCTTTTGGTGGTGGTACTCCAATTTTTTAAGTTCCGTGTCAGAACCTTGTTGATTTTGCAAATTTCACCTCTAGATTGTTTACTATGTCTTGCAAAGTTGTACATTTTGTATAGTCAATTAGTCATTTGATATATCTTTCTTCTACAGCTTCAAGAATTAGCTAGGGACCTATTTGATCTTTGGAATTTAATGGACACCTCAGAGGAAGAGAGACACTTGTTTAATCATGTTACATGCAACTTATCAGCGTCTGTTAGCGAGGTCACTAATCCCGGATCTCTTGATTTGGATCTGATTGACCAGGTATTTAGGTTACTAATCTTGGTTTAAATATATTAGAACCACTGAATAATTATTTAAATATATTTGTTACAAGGCCAAAGTGGAAGTTGAAAGGCTTGATCAGCTAAAAGCTAGCAGGATGAAGGAAATTGCTTTAAAGAAGCAAGCTGAACTTGAAGAAATATTTTCTCGTGCCCATGTAGAGATTGATGCTGAGGCTGCTCGTGGGAAAATACTGGCCTTGATTGATTCTGCGAATGTTGAGCCTTCCCAGTTACTGTCTGACATGGATAATAAAATTTTAAAAGCAAAAGAGGTTGCTCTTAGCCGAAAAGACCTTCTAGATAAGGTGGAGAAATGGATGTCCGCTTGTGAAGAAGAGAGTTGGCTTGAAGACTACATGAGGGTATGTATTTTTTTTTTTAACTCTGCCTTCAACAGTTTACAGCGTTGCTAGGTTTATGTGATCCTGCTGTTATTATTTTCTCAAAATGGCTGGATCACAGTTCTCAAATATTTAACCCTCATTCATGTTCACTCTTTTTCTGAACAATTAAAGTCATAAACTTTAAATACCTGATAGCCACACTAACATTAATTGATAGTGCACATATTGATATACTGTAATTTTGCTTAATATATCGCATATTCGTTGTTCGTGATTGGTGCACTAAGAATATCTAACGATGCATGCTGGATAAGGATCATTGAATCTAGGATTACTTTAACATGCAGTTACTAGAGTACCAATGAACTCTTGCAACCGCACAGAGTGTTTAATGCTGTTGTTGTATTGTACAACTGCATGAATTCCATTATTTTATTCACTTTTTCAGTTTTTTTTTGTGCTCTCGATAACTTTATAAGTATTTGCCCCTATGCAATGTGAAGAAGACATTTGTGGCCTTGATGTCATTTATTACCCCTTGGCTTTAACAGGATGACAACAGGTATAACGCCAGTAGAGGTGCTCACTTAAATCTTAAGCGAGCTGAAAAAGCTAGGATATTAGTCAACAAAATTCCAGGTACGTGTCACGTTTGAAATTGTTTCCAGATATTAAAAATTACTCATATTATATGACTGTGTAGGGCTTGTGGTTTATGATGCTTTGTATGTGTAATGACTTACCTGTGGGTCAACATCTGTTACCCTTTCACTTTTTTTATTCATTGAATATGTAGAGGCAACTCTAAGATCGGCTGGTGTTAGTTGTACTGAAGCTTGAGATACTTTGAGTTTTGTAAATATGGTTATGCAATTCATTTTAAGTTAGATATGAAGTTATTGGTTTAGTTTCAATTAACATGAAAAGATAGATCATAGTTCATAGATATATAATTCTATCTCTTTATGCAATTTGAGTTTGTGAGGCATGGAGATTTCATCAACGTGATAGAGGGTATCTGTTGTGCAATCAACTAAAGCTGATGGTGGACTGTTACAAGTGTTAAACATGTGGCCAAGTAGCATGCACAATGTCAACAATTGAGCTATAAGACACAGGTTTAGCAGTAACAAGGATTCGATTCGACTAAACGAGTTCACCGAAGTTGAACTTAAAGAATTGCTGAAACATTTCCTCAAGTAGGAACTTTACTACTACTTTGTTGACCCAAAAAAAGGTTATGAAACATTATAGAGAAAAATGCCCCTAAGTACGTACTTAGGGGACTTAGGTGAGTACGTAGTACATTTAATGGCACAACTGTAATTAATTGGTCAACTCCTGCAATTACAAAAATTTACGTGTATTCATATGAAATATAATTTGTATCTCTCCTAATTTAGGCGAGGGTAATGCTCACTGCATGACTGATATTTATTAATTTCTTTATGTAGCTCTTGTTGATACATTGGTTGCCAAAACACGTGCTTGGGAGGAAGAACGTGGGTCAACATTCAGTTATGATGGTGTTCCTCTACTTGCAATGCTCGACGAATATGCAGTTCTTAGGCATGACAGAGAAGAAGAGAAAAAAAGGATGAGGGTCAATTTCTGCTCTTCTATTTCTATACTTCTTTTTAATCAGACAATAAATTTATGTATTAATTTCTGTACTTTGGACTGCTTTAGCATGCTTGTATTGAGAAATTTTTTGCTCACAAGTTTTGTAGTCTTGTTTAAAAGCGTTAGATTATGGCAGTGCTCAAATGTGTTGGTTTCGAGCTGTCGTGATATTTTATTGGTGTTGTACAGGATCAGAAGAAGTTTCATGAACAGTTGAATACAGAACAAGAAGCAATTTTCGGTTCAAAGCCTAGCCCAGCTCGACCACCAAGCTCCAAGAAGGTGTTGGGCCCACATGCAAATGGAACACCTGGGAGAAGATTGTCTCTTGCGCATCTTAATGGGTCAAGGTCCATAAATAAAGATAGGAAGAGGCACATGAGGCCAGTTGCTCCTGTGAATTATGTTGCTCTACCAAAGGAGGATGCTACATCGTATGTTTCTGCCTCTGAGCCTCGTCCGAGTACACCGTAATAGTCAAGGAAACGAGATAAATAGGTCTATAATGTTATATAAATTGTTATGGCTAGTTTAGTAGTTGCTACTTGCTAATGGTAATATAGTTGAACAGCTAGTCATTAAATAGTAAAGGGACCGGGTGGGGGTAGCTTCTAGTGTCGAAGTTTAAGATAAGAAATTTAAATTGTAAGATGAAAAGATAGCAGTCCTGTCAATTCTGCATTGTAAGCATTGAGATGAGATCTTAATACTTGGCAAGTGCAGTCCTGTGAATGCTAAATACATGTCTGTTGGAGCTGCTTGATCTCCTTACCTTTTGATTTTTTCCGGCGTTCATCACAAGTATGAGGTCAATTTATATATAGGTTTTGCTTTCTTATATTCAAAATTCAGAACTTCACGTCCCATGTGAAAGTATTTAGCAAACTAAGGGTTGGTTTGGTTCAGCTGATTTTGGTATCATATATGGATTATGTTCATAAGATTTTCATGAGATTTGATATTTTATGGGAGAAGAGGAGTGAGGAAGGAATATGGGTATCAAGTTAAATTGAAAAAAATGACAATTCTACCGACTGTGCTTATAGATTTATATGGGTTTTGTTCAAATGAGAATCCCACTATTGTGAAATATGAGACCTAATCTTAGTCACTAATTTTCATACTCTATATTGATCTCTCACCATCCATTACTTTTAGTGAAATTTTAATATTTCATCATCTGGACCCACTTGCCCACCACCTCCGGACCACTAGTGATTGCCATTTCCGACGACCACCACCTCCGGCTACCAACAATAATCACCAACATCACCATTAAAATCACCGTTCAAATAAAATCACCACCGTCAAACAAAAATCACCAACACCTCCTTCGAATTTCAACCATATTCCACCATAATTTCCGACCAACACTAACTCCGCCCACCACTTCCAGCTAATATCTACAAATCATCACTCTAACACTATCTTAAAACACCCAAATTCAACACAAAATCACCACGTTTTTAACACAGCCACTAATTACCACCGTCGTCTCCAGTAATCACCACCGTCGACACATTAATCACTACACAACCACCATAACACAATTTTCAGATTGCAAAAAATCATCGAAAAATGAACGAAAATTTGAGAAAATTCAAATCGAAGTACTAATTTCATATTCGTAATTGATGGGTAATCGAGAAAGTGTGAAGATTGGCATTGAAATTTAGTCTAGTTGGAGATGGTGGTTGAAAATGGGAGAGAAGGAGATGAGGAGTAGAGTGGCGGCAGGGGGCGGGGTGGGCGCGGGATGAAGGCAGGTGGTTGGGGAGGTGTTGTTGGGTGAAGGCAGAAGAGAGAGAGGGAGAGAGAGAGAGAGGGATGAGAGGGCGGGCAGTGGCGACAGTGGTGGTTTGGTGGGTGGTGGTAATGGGCAGAGATAAGAGATAATGGGATTAGATGAGAGAGATGGAGGTTTAAAAATAAAAATTGAAATATTAATTATGTGGCTAGTATTTAATTTAGATGTAAAAATGTGTAACTTGGATTAGATATAACGCCTTAGAAATTTCTGTGATATTTATAATTATTTATTTATTATTAAATGTGAATTATGTGACGTGATTATTTTTTTAGGAAGTGAAATAGGTGTGATTTCGTTTTGTGGGTTTATTTGATGATTTATATGTGTCAGAAAAGTCGACGTATTTTTATTTTTATTTTTGGGGATTAAATTCTATTTGAATCATGTTTTATTTATCTTCTGAGAATTTTATAAAATTACCGGAGTTATTAAAAATCATGAAATCTTTTGTAATATCATCTTTGTATATTTAATTAGTTTTTAAAATTGTTGGGTGTATTAATTTGGGTGTTTATGTATTTTAAAATGATTTTTTTGAAATATATTGGATTTTAAGGATCTAAACTTGTAAAATTCATATTTAATTCATTTCCGATCCTAAAAATATTTTAAAAATACGTGGGTGATCGTAATTTTATACTCTTTATTTTAAATTTTAAAATTTAATATTCCACCTATTTTTCTATTTAATTGTAATTTTTAAAAGTGATTTTGTGATATTTTTTTTAGCAAAACAAAATTTCAGAAAAGCCCTCATATTCCTTTTAAATCCCTAATTCACCAGTTATCCCCAAAAAAAATCAGCTGTGGGCTTATTTCTCTCAAGAATCTCTCTCGATTCTTCTTGGTTTTCTCGAACATTCTTCTGCATCCCTCTCTCAATTTTTTTTAGCGAGTTCTCTCTCCCTCTCCTCACAATCTCTCTCGAAATCTCTCTCTGAACTCTCTATTTTCTCTCCTTCACGCGTCTCTCTCTCTCGTACTCTTCCCCCTTGTTGTTCCTGTGTGTGTGTGGCTGCGACTGGGGTGTTAATTAACCCCGATTCCCCTCCTTTACACCTCCTGCGACTGTATGTATTGATACGTGTGTGTGTTGGGGACAGAGTGTGTGTGTGGGATGTTGGCTGTGTGGGTAAGTGCGAGTTCTTGGAAAAGCTATTGTACACCTCTATCTCGTTCTTGTATCTATTCAAATTCAAACCTGGTATGATTGTAGTGATGTTGTCGGGACTGTATGTGCTGTGTTGCGTGTAGTTCCTTGTTTTTGTGAGTCCAAATCTAGCCTATAATCTTCAGTGGTGGAGTTCGATTGTTGTGCTGCATATGTTGATACGTATGCTGTTAAAACTAAAAGTTGAGTTTGGGATTTTTGGTTGGTTTCAATTTTATGCCGAAACTATTGATGATTACTTTCGGTTATGAGGCTTTAATAGTTATATCTCTCTTTGATTTTTATTTCGAATATATGATTGTATATATGAGTTTTTGTAGGAATTAAATTGAAATTTTATGAGGTAATTGGAATTCTTCGAATTAAAGTACATGATTTAAATAAATTATTACATGCTTAAATTTTTGTAATTTGAGATATTAGAAATGTTAATAGTATATAGTGAATTGTGGGATATGAATTAAGTTAGTTGTTTATTGATAGTGGTGATCGATGCGTGTTAAACTGGAATTGTCATTGATAAATAGAAATTATATGATTTAGAATGGATTAGTATGATTGGGCTTGTAGGTGGATTTGAAATCCATCGGATGGTTTTAATTGTGATTTGAGTCGAATGTTTTCGACGGGATAGTCTATTTTATAAAGGAGATGCTGCCCGATTTTCGTTAGAATAATAAGTTATAAAGTCTATAATATTTTGTTATAAGCTGATTTCAAGTAAGTTGGTATTATGTGTTAAGTGTTTAAGTGACTTACGTGATTCATGTTATAGATGCTATGTGTTTATGTGCTTAGCTTATTGTAGTCAGTTATTTGGTAAGTAATATGTATTAAGTATTATCATCGATATATGGATCGTTTGGGTAGATTAGGATTAGACGTATAAGGAATATAGAATTCTAAAATAGTGATTTTATATGTGTAGATTCGAAGAGCGTAGACTTAAAGGATAAAGGAAAGGTAAAGGCTGAGAGTTTTTGAGCTAAGTGACTAGCGTGGAAATATTTGGTCAAGGCAAGTAACTTGAATCTTTTATCGAAGTTCAGATTCTATCAATATTCATGGATTGTTGCTTAAATTCTTATAACTTACTGTTTGTTTCTTTCAAGTCAATTGTCGAATCTCTTGTACTATATTGTAAATCCATATAAACTGTTGCTTAAACCCTTGTACCTTCTTGGTTACCCTTATAGATTACCGTTTAAACTGTTGTACCTTCTTGCTTATTCAAATTCTTGTGGAACTACAAATCTTGCAATATAACATGCTTTTTGCCCAGGATTAAACATCATTTCATATCTATTTCCTTAATTCACACCAGCATAACTATACCTTATAACCTTGATTAATCTCTAAATCCTTAAACCTTGTTTATTCTTAATTTAATTAATGACCCTTATTTCTTATACACCTATTTTTCGCGAGCCATACCATATTCGATACCACCTTATAATACACCTCTAAAATGACAAGAGCTTGTTAAACCTTTATTTTTAAATACTTGTGAATCACACTTGAACCCTACCTTGCGAACCTTATGCAATTAAATTGGATTGCTTTACTTTTAGTCACTTATTCTTGAAATTAAACAGAATAATCCCCTGCTCTGAATTATTGCCTAAGAATTCCATTCATCGAAACTTGCTTTACTTTATGGACATTTAATTAATTATTTTAAATTAGCGTAAGAGGCTAGGGTGGTCCTAGTCCAGCTTTTTAATTTGGCGTAAGAGGCTAGGGTGGTCCTAGTCCAGCAATAGAGGCCAATGTGTTGCCTAATTGGGAACCCAATTTTCAAAGTCCAGAGGGACCTAGGGTCCGGTATGGGGACATTACGTGGCTGATCACCCGTATTGTCCGATTTTAATAAAATGCTTAAATTAATTAAAATGTTTTAAAGGTGGGAAATTTGATATAAAAAGAGAAATTCATTTCTCTCTCTCTCCCTATTTTTGAAATGAATTACAAATTGCCAAACTTTGGAAAAACTCAGAGGATGATTCTTATATCGTTGTATCCGTACTCTTGTTGTTGATTTTTATTTTGGCATCTATATTGTTACTTGCTGAGCATTTGGCTCACTTATTGTTGTTTATAACCCTTTTTCAGTTAAGGAAGAAAAGGATACGACGTAGGAGCTATATCAGGAGAAGAACTTGTTGTGGGCTGTAGACAGACTAGTTTGGCTCTAGTACAAGGTTGGACTTTTGGGTATCAGTAGAAAATTGTGTAATAGTTATAGTTGGTTGTATTTATATTTGTTGAGTGTATGTATCTTTTAATTAAGAATTTAGTATTGTAATGTAATAACTTAGTTAGTAGTTGCTTGTTTCATACCACTACCTGTTAGAGATCCGGGTTAGTAGTGGGGTGTTGTATTATGATTTAATGTCTGGTTATCAGCTTGTATGTATTTAATTTTGGTTGTGAGCCCCGATCTTGTTTTATGATCGGGAGGGCATAGTGGTATGGTTCACCTGATCGGTTAGGACAGGTTGAACAGGTGTTATGTTTCTTAAGTAGTTGGAATTGCAGTTATTTTCTTTTTATGAATTTGGTTGGTTCAAAATACAGGTGGATAGTCCATATTACGAATACTTCATGCCGAAAATTTTAAAAATCCCCCTGTATAAAAAAAAAAAATCCATTTTATCTAACTAAATCCAATAATTTATTCTATAAGTATACTTATAGTATTGGGAAGTATGGGGCGTTACATTAGACCTCAGTTCTCACCCATAAAATGGGTTCTCATTTGAGCAAGACCCTAGATGGGGGTAGGGGTGTAATTCGAGTCGAGTCGAGTTCGAATTTTTTTTCGAGTTAGATCCTTTTTTTTCCGAGTCGAGTCGAGCCTAAAATTTATCGAGTCTGAAATTTGTGTTCAAACTCGACTCGTTTACTATACGAGTCGAGTTCGAGCTGTTATCAAGCTTTCGAGCTTATCGAGCTGTTATCAAGCTTTCGAGCTTATCGAGTTTTTAAACGAGTTTCCGAGCTTTTATCGAGTTTTTCGAGTTTTTAGAGTTTTCGAGTTTTCGAGTTTTTCGAGTTTTTACCGAGTTTTCGAGTTCTTACCGAGTTTTCGAGTTTATCGAGTTCTTATCGAGTTTTCGAGTTTATCGGGTTCTTGTCGAGTTTTCGAGTTTTGACTTAAGTTCCATTAAAACTATTTGTTTATATTATTTTCTTTTCAACTTTAACCTAATTTTTTCCCAATTTCTAATGATAATAAACTTTCGAAATTTTACATTTTATGATTTCGATAATCAACTTTTCCAATTAATAATTAAACTTTTAGTTTATTGTATTCATATATTTTTACGGATAAATTTTATCTTATTACCAATTATGCAATTAACTATCTAAGCATCTTAAGTAGTAAACGAATAAATGATGATACTAAGAATAATAAAATGTGAAATATTTTTTGATTGTGAGCTCATATGTGTTTAATTCTTGATGGTTCATTTTTCAGATTCTTTACTTTTGGCATATCACCTTCAGAACCACCTACTTGTTAAAAGAAAATATCTGATCATTGTGTTGTGTGGTAAACCCCTCCAAATCCTAAGCCTTAACGAAGTTTAGTAGAATTATAAAAAAACATGTATAATTTTTTATTACTTCTCAAGCCAAATTTTATAAATAGTACTCTCGGAATATTTAGATGGTCACTTAATGTAAATTTATCTTTAAAATGTAAGTTTTCAAATTTTCCAAGCCAATTTTTTTACAAGTTTATGTACTAAATATTATTTCTTCTCGTTTTTTAAATTAAATTTCTTAAAAAAATATTTGAAATGTAAGTTTTACACTTTAAAATTTTTGCAAAGAAAAAGAGATAATAACTAAAAAAAATAATTATCAATTTAAAATTTACAATTAAAATTTTATAAACAATTTATAAAAATGTATAATTAAATATCTCATATTCTCGTATTAGAACAAATTTAATTAAAAAATTTGACTAACTATATTAATAATGTAATATTGCACATAATATATGAAAAAAATATCAAGTTAAGTTTTAAAAGTAATTTTCATAAATACTTGAGTGATGATACATAAAATAATAAACACATGACTACTTTTAAAGAAAAATAAAATAAATTAATCGAGTTCGAGCCGAGTTTATCGAATCGAGCTCAAAAAAATTCGGCTCGACTCAAGTTTTTTATCGTGCCCAAAAACTTGTTTGAACTCGAGCGCGATAACGAGTTCGAGCCGAGTCAAGCCGACTTTTTCTAGTAGCGCTCGAGTCGAGTTCGAGCTCACTCGGTTTAAATTACACCCTTAGATGGGGGAGGTGTTGGTGGGTGAAAGCAACAGAGAGAAAGAGAGAGAAGGATGGGAGGGCGGGGTGGTGAAGGTGGAGGCAGGAGGTGGTGGTGGTGGTGGTGGGTAAAGAGATAATGAGGTTAGATGAGAGAGATGAAGGATAAAAAATAAAAATTGAAATTTTAATTATGTGGCTAGGATTTTATTTAGAAGTAAAAATCTGTGGCTGAGATTTGATCTCAGTTTTCACAATTAATACGAGTTCTCATTTTGAGCAAGACCCTAGATAGATTTCTTAGTTAATTTGTTGGCCGGAGGTTGGCTTTGGTTTTTTGGTCTGTTTTATTTTTAGTTCATTTCTTGGTTAATGCACATGGTCACTCTAAAACTGATGTGTAAGTCTAAATGAACAACTGTTTTACCAGAAAATGGATGTCTAAATGACTAAAGCACATCAGGCATTGAGTAATAAACCGATGCTAAAGGTTGTGTCTAAGCTAGTATTACACATCTATTTCGTAACAAGAAATTCGTAACAAGAAATGATAAGGGAAATATTAAACGTCATTTATGTTACAAAAACTGATGTTAAAGGTTGTATTAAACATCGTTTAGTTAATGAGCTGATGTCTAAGCCAGTATTAAACATCAGTTCTCCTATAAAAATCGATGTTAAACAACAGGAAACACATCCTTTAGGTGTTAAAATGTGATGTATATGGTTATTTTTCTCTTATGTGCTATATGTTTATATTGACCTAAGCCTCCTAATATAGCAATGTTCAAATTGTAGTACTTCAATATTATTTTAAATATGAGTCAAAGACATCAGTTTCTTTAATAAACTGATGTTAAAAGTTGTATTAAACATCGTTTAGTTAATGAACTGATGTCTAAGCTGGTATTAAACATCTGTTCTCCTATAAAAACCAATGTTAAACAACAGGAAATACATCAGTTTCTTTAAGAGAACCGTTGTGTATATTCATCTTTGACATCGGCTAGTAAACGATGTTATAGACCCTGTAAAGACATCGGCTGAATTTCTTTTTAACATCGGCCAAAAATTGATGTTGTAGGCTATTTTTTCAGTAGTGGCAAATATTTATTATTTTGCACTAACAATATATCATCCAAATTTACTAATATTGTTGTAAATAAGCTCCCACTTCCAAATTAGAGATGCGATTATTTAATTCATTCTCGACAAAAAATTCTCAATTTTTTACAAAAACTTTCGCAACAAAATGGGCTTTAAATTTATCATTAAACGTACCAATATTATATTTTCATTTCAAAATCCATTTACAACTTAATGGAATTTCTATGTGTAGGTAGACCACACAGCTCCCATCTTTGACTATATATTATAAGCCCAAAATTATCTACCATGACATTCATCCACAAGTTAGATTCTTGCGATCTCCTCACTCCCTAAATATACATATCTATAAATAAGATATTCCATTATCATATACATAAAAATTATTCATCAGCTTGGATGGAATTCTCGATCTCTTATTTTCAACCGTATACAATGGTTCATATCAATATTCAGATCCGAGTCATTATTATCAATTGTATCTCGTTCATCATCAATAATAAATAGAGGACATTGTTCTCTCAACTTAATAAAAAATAACATCATTATTTCCAATTCTTTTCTATACAATGTACCGAATTGTAGTAAAGTCTATGCAGCACCTATATTTATCTTTGGGCATATAACAAATATCACATTTAACCACATCAAAAAACTCACATTTGTTTAATTTCCTTGTTCTAGGTACTTACCCTGATTTTCTAATGAATGACATGAACAATATTTTCAGAGAATTCATTCTTTTCACATTATTCACATATTATACAATTCAAGTGCTCTCAGTTTCAAGCATTTTTTTCTTTAAACAAATCATCTTTCTCAAAAAAGAATCTAAATGGTCTTGAAAGAATTCATTTCCAATTTCCAACCACATAAATTATAACAATGCCGTTCAATTCTCTTTTCAATATGTCAATTTCGACATAATCATTCCTTTCCTCCTTTTTTGCGTACTCTTTTATGTAAGAGTCACTAAAGATTTTAACATTCTCTTTTCTACCCTCTATTCTGAGAGTCATCAAAATTTTCTTTTTGCATAATCCCATCATATTCAACAATAACTTTCAAATTGTACCAATGTAATTTATTTCTAAATACCAGACTTCACATATAAGAATGCGTGTCAACTATTTCTCGCGTAATTAATATTCTTGTCAAAATCAATTTGACAAAGATAATAATTTATAACAAGCTGATCAGTTCAATTACCAAACAAAATTTTATGTAAATTTATGTACTCTTTTTTTCCCGAGTATTACTATGAACTTCTCGTCATATAATGTCATTATTCTCAATGACAATTCCCACACAATCTTGAAATATTTTATTTTTCATCTACATTTATCCATAATGGATGCCAAAAAATTTCGCAAAAATAATATATCATGGTTATCGGCTCCATGCATCTCGACTACCGTAAATTAATATATCTAAAAAAACAATTGACAAAAATATGCAATACAGAGCATGGTGAAAAATATAAAGGCTACAGAATACAAAAGAATAAGTGATGAAAAAGTGTGACGCACTGAAGTGATAAAGACTAGTCAACTAAAAACAATGCATATTACAATTGATAAAGGAACTATAGAAATAACAATTTAGACAAGATAAACACAAATAACCAATTTAGACATTAACTAGGAGCACCTAAGCACATATACATGAGCCGAAAGTTATGATTAGATGAACAAAAATAACTATGAAAAGTACATAGACCAATAAAAAAAATGTGAAACACATAATCTATTCAAAAATTTAATGATGAAGTAACATGAACTTTATTGCACGATGTGAATCAAAACAATGGCACATGCGATTTATAAAAATAAATGCACAACATATACATACCACATGGAGTAAAAATCTAAATCAAACTAGAAAATGCATTTAGGCATAGATATAACACATATTATATTAACCATGTATAAAACTACTATGTGGTGAGAAAATAAACAAGTCATGCAAAACAAAGATAATATATTATCCAGAAGTGTAATAAACCATGACAAAACAAAAATATACCACACATGTACGCGTAACCCATGAGTTTTAAAGTCACTTCAATATTGTGCAAACTAAGTTGAGAATCAATCCAACCCGGCAATCAAAAAATTAGACAAAAATGAGAATAAGGAAAATTGATAGGACGAGGCATGAACACGGAAGAGATAAAATTCCATAAGATTGTACTAGATCTTGGTACCAATGTAGAATTTGTATAGTATGTATATTATTTTATAATTGTAAAAAGTGAAAAGTGTTTTTGGGATTCCAAAACTATATGGAACAAGCTCCTCTTCCATTGTGAGTGCTTTTTTTTTTTTCTAATGGATATCCTCCACAATGTATAGGCATTTTACATAACTTTTCCATTCCAAAAACATAACCTCCCTTCTATATCATTTAATGCAATTTATATAGAGAAAATTGTAACTTATGTAATCAATACTCACACAATCAATATTTGTAACTCTCAAATACATTAATTATGTATTTTATTCCTCTATTTTATTTGACAAATATAAGTCAAATATAACATGTACAATGATTCAAGCACTTTTTCAAGAGATTGGACAAGGTGAGTTTCTATATAATGTAAATCATGATAATGTGGAAATTTGACTCACTTGTTCATGTCACATCCTTCATCGATTACACTAACAAGAAGTCATTCCTCTATTTTTTTATGGATTGCACTTATAAAACAAATAAATATAGGATGCCTCTTCTCAATAAATATAGTATTAACATCACATTTTTGTCTACGATAGTATTTTTACAAAAGGAGGAAGTTACAGATTATGAGTGGGCACTTGATAGTTTTCAAAAACTGCTAGGACTTGAGCAATAACCCTTGGCAATTGTGATAGATCAGGAGTTGGTACTAATGAATGCTATTAAAGTGATATTTCCTAATAGCGCTAATCTTTTGTGTGTATGACACATCGAAAAAAATATAAAGGCAAAATGTAAGAAAAACTTCAGAACTAAAGATGATTAAGAAGAATTTATCACAACTTGGACATATGTGATAAGATCACCTGGAGAAGAACCATTTTTTGGTGCTTGGAGTATGTTTATGGAGAAATATAAGGACCAACCATCTCTGATTGCGTACATTGAAAATAATTGGCTTCCTTATAAGGAAAAGTTTATTTATGCATGGACGAAAAAAGTGACACACTTTGGAAATCATATGACTTCAAGAGTCGAAGGTGCTCATTTAAAACTTAAGAGGTATCTTCAAGTCTCTACTGGTGACCTTCACAGTGTAAAAGATAAAATTTGTCTTGTTATAGATAATGAGTTTCATGAAATCAAAGCTCAACTTTCATCCGAGAAGATACACATACCACACAAAATTCAAATTCCTTGTTTAAGCAAATCATTGGCCATGTCTCTACTTATGCACTTGGAGAGATTTTGAAGCAATACGAATTGGAAAAATCTAATCTTCTACCACCATGTAGAGGTAATTTTATGAGTTCGATGGGCCTTCCTTTTGTTCACATTATTAGAGCTCGAGTTCAACCCTTACAACTTACTAACATACATCCTCAATAGAGACTTGACAAAAGGTGTCTTATGAGAGCTGATAATGAGAATGAACAGATTGATAATCTACTTGAAAAAGTTTATGATAATTATCAAAGATTGCCTTTGACAAAAAATAAGATGTTGGGGAATAAATTGCCAAGATTGCTGGTTTATCTATTCCACCGACTCTGGAACCTAGGACTTATCCTCACAAAGGAAGGCCAATTAGTTCGCTAAAGCGAAGAAATGAGAGTTCTACAACTCGTGATCCTTCACTTTTTGATATTGTTGAGAATGCTCAAAACACACTTAAAAAAATTTAGTAAGTTACCGTTTATTGTTATGTTTTCTGTATCATTGTCTAACTTATGTTTAACTACATATGTTGTCTACTTCTTAACTTACTATGTTTTCTTTGTTTAATGCAGATGAAAGAATCGAATTTGGATGCTAGTATTGGTTTATCCATTAACATTAAACAAAATATTTTTGGAGATTTTTAATTTATTTTTGATGCCTCAGTTAAGACTTTTGTTAGAGTTTTTGGAGACTTGGAGAATGAAATGTTATGTGAAATATTCTTTTGTTCTATTTTTTTTTAAGTTTTTAGACTTTGATCTGGGTAATGTGGTCTTAGGAGAAAATATGAAAGTATTTGAAGCTCTTGTTACATTTATGATGTATGTATTGCGGAATATATGTATTGAGGAAATTTTATTTTTTATAAATGTAATTGGGTTTGTTTAAGAATAGGGACAATTTGGTCCAAAGTGCATAAATACATTTAGGGTGATCACCAACCCAAATTAATCGTGTAATATTTATGACCTGAATCTTTAAAAGAATCACCAAAATGCCATTGTCTATTATTATTTTTTGTCCATATGTTAGGTCCCAAAGTATCGTAGAAGGGGGGTTGAATACGATACTACCAAAAAAAAAATAATTTCGAGAATATATCTTTATTGATAATAAACTCGAAGGGGTGTTACAACTTCTAATCCAATGGATTAGCTTCAAAACCTGAATACTCCTAAGGATAGTTTAGGCACGAGGACCTTCTACCCGACACTTCCTGAAAGCGGGCTAAGCCGACTTTCCTACTAGATGGACTGTCTAGCAGCTTACACTCCTAAGGATAGTTGATGACCTTCTACCTGACACTTCCTGAAAGAGGGCTAAGCCGGGTTTTCTACTAGATGGACTGTCTAGCAGCTTACACAGAGAAGATATAAGAGAGAGAAGAGAGAGTTGTGTGTTGAGGTGTGTTTTGAAATGAAATACAATAGGCCTATTTATAGATTATAGAAAGTCACTATTTGACACTATTCCAACAACCCCCAAATAGTAACCGAGCACTATTCCAACAACCCCCAAATAGTAACCGAGTACTATTCCAACAACCCCCAAATAGTAACCGTGCATAGTAACTTTGCATAGTAACTGCGTATAGTAACTTTGCATAGTATTACTATTTTTGGCCGCTTCTTTTAGGCTTCTCTCTTCTGTTTCAAATATTCTACTGAATTAATTCATCTCAGAAAATAGTTCAAGTACCAGATTAATTTAATTATTTATTATAAATAATTAATTAATCTGTTACTTAGTTAATTTTCAGAGTAAATTAATTTTTGACAATACCTTGAGATATTATGTCTGTCCTTGATCGTCAATAGGCTTTGGCAATTCTATCTGTGAATTAATGTGTTGATCCTTCTCGTATGTGCGACACTTAGTGCACTGGTCTGGTTCACAAGTGACTAGCACTGATCTTGATCTTCACACCTTCGTTACATTCCAATTGATTAGCCTACAGTAGTATCTTCAGATAATATAAATACATGAAATCTTTTGGCCCTTCAACTGAATCATCTGTACATCTTATTCTGTCACTGAGGCTTGATCATGTTAATGAACTTCTTTCAGCGACTTGATCCTTGTCGGTGCCTGTTCTTCAAATTTCACGATCCCTGTATAGAGTTAATATTATTTATCTTTTATCCTAGTTGAGTTATATATGTCCTCTATTACATATTACATTACATTATGCTTTACAATCTCCCCCTATTTGATTGTTAGGGTTTGAAAAGCAAATCCCTAGAGGATAACTCAACTGATACAACAAAAATAAAATACAAAGATAAATAATATTAAAGCGCATTCTGGATCATATATATACATTTTCCAGATTTCTAAAATTAACCAAGTTTAAGACAATTGTTCCTTTAGACTGAACATATCTTCAAGTTTGCTTTTGCTTTCTTTCCACATAGCACTAATACTCCCATTAGCTTTTCCTTTCCCAAAATAAAGTTAATTCTGTGTTAACAACCTTTACTTTGCCCTTATTACGCCTAGTAGCTTCTTGATCATCCACCTTCTCCCCCTCAGTTGGGTTATCCTCCAGAGTAGTAGGATGTGGAGTTGGTAAATTAGACGAAGATGGGTTTACTAAGGAGTTGATTGCATCATTAAACTGGGTTGGCATGGTATTCAATTGAACCTGGAATACATCATGTTGAATAAGTTGAAAATTTTTGATTTCTGCAATGGACTTACAGATATTTGGCAACTCTTTTTCCATTGTTTGGACCCGTGTAAGGAGTCTGCTATATTCCTTTCTGGTTATAGGTGCATGTGGTTGAGTAGGTTGCTCATTCGTACGTTCTGCAGGTGTTTCACTCAATACTCTATATTCACTTGGTTTAGTGGTTCGGGTTACACTTACGTGTTATGTTCGTGTTTCCCTCAACTCTCCTCCAGAGCTTCCACCGAGATGTGTACCTGCAAATGAAATCATCCTAGCCCCTTTTTCAGAGGTCACAGATGGTGCATTGAAAGTTCGTGAGCTTCCGTCCTCGCGTGAAATGAGTTGCCGACCACTGGGAAAGAGTGGTATATCTCGAAAGAGATCCAGAGATTTTCCCTCTGGGAGGTTAAACTTGAATCGATTAAATGGCACAAAATCCAAGTTTCCCTCGTATGTCTGTGAAGACAATTGGTTCATAAAAGAACTACCTACCGATGGATCTTTCCGTAAAATGGAAGATTCACTAGCAGTTATTGAGGTAGGTAATTCCACCTCAGATGCCTGTAAAGGGATTTGATCTTTAGAAAGATCATCAACCACTCTTATGTTCCGTGAAATGGAACTCAAGATAGTTGCTCCCGTCAATTCAACCTCATTTACATTTTCACTCATTGGATAAGGAAGAATTGTTTCACTAACAGTTGCCGTTACCTTAGGTTTATTGGGTTTACTCTATTGAGAATGAGGTAGAGCGGCTGATGTAACTAACTCCTTATGTGGTGCTACTGAGGCACTATCTCCCTCAAAAGTGTTGATGGATGGTCGTTTAAATGACAATTGAGGTGTAGGAGTTTGTTGTGTTTGTGTTTGCATTTGTAGAATGGGCTCTTCGACCTGTGTTAGAGTCGGTGGGATTTCCTGCTCTTGGTCGGGTAAGATGGCCACTAGGGGGTGTAGAAACTGTATTTCCTGTGACACAGCAGGGAATACAGAGGTTGGAATAGCAGAAATTGAAATATTACCTTGTCGTATACCTACTCTCACTGGTCTTGGTAACAACGGAAGTGGGACAGTCTTTAGATATTCAGTTAGGACTGTAGGCACATCCGTATAGTTCTTTTTACTTATGTAATTAATTACATTCGTCTTCATGTAAGAACATTCTACCTTTCGACCATTTTCCAAGCATACCCTGTCTTCATCATTCAAAAAATCATTTAATATTAGCTGTAGAAACCTTGGATATAGACATTTGACATTTCGAGTTCGAACATCTCTTCTTCCCAAGTGTTTCATCTTTAAAATGATTTGACCAAGCACTACTTTTCCAAAATTAATCCTCAAATTATTGGCGACCGCATACCCTAATTTTTGAATAAATTCAGGTATTCGATCTTGATTTGTTTTATCTGAGGAAAAAACATGGTTAAGAGTGTGAAAGAAGAAATTCCAGTACTGGGTTAGAAACGTTCTAGAAAGATTACCAGTATTGAAATTTCCATCTTGGTACCTTACAAAACGAAAGAACATTTCAATCTGTTCAGGTGTAGGATCAGAAACAAGATTTTCCATAGGAAAATGAAGAATTCGATTAACATCTCGTTCAGTGACCCTAATCGACCTACCAAACAGTCGATATGTGATTGCACACCCGTCCTGTCCAGAAGTGTTAACCGCACTGCAATATAGTTCACGCAATGCATCATGGTTAAGCTGCACTGGTGTAACTAAAGCATAGCGAATTAATGAATATTCATTCAGAAATTGTGTCCAAGCCCGAAATTGCTCATCCAGAATGGTTTCGATTTGCTGAATGGAAATAGGATTAACTTTAGCAATTAAAAAGCTTCCCTGCAATGCCATTTTCAAAACTTTGAGGAAATTCAAAAACAAGGGTTAGCTTTTATAAAGGATGATGTATAAAGCAAGAATATGAAATCCGATCTAAAAACCACCAGCTGAATTGAGAGATCTTTCCGATCAAAGCTCGAAATACTCAGCAATTGTGTGTATATGCTCTGTATATATGAAAAATGATGATGTTAAACACAAACAAAAACTCATCATTTATAAGGTTTCAAGGACTAGTGGGTTAGGTGAGAGCGTGACAGGTTAGGTTAGAAAAGAAATTAAATGCATTTATCACCGCTCAATAATTCTAACCAAACAACCTAACCAGCCGAAAAACATCTTATCACCGAGACCTATCAGCCTATGTACACACACATACACACTTATTATTTCTAATTATTGTGGATTTAAAATAACCTATCAATAATTCAAGAATTAATCCACAATAATCAGACAAACTCATAATTAAATAGACATAAAATTAACAAAATATCATTAATTGATATATGTTAATAAAATATTTATTAATTTATGCTACAATGATATCTCCAGAATAATCATGTAGATAAGCAAATAAAACAAACAAAATCCAGAGAATGAAAATCACTGGCTGCAAGCAAATTGAACAGACATTTTAAAAGATCATTTGAAATTTAACATACCAAGCTCACTTACCAACCTTGAAAAGGTTGCTTCATCCAAAGCTTTAGTAAAAATGTCTGCCATCTGTTTTTCACTAGGAACAAAATGTGCACAACAACTCCCAGCTTCTATGTATTCAGCCTCTGCAGTTGAGGTAGATACTGAGTTCTGCTTCTTACTGAACCATGAGACCAGCTTATTTCCAAATAATTGACAGGTTCCTGTGGTACTTTTTCTATCCATTTTGCAACCTCAAATGAAGTGATTCTCTATAGGGAAATGTGAAAGTGTGTCATACCAGGCTCTAGGTGCTTGCTTCAGGCCATAGAGTGCTTTGAGTAGAAAGAACACATATTCTGGAAAGTCTGGATCATCAAAACTAGGCGGTTGACTAACATACACCTCCTCCTCCTGAATACCATTCAGAAATGCACTCTTGACATCCATTTGATAGACTTTGAAATTGGCATGCGCTGCATATGCCAGGAAGATCCTTATTGCTTCTAACCTTGCCGCTGGAGCAAAGGTTTCTTTAAAATCAATTCCTTCCTCTTGACAGTAGCCTTTAGCAACTAATCTAGCTTTATTCCTTGTGAGTATGCCATTCTCATCCATCTTGTTCTTGAATACCCACTTAGTGCCAATCACTAATTTGTCTTTAGGTTTGGGTACAAGTTTCCATACTTCATTTCTTTCAAACTGGTTTAGCTCTTCTTGCATTGCTAAAACCCAGTCCGGATCCAGAAGAGCATGATCAACTCTCTTTGGTTCCTCTTTGGATAAAAAACTGCTATATAAGCATTCTTCTTGAGTTGCTCTTCTGGTTTGGACCTTTGCATTAGGATCTCCAATGATAAGCCAAATGGATGATCCCTGGTCCATTTTCTTTGTGGTGGTAAGTTTGACCTTGATGAAGTGGCTTCATTTTCTCTATGTTGATCATTGTGGCTTGTTGTTGAGTTTTGACTGTGAGAAACTCCCCCTGAGTGTATGGCCCTCGAGATTGATGGAGTTCTTGCAGATTCATCAATAGATGCTTCTCTTTGATTTCCAACTGATGGTGTAAGTTGCTCTTCAACATGTGGTTCATTCTACAATTCAACTGATGATCCTTGTCTGTTTCTCACACCATTTGATCTCCATTCTTCATCATCATCTTCACTTTCTTCACCACTTCTCTCATTCTCAAATGAGAGAGACTCATGAAAACCTTCATCTACTAGACCAGATATTTTCTTGTCATCAAAGTTAACATGTATGGAATCCATTACAATGTTTAGTCTTAGGTTGTAGACACTGTAGGATTTTCCAGCTGAGTATCCAACAAAGATAGCTTCATCTACCTTTGAATCAAATTTTCCAAGATGCTCACCATGATTCTTCAGTACAAAGCATTTACATCCAAAGACATGCCGAAAGTTGATTGTTGGTTTCTTGCCTTTGAAAAGTTGATAAGGTGTCATGCCTTTTGCTTGATTGACCAAAGAAATATTCTGAGTGTAGCATGCAGTGTTTATAGCTTCTGCCCAGAAGTATGTTGGTAGCTTAGACTCTTCAAGCATTGTTCTTGCAGCTTCAATTAGAGTTCTGTTCTTTCTTTCCACTACACCATTTTGTTGAGGAGTTTTTGGTGCAGAGAATTCTTGGATAATTCCTTCTTCTTCACAAAACTCTCTTATTACAGAATTCTTGAACTCAGTTCCATTGTCACTTCTGATTCTCCTTACTTTGAGTAAAGGATTGTTGTTGACTATGTTGATGTGATTTATAATGACTTCATATGCCTCATCCTTAGAGTGCATAAAGAATGTCCAAGAGAATTTGAGAAATCATCAATAATCACAAGACAGTATTTCTTCTTTGAGATTGACAACACATTGACTGGTCCAAAGAGATCCATGTGAAGTAGTTGCAAGGGTTGATCAATTGATGATATTGACTTTGATTTGAAAGAGGCCTTCTTCTGCTTCCCTTTCTGGGATGCATCACATAATCCATCCGTGGAGTAATCCAATTTTGGAATACCTCTAACCAAATCCTTCTTTACCAACTCATTCATTGCTTTAAAACTCAAGTGTGACAGTCTTTTATGTCAAAGCCAACCTTCATCTACACTTGCCTTGCTGAGAAGACATGTAGTCATGTTTGCATTTGTTGAATTGAAGTCAACAATGTACACATTTCCTCTTCTATCTCTTGTCAACACTACCTAGTTGTCATTTTTCTTGTAAATGACACAAGCTTCAGATGTGAACCAGACATTCTGGCCTTTATCACACAGTTGGCTGACACTTAGCAAGTTATGCTTAAGTCCATCAACCAGTGCTATTTCTTCAATGACAACATTCCCTTGTGAAATCAAGCCATATCCTCTAGTATATCCTTTGCTGTTGTCTCCAAAGGTAATGCTAGGGCCAGCTCTCTCCTCAAGCTTAGTGAGCAGGGTAGAATCTCCAATCATATGCCTAGAACAACCACTATCCAGATACCAAAGATTCTTTCTGTTTCCCCGCACACATCAAAACAAAATCAGTTGATTTTGGTACCCAAGTTTTCTTGGGTCCTGCCTTGTTAGCCAATTTCTTATCCTTCAAATCCATTTTAACCGAAAGTTTAGATTGAGTTAAATCAATTTTGACTTTAGGTTTAGGCCTTTGAGAGACAGAATTTGATACTTGCTCATATTTGTTATAGTTAATAGCATTGTTAGGCATAGTCTGTGCAAACATGTTATTCATCATCCATGGCATTTGTGGTATATTGAAAGCATTGTAGTATGGTTTATGCATGATTGGCATGTTAGCATATTGACTAGATGCATGAGCAGAGAGAGCATACATATTTGGCATATAATTCATAGCAGGCACAAATATAGGCATGTTAGGCATCAAAGGATTTTTCATAGCTTTGTAGTTGGTAGATAAATGATTAATACTTCCACACTTTACACATTCTTTCCTAGGAGCATATTTATCAGGCGTGTAATTGTTGTGTTTGTTAATCCCTACCTTACCATTTCTGTTCTTTTTCTTGTCCTTAACACCTGACTTAACATTTTCTAGCTTGTCCTTCAATTGCTTGTGGGACAAGTTGCCTATGTTTCTTTTCTCAGCTGATTCAGTATTGCTACATTCTCCATTAACAAAGTTCTTGTTGACAGGCCCGTACTTTTTATTCAATTTAGTTAAAGTTGATTTGCTAACAGGCTTAAGTCTTAAAGAACATTCTTTTTCGACTAAATCACTGTCTGAAGTAACTTCCCTATCAACATCTAACTTAGCTTCTGCTAATTTGCAGAAAGAATCAATTCCTTGAACATTACAAATTTCCTCAGTTACAACTGTTGATCCTTTCCACTTAGCAATCAGATTCTGTTCCTCTACTAACCGTTTCTTTAAAACTTCCTCTCTCTTTATAGCCTCAATCATTTCATTTTTAGCATCCAAGCAATCTCTTCACAGAGTTTCAAACTCAATCAACTGTGTTTCTATTAAAGCATTCCTATCACTTAACTTTTCATTAAGGTCTTTAATCCTCTTATTCTCTCTGTTAAGTGATTTTAAGGTAACATGCATGTTATATGTTGTGCTAAGAAATAATTAAGACATTTGAATCGCAAGTGCACATTTCGTTTCGTTGTAAAATTTAATGATTCGTTCCACAGGGACTAATGTTTTGGCATTCCTTAATTTCTAATTTAATCGAATTAGAAAAAGTTTGATTTTTGAGAATTTGGGTTTTTACTAAATAAATACTAAATGAAAATTTAAAACTATTTTAAAAAAAATCCAATTTATTATAATTTTAAACTAACTAATTAAACGTTGAATGAACAAAAACAAAATAAAATTATTCTAAATTAAAACTGAATTTTATTATAAAACAAAAATTCTTTTTTTTTTATTCTTTTTTTTTGGCAAATCAAATTAAAAATTATTTACAGAAAATTTAAGAAAAATTCGTCATGAATGCTACGTAAATTGAACTAGCCAAACAAAATATCCACAACGCAAAACAATCTCATAATTCGACAAGCAAGACGAGACAGCGATAAAAATAAGAAAAGAAAAAAAAATACGCAGCAAATATTCAGAACAACCAACTTCGACAGCTATGACTCAGACTCGTTCAAGAAAAAGAAAATGGCAATAACACATAAACTCCTCCACACACAAACTTAAGACAAAACAATAGACTAAAAAATAAACTCAGGACTCAGTACAACCACTGCAGCATGAACTCGACTAAACTCGTGTACAAAAAAAAAAAAATAAAGTAACTGAGTGATGTACTAGACGGCCAAAACAAAACAGGGGAAGGGGAATTGGAAATTAGGAGAGAGGGGAGAAGATTGTTGTCGTGGTGAAGAAAAAAAGAAAGGAGATAAGCTGAAAAAAAAAATCAAAACGCAGGGAAATTAAGAAAATTATGAAACAGAACAAACAGAAGTAAAACAGAAATTAAGAAAGAAAAAAATGAAAACGCAGGGAAATTACGAGAGAGGGAGAAGGCTGGGGAAAGACAAAGACATGGAGGAGGAAGAGAGTTATCTGGGTTTGGTGAAAGAACTGAAAAGAAAAAAAAAACAGACAGAAGTGTTTTATTCGCAGGAAAAAAAAGAAATGGGTATATTTTTTTTTTCTTTTTTATACAATGAAGACGAGGACAGGAGACAAGAACAGGGGTATTAAGCCATGAATTTAACAAAATAAAAGGGGCTAAAATTATTTTCCAAAATTTATTAAAACTAATGTTTTGCGAAATTTTTTTTAGATAACAACGAAAGTAAAGGAATTAAACTACGAAATTAAAATTACGCTAAAACAAGGATTTTGAATTAAAATGGCCCACAATAAAATTGAAATTTAAAGGGGCAAAATTACGAATTAAAACTACGAACAAGAAATTAAATTTCGTTAATTTCAACCCATAGTGGTTAGCTTTTCGCTACTTTGTCCACTACTTGGATTTACGAAAATAACGAAACAATGCAACAATAACGAAAGAGCAAGACAAGAAGTAAAGAAAAATAAAAATTGCATTAATTATAATAGGAGTGTTTACAAGATTTGAAACTAAGAAAAGAAATACAAGAAATTAAAACTACCCTAAAATCTAAAATACTAAATACAAGGGGGGGTGAGGGGGTATTTATAGGATAGGAATTAGGGTTAAAGGGGGTGTTGGGTAAATCCCCACCATACATTTGTGTTGTGTGGTGGTGAAATCCTAGCCATCTATTTGTTTCCTTCACCCTTAAGCTTTGAAGAGTTGATCTTGGCCATACACTTATGTAAAGTGTTGGGATGATCTCCACCTTCCACTTGTCTTGAAATATTCCTTTTGCTCCAAGCTCCTAATTCTTTTCCTTCTTTCATTTTTGGTCCTTTTTCTTCCTCTTTTTCCCTTCCTTGCACTTTATTTATTTATTTTGTCATTTCTTTATTTATTTACGATTTTCCTGAAATGCAACATAATAAATTATTAAAACACGAGTTCAAGCAATAAATAGGTAATAAAAATATGCAAAAATATGCACTTATCATTATACAATTCAATAGGCATTTCATCAATTGTGCTAGCACATTCAGCTTTAGAAAAATCAGTTAAGACTGTAGAGAATACCTGGTTGCTTGCTGAGCTAGCTTCTTCATCAGTTTCGTTTGCCATGAGTGCAAGATTGACAAACTCCTCTTCTGCATCTGAGTCACCTCCAGTAGCCCAGTCACTGTCTTTTGACACGAATGCTCTCCCTTGTTGCTTGAGAAGATCAAAATATTTCTTCTTGTAATCAACAGTCTCGAACTGTTTCTTCTCTTTCTCAGCTTTGGATTTTCTGCATTCATTGGCAAAGTGACCAGCAATTCCACAGTTATAGCATTTGATCTTTGATCTTTCAACCATATCCTTGTTCGGTTGATAGATTTTCTTGAATTTCCCGGCTCCTGCTGGATTCTTCTTGAATCTTAGCTTCGAAAATCTCTTTGACAGAAATGCCAAATACTCATCTAGATCTTCAGCTTCATCCTCACTTAATGCAACAGGTTCTTCAATCATCTTGCTTTTACCTTTGCTAGTTTTAGCTTCACCTTCACAAGTTTTTGAACTTGGTGTGGCTTCTACACTCTTCATTCTTCCACCACCTTGGATTGTTGGAATATTGGCCACCAAGGCAACAGATCCACCTTTCTTCTGGATTTTCTCCACTTCCTCATCTTGCTGCATTTCAAGCTCATAGGTCTTTAGGATGCCATAAAGTCTCTCAAGTGTAAAATCTTTGTAGTCCTGAGAGTTCCTCAACGAGACTGTCACTAGCTTCCATTCCTTAGGAAGAGATCTCAGAAACTTTAGGTTGGAGTCCTTGGTTTCATATTTTCTCTCATACAACTTTAGACCATTCAGTAACTTTTGAAATCTACTGAATATGTCTGTTAGATTTTCACCAGAGGAGTAGTAAAAATGCTCATATTGTTGTATTAGGAGCTGCATTTTGTTCTCTCTGACCTGCTCAGTTCCTTCACAGATGGTTTGGATAATGTCCCACACTTGCTTAGCAGTGGTGCAGTTAATGACATTATCAAACATATCTTGATCGATTCCATTGAACAAAATGTTCATGGTCTTCCTATCTTTGTGAATCTCCTCCAAGTCTTCATCTGTGTACTCAGCTTGATTCTTTTGAATAGGCCTTCCAGCAGCTACAGTGCCAGCATCTTGACCAATCCCAGAGTTGGCCTTCATTGGAACATGAGGTCCTTTCTCTATGCAATCTACGTAGTCTTCATCGATGGCTGAGAGATGAAGGTGCATTTTTACTTTCCAGTGAAAGTAATTATCTTTGTCAAGCATTGGAATCTTCACACCTGTATCCTTCCTTCCCATGATTTTGATCTTTAGGCTTCTTGTATGCTAGAAGTTTGCTCTGATACCAATTGTTAGGTCCAAAGTATCGTAGAAGGGGGGGTTGAATACGATACTACCAAAAAAAAATAATTCCGAGAATATATCTTTATTGATAATAAACTCGAAGGGGTGTTACAACTTCTAATCCAATGGATTAGCTTCAAAACCTGAACACTTCTAAGGATAGTTTAGGCACGAGGACCTTCTACCCGACACTTCCTGAAAGAGGGCTAAGCCGACTTTCCTACTAGATGGACTGTCTAGCAACTTACACTCCTAAGGATAGTTTAGGCACGAGGACCTTCTACCCGACACTTCCTGAAAGAGGGCTAAGCCGGCTTTCCTACTAGATGGACTGTCTAGCAGCTTACACAGAGAAGATATAAGAGAGAGAAGAGAGAGTTGTGTGTTGAGGTGTGTTTTGAAATGAAATACAATAGGCCTATTTATAGATTATAGAAAGTCACTGTTTGACACTATTCCAACAACCCCCAAATAGTAACCGAGCACTATTCCAACAATCCCCAAATAGTAACCATGCATAGTAACTTTGCATAGTAACTGTGCATAGTAACTTTGCATAGTATTACTATTTTTGGCTGCTTCTTTTAGGCTTCTCTCTTCTGTTTCAAATATCCTACTGAATTAATTCATCTCAGAAAATAGTTCAAGTACCAGATTAATATTATTATTTATTATAAATAATTAATTAATCTGTTACTTAGTTAATTTTCAGAGTAAATTAATTTTTGACAATACCTTGAGATATTATGTCTGTCCTTGATCGTCAATAGGCTTTGGCAATTCTTTCTGTGAATTAATGTGTTGATCCTTCTCGTATGTGCTGACACTTAGTGCACTGGTCTGGTTCACAAGTGACTAGCACTGATCTTGATCTTCACACCTTCGTTACATTCCAATTGATTAGCCTACAACAGTATCTTCAGATAATATAAATACATGGAATCTTTTGGCCCTTCAACTGAATCATCTGTACATCTTATTCGGTTACTGAGGATTGATCATGTTAATGAACTTCTTTCAGCGACTTGATCCTTGTCAGTGCCTGTTCTTCAAATTTCACGATCCCTGTATAGAGTTAATATTATTTATCTTTTATCCTAGTTGAGTTATATATGTCCTCTATTACATATTACATTACATTATGCTTTACACCATAGAATTAATTAGTAATCAATGATCTTAGATTTGGTGTCCTGATTCTCTTGATAGAGAGGTTCTTCCTTGAACTATATATATATATATATATATATATATATATATATATATATATATATATATATATATATATATATATATATATATATATATATATATATATATATATATATATATAAGGGAGACCCTCCTTAACAAGAGAACAAGAGACCACTCTAGACCGCCCAATACTAATGATAATCAAAAATAAAATTAGAGATATTCAGTTGCATTCTTATATCATATATATATGAGTTTGGTTCGGCCAAAGAATTGTGGGAAGAATTGGACACCGAATATGTGCTTGATGATGTGGGCGTCCATAGGTTTAGTGCATCCGCCTTTTATAATTTTAAAATGGTAGATGATAAACCCATAGTTGATCAACTCCACATTTTTCAAAATCATATTAGTTGTCTCGAGTCCAAGGGCTTTAAATTTTTCGACAACTTCAATGTCTCAAATCTTATCGACAAACTCCATAGTTGGTTCGATTTTGCTAGAGAGTTTCATCACAACCAATCTTCACTTACTCTTAATAATGCCATTACGAAAGTCCATATTGAAAATGAACATAGGCAAAACGAGAAGTCTAAAACTGAAAATTCCTCTAAAGTCAATCTTGCTGAAGAATCTAAAAATCCAAATCGTCGTAAACCTTTCTTTAAACCCAAAAATAAAAATTTCAAAAATAGTGGGAATAAATTTCATAATAAAGGCCCTTCAAATTTTTCTCAAAATCAAAACCAAAATCCTCGTAGGTATAATGGTATTTTTAAAAACAAGCAAAGACATTGCTATGTTTGTGGAAAATCAAATCATCTAGCCGCTCAATGCTTCTATAAAAATTCTCAACCAACTCAAGCCAATAGTCGATCGAAATGTACTCCAGAACATCAAGTCAACATGTTTAAGGGAACTCCTTCTAATAATTCTTTTAGGTTAGAAAATTCTATCCCTTTAATAAATATGAAAACCTATAATTCTAATGATTGGTGGTTAGATTCGGGTGCTAATACTCATGTATGTAATGAACGCTCTTGATTTTCAAATTCTCAGGAATCAAGTGGAGGGGATGTAATTCTTTGAAATGATTCAATAGCTAAAGTGGTTGGAAGAGGAAAAATAAACTTGGAATTCACATCCGGAAAAATCTTGGTTCTCAATAATGTTCTTCATGTACCTACAATTGGGAGAAATCTCATTAGTGGTTCAATTTTTATTAGTGCAGGCTATCACATTGTTATGGATTCATATAAAGTTGTTGATAGTGTTAATGCCCTAGAGATAATGTAATTGTGCTTCTAGGAAAGACTATTTTGTTATTTGATGATTATATTTATGGATTATTCTACATTGATTTATTATGTCTTTTTTTACTGTGAAATAAATGTTAGAATAATAAATGTCCTTGGAATATGTAACACGTATTCAATATCTTTAAATATGTGACTTGAAAATGGGATTATATGAATAGTGTTAATATTCCTAAATATCTCTAATCGAGCATTAATAATATGGGACAATTATAATGCATATAGATTATTATGTTTGTTGGCAGATGACCACATCTCATTGGTCATAGGTATAGTGATACTAAAGTCAAGAACATAGGTGTATGTAATATTCTACATGGCACTGGATAGACCCATAGTGAGATTCTACATGTTGATAATGTCATTAGAAAGACTCACAGTGATAATGGTGTAATGATCCTTAGCCTTGAGATCATTATATTTCTATACGAGGATTAATATACTTTGAGTACTTTAAAAGTTATCTTTGACCGGGTGATGCTAAAAGTGGACATCGGGTATATTATGAGACGTATGAGAAATATAATGATAGATAAAGGATTTAACCCTCCTATTTGTAGGAGAGATATTATTGGCCTCTTGATTGAGTGAGACTATGAAAATGCATGGCCATGCTCAAATATTGATTTGTTTTTAATAGTCCACTCATTGATCAAGGAAACCCGGATTAAACGTTGAAGAGGATGACTGATTACATGCCTCAAGTTTAATCTATAATATTTGGTTAAAGGGATTATATTACACGAAAACATTTATCACGAAAGGTTTAATTGGATCACCAATTATTATTATTACTTAGGTAGCAATGTTGTATTACTAGATGCCACTCATTGTTTATAATTTTATTATTAGATATTAAAATTATTGCCAACGTAATAATAACCTAAAGGGTCACACACTTAGAACGTTTAAACGAAGTTTTAATTTAAATTCCGAATTTAAATTAAATAATTATAAATTCGAAATTGGTTAATTAATTAATTAAGTTGGACTTAATTAATTAGATCATAAATCGAATTTTATAATACTAACCCAATCATTTTTGGTTTTATGAGAAGGCCGAAACAAAATAGCGTTTTCAGCCCAATCTATCCTCTATAAATACATAAGGATGTATTCTTTTAGGGTTATTGAAAGGCATATGACTCAGCCTATTTGTAGTTAGAGGATCCTAATCCAATTAAAGTAGTTTGTAATAAGTAAATAATATCAACTGTCACAGGAATCTCATAAGGTGACAACTGTCAGAAGAAAAATCAACAAGTCAATCTATAGTTTTGATGTTTCACACTGAAGAAGATTCAGTTGCCTGATCAAGCATCAGTGTAGCATTGAAATACATGGATTTATTTCAAGGACAGAGGTTTCTATAAGTGATAAGAAACAATATCAGTTCAGAATGATCGGAGAGAGTGAAGAAAAGAAAAAGACCACAGTTTAATGTCAAGATGAAGAACAGAGATTGGAGTTAGTCGTTCATGAACCAGACAGTACATCGAGCGTCAACAAAAATCCAGTGTATGTTCGTTATTATAATTACGTGGTCCACAGTGAAGTTTTGACTATTAAAAGGAGTTGTATTAATTCTATTTTAATTAATTAAATCAAATAGTTAATTTAATTAAATAAATTAATTCTATCAGAATTAATATATTTGTTAAAGTAATTATTAGATTAATTAAATAAGAATTAATCTGAAAAAGAAATAATTAATTAAGTGATTTTTATAAATCATTTAGTTAATTATAATCTGAAAATATATAACAATATAACTATCTAAGGATAGTTATACCGATTGTTATATATAGTTCAAAAGGATAGTCATATATAAAGGAAATGATTATTGGACAGTCATATTCAGTTCAAAAGGAGATAGTTATACCGAAAGTTATATTCAAGTCAAGTGGCTATTGGACAGTCATATTCAGTTCAGTGGATAGTCATACCGAAAGTTATATTGGAATGGTTAGTCTTATCCAATTCAACAGGCTGTCATGGATAGTCATACCGAAAGTTATATTTAATGGGACAGTCATATTTCTTTCAGTGGATAGTCATACCGAATGTTATATGTGTGTTAATTGATTGTTATATCAATTAAAACAACACAATATGACTATGGACGGAATATAAAGATCAGAAGCAGCAAAGAGGCAGAAGACAATTCACTTACAACTTCTGAAAAATCCCAGCAGCTCATATCTCTCTCTCTCAAGCTCAAGAACACTTACAAACATAATTCTGGAAATTCAAGTTCATCTCTTTTGTAATATTCTATCCGTTGGAACTTGTTTATGTGTGGTTCTTGTAATACTAGCGAATTAAGTTTCCTAGTTCACAACTTGATATCTTGATTTTAATTAACTAAATTAGAAAAGTTCATGTCGAATTTTCTAATTAGTTATTAATTACTTGATAATCATTTGGATTGATTTTGTAACACACATCAAGTTAATATATTGTTATATTCAACTTGAAATTTGTGTTGTATTATTCCGCTCAAATTTGTTTAAGTTAAATTTTATTTAAAGAACAAATTTCGATAAAATGGTATAGATTGTATTCAACCCCCCCTTCTACAATCGTATCGGACCTAACAATTGGTATCAGAGCTTATTGATTGATATACAAATCAAGATCCTAATTTTATTCCGCCAAAAATCAATCTTGAATTTTTAACTCTCTTAAAAATTCGTCATGTCTTCAAAAAGTATTGTTAAGATTCCTATGTTTACCAAGGACAATTATTCAATGTGGAAAAATAAGATGGAGTTGTTCCTTGATGTCGCAAATTCCAAATATTTGGGTGTTCTACAGAATGGACCTATAATTCCAATTCAACATACAACTGAATCAATAGTTGGAGGAGTTGTTGTAACACCTGCATCAACTAGTCCAAAGCCTGCTTCTTCTTTTACTCCGGATGAAAAGGAGGATGCTGGACTAGATAAGAATTTGAGACTTATTCTGATAGATTCCCTAGATGCTGTTATGTACAGTCATGTCATAAATTGTAAAACTGCAAAGCACATGTGGGAAACCATTGAGACTATTAATGAAGGGACAAATGAGGTTAGGGAGAACAGACTTCAAATTTTGACTTCTGAATATGAACATTTTAGAGCTGGTCCTAATGAGGGCATTCAGGAAGTGTTCGAAAGGTATAACAAAATAATCAACAACTTGCAAGTTCATGGCAAGCAATATACACAGAAGGAGATTAATATGAAGTTTTTGTTGACAATGCCCACTCATCTTGAACACAGGATAACGGCCATCAGAGAATCGAGAGATCTGAATAAGATTGCTCTTGAAAGGTTGTTTGGTGTTCTGAAAACCTATGAACTGGAACAAGTACAGCAGAGGGAGGTCACTGGAAAAGGAAGGGTGCCTAGTTCATCTACAGCTCTTGTAGTTGAAGCACCAAAGGAAGTGGAAGCTAAGGTTGTTCTACCTTACAGCTCAGACAAGGAACAAACTGAAGTTGAACAGGGTCAAACACCACCTATTCATGATGGTGGAGACTTTTACTCACTTGAAGAGCTAGATCAACTTGAAGATGAATCCATGGCATTAATGGTAAGGCAATTTGGCAATTTTAGATTCAGAAGAAATCCAAAGTACAGGTTCAAGTCAAATAACAGATTCCAGAGAGGAGGCTCTTCTTCCTCTAGTAACAGGGGAGGATACAAAACTGGATCTGTTGACAGAAGCAAATTTCGTTGCTTCAATTGTAATGAATTGGGGCACTTTGCCACTGAATGCCAGAAACCCAAGCAAACTCAAAGAAGAGACTTTGCTGCTGAGAAGAAGAAACCTGGGAAAGCTTATGTTGCAGCCGGTAAGAGTTGGGATGACACGGATAGCGAAGATGAAGAATATGGAAATCTTGCGCTAATGGCAATTGGTGAATCATCTGATCATCAGAACGGACAGGTAACTCTTACTGACACTGAATTAATTCGTAGTCTATATAATTCCTTAGGTAATGCACAAACTGGATATAATAGACTAGATCTACTAAGCACTAAACTTGGAAATGAAGTGTTTGAATTGAAAAAGATTCACATTAATCAAGATCAACAAAGAGATGAAATAACAATGCTTCTCACCAAGGAGAAATCTATTCTAGAAGTTGTTGGCAAACAAATGGCTAGAATTACTGAACTTGAAACGCAGGTCAGGGCTTGTTATAATTCTGTTAAAATTTCCAAGGAGTTCTTTAACAAACAAGCTGTTGAACAAACAGTAGGGATAGGGTATGGCTACAACGAAGCTGTTGGATTGTTGGGCATAAATTCCCCTAACCTTGTTAGTGCTGAAGAAAGAGGGATACCGCATGTTCTTAAGAAAGTTAAAGATCCCCTCTTTAAGAAATCTGATGCTGGACCACCAGATATTCTTTCTATGGTCATCCAGGAAGAAATAAGAAATGAGGACAGTGCTAATGGCATTGTTCTTGAAAATGTCAAAACTACTAAGAAACCAGTTAAGTATGTTGAGTTAACTAGTTCGTCTAAAAGTAGTTTAAGTGACGAGCAGTTGAAAAAGAAAAATACCATGTCTGATATGCACACCATGCCTATTAATGATCCATCTCATAAATCATGTGGTATTATTAATTGTATAACTTGTGCTTTTAATAGTATGCGAGCATATTTTAATGGTAGCTATGCATGTGATAAACAGACTGCTCCGCGACAGCATATGAACAGGAACAATAATGTTCGGTCAAAGACTGTTATTCCTTCTCAAGTTAGGAGAGAGACATTTGAACCTAAGAACAAACAAAGGGTTACGAAGAATGTTTACCAGGTCAAGTGTCCAGTCAATGACACAAGTGTCCGTGCTGTTAAAGAAACATGGATACCTAAAATAAAACAAAAGATTTTCAAATCTGTTTATAAGGTTAAATGTTTATTGGTTAAAGATGTTAAAATTAAAAGTGTTGCTTTGCCTGATAAAGGCCAATATTTTAAAACCGCAGGACCCAATCAAATTTGGGTTCCGAAGAAGGTTTAATCCGTTTGTCATTGCAGGGTGTTGAGCAGGTTGAACGTGTAACCTGGATCTTGGATAGTGGATGTTCAAGGCATATGACTGGAGATAGAACCCTGCTAACAAACGTGGTGGAAAAGGCCGGCCCAGTAGTTACCTTTGGAGATAACAGCAAAGGTAGAACTAATGGATATGGCAGACTTGAAGCTGGAAATGTTATCATAGAAGAAGTGTCCTTTGTAAAAGGACTTGAGCATAATTTGCTCAGTATCAGTCAATTCTGCGACAAAGGATTTGATGTCCATTTTAACAAAAAGAATTGTCTGATTTCTCACAAAAGAAGTGAACAACCATCGCTGACTGGAGTCAGAAAAGGAAACTTGTATGTAGCTAACTTGAATACGGGAAGCACTGAAGAATTCAATTGCTTCTATTCTAAAGCGTCCACAGATGAAAGTTGGCTATGGCACAAGAAACTCTCTCACCTGAATTTCAAAACAATGAACTCTCTTGTTAAAAGAGAATTAGTGAGAGGTTTGCCTTCTATGGAATTTACACAAGAAGGACTATGTGACGCATGCCAAAAAGGGAAGATAAAAAGGGCAACTCACAGGAGCACTAATACATCATCAATAACTGAACCATTACAATTACTTCATATGGATTTGTTTGGTCCAGTTAATGTGATGTCAATGTCAAAGAAAAGATATGCTCTAGTGATTGTTGACGATTTCTCTAAATTCACATGGGTTTTGTTCTTACATTCCAAAGATGAAACTCCACAGTTAGTGATTGATCATATCAAGTTGATTGAGCTTGATTCAATGTATCCAGTAAGAGCGATAAGGTCAGATAATGGAACTAAATTCAGGAATGCAGTTCTAAATGAATTCTGTACTGAGAAAGGTATAACAAGACAGTTCTCGGCTCCAAGAACTCCTCAGCAAAATGGGGTAGTTGAAAGAAAGAATAGAACCTTGGTTGAAGCTGCTCGTACTATGCTAAGTGAATCAAGGCTTCCATTAAGCTTTTGGGCTGAAGCTGTCAATACTGCATGCTATACCCAGAATCGAACGCTGATCAACAAAGACTTAATGAAGACACCTTATGAAGCATTAACAGAAAAGAAACCAACACTCAAGTACTTTCATGTATTTGGAACAAAATGCTTTGTGCTAAAAGAAGGAGACGATCAAGGTGGTAAATTTGAAGAAAAAGCACATGAAGCAATTTTTGTGGGTTATACAAGAAGAGCATATAAGGTGTATCTAATTGATCAACAGAAAACAATGGAAAGTGTCAATGTTACATTTGATGACACAAAACTTCCTAATATCCAAACTGAAGATTCATCTGAAAAGCTGTCTTTTGAAGATATGACAGATCTAGAATCAGATGATGATAGTCCACCTGATGTGTTTGCTGATGCTAATGACAACAATGTCAATGATGAGACTAATCAGAATAATGGTGATGAAAATCATGATAATGTTGAAAGTGTCACTAATAATTCTGAACAATCGTCTAATCAGCCTGGCAACAACTCAGGGGGAGTTAATGAAGGATCTACTAGTCATATTCAACATCATAATGAAGATCAAGGCGAATCATCAAGATTAAATCTTCCAAGACAGACTGTCTGGAATAGAGCTCATCCTTTTGAGCTAATCGTTGGTGATCCAGATGTTGGTGTAAAGACTAGAAGAGCTTTTCAAAATCAATGTAATTATTCAGGGTTCCTATCTGAAATGGAACCTAAGAAAACTAAAGAAGCTCTTTCAGATCCTGATTGGGTGATTGCTATGCAAGATGAACTCAATCAATTTAAACAACAAGAAGTGTGGAAGCTGGTGCCCAGACCTACAAATAAAACAGTGGTTGGTACAAGGTGGGTATTCAGAAACAAACTTGATGAAGATGGAACAGTAACAAGAAATAAAGCAAGACTGGTAGCAAAAGGTTACTCACAATCTGAAGGCATTGACTATGATGAAACCTATGCTCCAGTGGCTAGACTTGAGGCCATAAGGATATTCTTGGCATTCGCAGCATTTTCAAACTTTAATGTTTATCAAATGGATGTCAAGAGTGCCTTTCTGAATGGAAAACTGGATGAAGAGGTATATGTAGAACAGCCACCTGGTTTTGAAGATCCAGATTTATTGGGGTATGTTTACTTTCTCTTTAAAGCTATATATGGTCTTAAGCAAGCACCAAGAAAATGGTATGACACACTCTCTGAATTTCTACTTGAAAATGAATTTACAAGAGGTGTCATAGACAAAACTCTCTTCACAAAGAAACATAAAAAGGATACAATATTAGTCCAAATCTATGTGGATGATATAATATTCGGGTCTACTAATGATATTCTTTGCAAGAAATTTGCTAAGTTAATGCAGGGTAAGTTTGAAATGAGCATGATGGGTGAGCTGAAGTTCTTTCTTGGATTGCAAGTAAGTCAAAGGACAGATGGAATATTTATCTGTCAATCCAAGTATGTCAAAGAGCTTCTCAAGAAATATCAAATGGAGGACTCATCTTCAGCAAGAACACCATCATCGACAGCGGTCAAATTCGGAGCATGTGAAAATTCTATCAAGGTAGATATCACAAGCTACAGAGGTATGATAGGCTCATTACTTTACCTTACTGCAAGTAGACCTGATATTATGCATGCTACGTGCTTGTGTGCAAGGTTCCAATCAGATCCTAGAGATGTTCATCTCATTGCTGTTAAACGAATCCTGAGATATCTTAAGGGTACGCCTAATTTAGGCATCTGGTACCCTAAAGATTCTGGTTTTAATCTTGTTGGATATACAGATTCAGATTATGCAGGAAGTGTTGTGGATAGAAAAAGCACCTCTGGGAGTTGTCAATTCCTAGGTGGTAGACTGGTTTCCTGGTACAGCAAGAAACAACAAACAGTTTCCAACTCAACAGCTGAAGCTGAATATATAGCTGCTGGAAGCTGTTGCGCACAGATTTTGTGGATCAGGAATCAGCTGAGAGACTATGGTTTTGTACTAGATAAAATTCCTATTTTATGTGACAATACAAGTGCCATAGCTATCTCTAACAATCCTGTGCAGCACACAAGGACAAAGCATATTGACATCAGGTATCATTTTATTCGAGAGCATGTCATGAATGGTACCGTGGAGTTACTTTTTGTACCTACGGAAGAACAAACAGCAGATATTTTTACTAAGTCTCTTGACGAATCCACATTCACCAGACTTGTTGGTGAATTGGGTATGTTAAATAGTCCTAGTAATTAAACTAGTTAATATCTGAGGTTTGATCTTTAATAATTTTCAAGTGATTATTGTGTACAATATTTGTTATTTGAAATCACTTGAATAATTATTTTATCAACTTATAATGTTGCTTGTTTCTTCTTAAAGTTTTATCACTATCTTCGTTATACATCTCTAAATACTTCTTGTAATTTTAGAGTGATTCATTTTCCTTAAAAAAAAAATATTTTTCTCGAATTTTACTAGCTGTAGTTTATGAGAAATCTATTTTTCTTGAAAATGTTATTATTTTAAAATCAGTTTAATTATTTTTTATGTTTAATAAATTATTTTTTTTAATAATTTTCTATATGGAAATTATTTTATTAGAAAATTGATATTTATTAATTCACCAGAAATAACTTTGTATATATTCAATATTTTATTTATTTTGATTTGTAATGTTTGTCCTTTTGTTATTAATGTTTGATCTCGTAAAAAGGACTACCTATGATCGTTTGTTTAATTTTTATTAGGTTTGCTGATTTTAGTGTAAGTTATTTTACTAATTTTTGGCTTGGTTTTTGATAGAAATTAAATTGCTTCAGTTTTAGAATTTGCTAGTTCTAAATATCCTGTTAATATTTAGATTTTAGGATAGTTATATTTGTTGTTTTGTTTATATTACAATAGATATAACAATTAATCTGATTGTTATATTTGTATTTTAGGGTAAATATAACTCTAATTAGTATATAGTTATATTTTTGTTTTGTTTGAAATATAACTGTCGAAAATTCAATTTTGCATTGTCATACTCTTTGTTTTTCGATAGTCATATTAGTGTTATCTTGTTAATAAAACTGTTATATAACTATGTAATTAGGATAGTCATATTACGTTTATACGTAATATAACTATCGGTATGACTATCAACCGATAGTCATATCTGAGCTGAATTATATATAAATCGTTAGTAATATTGATAGTTATATTCAGTTATATTATCTGTTCAGCGTGTTAAGTCACCTGAGACACTATTTCGAACGATACATACATATACACGGTGTATAACTATCGAATTGCTGCCGAATTACTGTCTCAATCACACTCGAATCACAGTTCTAAGAACAAAATTCGATTACCCATTCAATTATCTTCAAAACCGTTGCTTAAATGTAAGATTTGGTTGTGTTTTGAAGATTTTTTTTTTGTTAAAAAACTTCGGATTTTCGATTTGAAATTCAAGAACATTGGTTGTGATTATTCAAAAACTAAAAATAGACGTGTGTTTGTGATGTTATGGAGATCATTGCCTCAAATTTTCAAAATTTTTGGTGAAGAATTCGATTATTCGAATTTTTATTTATTTATTTATTCGAATTTTGTGTATTAATTAGTTTAATTGCTGAATTTTGCAGATTCTCTAAGGTTAAAATTTGATTTGGAATGGCTGACACTTATAATAATTTTGAGATTGTTAATCACAACTTTATTGGATATTTTAATCCCGAGGATTGCTCGGTGGATCGTTTCAAACCGTGGATATCTTTTCTGAACGATCATAATATCTGTAGTCATGCTATAACTGCAAATGTTCCCATGAAATTTGGTCCGCTTAAACTAATGTGTACTACAGCTATGGTGGCCTCAGACAACAGATCATTTTCTTTCAACTTCAGCGATAAGACATATACAGTGGATGAATCTGTCTTCAATGCTGCTCTGAGACTGCCTACTGAACAATTTAATGAGCCTCCTTCAATTGATGAGTTGACACATTTCTTCACACATCTGAATTATCAAGGTCAATTGGATCTTAAGCGTCCCCTGAAAAGTAACCTGGTTCAAGAATGGAACATATTCTTCGAAATCATTGCAAAGGTCTTTGCTAATTCTACCAAGAGTAACAACACTGTCATCACGGGAATGTTGCAGTCTATTGGTTACTCAATTGCTTACAACAGAAGAATCAATTTTGGTAACTTGCTCTGGCCTATTTTGATAAATCGTGTGAAGAAAGCTAGGAAGAACTTTGGGAAAGGTAAACTGGTTAAATGTCATTATCCTCGATTTTTGACATTAATTTTTAATCATCTTATGCCTACGGATTAGCCTACTCCTTTTCCAAATGACCGAGTTCAATGGTCTGGTAAACCAAATAAGAAGTTCTACACAAGGTTGGATACTTCTGGTACTCTGGCGCATGTTCCAGTAGTCATAACACCATATATGTCTACGTTCATAAATTTGCCAAATGTTATGGCTCAACCAGTTGCTGAGCTACTTGCAATTGAACAAGCTCCAGAACCTGAAGCAGAACACACAGCTACTGAACATCAACCAGAACCTGAACCGTTAATTGATCCTGAACCTCACTATCAAGTGGATCAACCCATTCAGACTGAAGATGTTGGAAATGTAAATGATCAGGTATTTGACTCAACTTCTACTCAATCTCAATATCTTTCTGATAGTCAAACAAGTGCGAGAAATGACCAAGGGGCTGTACAACCACAACCTCTAACCCATTTCAATACACCAAATACTAAATCCAAATTCTCCAAACACTATCAAAGAAAGAAATTGTCAGTCAAACGATACAATCCGAGTAGTGATATTCTGAGTGAAACTACAGTTCTACCTTTACAAAAGAAAAGTAAAACTACATCTGAGTCAACTGTAAACCCTTTCATTTCATCAACCACTCCCTTGTTACTTACAATGGGGGAAGACATTTTCTCAAATGAAGCTGAAAACACTCTCATGCAAGTTGACCAAGTTACAGTGCCTGCCATTGTTACGGCAGAAGAACTCTCACAGGTTGATAGGGATTTGCGAACTCCCATTGCACCACCACTGACCTTCCAAGAGGAGGCTAGGGTGATTTCTCCTGCAGGTACAATGGATGCAGCTATGGATTATGAGAGGAGTGATGTGAGAATTACTTCAAATCTGAGTGAAACACTAGCACGTGAGGTGAGTGATACTCAGAGAGCTATTGAAGTGAGAGCACACACTGACACAAACACTCTGTCTCTTATGGAACAACTTGCTCAAATGAAAGAAAATCTTGCTCAAGCTGAAGAGGATAACAAGAACTTAAGATTTGATATGGATAACATGAGAACTATCCTCAACAACAAGATCAGTGCACTCAAGCTAACTCAACAACAAGCAATTGAAGACTCTGGAGATGTCACAGTGGCTCAAGATCTCATTATATCTTCAATGTCAAATCAGATTGAAGATATTCAGAATAACATGAATGAACATCACTTGTCCACTGAACATCGACTTAGTCAGATTGAAAGGCAGAATGCACTCCAAGCAAAAGGGTTGACTCACTTGTATAACATCATTACTAGAACTATCACTCCAACAGAAGAAGAAAGAAAGTTCTTTGAAGGTCAAGATGGAGGAGGTGATGGTGATGAACGTGACCCGAAGCCTGCTGATTTTGTTCCCTCTGTAGAGGATTCATCAACTAAGGGGGAGAAGTCAAGACATGGAGGAAGTTCAAGTAAATCTAAATCTGATCAAGGAGCTGATCAAGGTGATAGGAGAGATAAGGGGAAGAGGAAAGAAATTGGAAGTTCTGACATGCATGAAGAACCTGAAGATATTGAAGGTTACTACTACACAGGTGAACCAGATAGTATTGACATGTTTGCTGATTTAAAGTTCACAGATGTGGGAGAAGTATTACCTGAACCAGATCTCAGGGACTGGGAAGATGAAATGCCCATAGACTCAGAAGCTGAAGCTGAACAGATACGTCTAGATTTTGAAGCTGAAGCAGAAATTGACAGACAAGAAGCTCAACTAAAATTGAGAGATGATAGGCTTAAAAAGACATTGGACTTGATTGCTCATAAAGAAAAACTTCAAAAAGAGGAAGCTGCAGCAATGCAACGCCAACATGCACTTAAGGTACAAGCTAGGAGAACATACATCAGATTAAAAAGTGGTGACAAGTGGGAACGAGCTCAAAAAGCTATAGACTCACCACAAACGTCTGAATATGATGATCGTCGGCTAAGTGCTATTCTTGATGAATTTAAGAATTCAAATCCAATACATGAAGGGTATGTGAAAGCCTTACAAACAGAAGTCGTCAGGATATCTTCTGCTTTTGAACCAAGAACCGATGAGTTAGTAATTTTCGTTGAATGTCATAATGTTGGAACATTCAGAGTGTCCCTTCAATTCTTTTATGACAGATCTTTGACAGAACTCTGGGCTCTTAGACCAAAGGTAAGAACATCCTCTGAGTTGGGAATACTACTTCATGAAAAGTTCAAAGAGTTTGCTGAAAGAGCTGGACCGGAAGTGATAGAAGAGCCTAAGCAAGTGAAGTTTCTTAAGGGTGAAGTGATACATACAGTCAAACTTCAGACGAAAGATTTGTATGAGCACTCTGCTAAACACTTGGTATTTGTGGAGTACATTCTTAGAAATCATGGATTTACTTCTCAACTTAAACGGGAAACTGCAGATCATATCAAATCTTATGCTCAAACCAATGTGAAAGACTATGTAAAATTCAAAGGTGAGTTGAGGAAATCACTTGGAATTCCATTGGTACTTCCTACAAGGCTATCATCAAGGAAAGAAATGTTAGTTGATGTTGAGCTACATAAAAGCCTACCAGTCCTGAATGAAGAAGAAGAAGAAGAAGGAGAGTTCAGACATGGAGGAAGTGAAAACTGAAGAACCGCTCTACTTGTGATATTTTTAGAGCTTAGATAGAACAAGATAGCATAATTGTACTATTTGATCAGTCTAGAGGATCATCTATCTTGTATTTATCTTTTCTGTTTGAATCTGGATAATGTTATATATGAACCAGAACTTTTTCATTATTTACTTAGCATTTAAAGTTTTATTCTTTACTTATTTAATTGGGATTAGTTGAAGAATCCTCTAGGTATTTGCTTGTTACTGTCTAACAAACAAATAGGGGGAGATTGAAAGGCATATGACTCAGCCTATTTGTAGTTAGAGGATCCTAATCCAATTAAAGTAGTTTGTAATAAGTAAATAATATCAACTGTCACAGGAATCTCATAAGGTGACAACTGTCAGAAGAAAAATCAACAAGTCAATCTATAGTTTTGATGTTTCACACTGAAGAAGATTCAGTTGCCTGATCAAGCATCAGTGTAGCATTGAAATACATGGATTTATTTCAAGGACAGAGGTTTCTATAAGTGATAAGAAACAATATCAGTTCAGAATGATCGGAGAGAGTGAAGAAAAGAAAAAGACCACAGTTTAATGTCAAGATGAAGAACAGAGATTGGAGTTAGTCGTTCATGAACCAGACAGTACATCGAGCGTCAACAAAAATCCAGTGTATGTTCGTTATTATAATTACGTGGTCCACAGTGAAGTTTTGACTATTAAAAAGAGTTGTATTAATTCTATTTTAATTAATTAAATCAAATAGTTAATTTAATTAAATAAATTAATTCTATCAGAATTAATATATTTGTTAAAGTAATTATTAGATTAATTAAATAAGAATTAATCTGAAAAAGAAATAATTAATTAAGTGATTTTTATAAATCATTTAGTTAATTATAATCTGAAAATATATAACAATATAACTATCTAAGGATAGTTATACCGATTGTTATATATAGTTCAAAAGGATAGTCATATACAAAGGAAATGATTATTGGACAGTCATATTCAGTTCAAAAGGAGATAGTTATACCGAAAGTTATATTCAAGTCAAGTGGCTATTGGACAGTCATATTCAGTTCAGTGGATAGTCATACCGAAAGTTATATTGGAATGGTTAGTCTTATCCAATTCAACAGGCTGTCATGGATAGTCATACCGAAAGTTATATTTAATGGGACAGTCATATTTCTTTCAGTGGATAGTCATACCGAATGTTATATGTGTGTTAATTGATTGTTATATCAATTAAAACAACACAATATGACTATGGACGGAATATAAAGATCAGAAGCAGCAAAGAGGCAGAAGACAATTCACTTACAACTTCTGAAAAATCCCAGCAGCTCATATCTCTCTCTCTCAAGCTCAAGAACACTTACAAACATAATTCTGGAAATTCAAGTTCATCTCTTTTGTAATATTCTATCCGTTGGAACTTGTTTATGTGTGGTTCTTGTAATACTAGCGAATTAAGTTTCCTAGTTCACAACTTGATATCTTGATTTTAATTAACTAAATTAGAAAAGTTCATGTCGAATTTTCTAATTAGTTATTAATTACTTGATAATCATTTGGATTGATTTTGTAACACACATTAAGTTAATATATTGTTATATTCAACTTGAAATTTGTGTTGTATTATTCCGCTCAAATTTGTTTAAGTTAAATTTTATTTAAAGAACAAATTTCGATAAAATGGTATAGATTGTATTCAACCCCCCCTTCTACAATCGTATCGGACCTAACAGTTATCCTTTGCAAAATTCGTTTTAGAAAAAACCCTAGCAACTCTACATCAAGGGAGGCTAGAGAGAGAGAGAGAGAGAGAAAGAGATCGAGGGCTGTTTTCGGCTAGTACCGACTCCGGTGATTGTAGAGACAATCGGGCATTCGTGTGGACTGATTAGAAACGCGGATCTTGAATCAAGGGCTGCGTGGTGATTGCATCTTGGACCTCCATCTTTCAGAATTTGTAAAGCTTCTTAAAAGGTATCGATTCTATTCTCCATAATCTGCTTGATTTATACATGGATCCTGAGTTAGGATTTCGAATTTTTTTATTGTTTTAAGAAAGGTTTTCGCTGCGTTTTATGCCTCGAAACCCAACAATGGTATCAGAGCTATGTGTATAAGGGGTTGATTTGGTTACGTGTTTACTGTATTTGATGCATGTTTTATAAATCTGCCTTGAGACAGTTATGAGATATGTCGATTATAATATGTTAAGTCGCTCATATATGATTCTGTTATGTTCTATATTATGATATAATGATACAAGCGTGTTTACAATCTGCCATGACTAATTAGTATGTGATTATGTGTGTTATGCATGTTGTTTGGTTTATATAGTCATATAAACTGTTGTACAGATTGTGTTTGGACACGATACGTAAACTGGGATAAGATTAGTATGTATATGATTTCTGAATAGGACTAGTCTTCTGGAATTAAAAACCAGCCTGGGACCCCGCGTGGGGGCTACCGCCCCCGGACCCCCGCAATGTGTTGCGTATATGTTTACATGTTCATAATTGTTTTTTGAGCATGGTGATTGGTTATGGCCTTATGACCAATAGGATAGTGGTTTTGATTTTATGGTTTGGTTTCTAAATACGACTTGCATGTCGTTATCCCTTGTAATTATTAAATCTCGAATGTAACTCGAGTTCATCTTGTAAGTTTATTAGTATATCATGTTTTCTATTATTCAATGTAACTATTAAAGAAGACAAGAAGAACAAGGAAGCAAGGAGGCGATTCCCCAAGAAGACGCAATGGAGAAGACATGTATTTACATTGTATTTTATTAATCACCATAGATTGACCTTGATCCTTTCATTAGCTTGAAAGGATCATATAGGATAAAGGCCATAACCAAGCACGTTTACATACTGTACTTTACATATATCTGAATGTATGTGATATAATGTATGTGTAGAGGTAAAGATGCATGTTTAATTAGATTAATCATGTATGTATTAGATACATCGCCCATGCCATGCCTGTTTAAACAAGATAAAATCTGTAACGACTTGAGATTTTAAAATTAACATAATGATTATGAGATTTATGTGTTTATGAAACACGGAATTAAATACAAATTTTCAATTATTTCGATATGGGGAGATTTTATCAAAAATGGGTTATACCTGTAAGGAAGTGGGTTATTAAGTGAGACCGCTTGTGTCTCCTCCAACAACCTGGAAATCAAACCATTGGTGAATATTGATTTGAAGTATTTAATTCAAGGAAAAATTGGGAATCTCTTTATGATGGGATCATGGTCGTTTTAATTTAAAAACCCCTAAGAAAAATATTAAGATTAAGATGCCTTCGCCAAAGCAAAGTACCCTCGTCTATCGTGGTAAGGCGCGATGGAGTAAATTAGTGATACTCCCTCCGTCCCACCCATTTGTTTACGTTTCTGAAAGAGTATCTGACACGCATTTTAAATGCATATAAAATATAGTCCCGTAACTTATTTTTACAATTTTATGATTTTGAATAAAAGTAGAATGTTTATATTTTTATACAAAAAAAGAAAAATTTAAAAATAAATTATAGAACTATACTTTATATGCATATTAAAATGCTTAAAATTATAGAAAGCTCTATGTCATAGAAATTCCTTGCCCTGGTCCTCTCCCTGAAGGTGCAACGGAGGATCAAAGAAATGCTTATCAGAAGCATTTGGATGATTATAACGACCTAGAATTTTTCACGATTTTATAAATGTTTATTTAATTGATAAATGTGAATTATGTGATGTGGATATTTTGTGAAGTCAAGATATATGCGGAATCATGTTTATATGATAATATGATGATTGGTATGTGTCATATATGTTCGTGGAATTTTACTTGTATTTTTAGAGCATTAAAAGTATTTTTAATGTGCATTTTTAATCTTCTAAAAATCTTATAAAATCATTAGAGTCATTTTAAATCATGAAATCTTTTGCATTATCACCTTTGTGACATGATTTAGTTTATAAATTAGTGGGAGTATTTAATTGTGTGTGTAAGTATTTTAAAATGATTTAAAAAGCTTTATTGCATTTAAAGGTTCTTTATTTCGAAAATTCATAAAAAAATCATTTTTGACTCAAAAATTATTTTAAAAATATGGGGAGGTTTGTAATTTCATAAATTTTATTTTAAAATTTTAAAATTTTAAAATTTTAAAATTTTAAAAATAATTTCTCTCCTAATTTCCTATTTTATTTCAATTTTTGAAAGAGTTAAAAACGAATTTTAAAAGCTAGATTAAAATAACCTACCTCTATATAACCATTTTACCCCTACCTCTATATAACCTCACCCACTTCATTTCTTCCTCCTGTTCGTGATTTTTAGCTGCTGGTTGTAACACCCTCACTTATCAATATTAGAATTATATTCTTTTATAATTAATTAAACATTAACATAGAAGAAATTTTTGAAAAATTCGGCATGATGTGATCGTAAATAGGACTAACCACCTGCCCACATCAACCAAACTCAACCAACTATAACCAAACCTGCTCACAACCATAATAATAGCAAAATTTATAAAGAAACATAAACTCTGACTAGCCAAGACCGCTCACAGGTCACAGTATGAAACAACTACTAATTAACTATTACAACCCAAGTTCTGAATAAAATAATATACAACTCCATAAATTAATCTCTCTAACCGATACAGAAAAGATAAGAAATAAGGTCATAAGCTGTCTACCCATCCCACCACCTCAACTCTCTGACTGCCCCTATGGCTGCCCCGACCTGACGGTCCACTCCTCCTAGATATCTTCGTGCTTAGCTGAGGAAACAGAATTAGCAAGCAAGTGAGCTAAAATGCTCAGCAAGTATATATAATTAAAAGCACAAATGAACTGAAATATTTGCAAGTCTGTAAAGAACTTGCAATCAACAATACACAAACTCAACTGAAAGATATATCTTTTACCTGAATTAAAAATAGAAGTGGATTGGACTATTATGCATTTTGTAAATAAAAACAATCATAAGGTTAGGCTGCTGATCATTCACGCACTAACCCCGGACAAACGCACACAGCAATGTCCTTAATGGATCCACGGCACACATTGGCCTTAATAATTTATGACCACGAATCTGGTCCGACCCTTACGGTCCACATTTTAAAAAACTAACAGTCCAATCCTAACTAGACATCAAGTGTCGGAACAATCGACCACCTCAACTGCCAAACACCCTGGACACTTTCGTTCCAGGTCAACATCTCAAATCTCACAAAATGAAATAAGGTCGGGTAGTTTCTGAATTAGATATCGACAAGTTCGATATAGAAAAGGGTGTTGATTTAAGTCAAGCCACTAAAAGGATCAACGAAAACAATATAATAGATTCGGGGTATAACAATTGGATATTCGAAATTAATGGATATTAACAGAACAGTTATATCATGGATAAATCAAACGTACATAAGAATTAAGATATGATAATCATAATTCACTAGAAATATAAGTGAAGTGGTTTACTTGCCTTAACCAGGAAATCACACAATTCGGAGAGTTCCTACGTCCTCGACTTTAGCTTTCCCTTTATCCTTGGGATCTACACACAATATAACACTATTTTAGAATTCTACTCAATATTCGCTAATCAATATCAAAATTTAACTTAATCTACCCCCGCGAATAATCTCCTAATTTACATTTATTTAATTATATACTAACATTATATAAACCACTGATAAAATATTTAATCATAATTGACACATTATCACATAATCAATCAGTTTTAAAATATGAAGTCCGACTCATAATTTATGCAAGTTGTATAATTATACAAACATATTTTCAAGAAATAGATTAAGATTTTTAGAAAAATTATGACGGCATCCCCTTTATACGGGTGACTGCAAGTCGGGATACAGCCGACACAACCAACACAATCATCAATTGCAAAATAACCACAATCCAATAATCCGTCTTGACAATATTACGAAACAGTTATATAAACTCACAATTTAAAACAAGAAATTAAATTATAACATAATTGTTAAAATTTACATTTTTTGCTCAGAATAATCATCATTGCCAAATACCATCGACTCAATTTATTTTTAATATCATTGTCAATGGGGCAAAATTTCGAGGGTACCCTAATTTGAGTTTCCGACTCGAAATTCCGCTCGAAAATATTATGCGAATAAATAATAAATTCACTGAGCTAATTTACAACAGAGTAATGCACTACAACCAATCGAAATTAGGAGCACAGACCCTCCCCCAGACAATTAACACTCAGAATTTTGAATTAGCACACAGCAATTGAAATTTATAGCAAAACAGACTACCATCAGTAATGTCTCGGAGGAATTCACATGGACTTTACACATATCCACACTTGACAACCACACTTACACACATTCCTGCTCACCCATGCATATATATTACTCACACACGCACCCACAACATCCACAACCCATGGCAGAATAGGGGAGACCAAGCAAGTAGAATCGCCACACTAAATGGAATCTCATCAATGGAGACTCCCAATTTAGCACATAAACAGACCACTACCTCAAATATATAGATACATAAGCTCGATGACAACACAGGGGAATAGAGAGGCTCGATTAATGGACCTACAAAGGCCCACATACATACCCAATAATCGATAACAAGTGACCGAGAGGCAGGAAACCGGAGATACACCGAGAGGTTTCTGAGAGAGGAACACGGAAGAGAGAGAGCTAGAATATTCGAGAGACTGATGTTGTGTTGGTTTAAGAAAAACTAGTTAGGGATTTAAGGAGACAACTGATTTGGGGGAAATGAAAAAAATAGCTTTTCTTCAGGATTTACATTTCTAAAATTTTTTACTAAAATAACCCGTAAAATCACAATTAAATACAGAAATGGGTAGAATATTAAATTTTAAAATTTTAAAATGACAAACACAAAATTACAATCACCCACATATTTTTAAAATATTAATCGGGTCAAAAATGAATTAAATATGGATTTTACAAAATTAAATCCATAAAATGGAAAAATAATTCATAAAATCATTTTAAAATCCTTGAAACCCAAAATAATTCACCAAATATTTTTAAAAGTCATATAAACTAATAAAGTTAATAATGAAAAAGATTTCAGGATTTCTGCTAATCCCAAGGATTTTATAAAATTCACAGAAGATAAATATAACACAATTAAATAGGAAATAAATTCCCAAAAATATAATTAAAAATATCCGAGCTTACACATCACATATAAATCATCCATTAAGCCTACAAATACTGTACCACATATACTTCACCTCCTCAACAATTTTATACGCCACATAATTCACATTTAATATTAAATAAATAATTATTATTACTAAAATTTCTAAGGCGTTATACTGGTACTCTCTTCTCTCTCCCTTTTTCATTTTCTTTCAATTTTGAGCTCAAAACCATGTCTAAATTTGAGTTTTAATCATCCTTGTTATTTTATGCTAGCTTAAGGTTTGCGTCAAGTTTTGGTTGAATATATATATATATATATATATATATATATATATATATGCGATTCTGTGTTTATATAAGCATGGGAATTGATGTGCAAGCTTAGTTTGATAGTAATTTAGTGATTTGATGATCTTATAATGTTTATTATGTAATAAAATTGAAGTTTTGTGTTGTTTGGAGTTCGGGTTCGAATTTTGGTACAAACCCTCACTGCCGGTGGATTTTTCCGACGATTGGCCGATCGGTGAGGGTGGGTTGTTGTCTCTATAGTATCTGCAAACGACTTAGAGTGTATGTATGTGCATAATTTTGTTTGCATGTAAGGGTTTCCATATTTTTGAATTTTTCGAATTATTTATATGTATGTAAGAACTTTATAATTTGCTAAATGCTTAACCTTTGTTAATTAGTGATGTGATGATGATTTGATATTAATTAGGTGGTAATTAAGCTGCATGAATAATTTTTCCAGATTTATAAAGATTTAATTCAAATTTTTGTGGATTAATATGATTTATTCGAATTTTTATAATTATAAATGGTAATTAAAAATTAATTTTGATGATATGTGATAAGAGATTGTCAATTTAATATGTAAGTATAATATTTAGAATATGTATGTCAATTTCGAATTTTGATAACAAATATTAATTATGAGATTTTAATGATTTATTAAATACGATTTGGTGATTTTATTGATAGTTGGATAAATTGCTAGTTGATGATATTTGCGTGGTGATTTTGAGTTTAATAGTATATGTAGTGATAAGAGTTATATGTGCGAAGATGAGAGGTTAGTACTAATTCATGTGTATAAGTGGTCGCTACTTATTAAAACAGTGTAAAGTCGGTAATTTAGTGATGTAATTTCATAAATGGTATTTGTTAAGTGTAATTGGTGTATATGATCTCGAGTAAGGATAAGTAATGTGATTGTGACTTGTAAGTGGATTAGAAATCCATTGGTATTGATTTAGTTGTGATTTGAGTCGGTTATGTTCCGACGGAATAGTCTATTTTAAAAAGGAAACTCTGCCCGATTTTCGGTAGAATTTTAAATCGTAAATACTTATAAGTCAAGTAGATTCTATGTGTTATATGGCTAAGTGACATATGTGAATTACATGTTAATGTGCTTATGTGATTTAAGTTATCTGATATGTTATACGTGTTAAGTTTTAAAGCGATATAGGAATCATTGGGTAGAATAGGATTAGACGATTAAGGAAGTATAGTGTTCTAAAGTAGTGATATGGTTTACGAAGGACGTAGGACCTAGCAACAAGGGAAAAGCTAAGGTTGAATATCAGTGACTGAGCTGTTAGCTGTTGCATTCTACCGGAGGCAACTAACTCTGTCTCTTCTTGTGACGCCCCTAGATCCGGGGTCGGAGGCCTAGGCGCTCACGGTCCATTTTTCATTAATAACATACCTGTTCTTGCACATAATATATGAAAAAGCCATCGACCCCACAATAAAACTCACACCGCACACACACACACACAGGTTAGAGTCTCAGAAACGTCATACACTTGATTAAGCAAAAGTAAAAGTTTCAGAGTTATTACAGACCGCATTAAATAGCATTTATGCTACCAGCAACACTTCGATATGAAGCGGAGTTGGCGACTTGAATGTTTGTTACGGTACACTGCTTTGCACAGGTCATACTTATAAATAAAACGTACTAACAAAAGTTGCCAACCAATCCGGCTAATGGGGCCTACCGGTGGAATCTCAACTGCTGCCTCGGGTCTAGTCACCTGCTTTCGGGCAGTATGTCTGGGTCTTGCAATTTCTCTTAGCTGTTGTGTTTGTAAATTTGAAAACAAGCAAGAGTGAGCAACTATAGCTCAGCAAGAAATATTTGTATAAGATAAGCAATATATCGTCACATGTGTTTAGCAGTTATTAAACTCGTTTATATAATTCAGTTATAAAATCACTTGCCATTGTTGATAAATTTCAAAGGTGCACCAGTACGTGCCCTTGTTTTCAAAATAAACTTGCAGTTCTAGATACTGCAGAGAGTCAACATCTTTCTCATCAAAATAGAACACTATTGGCAACTTGGCACATAAGCCTAAGAAGCAGTGTCAGAGCATTTTTCCGAAGTGGAGGAATGGGACTTAAAGAAAACATAAAACCTGACAGGGATTGACGATGATCAGCCGCCACATCCAAGTCCAATAATCCGCGGGTCTTCTCTACCGGTAGAAGGATAAAAACTACATCCGTAACTATCCTCGGGTGAAAACTACATCCGTAATCACCCTCGATGAAAACTACATCTGTAATCATCCTTCGGCAACACCTGGGCCGGAATAATAATTGATGGACCGCCTGGCTCACGGCCGCTTACACATCCCGGGAATCGTTCGTCAACGGTCCCCACACCTGCCAGAGTCCCCTTTTCTTTTTCTTTTAAAACTGGATTTTGAATGAAAACTAAGTAGTTGAGGTCCGACATCAGTCGACCGATTGATTCTTGAAATCGTACAAGAAGCAAAACCTGACCGGGGGGTTTTCGAAAATGTTTTGAGTTCGAAAGAGTTCGAGTTTGAAAGTATTAAGGGTATCTTGGATTAGCTTTTTCTTTAAAATAATGAACAATAATTAATAAATGGTATTTTAAGATTTAATATTAATAATTAATAAAATAATTATTTAAATTAAATAAGCTTTTAATCCAAGATAGGTATTTTTGAGTATTTATGATTACAAAAAAATAATTACTTAAGTATACGATACTTTCCGAATGACCCTTCGGGTTTTCGCAATTTAATTACGATATAATAATATACCGCTCCCCGGTCAATAGTATATATGGACCGCTACGACCTCTATTGCTAGAGTCGTTGTCCGAAGAAAACATTTCATTCTAAGTTCAAGGGGTGCAAACATATATGTACTTATACATCTCAATTTCATCATTACTTCAACAAGCATAAACATTTGATACGATTGAAAACTACAAAGACAACAGTGAAAGTCCTTATATATGTAAGTTTTGAAAAGTAAACTTGCCTTGGTGAGGTTGGGGTGGTCGAGCTTGCGGAGTGGAATGATCTATACATAATCAATAGCCGTTCGTTAGTACCTTAACAATATCTCTTTTAATTGCGAGGTTTTAGGGGGTACAAAATTAACTTAATTACTTCGTCTTATGACTCTCCAGCCCCACCATAGGTTCATGTCATCACTCGGTTACGCTCGTCACTTATTCGACTTAATTTGGTTACCACATCCGAATCATATTCAATCCCCCTAAAACCACACTCCACTTACGACTTTTCACTTGCGCGAATTTTACTCTAACATTTTTATAAAATTGAAAAATACATATTTTAATCCAATTCTTTGTGGGTATCCTTCACCACTGCATTTACTAGCTCCTCTAATTTTTCCATGATCCTACATAAATTTTTAGGGGTTTAAACAAGGTTCACAAGTGGACCATTTAGTGCAGTTCGGATTCCAGAAACAAATTTCACTTCTCAGGCCATAACTCAAAATCTATACATCACCTAGTCATGAACCTTATATTTCCGGAAACTACATTCAAATACCTTTCCAACAATATATATTAGGACTTCAGGGGACAAGATTTCTGGGTTCAAAACCCTCCTACAAGATAGTACAAGTTCCCAGAAAATTTACACAGCATGCTTTTTCCATTTAACCATTCAAGAATCCCATATAAACATCACAACCATCATCTAAACCACCAAGATCATACTCTATAGCATACATGGAGTTACATATACTAACCACAAGCTTAAAATCACAACCACAACATTTAAACTCAAGATCTACATCATCCATAACTTATATGTCCAAGATTCACACTAACATCCATGGATCTAACATTAAACACCATAAATAATACATGGCCAAGAGGGGTTAGGGTTTTATACCTTCTTGAGTATCTAGGAGCCTTGGGTATGCCTTAAAAGTCTCAAGAACACCTTGGATGAGCTCCTACAATCCTTACAACTCAAGATCTAAATGAAAACTAAACATTGTTACTATTCAACAAAACTTCAACAATTTATAACTTGGAAACTAATGGATGAAAGGGGTTGGAATTCATAGCATACCTTTCTTATATGGTGTAGAGTACCTAGGATTTTTGCCTTGAATTAAGAGTGATGAGAAGTGGAAGAAAAGAATTCTTCTTCCCTTTTTTTTTTGTATTTGGCCGAGAGCAACAAGAGCTTGGGGGGGGGGGGAGAGTTTTTGTTTTGTTTTTTGGTGTTGGTTGAATAAAGTAAGGTGTGTTGGGTGATATGTATTAGTGTATGTATATGTATCACATGTTGCAAGTCTAGTGCCTAGGCCATACCTCCTTGTCTCCTTGGACAATGCACCTTAACTAGTCACTATTCCTCTTGTTATCTTTGTATTACTAGTTTGCTTTTCTAACTACCTAGTTGCATGGGACTTGCATGCAATACCTTTCCTTGTATCATTATTCTTCCACCAATGCTTGCCACTTAATCTTTAATTCGTATCTTAATTAATTTCTCGTAATAATTTTTTGTCGCGTAGAGATTTCCCTTGTAATTCCTTAAGTACTTAATTGTGTAAATTCCTCAAATATCCATAACTCCTCGTCATAATTCCTAATAAATCTTTTAATACTCCAATAACTCTCAAGTCCCAAGTTTTATAATTCTTACTAAAAATAAGACTCCTGCCTTCAACAACCTTCCCTTTATCTTACATGGTGAATGTCACAACATAATTTCTCAGATAATTCAATTCCACTAAACAACATGGATGACTCGAAAGGTTCCAAATTCACAATGTCATATGATATTATATAAAAGAAAATATTACAAAAATTAGGGTTCTTACAGCCTCCCCTCCTTAAAAGGATTCCGTCCCGGAATCAGGTTGAAAACAGTTGGGGGTGCTTTTCACGCATCGTGCTCTCTAGTTCCCATGTTGATTCTTCGACATTCTGGTTCCTCCACAAAACTCTCACTAGTTTGACAACCTTGTTCCTCAGCACCTTCTTTTCTATCCATGATTTCTACGGGTTGCTCCACATAGGTCAAGTCTGGTCGCAAATCCACTTGGTCATATTCTATCACGTGCCGAAAGTCGGTATGGTAGGGTCGTAGCATGGACACATGGAACACATTATGTACTTGCTGCAAGCTTGGGGGTAAAGCCAATTCATAGGCTAACTTTCCAACTCGTCTCAAAATCTCAAAAGGTCCAATAAATCTCGGGCTTAGCTTCCCCTTCCTACCTCATATTCTTTGTCCTTGCGGGTCTGGTCCGCATACTTCTTCTGTCTGTCTTGGGCCGCTACCAGCCGTCCTCTTATGAGTTCGATAGTTTCTCTTGTCTGTTGGACCAGTTCAGGCCCTAAAATCTTCTGCTCTCCAACTTCTTCCCAACATAAGGGAGACCGACATCTTCGTCCGTATAAAGCTTCATATGGGGGCATTCCTATACTCGCATGGTAACTGCTGTTGTAGGAAAATTCGATCAACGGCAAGTGGTCGTCCCAACTTCCCTTAAAATCTATGGCACATACTCTCAACATGTCCTCAATGGTCTGGATGGTCCTCTCACTCTTTCCGTCGGATTGGGGGTGGTATGCAGTACTCATGTTTAACTTGGTCCCCACACAATCCTGAAAACCCCTCCAGAACCTGGAGTTGAACCTTGGGTCTCTATCAGATACAATGCTCACAGGAACCCCATGCCTTACCACGATCTCCTTTAAGTAAATATCCACTAGCTTATCGACAGTGTATCTCTCGTTGATTGGAAGAAAATGTGCTGACTTGGTCAATCTATTGATAATTAAATGGCATCATGATTAGTCTTGGTCCTTGGTAGTCCGACCACAAAGTCCATCGCAATATGCTCCCACTTCCACTCGGGTATCTCTAAGGGTTGCAACAATCCACTGGGCCTTTGGTGTTCAGCCTTTACTCTTTGACATGTCAAGCATTTACTTACCCACTCTGCCACGTCCTTCTTCATATTTGGCCACCAATAGTATTCTCTCAGATCTCTATACATCTTAGTGCCTCCAGGGTGAATTGAGTACCTTGAACTATGAGCCTCTTGCAGAATCTCGTCTTTTAATTCCTGAACGTTCGGGATCCATATCCTAGATGCGTACCTCATAACTCCATTCCCGTCCTTTTCACACTTAATTTCCTCGCCAGTCAAAATTTTCTCCATCGAATTCTTTCCTTCTTCTATCTTCTTTTCCTGGCATAACTTAATCTTTTCCAATAGCGGTGGTTGGACTCTTATTTCCCTTAGACTCTCTTGTCCAATTTCTGGTAACCTCACTTCAATCTTCAGTTTCTCAAGGTCATTGATCAACTCGTCCACTGACGTTATCATCTTGAGTTTCTCCTTTCGACTAAGTGCATCGGCCACCACGTTGGCCTTCCCTGGGTGATAATGAATCTCACAATCATAATCTTTGATTAGCTCCAGCCATCTCCTCTGCCTCATGTTTAACTCTTTCTGAGTGAATATGTACTTTAAGCTCTTGTGATCCGTGTAGATTTCACACTTTTCTCCGTAAAGATAATGTCTCCAGATCTTCAAAGCGAAAACTATCGTCGCTAATTCCAAATCATGGGTGGGGTATCTTACCTCGTACTCCTTAAGTTGTCTGGACGCATACGCAATCACTTTACCGTGCTGCATAAGCACACACCCTAAACCTTTATGGGATGCGTCGCTATAAATCTCGAAATCTCCCTTATCGTCAGGTAGGGCTTGTACTAGTGCTGTCACCAACCTCTTTTTCAACTCTTGGAAGCTCTCTTCGCATTTTTCAGTCCACACAAACTTCTCGGTCTTGCGAGTTAGTCGGGTCAAAGGGGCTGCTATCTTGGCAAAGTCTTGGACAAACCTTCTATAGTAGCCAGCCAATCCTATAAAACTTCTCACATCTGTCGGAGTGGTTGGTCTCTCCCAATTTGATACAACCTCTATTTTGGCTGGGTCCACTAGAATGCCTTGTTCACTAATCACATGCCCTAAAAACTGAACTTCCTTCAACCAAAATTCACACTTCGAGAACTTAGCGTACAACTTTTCTTCTCTCAATGCTCCCAATACAATCCGCAAGTGTTCTGCATGTTCCTCTTTCGTCTTGGAATAAATCAAGATGTCATCGATGAAGACTATAACACACTTGTCCAAGTACTTCTTGAAGACTCGATTCATTAAGTCCATGAAAGCTGCGGGGGCATTCGTTAGCCCAAACGACATCACTAGAAACTCTTAGTGTCCGTACCGGGTGCGAAAGGCCGTCTTTGGTATATCTTCTGGTTTAATTCTTAACTGGTGGTACCCGGTCCTCAAATCAATTTTAGAAAAATAAACTACGTCCTTTAGTTGATCAAACAGGTCATCTATCCTGGGTAAGGGATATTTATTCTTTATAGTCACTGTTGTGACCAAAATCTCGCATGGGTTAGATTTAGGCCTACTAGAGGATTAGGGTTCAGATCCATGAAGAGAATGAGTAATATGTCAGGTTTCCGGAGGCCTACGGTAGCCCTAGGGGTTACCATGTACACTGCAGCACGGGAACGCATGACTAAGGGTCTCAAGGTATCCCCTCGAGGATAACCTATAACTATTATCAGTCATCCAGTGGAGCTTCCAAAGTAGCTTCCGTGGTAGGGGTTACCGGAGGGGGTACCGGAGCCAGGCTACCGGGCGGTACCCCCAGCTTCCGCCGGAAGCCTGATTAGGCTGCCAATACAGATTAGGCACGCCTCCTATTTTTTAGGAACACGTTTATATCATCTAAAAACACTCTCAAACAGATAAACATTAAGTTATTTGAGGATATATGTCATATATACTTGATAAATGATACAAAATCATGATAAATACAAGAGATAATCATTCTATGTTACCTAAACTGCTTGGTAACCTGATTATACACATCATACTCAATTATTATCAGAAATAACAGTCATTATCCCACTTGAGAGAGGATAACTCATCATAAACAAACGATCATATCCTTCAAGAACTACATTCGGGCTTGATCCATAATAAATAGTGGTATGTAGGCAGTTTACGGGATCTTCTTCGACACTTACACTCCTTGAGTAGCTAGAGCACGTGCACTCTTGTGTGACATAGTCAAATTAGGGTTCTTGGCTGGCCAACATTTGGTCCTTGAGCTCTCATCCCGTAGATTCAGTCCGATCCTTCCGAGGAACCACATCCCGTGTTCTTCGGTAACCCTAGTCGTGAGCCTTCCCGGGCGGCTAGCTATTGATCTTCAACCACGAGCCTTTCTGGGTGGTTGGACAATTCCTTGTTAACTGGCGCTATTCCAGCACGAGGCCTCATAATCTGTTGTGCTAAATTCCTCCCACAACAATTGGCGCCCGAAGGAGGGGCCTCAAAAATCGTCATTTAGAGGAGATATGGCGAGTGACAATTATGAAAGTGATAAGACACCGTCTCAGGATGGTAATGGACGAAACAAAGGTGGTGATGATGTTAGTAACAAGGACATCATGGACTATCTGAAAATGATGAATGAAAGAGTCAACAACTTGGAAAAAGGTTCCGAGAAAATGAAAAAATGGCAAAGAAAGTGCAAGTCGAAGTCAAAAAAGAAGAACGTGACTCCGACAAGGCTGAATTTCGAGTCTGAGGATAATATTGAAGACAACACTGATCATGTCCCATCTGAAGAAGATGCAGAAGAGCCTGTGGAAGAAGAATATGAGGGCGACCAATCTGACGTTCCGGAAGGCCAGGATACCGTAGGCTTACCCACCAGAAACCTAAGTGTTTTTGATCGAGTTGGCAAAAGACTGACCAAAAAAGACCTTCGTCACAAGTTGAGTCATACTGGAAACAAAGATCGAAGGAACGGAAATGGGGGTTCCATAACTCAGGGTTCCCGAGAACGCCGAGAGAGGTCCCACTCGGTACCCCCAAGAAGTACTTCCAGGAGGTCCAGATCTGATGGCAGAAGGAGTTATAGGCAAAGCAGTCACTCTTCTTGGCATAGAAACAGGAAATCCCGCTCTACCGGAGTCCCAACCGGAGGGGGTACCGATCAGGATTCCGGCTCCCATCAAAGTTCAGTCCCTAGAAAAAGCAAGACAGCCAATGAAGATGATGACTCTGGAAGTGATATGCTTTCGGATGGTGAAAATGGACAGTTCAGGATGTCTGACTGGAAAAAGGCCTTGGAAAAGATCAAGGAGGAGAAAAAGTTTAAGTCCGGTATCACTGCCGGTTCCCCATTTTCTGTAAAAGTGAAAAAGGCAGCCTTGCCAAGGTTCTTCAAAATGAATATTGACCTGAAATTCAATGGAAACTCAGATCCAGTTGAATACTTGAGCCGTTTTAATACGGAAATGGATGTCTACCAAGTGGAGGACTTAGCAAGGTGTAGGCTACGGGCATCCACACTGAGTGGGAATGCCCACCAATGGTTCAAAAGGTTAGTCGAAGGGTCTATCAAATCCTGGAGGAAGATGGGAGACCAGTTTATCTCTCAATTCAGGGCAACCGTGGCCTATGCCCCACCGGTGAATACTCTGGCTAATATCAAGCAAGAACCCCATGAATCTTTAAGACAATACTTCAAAAGATTTAATGAACAAGTGCCAAAAGTGAAGAAGGCCTCTGATGAAACTCAGAAGAATTTCCTGATAGCCGGGGTTAGGCCTGGAACCGAGTTTTGGAAGGAATTGCAAACTGAGGAGCCCGGAACCCTGGCGGAATTCTACCAAAAAGCAGAACGCCACAAAGTGATTGAGGAATCCATGGCAAAACTGTCCAAAGATTCCAATTCCCGAGGTTGGAGCAGGAACAAAAGAAATCGTTCTTACAGCCCTAAAAGGGATTCAAATAAGAGGGCTTCCGGGAGTGGTACTGCCGGTATGGGAGCCCCCCGGTATGATGACAAGACTGCCCCTATTGCTGTTAATGCAACTAAGGATAGAGTTTCTGCCAAGGATAGACTCACTCCAAAGGTAAATTTTCAGAAATACTCAGAGTATACTCCTTTGACTTTCCCAATTAGTCATATTCTCGAAGTGAATGAGAAGAATGGGCTATTCCGGAGGCCCTACCGGGCAGGCCCCCAGGAGTGAAAGATCAGGGAAAGTACTGTGCATTCCATGAAGTGAATGGTCACGAGACTGCTGATTGCAGGCACTTGAAAGATCAAATTGAAGAATTGATTAGAGGTGGATACCTGACTGAATTTGTAGCCCAAGAGGCTAAGAAGTATAAAGAAGGTAGAGATAACAAGGACAAGGCTCCTGGAAACCAAGAAATGACTACCCGAGCTAATAGCATCCATACCATCTTTGGCGGCCCTTATTTTGGGGGTGCCAGTCGGAATGCCAGAGATAGGTATGCCCGGGAAGCCAGGGGCAAACCCCTAACTAATGTGTTCCACCTTGCAGAAAGGCCCCCTAAGCTGTTCAAAGGGGAAACCGTTGATATTTCCTTTACCGAGGAGGATGCCAAGTGGGTTCACCACCCTCATAATGATGCTTTGGTGGTAACCGTGAGTATTGGTGGAATGAATGTGCACAGAGTGTTGGTTGATAATGGAAGCTCAGTAAATATCTTGGCATATACCACATTCCAGAAATTGGGACTTTTGGACAAAGAGTTACTGCCTACCAATAATGAGCTATATGGGTTTACCGGCAACCCTGTCAAAATTATGGGAAAGATCAAATTGCCCCTGACATTGGGTATGGATCCCTGCAAGGCTACCCAAATGGCAGAATTCATGGTGGTAGATGAAGACATTTCCCACAATGCAATTCTCGGTAGACCAATATTGAAGGATATGAGGGTGGTAACCTCAATATACCACTTTTCAATGAAGTTTCCTACACCAAATGGCATTGGGTGTGTGAAAGGATGTCAACATGAGTCAAGGGAATGCTATAACAGAGATGTGCAGGCTGCCGAGAAGACAGATAAATCTATTCATGTTGAAGAAAAGACTGATGGGGAAGCCCTAATGAGAAGCCATGGGCTTGAGCTACAAAAGTTTGGAAAAGCATCGTGCAGTGCCATCATGATAGTGGAATTACCAGAGGAACCTACTGAAGAGGTTCCCGTTTTTCGGGGGGTAATACCACCACAAAGCTTGTTGTTGGAAGCTGCCAAGAAAAATGATGAAATTCAAAACATTTCATTGGAAGGCATAGTAAGAAATGCCTCAGATGATGATCTAGGCGAAGCAATGCTAGAGAATGAGAACCAGGGAGCGGAGAAAGGACTCCCGGTTGAGATTGACATTGATCCCAGGATGCCCGGTACCCTGGAAAAGGCAGGGGCTGCCGAAGATACTATCCCCATACTAGTGGATGCTGGAGATCCTGGTAAAATCTTGAAAATTGGACAACAGCTAGATGAAAAGACAAGAGAAAGGTTGACTGCTTTCCCTAAAAGCAACCTTGATGTGTTTGCATGGTGTCATTCTGACATGGTGGGGATCGACCCGAAAGTCATGTGCCACCACTTGAACATTGACATTGAGAGAAGGGGTATCCGGCAGAAAAGAAGGCCTGTCAGTGGTGAAAGGGCTATCGCCCTCCAGGAAGAGGTAGACCGGTTATTGAAGGCTGGTTTGATCAAAGAATCTTCTACCCAACATGGCTAGCAAACCCGGTACTGGTCCGGAAGCCCAATGGGAAATGGAGGACATGTGTTGACTTTACTGATCTGAATAAGGCATGCCCTAAGGATAGCTTCCCGCTACCCAGAATTGATCAACTGGTGGATGCCAAGGCAGGCCATGCTTTGCTAAGTTTCATGGATGCCTACTCCGGATATAACCAGATACCGATGCATGAACCAGACCAGAAGCATACCAGCTTCATAACCGATAGGGGACTGTACTGTTATGTGGGGATGCCGTTTGGGCTATTGAATGCCGGGGCAACCTACCAAAGGCTGGTAAACATGATGTTTAAAGAACAGATTGGTAAGACTATGGAAGTCTATGTTGACGATATGTTGGTCAAATCAAAGGTGGTAGCCGACCATGTGTTGCACCTATCTGAGATGTTTGATATCCTAAGGAAGTACCGGATGAAGTTGAACCCTCAAAAGTGTGTTTTTGGTGTGGAGTCTGGAAACTTTCTTGGATTCATTGTGAACCACAGAGGGATTGAGGCAAACCCTGCCAAAATCAAAGCATTGCTGGAACTGAGGTCCCCAAGGAATGTAAAAGAAGTCCAAGGGCTTACCGGAAGGGTAGCAGCCCTAAATAGATTCGTATCTCGGTCTTCCGACAAGTGCAAGGAGTTTTTCAAGGCTATCAAGAAGGGTCAAAACTTTGAATGGACCCCGGAATGTGAGGAAGCCTTTAAGAAACTAAAAGAACAGTTGGGAAGCCCACCATTGCTCTCCAAACCCTTGGAAGGTGAGGTACTCATTTTGTATTTAGCTGTTTCTGAATACTCTATAAGTGCTGTGTTGATCCGGGAGGAAGAACAAGTACAATACCCGGTATATTATGTGAGCAAAAGGCTGTTGGATGCGGAAACCCGGTATCCCAGCATGGAAAAGCTAGCATATGCTCTAATATTGGCTTCCAGGAAGCTAAGGCCTTACTTTCAGGCCCATAAAGTTGAAGTTAGAACATCCTACCCGCTAAGGCAAGTGATGCACAAGACGGAAGCCTCCGGTAGAATGATGAAATGGGCTGTCGAGCTAGGACAGTTTGAAATAGATTACAAGCCCCGAACTGCTATCAAAGGCCAAGCGCTGGCCGATTTCTTACTGGAGTTTCCTCCTGATTTTGAGGTTACCGGAGAAGATTGTACCCCGGTATCCCCAGTTACCGAAGGGGATGCCGAAAGCCCCCAATTATGGTGGAACCTGTATGTTGATGGAGCAGTAAACAATAATGGGGGAGGTGCAGGAATAGAGTTGGTAAGCCCATAGGGGCACCGAATTCAGAGTGCCATACACTTTGGCTTCAAGGCTACCAAAAATGATGCAGAGTATGAGGCCCTGATTGCTGGCTTGAAACTGGCTCTGGAAATGAAGGTAGAATACCTAAATGTGTTTAGTGACTCCATGCTGATTGTGTGGCAAATTAAAGGAAGCTTCTAGAGTCGAGGCCCCCGCACTGAACTCTACATGAGGTATGCCCAAGAACTTATCAGTAGGTTCAAATTGTTAAATCTAAATCAAATCCCAAGGGTGGAAAATACCAATGCTGATGCCCTTGCCAAGTTGGGATCCCAAAAAGAAGCTGTTCTGTTAGGGGTGATACCCCTTGAAGTGCAACTCCAACCAAGTATCCATCGAGAGGAGACTATGGAAATAGAATCTTCAATGGAAAGCCAATGGACAACCCCAATACGTGAGTATATCACCAAGGGGACACTTCCGGAAGACAAAGATGAAGCTCGGAAACTCAAATATAAGGCTGCCCGTTATGTGATCTATGATGGCATCCTATACAAGAGGGGTTTTAATCAACCTCTACTTAAATGCATATCTGGAAATGAATGTGAATACATCCTAAGGGAAATTCATGAAGGCATTTGTGGAAACCACTCGGGGGGTACCTCCCTGGCCCACAAAATGCTACGGCAAGGGTACTACTGGCCTACCATGAAAACTGATGCTTATGACTTTGCTAAAGCTTGTGATCAGTGTCAAAGGTTTGCTAACTTCAATAGCAACCCAGCTGTGGAATTAAGGCCCATTGGAAGCCCCTGGCCCTTTGCAATATGGGGAATTGATCTGATTGGGGAGCTTCCTAAAGGCAGAGGTGGTGTGAACCCCTGGCTACCATCACTGCCGGCAAGCTGAAGGAATTTGTCAAAAGAGCCATTATATGTAGATACGGGGTACTGTACAAACTGATTTCAGATAATGGCAAGCAATTTGATAGTAAAGAAATGAGAAGTCTATGTGAAGACTTGGAAATAAAGAAAGATTTCTCAGCCGTTTGCCATCCCCAGAGCAACGGACAGACAGAGGCTGTGAACAAAATCATCAAGCACACTCTGAAAGCTAAGTTGGAAGACAAAAAGGGAAACTGGCCTGAGGAACTTCCAATGGTCTTATGGTCTTACAACACTACTCCAAGGTCCACTACCGAGAGTCTCCCTTTGTTCTAACCTATGGCTGTGAAGCTATGGTCCCAGTGGAAGTCGGGACAGGGTCCTACCAGAGGGACAATTTCAGTCAAGAGTCAAATGAAATAAATCAGAGGTTGGCCCTAGATATGGTAGAAGAAACCCGGGCTACCGCCCAGCTGAAACTTGCGGCTTATCCGCAGAGGACCCGCAAATACTACAACAACAAGGTACGCCCTCGACCCCTCAAGGTCGGCGACCTAGTACTGAGAAGAATGATGCCCAATATGCGGGTTCCCGGGCACGGAGCCTTTGGAGCAAATTGGGAAGGGCCTTACAAAATAAAGTCTATCTTTTGGGAAGGCACTTACCACCTTGAAGACATGGATGGGAACACTATTCCCCGTGCTTGGAATGCCGAGCACCTAAAAAAGTACTATCAGTAAGACTCTTTCCAGAACAAACGTAGGCCTCTTTCAGGCTTAGGATGAATAAAAGGCAACCTACTAGTTGTGGTTGCGTCATTTCCCTTTCAGTTCTTAGGATTTCATGATTTTCAATAGATGCCCGGGGGGTAGTGGATACACACCCCGTCTGGATGAAATTTGATGTAATCGCACTCTTTGATTTTCAGTAAAAGTAGAAGTTGATTGTTTCCTTTTACATGTACCACTTATAAATATTTTCAGAAAGATATGTAAGACCAACGAGCATAGTTCTACATGGCAGCTAGGCTACCATCCAGAACTAGGGGGTAGTAGTGGATACACCTCTCAGCTTAACAGGTTGAAATTATTAGAATTTTAAAATCTTCAACACCAGACATGTATGGAACCTTGAGTGGTTCACATGGCTTACTTGGTTACCAGGGCATGTATGGAACCCTGTTCGGCATACATGGTTCCCTTCATTACTTGGGCTTGTGTGGTACCCTGATTGGCACACTTGGATCCCTTCAACACCAGACATGTATGGAACCTTGAGTGGTTCACATGGCTTACTTGGTTACCAGGGCATGTATGGAACCCTATTCGGCATACATGGTTCCCTTCATTACTTGGGCTTGTGTGGTACCCTAATTGGCACACTTGGATCCCTTCAACACCAGACATGTATGGAACCTTGTGTTGGGACAATCAGATCTTGGCACTGCGATTTTTGATACAATACATTAACGAGTACGAATAGAAAAGTCACCTTGTTAACGGTTGATTCCACGCTCTTCTATTGTATTCCCAAATTCCCTTGAGCGAAGTGTGGCCTTCGTCTTCTCAAGTTATCCTCTCTTCTTGCTCCTTGGTGGCTACAATATTTTTTCGACCAGCCCCCAGCAAGAAGAGAATAGGAATATATATAGGCTACAATAGGGATCATGGACAATTAGGTTGGGCCTTCTAATTACATCTTGAGCCTAGCCCAATGTAATTAAATATTAATTCAATCCACTAAAGAATTAATATTTGCACTACCTTTCCTAATACCGTAATTTAATTAATTAATTCGGTTCCAATATTATTTGCTTATTAAATTCCCCATGTTTAAAATATCGCATGTCCATTAATTAAATAAATTACTGATAATTCATTTAATTAATATCTTTTATCCTTGATCATCCACTCAACCTTTATTTAATTATGCCGGAATAAATCCACCTGCAGGGTTTCACATAATTAAATCTTTTTGAGCTTTCAAGGGGACATCATTAACCCGAATATTATCAGGATATGGATTCCTTCAATAAATAATATTCACCATATATATTATTCCATCACCCAAAATATAATGATATAATTCACAAGAATTATTTCATATATAAATCAAAGCATGTAAATAATATATACGTGTCAATTATTATTTCCGGATTAAGAACCTAAGCATTAATAATAACATAGAATCTTAGTTCACCTTCTTAATCAGTATTAGGGAACAATTCTAAATTTGATCCTGTTCAATATACACAAAGTATACTAGTATTATTTATTAGTCAATATAAACTAATCTAAATAATACTACAGCCATTCCAGTGGTTTGTCTAACTCCACCTGTGCTGTGAACCTTATTATATTATATAAACCGTATTTAATAATCTAATATTCTGTATCCCATTTGATACTAGATTATTCACAATATATATATAATATTTAGACAACATGTAAACATTTAAATGATTCTCAATTAAACCGGCCAGAAATAAATGTAAATACTTCAAATAAATATTTTCAGTATACACCAACAATCTCCCACTTATACTCAAAATATTCTATGAGTATATCAGTGTTTATTTAATCCACTATTACACAAAAAACTATGTTTCCATCCATCTGACTCCTATCGCTTCCACATGCCTGTCAAAAAATTTGGCTGGCAGGCTCTTTGTGAAAGGATCTGCCCGGTTGTCTTCTGATGATATGTGAGCCACAACTATATCTCCTCGCTTTACGATTCCTCGTATGAGATGATACTTACGTTCAATATGTTTAGCTGCTTTGTGATCTCGCGGTTCCTTCGAATTTGCCACAGCACCAGTGTTATCACAATACACTGTCAAGCTCCTAGGCAAATTAGGTACCACATCCAAGTCCAAAAGGAAGTTCCTGAACCATACAGCCTCCTTTGCAGCCTCAGAGGCCGCCACGTACTCGGCTTCCATGGTAGAGTCTGCAATGCATTTCTGCTTTACACTCCTCCATATAACAGCTCCACCTCCCAAAGTAAAAACATATCCCGAGGTCGATTTCCTCTTATCCCTATCTGATTGGAAATCTGAATCAGTATATCCCAAAGGAAATAGATCCGAGGCCTTGTAAATTAACATATACTCCTTAGTCCTTCTCAGGTACTTGAGTATAGTTTTTACTGCACTCCAATGTTCCTGACCGGGGTTCGACTGATATCTACTAACCATGCCTACAGCAAAGCAGATGTCAGGCCTCGTACATAACATAGCATACATTAAGCTTCCATATGCCGAAGCATAAGGAACTGCTTTCATGCTCTCTATATCCTTAGGTGTCGAAGGACACTGCTCCTTGGATAGAGCCACTCCATGCTTAAAAGGTAGAAAACCTTTATTAGAGTTCTGCATGTTAAAACGAGCTAATACTTCATCAATGTAGGGCTCTTGAGATAAAGCCAACATCCTTTTCTTGCGATCCCTTATTACTTTGATCCCAAGGATGTATGCTGCTTCACCTAAGTCCTTCATTTCAAATTGTTTGAACAACCATGCCTTTACTGATGACAACATCTTAACATTGTTTCCAATGAGTAAAATGTCATCAACATACAGTACTAGAAAAACCACTGCATTACCCTCACTTCTCTTATACACACATGATTCGCTTGGACTTTGATCAAATCCATATGATTGGACTGCCTGATCAAAACGAATATTCCAGTCCCTAGAAGCTTGTTTTAGTCCATAAAGAGACCTCTTAAGCTTACAAACAAGATGCTCTTGGCCTTCCTTAATGAACCCTTTTGGTTGTTGCATATAGATGGTTTCCTCAAGACTTCCATTAAGGAAAGCTGTCTTGACATCCATTTGCCAAATCTCATAATCGAGATGAGCTGCTATAGATAAAAGAATCTGGATCGACTTAAGCATAACAACTGGCGAAAAGGTTTCCTCATAATCGATCCCTTCTTTCTGAGTATACCCTTTCGCAACAAGTCATGCTTTCCAGGCTTTCACCTTTTTGTCAGATCCTCTTTTCTTCTTGTAGATCCACATACATCCAATGGGTTTTACACCTTTGGGTGGTTCCACGAGCTCCCAAACTTGATTAGAATACATAGATTCCATCTCAGATTCCATTGCCTTTTGCCAAAGATCTACATCTTTATCTAGAATTGCTTCTTCGTATGTCCTGGGATCCACATCATGTTCACCAGAGACCAAGTCCGAGGACTCTCCCAAAAACATGAATCTATCAGGTTGTTGAACAACCCTCCCACTACGACGAAGCACCGGTGTGGTATTAGTGACAGGTTGTGCATTTTCTTGTGGTTGATCTACTTGTACTATTGGCACTTGGGGATTATCTGTCCCTCCCACTAGTTCCTCTAAAACGATACTACTCATGGGTTTGTGTTTCATTATATAGTCTTCTTCTAAGAATCTAGCATTGGTGCTAACAATGATATCTCGATCCCTAGGACTATAAAATGAATAACCTTTCATTCCCATGGGATAGCCTACAAACAGCCTTACTTCTGTACGAGATTCTAACTTGGTCGCGTTCTTGTTCAGCATATGTGCTGGACAACCCCAAATCCGAATATGTCTTAGACTTGGTTTGCTACCAGTCCACAATTCTATTGGAGTCTTGGGAACCGACTTAGAAGGTACCAAGTTCAGATGGTAAGCCGCTGTTTCTATAGCATATCCCCAGAACGACTTGGGTAAATCTGAATAACTCATCATCGATCTAACACTCTCTAAAAGAGTCCGATTCCTTCTCTCTGCTACACCATTCTGCTGAGGTGTGCCAGGTGCAGACAACTGGGATGCAATCCCATTTTCTGATAAATATTCCCTAAATTCTCCAAGCAAGTATTCGCCACCACGATCTGATCGTAGTGACTTGATACATTTTCCAAGATGTCGCTTCTCCGCACTTGCTTTGTACTCTTTGAATTTTTCAAAGCACTCAGACTTACGGCGCAACAAATAAATGTACCCATATCTAGAATAATCATCAATGAAAGTGACAAAATACTCATAACCTCCTCTTGCTTGGATACTCATAGGTCCACATAAATCAGTATGAACCAATTCTAACACTTCTTTAGCTCTATTCCCCTTTGCTTTAAAAGGCCTATTAGTCATCTTACCTTCCAAGCAGGATTCGCAAACTGGAAATGGCTCCACTGCCAACGAGCCTAATGGCCCATCTACTACCAGTCTTTGAATCCTCCTCAAGTTAATATGACCTAATCTTAAGTGCCAAAGATATGTTTGGTTCAATTCAGAAGGTTTCTTTCTTTTATTTGAGCTAGAAAGAATGTTATTAGTTTCCTTATGTTGCAGCATTGGTTGGATAGGATTAATAATATATAAATTGTCTTGCAATGTACCAGAACATATAACTCGTTTATTCATCATAATAGAAACATTACGATCCAAACAAACATTGTAACCATCCATGGCAAGTTTAGAAACCGAAATTAAATTCCTTCTAAACGAAGGTACATAAAGACAATTGTTCAAAACCAAAATCCTATCATCGCCAAAAGACAATGTAATTATTCCAACTGCAACTACTGCTACTTTCGTAGCATCTCCCATGAACACATATATCTCGCCATCTCTAAGCATTCTGGATTGCTGGAACCCCTGCATAGAGTTACAAACATGGTCAGTGGCTCCTGTATCTACACACCAAGTGCTCGTAGATATAGCCGCTATATATGTTTCTGTAACTAGAGAAAGAGACATACCAGTATTGTTTGTCTTCTTAGGAAGAGGACAATCCTATTTCCAGTGACCTGACTGCTTGCACCTGAAGCACTTGCCCTTAGGCTTTTTCACACCACCTTGAACTCCCACTGCATTAGCAATCTTTCCAGCTTTCTGTGTCTGAGTCTTTTTCTTCTTCTTACCTTTCGGTTTAGATGAAGAAGCTTTCTCGGCCACATTCACTTGAACATTCTGCTTAAAGAGTCCTTCAGCTGCCTGAAGTTCTGTCAGAAGTTCCGCGAGACTATACATCCTTTTGTTCATGGTGTAATTCAAGCGGAACTGCTCAAAACTTTTGGGCAAGCTCATAAGGATGATATCGATCTGGGTTTCCCCATCAATATCAGCACCAAGGATCTCCATCTCATTAAGATGAGACATCATTCTGAGAACATGATCCCTTACAGGTGTTCCTTCAACCATCTGAGTGTTCATTAAAGCCTTCATTGCTACTTGCCTAGCAGCCCTATTCTGTTCTCCAAAAAGTTCCTTGAGATTAAAGAGCATATCTGAAGCAGTGGGCATAGCCTGATGCTGATGCTGCAAAACACCCGACATTGCTACCAGAATGTAACATCGCGACATCTCATCAGCCTTAATCCACCGCTTATAATACTCCTTCTCACTTTCAGGAGCATCTTCAGCAGGCTGGTCTGGCTTGGGTTCATAAGTACAAAATTTGTACTCCTCAGCAGTCAACACTATGTCCAAATTACGTTTCCATTCAATATAGTTCGGTCCAGTAAGTTTGTTATCCTTAAGTATGGTGAATAGTGCATTAAAGCCCATAGTGATCTAATCCTGAGAATCATACATGTAACACATAATCAGATAGTTGCATAAATCTTAAATCCTATTGGTTTCCTCTAACAATTAATTAAAATTAATGCACTAATATTTAAACACCATAAGTATCTGGTACGCCACGATGGATGACATATATACCACTTAAATTCGTTTAAATATTACTTCGGTCCTATTACTAAATAATACGCCACGTTAGGGTGGACTATATATTATTTTTCATAGCTAAGTGTATACCATTATTAAATCTTAAATTAATAAAAAGACTGGGTACCACCATTAAATATTTCAAATCAATAATCGATAATAGGATAATTCCCAGATCGGGGGGAGCATTGTCAAGAGGCATCACTTAAGACCCCTTTCTAGACAGAATCATCCTTTCTCTCAATATCAAAATCTATATTCAATCAGTGGTACCCTTCTAATTAATTGAATTCTATGAAACTTGGTACGCCACGATGGGTGGCATGTATACCTTTCAATATTCGTAATTAATTTAGGAAGTTTGTTCTAGTAATATCCATAACACTACCTGACACCATAAATCATACGCCACGATGGGTGACATGTATATAATTTATATTCGTCTCGGTGTTAAATTACATACAAACAATAATGGAGACCATGGGATTTAATTCCTAATTAATTCCCTCACCCACTTAGAATTTTTTTATTTAAAATTGAGGAATTTTATCTAGATGCATCGCCCTATGTTATTATTTCGAGGTCTACATGTTATAAAAATAACAATACAAAGAACACATAACATAGTAGCATGCATCATAAAATTAAAGCAATAAATAAAATTAATGTCCATGTCGTCCTAATTATGTTAAACATGCAATTAAAATTACACACATAATTAACAACACACATAATAATTATTTAAAGCAATAATTAAAAAATTAAATAGCGGAATTAAAATTAAAAAACATAATTTAAATCCACTATTATGGCCCCTTAAAAAAAATAAATTTCCAGCCCTGTTCTGCTGAAAAAATCATTTTTCTGCCAAAACCTTGCTGTTGCGCATCCATAGCCTGTGTTACAGCCCTGGAAAGTCTTGTCGCGCATGACGCACATGCGTTACAGGTCCTGGAAGCCCTGTTGCGCATGTGCAACATGTGTTACACCCCTGGTACCTATTGTAACGCAGGACAGACCTGCGTTACTCACTTTTTCCAGAATTCCACGCGCGCGCCTGCTTCTTCTGATGCCTGTTGCTCCAGATCTCAATTGTTTTTCCAACAACCACTGTTCTGTAGTAATAATACGAACCAACAGCTACGCAGCGGACAAATTTTTGTCTCCGTTTCGATTTCCGATCGCACGTAATTGTTACAAAATATCCGGATCTTAATAAAATCCAACAAACAATTACAAAAAAATAGATCTAATACAAAACTAATTTTGTAAATCTATTCTAACACGATCAACCCTCGTGTTTTACAACCACGATAAACCACGTGAAAACCAAAAACAAAAAATTAACCACGATTAAACCACGTGGGATCCAAACACATAATTAAAATTACATGGCCATAATAGTGGATACTAAACAACCTGCAAAAGATTATTATCCAAGCACACCACTATACACATGCATATATAATTACGACATGGACATCGTATCAAAAATCGCAGAACCATTGAACCAGGCTCTTGATACCAATTGTTGGGACAATCAGATCTTGGCACTGCGATTTTTGATACAATACATTAACGAGTACGAATAGAAAAGTCACCTTGTTAACGGTTGATTCCACGCTCTTCTATTGTATTCCCAAATTCCCTTGAGCGAAGTGTGGCCTTCGTCTTCTCAAGTTATCCTCTCTTCTTGCTCCTTGGTGGCTACAATATTTTTTCGACCAGCCCCCAGCAAGAAGAGAATAGGAATATATATAGGCTACAATAGGGATCATGGACAATTAGGTTGGGCCTTCTAATTACATCTTGAGCCTAGCCCAATGTAATTAAATATTAATTCAATCCACTAAAGAATTAATATTTGCACTACCTTTCCTAATACCGTAATTTAATTAATTAATTCGGTTCCAATATTATTTGCTTATTAAATTCCCCATGTTTAAAATATCGCATGTCCATTAATTAAATAAATTACTGATAATTCATTTAATTAATATCTTTTATCCTTGATCATCCACTCAACCTTTATTTAATTATGCCGGAATAAATCCACCTGCAGGGTTTCACATAATTAAATCTTTTTGAGCTTTCAAGGGGACATCATTAACCCGAATATTATCAGGACATGGATTCCTTCAATAAATAATATTCACCATATATATTATTCCATCACCCAAAATATAATGATATAATTCACAAGAATTATTTCATATATAAATCAAAGCATGTAAATAATATATACGTGTCAATTATTATTTCCGGATTAAGAACCTAAGCATTAATAATAACATAGAATCTTAGTTCACCTTCTTAATCAGTATTAGGGAACAATTCTAAATTTGATCCTGTTCAATATACACAAAGTATACTAGTATTATTTATTAGTCAATATAAACTAATCTAAATAATACTACAGCCATTCCAGTGGTTTGTCTAACTCCACCTGTGCTGTGAACCTTATTATATTATATAAACCGTATTTAATAATATAATATTCTGTATCCCATTTGATACTAGATTATTCACAATATATATAATATTTAGACAACATGTAAACATTTAAATGATTCTCAATTAAACCGGCCAGAAATAAATGTAAATACTTCAAATAAATATTTTCAGTATACACCAACACCTTGAGTGGTTCACATGGCTTACTTGGTTACCAGGGCATGTATGGAACCCTGTTCGGCATACATGGTTCCCTTCATTACTTGGGCTTGTGTGGTACCCTGATTGGCACACTTGGATCCCTTCAACACCAGACATGTATGGAACCTTGAGTGGTTCACATGACTTACTTGGTTACCAGGGCATGTATGGAACCCTGTTCGGCATACATGGTTCCCTTCATTACTTGGGCTTGTGTGGTACCCTGATTGGCACACTTGGATCCCTTCAACACCAGACATGTATGGAACCTTGAGTGGTTCACATGGCTTACTTGGTTACCAGGGCATGTATGGAACCCTGTTCGGCATACATGGTTCCCTTCATTATTTGGGCTCGTGTGGTACCCTGACCGGCACACTTGGATCCCTTCAATATCAGACATGTGCGTAACCTTGAGTGGTTCACATGGCTTGCTTAATCGATAGTCATATACGGAATCATGACTGACATACATTGATCATTCAATCATCAACCTATGTGGCTACGAGAGTTAACCCATATGGATTACCGAATGCCTTACCAATGTAGCCTTGCAGGAATGGCTTACATGGAATTCTCACAAATGATTCATTGAAATAAGCTAGTGATCCCGGAACAAAGGCTTCCAGGCTAAGCCGAGAGGTCACCCCGGGCTACCAAACAGGGTTACCACCTGAGGCTTCCGAGGCCAGGTTCCCGTCTTTGGGGCTTCCAGACACTATAGGGTTACCGGGCGGTACCCCCACACCCGGAGTAACAGTTTCACGGACCAAGGTACGAGTAGTACATCATTACTGTGGCTACCTATCCAGGTATGTGTTGCCACAACTACTCAAGTGCACTTTCTTATTACGTTACCGTTCTATCATCCAATTCTCGAAGCATGATTTATCATTCATTTCATTTAATCAACATACATATGGCATATATCCTCTAAATATTTGTATAAACTAATTCTAGGATCAATGTCCAGAGTCGTATTACCCATTAGAATCCAATAGTGACATTCAGTTACGAATTGCCTTAAGTTATAGTGTTACCCTTCTTACTTACCAAATTAATACCTTAGAATACGAATAAGTTTGAGGTATAAATTCCCAGAACTATCGATTACGAATTAGTGTTCGTCGGGTAGTCAGTAAATAATTAACATACCACTAAGTTAGAAACATGCACTGGACGTATCCATCTGAACCGAACTACTTGTATTATAGTTGTGGTAGCCTGTAAGTACCCATCGCAGGACCCTCATACGAATAATATTTAGGATATAACTAGTCCTACCACGGTACCTGTACCTATCACAGAACAGTTAGATGATAAAACAAACATGCATTAATATGATAAACCAAGGTTAAAAGTACATTTGTGGAGCGTTAAGGAGCCCACCCCCTTAATTAAAGCAATAAGTTCAGAGAAACAACTAGATAAAAGTTCGGAATGGCTGAAGAGAAAGTCACTGAGAAACGGAAGGGTCTTTGGTAGCCTCAGAGCCAGGGGAATCCTCGACAGGGTCAACCTTTTGAGTAGAATCGCCTGGAGTAACCTCAACCACGTGTGTGGGAGCCTCAACCCTGGTAGCCTGGGCATCTTCGATATCACCTTGTTGGACGGCTGATGGCTTGGTGACCACTTTGGCGGTGGAGACCAGGGACTTGGCAGCCTCAGCCTTGAAACCTTCCACTTGCTTCACGGCATCCTCACCAAGAAGGGACCAGTCCAGATTTAGCATTACCTTCCAGGTAGCCTTCATGTAGTCATTGACTCCTTTAGAGAAACCAGTTTTATACCTGTACGGGAGGGCCTCTTTGAGCTTTTTCATTGAAGCCTGAAGCGTACCAACCTGCAGCTTTAACTCATCGTTTACAGCATCATGGGCTGCTTTCAACTCTTCTTTTCCTCTCTCCCAGTCGAAAGCCACTTTACTCAGCCTGTCTTTCTCCTTAGACAGCGTAGAAACATCACCCTTCATCTTCTTGACGGCATCCAAAAGCTTCTTCTTCTCTTCCTCTATAACCTGCATGTCAACCTTCAATTGTTTCATCTCTTCACGAAGCCGCATGTCACCCCGGGTGGCCAGGGCAAGCTGATTGGAAAGCCTAAGCTGATGGAAGAAACTCTCACCCGCTGAGAACAGCATAGACCTTGCAGCATCGGAAGTCTTTTGTTTAACCCATCCTGTTATCGTTTCTAGGGGTATCTGCCCACCGCACATCTGATGAAACTGCTCCGCATCGCCCATGGGGGTACCCTGTTGAGACACCTTAGCTTTCTTTGAGGACCTGGTTTCAAGAGTAGACTTTGAAATCCCGGCAACCTGAGAGAGTCTTCGCTTTTCAGCAGCGGAAAGCTCAGTCTTGACGGACAGAGAAGCGGGGAACCGAGAAACCGGAGTGGCAGCAATAGGGGTCTCCAACATAGTCAACTCATCTTCGGGAAATAAATCCTCATACTTGTCAGAGGGCTTGATAAAGGACGGCACAGATCCTGACATACCTGAAACGATGAAACATGAGAGATATCAGTTACCATAACATATATTTATAAGGAGAAATTTCAGGCTACCGATAATTCTAACAGATCCAGACTTCTGGACATAGATGAATACATGAGTATGAGAAAAGCAATAAATACAACACAGTTTGGAAGCATATACATAAAAAAATCTATAGAAATGCTAATATCAGTAAGTATCTATGAACAAACAGATATGACGTATTGGGTGGCAATGTGTGTGTAAATAGGAGGCATAGGGAGCGGCAGCCCAGGATACCGGAAGGGTAGCCGGTGGAAGCCCCATCTTTCCTCTCACGCTTCTTGGTACCTAGAGGCTTAGTCTCTCTTTCCAACTTATCCTCAACCTCCATCTCGTGAGCAGGAGATGGGGGAGCCACATGTCTTGAGAAACCTAATCTCATCAGAGTCTCCGGGATCAACAAACTTTCCCCGTCTCTCAACGAGCCTGCCAACTTCATGATTTTCCTAGCCCTTTTTTCTTCAATCCCCTGCAGGGATGTTTGTGCTGGGATTCCTAAACAATACAACAAGAAAAATGGAGGTTGAATCAAAAAGAAGAAGGTGTTTCGACTGGTGCTACCAGTAGTGTGAAGGGATACCGAATGCTTACCCGGAGTCAGGTTCCATTCCTTTCTCACCTCCTCACAATCGTAGCAATATAAAAACATTTCTAGCCAGTCATACATCCCCCGTTTGTTTCCCTTTTTACACTTACCTTGTCTATTGTTCCAGGAAGTAAGATAGAAAATACCCACCTTCCTTCCCACATCTTTCAGTTGATAGAAATATCCGAGCTCTCTAGCCGTAAGGGGAACAGAGAAGGTTTGGTCGTAAAGAATATACATGCAAGCTGCCACCCTAAAGGAGTTAGGAGACAACTGCATTGGAGGAATATTATAGAAGTTTAACACATCAGTGAAAAATGGGTGCAGTGGCAGAGAAAACCCTAACTTGAAAAAAGATGCAGATAACACTGCGTTTGGTATGGATTGATCAGGCTCAAAGTTGTTAAATCTATGACACCTCTCACCCCCACTGGGAATCACCAGATTACATCCCGGGTTGCATAGCTCCCGTAACCTTTCAAGTCTATCCACATTCATGGAGGAATCCATGTCTTCGCAGGAGGGAACGAAGCTTACCGGAACGTGAAGCTTCCGTTCCACTTGTACTATCATCCCCACTGCGATTTGTTCCTTATCACCTATCGAATCCTTATCGGTAGAGGACATATCCGTTGATCCCTCTTCCTCATCGGTATTAGAGCTTAGAACAACTCTATCGGGATGCCCCTCAACATGAATTGACGAACCAGCCTCCACGGAAGGTTTGGGGTACCGGCTAACAATCTCAGCCTCGGGAGGGTCAATGACTTCCACCCGAGAGCGAGTTCTTGAACTAACAGACGGTCTAGACTGTAAAATGGGTTGAGAGATGAGCAAGTCACTTATGTGGGTGGACCAAGTGTCAGAGGGCTCCCCGGAGATGGGAGACACGTTTCCCGATTGCAATGAGGAACCCCCTGATACAGATGAAGACGACATCTGCAACCACAGGATGCAGGTTAGGTGAAAGATTTGGAATTAGGAAGTTTAAGTTGAAGAAATTAAAGGTCTCAAATAATTATCCTAGGAGTACACTGTGAACGAAGGGACTACCGGTTCACATTAAAAGTAAGCCAAGGCTCGGGGGGTGGCCACTAATAGATCAACCCAACGAGATTGTGCTAAGGCTACTCAATCAAGAAAAATAAGGGGAGCATGCCTAAAGAACTATAAGGCTATCCAAAACAACGAATTTGAAATATTTACTTGACAAGACAGATTAAAGTAAATAAATTTCATTAGAGACATATATCAAACATGTTATAAGCATGTCAAAGAACAATTACGGGGGAAGCCGGAGGGGGTTTCACCCCAGCCTCTCGGTATACACACAGAAGACAGAGGTTCACACATGCAACCACGAATCAGAAGAAGCGTAAACAGATCTGTCCGAAGAAAGGTTCAACAGTAGAGAAGTATAACAAGAATCAACAAACGGATATGAAAAACTTAGGCGAATCAAAACGAATGGCGTGCAATGTCCCCTAGAAAATAGAATTTACTATCGATTCAAGGATATGCGTTCACATGTGCATATAGATGTGCGAAAGCATAGTCTGGTGTGTGCATAGCAATCATACATAAAACCGCAAACTTTGCTTATAAACGGGTCAAGAAAGTCAGAGGCATACCTGGATAGAGATAAAGAGAAAGGTGTGAAAACACTTTAGCCTTCACCGGAAGCCTCGTCGGAAACCTTTGGAACCCTTGCCTGCTTAAGAGAGTGTGGTGTGTAAAAATGAAAAGAAAAGTGAAAAGATTAAAACATATGGATATATACAAACACAGAGCAAAGAGGCGTGTCCCTCTAGTCAATTGACTTGGCACAGAAAACGAGACAGGCAGGAAGCTCACACGTGGGAAAATGGACCGTCTATGTTCATCTTGAAAGGAAATGGTAGAGTCCGAGAACAACTACCTCATTTTTTCAATTATCCTTTTTAATTTCCTAGGGATAAAGGTAATTAAATACTTAACGAATAAATCATAAGGGTTCCCGCTTGACGATTAATTCTAATTCGAGCTTCCATAGCACAATAACAGGAGTTACCAATTATTAGAATCATTATTAACCCCAAATTCTATGATTAAGAATTTTCAGTATTGACATTTCATATGATGACGATGATCTGGCAAGATAGCAAAAAGATGAACTTTCTTGATGACCGGTACCCTGTGATAATAGGTTCCCCTTGTACACAGTACTTCAGGGAACCGGGGGGTAGTTGTTGTGACCAAAATCTCGCATGGGTTAGATTTAGGCCCACTAGAGGATTAGGGTTCAGATCCATGAAGAGAATGAGTAATCTGTCAGGTTTCCGGAGGCCTACGGTAGCCCTAAGGGTTACCATGTACACTGCAGCACGGGAACGCATGACTAAGGGTCTCAAGGTATCCCCTCGAGGATAAACTATAACTATTATCAGTCATCCAGTGGAGCTTCCAAAGTAGCTTCCGTGGTAGGGGTTACCGGAGGGGGTACCGGAGCCAGGCTACCGGGCGGTACCCCCAGCTTCCGCCGGAAGCCTGATTAGGCTGCCAATACAGATAAGGCACGCCTCCTATTTTTTAGGAACACGTTTATATCATCTAAAAACACTCTCAAACAGATAAACATTCAGTTATTTGAGGATATATGTCATATATACTTGATAAATGATACAAAATCATGATAAATACAAGAGATAATCATTCTATGTTACCTAAACTGCTTGGTAACCTGATTATACACATCATACTCGATTATTATTAGAAATAACAGTCATTATCCCACTTGAGAGAGGATAACTCATCATAAACAAATGATCATATCCTTCAAGAACTACATTCGGGCTTGATCCACTATAAATAGTGGTATGTAGGCAGTTTACGGGATCTTCTTCGACACTTACACTCCTTGAGTAGCTAGAGCACGTGCACTCTTGTGTGACATAGTCAAATTAGGGTTCTTGGCTGGCCAACATTTGGTCCTTGAGCTCTCATCCCGTAGATTCAGTCCGATCCTTCCGAGGAACCACATCCCGTGTTCTTCGGTAACCCTAGTCGTGAGCCTTCCCGGGCGGCTAGCTATTGATCTTCAACCACGAGCCTTTCTGGGTGGTTGGACGATTCCTTGTTAACTGGCGCTATTCCAGCACGAGGCCTCATAATCTGTTGTGCTAAATTCCTCCCACAACAATCACCTTATTCAACTCTCTGTAGTCTATACATAATCTCATACTACCATCCTTCTTTTTCACGAATAACACCGGGGCTCCCCACGGTGACACACTAGGTCTTATCATCCCTTTATCCAACAACTCCTGTAACCGAGTGGCCAGTTCTTTCATCTCCACTGGGGCTACCCGATACGGGGATTTCGAAATTGGGGCCGTACCAGGAACTAAGTCTATAGCGAACTCGATGTCTCTATCAGGTGGTAGTCCGGGAAGATCATCCGGAAATACGTCCGCGAACTCATTAACGACAGGGATTTCCTGTAGGTTTGGTGCCTCCTTCTTGGTATCCTTCACATAGGCCAAATAGGCTTCGCATCCTTTACGCAACAGCTTCTTAGTTTGAATCATAGTCAAGAACTTTTGGTTTTGCCGTTTTCCACTAAACACTACTTCCTCGTCCCCTGGCAGTCTCAAACTTACTTTCTTCTTTACACAATCAATCTGGGCTCCGTGGGTTGTTAACCAATCCATACCCACTATTACGTCAAACTCTCCTAGTTTAAAAGGTATTAAATCTACCCGAAAGTGTCGCCCTCTTATTTCTAGGTCACAACCTGGACATACTTGACTAACAGGGATAATTTCATGATTAGCTATCTCTACTTGCAGTCTGTCTTTCAATGGTTCAGCCTTAAGGCCTAACTGACATACAAAATCTAGAGATATGAAAGACTTGGTAGCTCCCGAATCAAATAAAACATTTGCCTTAACTGAGTTGAGTAGTAGGGTACCTGCAATCACATCCGTGTTCCTCACGGCATCTTGCACCGTCATGTTAAAAGTTCTTGCAGTAGGGGCCTTGTTAGAAGCAGTTCCACTCACTCCTGATGCAGCTGGCCCAGAGGACATACATTCCCTTATTCGGTGCCCTGGTTTCCCATACTTGAAGCAATTACCTCCGGCATTGGTGTTGTTACTAGTTCCTCGACAGGCGTTAGCATAATGTCCCGTCAGCCCACACTTGAAACACTTCACATCCTGTAGGTTACATGCGCCCGCATGTTTCCTTCCACATTTACTGCAATCCAGGGGTAGGGCTCGGGATGGGGTAGAGTAAGATGATCCCTGTGGTCGGACGCTCTGGCCCACACTCCAACTTTCAGCTCTCTTGGTTCCAAAGTTTCCGCTGGGTTGGGACATCGCCCCTCGCTTAAATTTGCTCGGAAAGCTCCCACCCGCAGAATTTCCCTTCCGACTATCAAACTTCCTCTTCTTTCCTTCCCCCTCCTTCTGCATCTGTTCACTCCCAGCTTCAACAATTGATGCTTTCAGTACAAGGGTGGCATAGTCTGTCAGCTCAAGAACCGCCACACGATTCTGAATCCATTGCTTTAGCCCCAATTGAAACCTTCGGGCCCTCTTTGCCTCAGAGTTCATATATTCCGGCATAAACCTCGACAGCTCAGTAAATTTGGCCTCATACTCGGCCACCGTCATGTTACCTTGCTTTAGTTCCAAAAACTTCAACTCCATTTATGTCTCCATGAACCTAGGGAAGTACTTTTCCAAGAACAGCTCGCTAAACCTCTCCCAGGTCACCACACCTCTTCCTTCCGAATTCCTCTTAGCTTCCCACCAATAGTTTGCCTCACCCTTCAGGAGGTAGGTGGCGAAAACAGTCTTCTGCTCCTCAGCGACACCTAGTATCTCGAAAGATTTTTCCATTTCCTTCAGCCAGGCTCTGACCTCAACCGGATCTGCAGTTCCTTTAAATTCTGGGGGTTTCAAGGATTTGAAATTCTGGAAGGCATTTGCATTCGTATTGCTGGGTGGTTGCTGAACCGGGGGACGGTCCAAGTTCTGCCTAAGTAGCTCCATGAATTGTTCCATAGGGCCTCCTCTTGGATGTTCCACCTCTCGGGTGTCATCACCAGCTTCTTCTTCGTCATACTCAGAGTCATCAAACAAGTTATGATCGTTGCCCTCATCCTCACTCAGGTTCACATTCCCCCCTTCATGGTTATGGTGGCCTCCGGTCCCATGGTGGCTACCCTGGCCTTCAGAACTGACCGGGTGAGCTCGAGTGTTCATTCTTCTAGGTGGCATGATTCTGATAATGAAACAAGAAATGGGTTAGGGTCTTCCAATTACCTGACAGCGTTTACACGGGTCAGGAAGGTATCGTTCCTCCTCATAAGGGTGGAAGTTACAAAAGTTTTAATAACCCGATGCTGGAGATAAAACGCCAAAACATTTTTGGTGAAAAATCTCAGTGGGGTGCGAAAGCATTTGCAGGAGTTTTCAAGAATTCAAAACCTCAAAATTTTTTTTTTTGAAAAATTTATTTTAAAATTTGTAGGAACATTTTTGGAATTTGTAGAGAACAATTTGAAATCTCATGTCGAAAATTTGAAACAGCATGGTTGCATTTGCGGCTTGTAGCAATTGTATATTCATAGTTGTATATCAAAACAGTAAAGCATGGCATCGGAAAGTAAGGCAGTTGAGACAATATCAAGGAAACTGAAACTAGATAAATACGGTACGAGAGTTATCACAAAGTTTGGATGTTAGAGCCTAATACATAGTTCCGATGTCAAAGTCTAGCAAAAGTGGAACAATAACAAGTACATCATCTGAATAGTCAGGGCATCACAAAAGTAGGGCTACATCCGTACATACTATCCGAAGTCACATCTACATATCTATAGGTCAGTCTACTCATGCACTGGTCAGAAAGGATACCACTGCACAAGTCAACTATCCCGCAAAATCGACACACTAATGTCATCTGAACCTAGAGGACTGAGCCATCCGTAACACATCATGGGGCCGCACCGCGACGGAGCAAGGCCATCACTCGGGAAAATGCACGACGCACAACACGCCTAGCATCCCTAGCCTGGACCACTCCGCCCCCGCGGACTCCTAAACCAAGAATCCTCGCGCGACTCCTCCTATCAATCCTATGGAGTCGCGCCCTAATCCTCCTAGCAACAACAGTCCTCATCTCAGCCTGAATCCTCAATCGCGCCTCACGCTCCTCTACTAGTGCCCGCCTCGCCTCATTAAGTCTGGCCTCTGTAGAAAGTAAGTCTTGGGTCAGGAACTGCACCACGTAGGCGTGCTCAGTGCCCGACACTGGGGGTAGGTCCATCGGTGGGGGTGGTATGACAGGAACAGGGGCAGGTGCAGGAGCAGTAGCAGGAGCAGGAGCAGGGGTAGGGTCAAGCTCCTCTTCGCCAGAAGTATCATCCTCGGAGTCACCGTCCGATGAAACAGGGCTCGATGACTGCGGAGAGGGTGGGGGAGACACAACACGGCCCTCACCGGATCTCACACTCTCCTCGTCAGTAGCTACAGGAGAGGGGGTAACAGGCTCAGGCTCAGGTTCAAAGGGCTCCTCCTCGGGATCCTCATCATCAGTATCTCCTATTAGCGTAATCCAAAGGCCAAGCTCAGGGTTAGCACCCATATCCTCCTCAGGATCCTCGGTATCTCGCATTAGTGCCTCATCATGCTCTCTCTGAAAGGCCTCAGGGTCTGGTATCTCCTCCATCTACACAAGGGAAATAAGGTGGGTCACTAACCATAAAGAAAGGTTTAAGGAGTAGTTCCCTCACGGGCCTTAAAGTCAGGGCTATATCCGATAACCCGACTGCAAACTCAATGAGAGTTCTAAGTATTATTAGGGTTGTTATTAGGGTTATTATTATTGTTATTATTATTAGGGCTGCTTTCTTAAATTACTATCGTTTCTGAGAACTGTAACCTCGCTCTGATACCATTTCTGTGACGCCCCTAGATCCGGGGTCGGAGACCTAGGCGCTCACGGTCCATTTTCCATTAATAATATACCTGTTCTTGCACATAATATATGAAACAGCCATCGACCCCACAATAAAACTCACACCGCACACACACACACACAAAGATTAGAGTCTCAGAAATGTCATACACTTGATTAAGCAAAAGTAAAAGTTTCAAAGTTATTACAGACCGAATTAAATAGCATTTATGCTACCAGCAACACTTCGATATGAAGCGGAGTTGGCGGCTTGAATGTTTGTTACGGTACACTGCTTTGCACATGTCATACTTATAAATAAAACGTACTAACAAAAGTTCCCAACCAATCCGGCTAATGGGGCCTACTGGTGGAATCTCAACTGCTGCCTCGGGTCTAGTCACCTGCTTTCGGGTAGTCTGTCTGGGTCTTGCCATTTCTCTTAGCTGTTGTGTTTGTAAATTTTAAAACAAGCAAGAGTGAGCAACTATAGCTCAGCAAGAAATATATGTATAAGATAAGCAATATATCGTCACATGTGTTTAGCAGTTATTAAACTCGTTTATATAATTCAGTTATAAAATCACTTGTCATCGTTGATAAATTTCAAAGGTGCACCAATACGTGCCATTGTTTTCAAAATAAACTTGCAGTTCTAGATACTGCAGAGAGTCAACATCTTTCTCATCAAAATAGAACACTATCGGCAAGTTGGCACATAAGCCTAAGAAGCAGTGTCAGAGCATTTTTCCAAAGTGGAGGAATGGGACTTAAAGAAAACATAAAACCTGACAGGGATTGACGATGATCAGTCGCCACATCCAAGTCCAATAATCCGCGGGTCTTCTCTACCGGTAGAAGGATAGAAACTACATTCGTAACTATTCTCGGGTGAAAACTATATCCGTAATCACCCTCGATGAAAACTACATCCGTAATCATCCTTCGGCAACACCTGGGCCGGAATAATAATTGATGGACCGCCTGGCTCACGGCCGCTTACACATCCCGGGAATCGTTCGTCAACGGTCCCCACACCTGCCAGAGTCCCTTTTTCTTTTTCTTTTAAAACTGGATTTTGAATGAAAACTGAGTAGTTGAGGTCCGACATCAGTCGACCGATTGATTCTTGAAATCGTACAAGAAGCAAAACCTGACCGGGGGGTTTTCGAAAATGTTTTGAGTTCGAAAGAGTTCGAGTTTGAAAGTATTAAAGGTATCTTGGATTAACTTTGTCTTTAAAATAATGAACAATAATTAATAAATGGTATTTTAAGATTTAATATTAATAATTAATAAAATAATTATTTAAATTAAATAAGCTTTTAATCCAAGATAGGTATTTTTGAGTATTTATGATTACATAAAAACAATTACTTAAGTATACGATACTTCCCGAATGACCCTTCGGGTTTTCGCAATTTAATTACGATATAATAATATACTGCTCCCCGGTCAATAGTATATATGGACCGCTACGACCTCTATTGCTAGAGTCGTTGTCCGAAGAAAACATTTCATTCTAAGTTCAAGGGGTGCAAACATATATGTGCTTATACATCTCAATTTCATCATTACTTCAACAAGCATAAACATTTTATACGATTGAAAACTACAAACACAACAGTGAAAGTCCTTATATATGTAAGTTTTGAAAAGTAAACTTGCCTTGGTGAGGTTCGGGTGGTCGAGCTTGCGGAGTGGAATGATCTATACATAATCAATAGCCGTTCGTTAGTACCTTAACAATATCTCTTTTAATTGCGAGGTTTTAGGGGGTACAAAATTAACTTAATGACTTCGTCTTATGACTCTCTAGCCCCACTATAGGTTCATGTCATCACTCGGTTACGCTCGTCACTTATTCGACTTAATTTGGTTACCACATCCGAATCATATTCAATCCCCCTAAAACCACACTCCACTTACGACTTTTCACTTTCGCGAATTTTACTCTAACATTTTTATAAAATTGAAAAATATATATTTTAATCCAATTCGTTTTGGGTTGCCTTCACCACTGCATTTACTAGCTCCTCTAATTTTTCCATGATCCTACATAAATTTTTAGGGGTTTAAACAAGTTTCACAAGTGGACCATTTAGTGCAGTTCGGATTCCAGAAACACATTTCACTTATTAGGCCATAACTCAAAATCTATACATCACCTAGTCATGAACCTTATATTTCTAGAAACTAAATTCAAATACCTTTCCAACAATATATATTAGGACTTCAGGGGACAAGATTTAGGGGTTCAAAACCCTCCTAAAAGACAGTTCAAGTTCCCAGAAAATTTACACAGCATGCTTTTTCCACTTAACCATTCAAGAATCCCATATAAACATCACAACCATCATCTAAACCACCAAGATCATACTCTATAGCATACATGGAGTTACATATACTAACCACAAGCTTAAAATCATAACCACAACATTTAAACTCAAGATCTACATCATCCTTAACTTATATGTCCAAGATTCACACTAACATCCATGGATCTAACATTAAACACCATAAATAATACATGGCCAAGAGGGGTTAGGGTTTTATACCTTCTTGAGTATCTAGGAGCCTTGGGTATGCCTTACAAGTCTCAAGAACACATTGGATGAGCTCCTACAATCCTTACAACTCAAGATCTAAATGAAAACTAAACATTGTTACTATTCAACAAAACTTCAACAATTTATAACTTGGAAACTAATGGATGAAAGGGGTTGGAATTCATAGCATACCTTTCTTATATAGTGTAGAGTACCTAGGATTTTTGCCTTGAATTAAGAGTGATGAGAAGTGGAAGAAAAGAATTCTTCTTCCCTTTTTTTTTGTGTTTGGCCGAGAGCAACAAGAGCTTCGGGGGGGGGGGGGAGAGTTTTTTTTGGTGTTGGTTGAATAAAGTAAGGTGTGTTGGGTGATATGTATTAGGTGTATGTATATGTATCACATGTTGCAAGTCTAGTGCCTAGGCCATACCTCCTTGTCTCCTTGGACAATGCACCTTAACTAGTCACTATTCCTCTTGTTATCTTTGTATTACTAGTTTGCTTTTCTAACTACCTAGTTGCATGGGACTTGCATGCAATACCTTTCCTTGTATCATTATTCTTCCACCAATGCTTGCCACTTAATCTTTAATTCGTATCGTATCTTAATTAATTTCTCGTAATAATATTTTGTCGCGTAGAGATTTCCCTTGTAATTCCTTAAGTACTTAATTGTGTAAATTCCTCGAATATCCATAACTCCTCGTCATAATTCCTAATAAATCTTTTAATACTCCAATAACTCTCAAGTCCTAAGTTTTATAATTCTTACTAAAAATAAGACTCTTGCCTTCAACAACCTTCCCTTTATCTTACATGGTGAATGTCACAACATAATTTCTCAGATAATTCAATTCCACTAAACAACATGGATGACTCGAAAGGTTCCACTATAAAATTAGGGTTCTTACACTTCTTGAAGTTTACATTCTTGAACTGTTATATATCCTGTTGATTCAAGCATGCCTACCATATACCATGTTGATCATAAAACTTATTGAACCTATCTTTGCATGTACCCAGAATTCTGTTATCAACTATTAAACACCCTCTAAACCCTAAAATAGCATAATTCTTTCTAATTGCTTCTTGACCATATATGTCCAATAGCTTGCCATAATTAAACCATATTGCCTGACAGATAAACCAGTGTTTTACTTAACCTATGTCCGTGACCAGTTGAACCTATGTTGACCCTAAAACTTAAAAGATTCATTGTGACCTAAACACTGTCTTAAAAACTTGATTACCTATATTATTGTTATTAAATCCTACAACTTGATCAGTTACTTTTGAACTAGTCCTAATTCACATCTTTGACCCTTGACTTGAATTTTTTACCTTGTATCCTGATCAAATCCCTGATTACTTTTGAGTCTATATCTTCTTGATTCAGACTTGTACCTCTATTCCCTTGATGTCAGAAAACTTAGTCAAACCCTTTGACTTTTATCATTGCAAATCAAAATGAGTTGTTTTCATAAAATACTTTGAAGTTACTTAGACTGGGCTGATTTGTTGTCAGTGAGTCGAAGGTGCTTCGGAGTAAAGGTTTTGAAAGGATTTAAGTACTCAAGTGTATTCCAAATTTAAAAAGGGTTTTCTAAATCTTTAATGTTTTCAGAATATGATTTATAAAATGTTAGGAACTCCGTCAAAATGGTTTCTACGGATTCCTGACGATTGGAGAGGTGTGAGCGAATGGGTAATGCTGGTTCTGCCTGTTTGTGTATATTATGGTGTAGTTATGGTCTATCCAGTCCAACACCCTTATAGGCCAATGTGTTGCCTCTTGGGAACCCAAGTTATCCTAATGAGAGGATTAATGTCCAGAGGGACTTTGTGTCTGTTATGGGGACTTTATGGGCTGATCACCCGTATTGTCTGTGTGAAATAAAACCTCCAATCAGTTTTCTTAAAGTGAATAATAAATTATATATACTGTGAATGAAATTCGCTTACCATTGGAAATGTCAATTGTTTTACACATGCTCTGCTATCCATCGAAATTTTATTATCAGTTGATCACCTGTTGTATTCAAGTACCAGTTTTACTTTTTAGTTTCCAGTACTCGTATGCTATCTCTTGATCTACTGTCATCCATTTTTATATCTTGATATTACTGTTTTCCAGTTGAGTACTCTAGTTACTTGCTGAGCCTTAGCTCATTGTCATTTTGTCTAACCCTTTTGACAGTAGTTTGAGAACATGGCACGTACTATTCAGACAGCGAGGAAGCGCACCTTCCATGACCCTGTTGTGGTTTCTTTTGAGATAGCTCCCGAGGTAGATGCAATAACAGCTCAGTGAGGAGAGTTTTTGAGTTAGTTGTGAGAACTGGTAGATAGAACTTTTCATCAAGGGTTTGTAATGATGATTTTAATTAGAATTTGGTTTATAATAATAAATAGTTAGACGTTGGCTTGCTTGTTTCATACCATTACCTGTGAAAGATCTAGGTTAGTAGTGTTGGGGTCAGTCAGCATGCTATATCTATATTTATTTATTTATAGGTTTTTTTGTATCTAGAGTGTTATTGACTTCCCGATCTAGACCCCAAATTGGGAGGGCGTCACAGGTTGGTATCAGAGCTACGGGTATTGGTCACTAAAACAAGCCAGGATTTAGGATCACTAATAAAAGAGTAGAAACAACTAGGATTTAAGAGTGATAGGTGTTAGGGGGTGATATAGGATTAGGTACTTCCCTTTCGTGATAGATTTTATAGGACTAACCTAACATAACGTTTATACTCTGCGTGTGTATATATATATATATTATTGCTACAAGAGATGGATTAGGACGATGATGCACCCCTACTTCCCAATTCCGATAGTTAATCCGAGGAGTCTGATCCTTCTGAGATTATGTCTGATGCCGATGCTGAGGTTGAGACCGACACAGAGGTTATGTCCGAGACTGAGGTTGAGAGTCCACCAGATCGTGCCGACACCCAATACCCCCTGTTACTGAGTCTGTGCCTGTTCCTGTCCCAGTTGCAGTTGTGACCTCATCTGTCACCGAGCACGGTGAGTCTTTTAGCGGATCCTTGTCGATTCCCAGGCTTGCACCTTTGCACACTTATACCGAAATGGTCCGTACGTGTGAGAATCTGCCAAGAAGGAATGATGAGCTTTCAGAGTTGATCGAGGAAATGAAAGAAGAGGTCCGAAGTCGAGTTGACCTGGCTACGATAGATTGGAGTGGACGTATTAACTTGGTGGAGAAGGTTACTAGACGATGTTTCCTTCAAAGCTCCGTGTCTGTACCTGCGTTTGATGAAGTCTGTAGGCTTTCTAGTTTGATTTCTTGGATGATAGAGGTTCGTGAGACTCGTGGTTCCCGTGATTAAATGATTGCTGTTATGAGACCGGATGAGTGTGATAGAGTCATTGCTTCCACACTTTAGGTTTTGGAATTTGTCAAAACAAAAGTGAAATTAAATTAGATTTAGGATTACACTTAAAATCCTCCCCCGGGGACGACACTATTTGAGAATCAAGTCAAACTAGTCAAACCGAGCCAAAAATGTTTTTCGACATATTTTCGACATTGACTTAGGATGAGAATATCATGGTAATGGTATTTTATATTCTAGGTTGTTTATGTCAAAAGCTTTTAGGCATTCGGCTAAAGGCACCACTAGTACAAACTGGACCTATTGCGTCGCCACCTATAATGTCGGTTATTGACCTATAGCGTCTCCATTTTACCTATTGCGTTGGTTGTTTGCATTAATCGACGCTTATTGACTTCTGCCAGAAGCTATGGCGTCGGTTGTTTGCATCAACCGACGCTATAAGAATAACCTATAGCGTCGCCCGTTAAAAGGCGACGTTATAGGTATAGCTAATAGCGTCGTCCAGTAAAAGGCGACGCTATAGGTATACTTATAGCGTCGCCCATTTGAGGGGCGACGCTATAGAACAAACCTATAGCGTCGGCATTTTAGCGGGCGACGCTATAAGTGTAGCTTATAGCGTCGCCCTTTTAAGGGCGACACTGTTGGTGTAGCCTATAGCGTCGCCCCTTAAAAGGGCGACGCTATAGGTTATTCCTATAAGCTATAACTATAAGCTATACCTATAGGGTCGGCATTTTAAAGGGGCGACGCTATAAGATATACCTATAGCATCGGCATTTTAAGGGGGTGACGCTATAAGCTATACCTATAGCGTCGGTCATTTAAATGACCGACGCCTAAAGTGGACTTTAGCGTCGCCATTTTAACCGACGCTATAGGCCTATACCTATAGCGTCCCCTGCATAGACTACGCCAAACAACCGACGCTATAGGCCTATATAGGCGACGCTATAGGTCCAATCTGTAGTAGTGCACAAATATTGAGAATTTTTAAACACTGTTTTTACTAGTCAAACTGTTCGATTTATTGAAAAGACTGTTGTTCATAAAATGTTTTACTCTCAAATATTCTTGATATATTTATTATTTATAATCAATTTGCCCTGCCAAAAGCCATGCCAAAAGACCAAAAATGGATTTTATTCCGAAATACCCATAAATCCTTATTTATCCGGATAAAATCATTTTTAATTCGAATTTAAATATTCCTTGGGCCTCATAGTCATTATTTTACATGGAATATTATGTCTGAATATTTATCAAGTCAAAACTTTTGTCTTAGTTGTCGGTAAAGATAAATGAATTTTTCGGTCGCTTTGGAAGGCTGTTTTAACACTCAAAAAATTCGTAAAAATACATCCACTCATCTTTTTGACTGGAAACTTTGCACGTGTCCTTAGTTTCCCCATAGGGCATTGAAGAATTAATTTCGTAAATTTTGGATGACTTTTTTCCGGGACCCTTTAAATTGATACGTAATTGATTTATTGGTCGCTTAAAAGTCATAGTTGGTCAACTCATTTTAAGGTGAAATTTTGACCACATTCCTCTGGGAATATTTCTAATGGATTTCCAGAATTTCATAATTTTTTAATTATTTTTCGATTTATTGCGATTAAACCAATTTCGTCTCGTCGGTATGCGCGTTTTTCGGTTTTTAATGGTTTCGTTAAATGGAATGACACCTAAGCACGTTTTTGTCAGAAAATTTGAATTTTTTACAGCTGATGTGACCTTGGGAAGATTCCTCCCACTTGCCTTTATGCCATGTGTTTATTACCATTTAAAATAAATCAAAAATGGCTTATTTTTGGCTATAAATGAGCCCTTACCCCCCACTTGTTTTCCCAAGCTTTGAGAGCCAACAAATTGCTGAAGAAACACTCCTAGAAATACTCTCTCTACTGCCCCAAAAGTTCAAAAACGTTTCTTGGTTTTAAGCCAAAAATATTTCTTAGTTTTGATCCATTTTGGCTTGTTTTCTTCACTTATTCTTGCTCTCCTAAACATAACTTTGTTCACCAATCTTTTTGTGGTCTTTGGACCTTGTTTTAACAGTTTATAAGTGACCTTTTGATCCTCCAAAATTCTGACCTTAAACCCTTTTTCCGGTCATTTTCTGGCGAATTTTCCGGCGACTCATTTTTGTGTGTTTAAGCTTTGTTACTAGCTTTTTCTCTTGTTTTCTCTCTAGATCTCAAGGGTTATAAGTTGGTTTTAATATTTCCTCACTCTCCTTTATATAAGTCGAGTATATATAGTAGAAGTGGTGGTGGGTGGCTTGAATATTTAGTGTTTATTGCTTATTTGGTTTAGATCTACACTTGTAAACACTAATATTCAACATTCTTGCATTTTGTCACTAATATCACTTGTTCTTGAAGTATATTCGTGTAGTGTATATTTGACATCTTGTAAGGTGTGTTCTTGAGGTTGAAGTTGAGAATCACCTCATTTAAGTCCTTTAATCCAAGTTGAGTATCTGGATTAAAAAGGCTAGTTAACTATCTTTTGATTCAAGAACAAAAAGCTTACATCTTGTTTTTACCTTAAATGGTTTAAAATTGATATTTTGACATCAAAAGATAAGTTGGTTGTTAGTCTTGTATAACCAAGTCCTTTGCTCTATTTATGGTTTATTTTCAAACAAGGACTTAAAGAATCAAGACTATACAAGCTAGCTCTTTAAAACAAGTTAGTAGTTATTATTGGCCTGTCCATTTTGTTACATTCGGCCATAACTACTACTAGTAGTCTATCTTGTTCAAGTTGGTTAGTTACTTGTCTTATCTTTATATCTTGAACAAGGATTTTTTAAACAAGACTACTTGCACTTGTTTTAGGACTTTGAAAAATCCAGCCATTCCATCTTCCTTACCATTCGGCCGAAGTGCTTAAAGCACTTGTTATTTTTGTTGCTGACTTGTACTACTTGTTTCTTAGTTTAATATTCTTACTTGTTTGAGTGTGTAATATTTTAACGCATAATAGCGGCCCTCGTTTTATCCTATAGATAAGCGAGTTACTTTTCTGTACGTATGCGTTTTATGTTCTTGTGTGGTGTGTAATTAGTGTTAGTGTATTTACCGCTTGTGTGATAAGTCCTTTATTGAGACTTATCCCTTGCTGTTATATATTATCTTAACGTTTAATAGCGTCCCCATGACTAGTACCGTAACATACTAGCTTGCACGGATTTATATATTATAAATTGGTTGGTTGTTGTTGGACTTGTATTTTAATCTTTGCAGTGAGGTGAAGTGAAGTGATGTGACTCTTGTTCTAAGACCCAAGTCTAAAGCGTACTAACGGGGAGTTAGTAGCCTTTTCACCGTGAAGAAAAGGGAAGACCCAAGACCTAAGACCTAAGATCCAAGACCGACAAAGTTGTAGAAGTACATAGTCTTTTAAGGGGAACTACAAAGTCTTTAAGGAGGTGAGGGGGAGTTACGCTCCAAGACAAGTTTTGTAGTGTGTATTTAGCTATTTTATTTTGAGGAGGATTCATGTGTGTATCACTCCAAGATAAATAGATAGTGGTATAGGGAGTTGTAAAGGCTTCTCCGCCTACTATAAAGGAGTATCTTTGTAGTAGTGAAAATCTCGAGTCCGGGGAGGAGCTCGGGGACTGGAGTAGGGGTGTTCGAATCCATTAGGGGTTGCGGGCATCGCGAACCAGGATAAAATCGACTGTGTGTTACTCTTTTTTCTTTCGCTCTTTATTTTCCGCACTTTATTTACTTGTCAACAAGTAACGAAGTTTAAAAAGGCGAAAGAATTTTTCAAAAAGCCAAGCTCTAAATTTTAAAAGGTTATAAGCTATTCAACCCCCCCTTCTAGGTTATCTAACCCATATACGGGACCTATTAATTGGTATAAGAGCAGTGCTTTTAACCGTATTTTACGATTGTTGTGATAATCAAAAATACAACAAAATATAGATCCTTATCGGGTTTATTGACCGTTGAGAAAGTCTTTAAATAAAACTATAAAATGGACATCTTTTTGATATCTTACTTGAATGCAATTGGTTGCGGAGAAGGACTTTCTAGCTCCCGACCACCTTTGTTTGATGGCACAAACTTTGCAACTTGGAAAACACGATTTAGAATTTATGCTAGATCCTAAGGAGTCAAAGTTTGGATGACCATTGAAGATGGAGTCACCACTCCTACTAAAAAGGTAGGCGACTTTATTGTAAAAAAGAAAGTGAGTGAATATACTCCAAATGAAGAAATTCAGATGAAAATTGCCGCGAAATCAGAAATGGTTCTTACTAGTGCACTTGCAGAAAAAGAGTATAAATGTGTTAATAATTGCAAGTCCGCACAAGAAATGTGGAACAAGTTGGTTATTACTTACGAGGGTACAAAAGATATTAAAGAATCCTGGATGGATACTTTAATACAAGAATATGAAAATTTTAAACTCCTCGAAGGTGAAACCATCATCGATATGGAAACGAGGTTTACTCATATAATCGATGAACTTGCACAACTTGGAAAGGTATATACTATAAATGAGAAAAATCATAGGATTTTGAAAGCCTTGCCTCCAAGTTGGAAAGTCAAAGTTACCACAATAAAAGAAATGCATAACTTGAATTTATACTCCATCGATAGCTTATTCAAAAATCTTCGTGCTTAGTGATAAAAAAAAATAAAAAATCTTCATGCTTACGAGGAAGATAACATTCCGAAAAAGGCCCTTCCAAAATTAGAAGATAAAAGAAAGAACATGGCCTTAAAAGCAATACTTATTGGTGAAGATGAGAACGACGATGAGTTGAACGAAGAGTTGTAAAATCTCGATGAACAAGAGATTGCACTACTTTCGAGACAACTACGTCGAGTTTTGCAAAGTAAAGCTCAAAGGTACGAAAAAGGATTCCTTAAGTCGAGTAATCAACAACAAGTATTTAACTCGAAAGGAAGGCCTAATTACAAAAATAACAACAACTTTTCGACCTCGAGTTTCAACAAAGGCAAGGGTGTTCAACAAGGGAATAATGCTTATAACAATAATAATTCAAATTATTCGAATAATTGTTCTCCACCTAAGCCGAAGGAATCGCCAAACGAAGAAGCACATTATGTGTGTTTCGAATGTAAACAACCCGGTCACTTTAAACGGGAATGTCCAAAGTTGGCTGTAACACCCCAAATTCGGGGTCAGGGATTTGGTCGTTACGCGGAAATCCTCAATAACAAATCACCTGTTTATCAATATTAAACCATTTGTAGTCACTTACTAACAGAAATACAACAATTGAGACCCCAACTACCAAGCATCTTTTGGGTTATAGGGCTAAAAACAAGAACTAAAATCCTTACATTACTCGATTCATTACAGCCATTCAATTACATCACATCGTGTATTACAAATCCTATACTACTAGTATAGCTTCGATGAGAAGTACACCAGCAACTAGTGCTATCCTGTACAAAGTAATATAATTATTACACATCAATATGATTACATTTAACTTACTCCAGCTATAGATTTTCTGGATCATATCGTCTTCATAAGGGCATACTACATGCATCTTCCGAGCTATGCATATAAGCATCAACCGCCCACCTTTCTCTGAAAGGTTAATATTTAAAACAAACAAGTATGAGCGAAAGAATTGCCCAGCAAGTAATAATACAGTTTAACAATATATAAACCAATATACACAGGGGTTCTAAAATCCAACAATAATTAACATCATTTCCGAAACATTTATAACTATGAAACTTCAATAAAGAAGATATGACGTTTAACGCAACATCCAAAGAACAGATAAGTTTATGATAACCATAGTAATCCTCATATCTTAGCGAAATAGTATACACTACAGTATTGCTAATCTTTTAGAAAGCTTTTCAAAATACGCAGTTCAATATGCTGCTAAGACAGTTGTTTATCATCGTATACAACCAAACCATTAGAAGGTTTCATTTTTTTGTATTTCTCAAGTCTGAAAGTATATAAATATAAGTATGTCATTTCCATCAAACTCTTACAGGTCAACATCATGTACCGGGTATAAGTTCTTTAACCACTTGATAAATCTAAACTCAGAGATAACTGATAGGAAGCGAGTCAAAGCTCTTGAAGCAAAACATTTGAGAATTGACATCAATAACCGATGAACCATCTTTCATCTTTGAATAATTGCAAAAGTGCACAAACACTTGCCATTATTGTTAGAATATTCTTGCAGTTCTAGATACTGCATGAATTCATCATCATCTTTCATAATTGAAAACAACACTATCGGCTACTTGGCACTTCGGCCTTAGAAGCAATTTTTGAGTATTTTTCCAAAGTGGAGGATGGGACTTAAAGAAAACATAAAAACCTGACAAGGATTGACGATGATCAGTCGCCACATCCAAGTCCAATAATCCGCGGGTCTTCTCTACCGGTAGAAGGATAGAAACTACATCCGTAACTATCCCCGGGTGAAAACTACATCCGTAATCACCCTCGATGTAAACTACATCCGTAATCATCCTTCGGCAACACCTGGGCCGGAATAATAATTGATGGACCGCCTGGCTCACGGCCGCTTACACATCCCGGGAATCGTTTGTCAACGATTCCCACACCTGCCAGAGTCCCCTTTTTCTTTTTCTTTCAAAACTTGTTTTGATTGAAAATCGAGTAGTTGAGGCCCGACATCAGTCGACCGATATTTCTTGAAAAATGTGCAAGGAAGTAAAACCAGACAGGGGTTTTCAAAAATATTTTGAGTTCGAAAGAGTTCGAGTATAGGTATACACTTATACTTATCTCAATCCCGACACAGGGTTTTGTGTTCACATATGGAAAATGGTACGCATAAAGCTTGTAACACAACAGGGTAATTCCATATATATATGAGTTCTTGAAAAGTAACTTACCTAGATAGAATCAAAATATAACATTTTAAATGACTATGAAAGTCCTTAGACATCCTTTGAATAGTGTTTTATAATCTTCAAAACACTCAAAGTATTTAATAAATATTTGACTAATATGCAACAATTAATAAATATTCAGTAATCCCCTTTTTAAAAGAATACTCAAAATAATATTCATTTATTAAATAATATTCAAATAATATTTACTATTAATACCGAAATATTTAATAACCTCAAAACATCCAAATACAACTCTTGGAATGTTTCTAACCAAAATCAAGACACAATCTCACCGGGAGTCTCCAAACTTTAACCATTTTATCAAATAACCACTACAGACTCTCGGTCAGTAAGAAATAATTAATAAGCCTGAAAATCCTTTTTCTCTTTCTCCCTTTTTGATAATGAATATTATAATTAATATTCATCAATTTAAATAATCATTCAAATAACATATATCGATATCAATCTAGCTGTTTTAAGCCGAAGATAACAAATTTATAACCATTGGAATATCTTTAATCCGTATTGAAAATACTATCTCCGATAAATAACATACTAGATAGAATCACTCCATTAAATTATTTTATTATTTCTCCGGGACAAAGTGATTTTAAGAAAGCGTTTTGAAAACGATATTCATCTAATTAAATAGATTTAATTAGGCGAATGAGGTTTATTTAATTAGTGAATGCTGTTAGAAACATCTATTAATTAAATAAACACCGGTTTATTGGTGATGTTGCCTTTAGGTTAATTATTGCGAAATGAGCCATAAAAATATCACTGCCCGTCAACAGTATTTTAAGCCATGGGGTTTTGGTTATTACACGAGCAGAAGTTAATATTGCTGGCAAAGCCAGGAATACAATGATTTGGCAGAAGAAGTACATGGTTGGAAAACTCGCGATTACGGATTGAAAACTTATTTAACACATTTCATATATTTAAAATAAATATACTCTGAACAATAGAGTATGCATAGTAAACTTGCCTCTGGTCCTTAGCAGAAAATAGAAACCACGGACAAATCCTTCGCACCTCGTCCAAGCAATTCCATGGACCTTACCTGACGTCTCGATCTTCCCTTTTTTTTTGGATGCACGTCGCTCCAATTTGATTACGCCCTAATAGTACTGAAATGGTTACGAGTACGTGTCAGTCCTCCCTCGTATCTCGAGTAGTCCCGACTCAGAGTTACTACTAAGTCACTTAAAGAAAAACTATAGGCGTCTTCCCCATAGTTAACTATTCTAATACCACTTAATGCACATAACACATTTATATCCATTTAATAGACTCAAACCAATTTAATATATAATTAATCCCCAAAGCATCATTGATCCTCAATACCGTTTTTAATACTTAACTTAGCACATAAATCCTCGAGACAGTAATTAATCCTCAAATCAACCACTTAACACATATACACATAATCAGTTAACATCCACTTCATGCCTCTATACCACGGAAACATAATAAATTAAATATAATTAATCGCAGGGGATTTTCAGAAAATTTCGGCATGAAATATTCGTTTATCGGACTATGGGCACAGCCCCTCAAATACAATACAACCTTGTTTTAGCAAATATAAAGCTGCCTCAACTTGAAGCAGCATAAAATAAACACATAAGAAAGTATCCGCCCTGACATGCGGCACATAGCACATAATGATTTATATTACACTACTACTTACGCTACACCAATGATCGTATTTCTCACGTATTTTAATACACGTGACAATCAATCATTGATGTTCGTAAGCCCTAGGGAACAACCCCTAGCACTAACTATTACTTACGCTATATCGATGATCACACCACTCAAGTATATTAATTATACCCGTGATAGCTAATCATGGATATTCGTAAGCCCTAGGGATTAGTCGAAAAGAATTACACAAGTCCTTTAAATATTGACATTTAAAAACTTCTGATCTTCTCAGAACCCCTAGCACAGTTCTAATTATTATAAAATTCTAACATTTAACACATAACATTCATAATTAGTAAAGCCATCAAATACCACGACTCGACTTATAGCACTTAGCACGAAAACATTTATTGATGACCATATATTACAAGTAAGTCACATAAACCTTAATTATCGACTCGATTAAATCTAATTCTCGCATATAAGACATTTACCAAATACTATGGTCAAACTCGATTGTTGGCTAACTCGATTATCATTTAATCAATTAAGTCAGAGTTTTATAGTAATTCCATATAACCACTTAATCATTTTATTCATTTAAAACGAATCATAATAATCTTTAAATCTACCATCCACTCTGACTATTAAACTCGAATATTAACGAGACCACAATTAATCTCACAATTTCAATTACCAACTAACAATTTAACAACTAACAATTATTAACCCGAACATTTAATCGGACTCCTAATTAAATTCAACAATTATAATTACCAATCATCCATTCTGAATTGAATCTCGGAAATTCAACAATATTCCTAATTTGCAATATCGATCTAACTACGACAATTACACATTAAACTCACAATTTAATCTAATTAAATTACAACACTTAACTAATTAAATTACTACAATTAAACAATAAATAGCAATTCATCTCTAGTTTACTTACAACATTACTATCATAATTTAAAACTTTTTAAATTACAACAATTAAATTATAACAAAATTTACGATAATTAAATAACCAAAATTAAATTCGAAAGGTATACCATTTTCGTTCCGATGACCACCACGAAAATCTCCACCATCTCTCTCTCTCTCTCTCTCTCTCTCTCTCTCTCTCTCTCTCTCTCTCTCTCTCTCTCTCTCTCTCTCTCTCTCTCTCTCTCCCGCGCGCACAGCCACGACGCGCCACCGCCTCGCCACCGCCGTGCGTGCTCCGGCCGCCTCCCGCCGCCGCTGCTCCTCCCTCTCCCCTTCTTCCCCGACCAGCCTCCTCCCCTCTCCTTCACTCTTCCATCACAACCACCTACACCCAAGTATACATACACACACACACACGTTATATATATGTATGTATATGTATATACACCCATCTCTCTCAATTTCTCTCCCCATCTCTGATTTTTCCCCTTCCCCGATCTGTTCTTCTATGTGGGCGGCGTTTGGTGTGTATACGTATGTATACATCTGCTATGTGGTGTGTTTTCATCTAATGGGCTTGGCCCAATTCTATTTAAAACCAACCAATTAATTACTACTTACATTTAAATAATATTTAGAGTTAATATTCTAATGCGGAAAAATAAAATTTCTCGCAAAATTAAATACTAGAATACTTTTAAAGATTTTCGGAGAAATAATTAGAATTAAATCTAATTTTTCTTAGTTGATATGCATTTTACAAATTATTTATGATTTATAAAAACAATTAATAAACTAATAATTGTGATTTATAAATCACAATTTATAGGGCTTTATAAATTACTAAAAACACTATTGTTTTAGTAAAATCTCAAATCCTCGATTTTAGGTATTAATCGAGAAATTTTTTTGTAAATCCCCAAATAATTACAAATAATCATTTTCTAAGGATTTTAAAACTCTTAATATTATTTCGTAATTTTAAAACAAAATCTTTACCGAATAATTCCACACTTTGAAATTTAAACCCTTGGCCCAAGTAAACTATTGACTCGAGATATCTACTCGGTCAATATAATTTTTAAAAGGTATCCGGTTCCACTGAATCAAAATAATTAAATAACAATAATAATAATAATAATAATAATAATAATAATAATAATAATAATAATAATAAAAATTTCCTCCTCATTTTAGGAAAAACATTATTATTACCAAAATAATAATAAAAATCATTCTTAAAAAAAAATCCGGGTTATTACATTGGCTAAAGGTAGAAGTCTTGTAGCCGAAAATGGATGGGATTTAAGCGAGGATGAAGAAGCTCCCGAACAAAGTGAAGAAGTTGTTAACTTGTGCTTGATGGTGATTGGTGACGAATCTACACCAACGGTAATCTCCACTACAAACCAAGAGGTATGCCTAAACCCTTCTAATAATTCGACATCTTGTAGTAGTATTGATATTGATTTAGATTTGTCTAAAGTGGATCATACGAAGTTGGATGTCTCGGAGCTTATTAATCTTGTGAAAATGTTGAAAACGAGTCATGATGAAATTGGTCAAAAATATATCACGGTTAGTTCCGAAAGGAACAAAATACGGGATATAAATGTTGAGTTACAAAAAGAGGTCACTCGTTTGACCGATATCCATGTCAAGGATGTGGAATATTACGAATTTATATCATCTCAAAATGAGCGCTTGAATCTTGAAAATACTAAGAAGGATGAAATTATTCAAAATCTTGAGATTGAGAATATATCTTTGGTTCTTTAAGCCGAAGAGATGGAAAATGAAAAAGTTCAATTATCTACTAACACTAGTGATCTTCACGTTGAGATTTAAATTTAAAGATTTGAAATGAATCTTTGATTGATGAAAATGAGACAATAAGTGAAAAGATAAAAGAACTCGAACAATCTCTAACCGGAGATATTGAAGAAGAGCTACGTGAGGCCATAAAAGAAAAAGAATTAGATTTTCAAGTTATTTTATCCGTAAAGGATTTCGAACTTGCCAACATTAAAGACTTACTTGAAACCGAATCAAAGGAACGAGAGTATGTTGTCTCGGAACTTAAATCGGTTATCTTGGAAAGTCAAACGCTTCAAAATGAAAATAGCAAGCTCTTCGCTCAAATCACTCATCAAGAAACCTTTCTTAATAATAAGATTAATATCTTGTTAATGGAATAGGAAAATCTTGAGAAAACCGTTAGACAATTCACCAAGAGTAATACTATATTGGATAGTATGGTATTTAACTCAAAGGTATCATTTAACCGAGAAGGTTTGGGATTTAATGTGAACTCTCCTACTAAAAGAGAAGTTCAAGTTCCTAAGACCTTTAAGGATACTACTCCTACATCATCATCGAGTAAATGTTCGTATTGCAATGTAAGTGGACATATAAGTCTCTATTGCAAAGCTAAAAATGATGTAAGTAAGGGGAAGTATAAATGGATTCCTAAGGCTGAACATTCGAAAAATGGTAATAAAACTAAGGGTGCTAAAAAGAAAGAAAATGTCGTTGTGAATGACAAAAAGCAACCTAAGTTTCATTATCATCAAAAACCGATTGGTTTTCAACAAAGGAACATGAAAAATCAAGCAAGTACTAGTACCAACAATGCTAGATCTTCTAAAGTTCCTAGTCAAGGTTATAGCTCTAAAAATCCAAATGGTCATGATCGTATTCGTAACTCGAATGTTTACTCTATGCCTATAATACGAGTCATTATAATGCTAGATCGAGTCAACATGCTAATGTGAGTCATCATGCTTATCCTAGAATCAATAATGCTCATGTTAGAAATAATCATGTTAATTATCGTGCTAATAATCATTCTAGAGATTCCGTTATCACTATATTTCCCCGTAGTGATAATAGTAATGTTTTTCATGGTAATTCTAGATATGCTCCTAGAAGAAATCCGTATCATATTTCTAATAGGAATCAAGCATCTAGAAATGATATTGTTTATGTGAATGATTATCCTATGCCTCGATTTATCTATGAAAGTACTTGTTTGCCTTATGATGTACTAACACCTGGACCCTCAAGTAAAAAGGGTACCAAAAGGTTTAATTAATCTTTTGTGTAGGTGTGCCTTGCTGCTAAGAAAGATGTGTGGTACCTTGATAGTGGTTGTTCTCGACATATGACCGGTAACAAGTCTTTGTTGAACAATATTAAAAAGGTAACCGCCGGAGTTATAACTTTTGGAGATAGTAGCGAAGGTGACATTATTGGCATTGGTGATATTGGTAATGAAAGCTTTAAAATATGTGATGTACAATTAGTCACTGGACTAAAGTACAATTTGCTTTCGATTAGTCAACTATGTGATAATGGTTGCAAAGTGATCTTCTTTCCATCTCATTTTGCTATTTATGATAAAGAGTGGAAAAGAATTCTTAAGTGTCCACGAAATAAGAATGTTTATTCGTGTGACCTAAATGATTATGAAAATGTGTGTTTGGTATCCATGAATGAGGATCCATGGTTATGGCATCGACGTTTAGGTCATGTCAATATGAAACTCATCAAAACTATATGTTCGAATGAACATGTACGTGGAGTACCAAAGTTCAGTTTCGTTAAAGATCATATATGTGAAGCTTGTGAAATTAGCAAACAAATTCGAGCATCTCATAAAGCCAAATTCATGGTGTCTACTACTAGACCACTTGAGCTTCTACATATGTATCTTATTGGACCTGTGCCCATACAAGGTTTGGAAGGTAGTTTGTATACTCTTGTAGTAGTCGACAACTTTTCACGATATACGTGGACGGAGTTCCTAAAAGAAAAAAGTGATGCCTTTACATCTTTTGTTGCTCTTTGCAAAAGGATTCAAACTCAATAAGAAACGTCTATTGCTTATATAAGGATGGATCATGGTAAGGAATTTCAAAATTCTGAGTTTGTTGAATTTTGTGAAGCTAATGGTATTACTCACAACTTCTCTCCTCCTTATACACCTCAATCAAACGGGGTTGATGAAAGGAAGAATAGAACGCTGCAAGAAATGGCAAACACTATGCTTAATGAATATCGTCGACCTAAATATTTTTGGGCTGAAGCCATGTCAACTGCTTGCTTTGTTCTTAATCGAGTTTTACTACGACCTATTAAAATGAAGACTCCTTACGAGCTTATTTTGGTAAAACTCCTAAGATAAGTTACTTCAAAGTTTTTGGAAGTAAATGCTTTATTTTGAATATAAAATATTATTTAACGAAATTCGACCCAAAATCTAGTGAGGGTGTATTTCTTGGTTATTCAGATGCAAGCAAAGCTTATCAGGTATTTAATCTTAAAACTTTAATGGTGGAAGAATCATTGAATGTTGTATTTGATGACTCAAAACCACTATCAAAGTATAAAGATTTGATTGAAGAGGAAAATGATCCAAAAGAAGATTGTCAAGATAACGTTGAGAATGTTATTAGACAAATCGAAACTTTTGATCAAGGAACTACGGTTCTGAATAATCCTCTTAAAGTAGTTAAGGTCGACAATGGATTACCTTCGGACGTACCTTGGGTCAGAAATCATCCTATCGAGAATATCGTAGGTGATAGAACTAAAGGTGTCCAAACTCGATCTCAAGTGCAAAATATTGCTAGTCACTTAGCTTTTCTATCACAAATAGAACCCAAAACTCCAAAAGAAGCTTTATTAGACGAGGATTGAATTCTTACTATGCAAGAAGAGTTAAACCAATTTACTCGGAACAAAGTTTGGGAACTAGTTCCACCTCCACCCGATAGTTCTACTATTGGAACCAAGTGGGTCTTTCGAAATAAATTACATGAAAATGGAACAGTGGTATGAAATAAAGCAAGACTAGTTGCTTAAGGTTATACATAAATGGAAGGTATAGACTATGATGAAACTTATCCTCCTGTGGATGGACTCGAAGCAATTCGACTGTTCTTAGCTTTCACTTGTCACAAAGGATTCAAAGTCTATCAAATGGATGTTAAATTAGCTTTCCTAAATGGTGTCTTAGAAGAAGAAGTTTATGTAAGACAACCACCGGGTTTGAAGATTTAAAACATCCGGAATATGTGTATAAACTTTATAAAGCCTTATACGGACTAAAGCAAGCTCCTAGAGCTTGGTATGAGCAGTTAAGCAAATTCCTCGTTGTAAATGGCTTTAAAATGGGAATTGCCGACACTACTCTCTTTACAAAGTATGAAGGTGATGATATCTTGCTCGTTCAAATTTAGGTAGATGATATTATCTTTGGTTCAACTATTGCACAAATTTCTTCTTAGGATTGCAGATTAAGCAATCTAACGAAGGCATTCATATATCTCAAACTAAATATCGCAAGGAAATGCTTAAGAAATTTGAGATAGAGAATGTTAAACCCCTTAGTACTCCTATGTCTCCCTCGGAGAAATTAGTTGCGGATGCTACCGGAAATTCGGTCGATATAAAGAAATATCGTGGTATGATTGGTAATTTACTTTATATCACCGCTAGTAGACCGGATATTCAATATAGCATTTGCAAATGTACTCGATTTCAGGCGGTGCCTAAAGAATCTCATTTATCTGCGGTTAAACGGATTTTTAGATATCTTAAAGGCACCACTGAACTTGGCCTTTGGTATCCAAAAGGATTATCATTCGACTTAGTGTATTTTTCTGATTCGGATTATGCGGGTCATTTAATCGATAGAAAAATCACTAGTGGTACTTGTCAATTCCTCGGTGGATGTTTAGTTTCTTGGTTTTCAAAGAAACAAAACTCGGTATCCTTTTCTATCGCGGAAGCCGAATATATAGCGGCATCAAAATGTTATGCTCAAATTTTGTGGATGAAGCAAACATTAGCCGGCTATATGATTAAGTTTGATGCTATATCTATTTTGTGTGATAACACGGTGCGATTAATTTAAGTAAAAATCCGGTACCTCATTTTCTTCGTGATCATGTCAATAAACACATAGATATACGACATCATTTTCTTCGTGATCATGTCAATAGAGTTGATATTATTATGGCCATATTGATATGGAAAATAATGTTGCCGACATATTCACGAAACCGTTGCATTCCGAAAGATTCGTCAAATTGCGATTACTTTTAGGAATGTTGGAATGCCCAAATAATTAAATATAGTCTTTCTCTATATTTATTTAGAATTGAAATATAATTCGTGTCATTTTCTAGTCAACACACTCAAGCTTATTGTGTGAGGGGATTTTCTTAAATTCAGATTTCTCTGCAATAAATTTGTTTAAAAATATACATTGATATTTGTGTCTATGTTTTGGCTAAAAACTATATTGAAATAATTCAATATAAATAAAATTTAATTGGTTTTAATTTTTGCATGGCCTTGAAATGATTGTTGTTTCAAAACTCGGAGCAAAAATATAAAAACTAATTAAATAAATGATCCTAAATTTTAGAATTCATTTTCTAAATTGGATTTAATTTTTATCTCTCTAGAAATTAGTTTTATGTGATTTTTTTTTACAGTTTTATATCATTAATTTTGTAATTAAAGATATAATTTTAAGTCACAAAAATTATTTTTAGTAAATTAAATTGATTTTTCAGCAAAAATCAGTTTAATTCGGATTATTTTCAGCCCTTGATCTAAAAACCCTTTAATCTCAGCCATTCAAATTGGGTCATATTTAATCTACAATATAACATTTTGAATCACAATGTTGTACGGCCTCTCTTACATCTCTCTCTCTCGCCGCATTTCTCTCTCAAAACCCTACCGGCGATGTAACACCCCCAGATCTGGGGTCTTGGATCTGGTCGTTACGGTCTCCATTTCTATCCACAATACTTGAACTTACTTCAACATAAAATAAATTACATCTTTATGACCCAACACAACAATATAAAACACACCCGTTATAGTCCCAGAGATGAAATCAGAGTAACAATCAAATTTTATTAATCACAATATGAGTTCTTACAATCCAAAAGAATTTCAATATGAATACATACTCTTTGCCATCCATTTACATAAGTCATACTAGCCCATATACTTGGTATTGAAAGAATGAATCTATCCTACCAATAGCTTCTTCTTCAGCTCTGGTAGTCTCATCGTCCTCGCCAGCGTCGAGTGCGCCTTGTGCGAGTCATCAGGTCTAGCTGTTGTTGTGATATAATATTAAAGCAAGGGTGAGCAATAGCCCACCAACAACAATGTATAACTGATCGATAATATATAACAGTTCAAAAGTATATTTCAAACCATATGCCATGCATTTACGGAAATGATGCCAAAATAACATAAAACTAAAAATGCATAAATTGGTGGGAATATCTGCTATGTAAAAGATAAGCCAGATATTATCATTTATCATAAGAGAGGAACTTGTAGGGAAAATATTGCAATTCCAACTATGAATACTTTTACAATACTGCCAACGATGATAATGTTGTAGAAAATAAAAGAATTTGAATGATGAACTAATGCTGGAGTATTCACCGCGCCCGCTGTTCCAATCCTTACGATGATCAATCGCAGATTGTACAGCTCAATTTAGATTTACTACCGGTAGAAGGAAGAACTGATTACTTGTCTACCGCCCTGTTAGATCTCCCCGGCCAACGGTTGGGCCAATGGGATGGACCGGCGCTACTCGGCCTCTTACACGACTCTAAGTTCGAAAAGAAGTTCACGACTCTGAACGTAAAGTTCGTCCCGCTTTCCCCAAGCATGATACTTGTTGATAAGACTCCACAAAGTAGTCGTATCTAGTTGGAAAGGAAAATTCAACAACATTTCTCCCAAGCTGCTGCTTGTTAGGGGATACCATCTTGTTCCAATAATTTTACCCCTCGAATGATGAGAAGGTCACTCAAAGATTCAATTGATATATAGCAACCAAGTTGCGAGTGAAACGAATAGTTTTACAAGATTTATGACCGGGAAGTCAACAAGATAAATAACATTGCTCAAGTAGGTTCCCCTATAATATGGAAGTTTGAGCGAGCATTTAAATCCTTTCCTTGATAAAATAGTGGTAAAAAGACTCCGAAATATTTTACATAATATCTGGAGGTGAAAGATAATCTCCGAATAATATAAATCAATTTAAAAAGAATTTAAAAGAATTAAATAAATATTCCAAGAATATTTATTAAATCAATAATAATTACGGAATTTCATTAAATCTTAATATTGCTCGTAAGTAATCCTCGAATGAATATATAGAATTTAGTTACTAAATAAATCCCTCCTTAAATGAATATTCAATATAATATTCATTAAATAATTAAACTTCAGTAAATATTTAAAATAATATTCAATAAATAAGTCAAACCTTAAATGAATATTTGAAAATAATATTCATTTAGTAAATAATCTTCTAAATGAATATCCAAATAATATTCATTTAGTAATCAAAACTTTAAAGGAATATTCGAAATAATATTCCTTAAGTAAATAGAACTTCCAATGAATATTTTAAAATAATATTCATCAAGTACATAAAACCTTAAATGAATATTCGAAATTAATATTCATTTAATAAATAAAATTCCAATGAATATCAAGATAATATTCATTAAATAATCAACTCTAAATGAGTATTCGAAACTAACATTCATTTAATATCTCTCGACTGAGATAATACTCGAGTAACATTCCTCGAAAGATTTCCAAGTAATTGATACTTTATGGAAATATAAATAATGTTTAATAATAACATTCCTCAAAATAAATAATAATCTGCCGTTGGAATCCCTCCTGGTTTCCACGACTCTTTATATATCTCAAAACACCGACTCCCGGTCTATATTTAAGAATGAATATCATATGCTCTTCGCTAAGGGTCTTACCAAAACAATCCGGCTTATAATTGATAATTCGTATCTAGTCTATAAGCCAATATCAATTCAGGGAACAGATATCATAATATAATTTGACAATAGGCATGCATGCTATGGCATATGTATCAGAAACAACAGATATACATATTATCACAACAACAGTTCCAAGATATTGGAAACTTGCCTGGTAATCGGGTGTGGGTAGAGATAGCGTGTCCTGGGTCTGCTCGATGATCTATAAACAATCAGAACATTCGAGATTAACCACTTAACACCTTTTAAAAGTCTAAGTATAAACTTTACTTAAGTCGAAACACGTTTTCGAATTATCTCGTTATACACCTTTTAGTGTAACTCTTTTTATCACCGGTACGATCCGACATTCGTTCGTTATTAGGACATGTCATCATACCCACACTTGGTATATACTTAAGTCGTATAAGTTCTAAAGTCGATCGATTACGAACCGAGATTATATCTCGAGTTTGATCGTTCATTTTCTAAGTGTTTTACCAAAGTTATAACCAAGCGGGGTTTTAGGGGTTCGTTCGCATTTAACCTTGATTCAAACATTTTTATAAAATCGGAAAACGATCCGTTTGACATGTGGTTTTCTCTCACACCTTACTTATGACCTCTAGTATTTATTTACCAAGATTCGCCACTGAGTAACATTTTTTACGAGGGTTCAATTGAAGTTACGAACTTTTACTTACGGTTTTGAACCAATTTTAGTAATTTGACCATAACTCCTAAACCGTAAGTCGGAATGTTTCGATTCTCACGCCAAAACAATCTATGGCTCGAGATATACAAAGACTTATCATAATATTACCATGGTCAGGAATTAATATTTACTGTCATGCTTGGTTTCTAAGTGTTAACAAAAATTCGGCATTACGACGGCTATAAATCGAACGTTCTAAAAATCATAACAACACAACCAAGCCACACCAGGCATCAATACAACTCATACACATATTTCTCATCCCAAATCTGTCCAAGAACATCTACTTTACCATCATAAGCATCATGTTACCAAAATCACTAAATCACTTACTAATCATGCTTATAACATACTAACATCATAAGTACTCTTGAATTCATCAAGAACATGCATAAAAATAAAGTAAGATCTAGGGTTTAAAGAGTGGTATACCTCCTTGAGAGTGTGAACTAGCCTTACAAAGCTTGGTATGCACCTTGGATTGCCTTAAGCTTGCTAGATCAACCATGAAAACAAGAAAATCAAAGATTAGTTTTCATGAAAACACTATTCATCCTCCTCTTTCTTGATTTTTTTGAAAATGGAAACAAAGGAGTTTGAAGCTAAAATTTTGAGGAGATTATTACTTTCTTGAAATATAGGACTCACCTTAAAAATTACAAGATCAAATGATGGTGGGAGCTTGGACTTTGGATTTGGAATTAAGGGAAAGGCCGAATAGATGAATAATGTGGGGAGAGTTTTGCTTGGCTTCTTTTTGCTTTAGTCTCATCTAATCTTGCATTATTTTGTTTGTTTGGATAATATCTTGTATAAAGCACCTTTATTAAAGGTGTGATGTAATGGATGATGAAATTGGAGAGACATGTGTTGATTTTTGTGTGGTAAGATGGTAAAGAGTGCTAAGTACTTGGTTTAATCTCTAAGTGTTCTAGTTCCTTGCTAACTCGTTGGTCCCTAGATATTTTCCTTACCTGCACATGCATGCCTCTTGTTCTCTGCTTGCTCCTTTGTCCGGTTATTGCTCAACTTGATTGATCGTTCGCAAGAATATCTCAATCGTTTTCAGTTAGGGTTTACCGGAAACCGTCTTAATATTTATACAATCATCCTCTATTCTCTTTAATAATTCTTGAACCTATTTTCCTTAAATCCCTTCAATAATTCCTTAAGTCTTTCAGTGTCCAGGGAAATCTCGGGGAATATAAAAATGCTATTTTTCAGAATCCGACAGCTTTTACATACACTCTTTTCCCCCTGGATCAATAATATGAACTCAGAATTTCATTCCGGGTACTTCTATATAGCGTCGTCTAATAATATTCCTACGTCCACTAAAATCACTATTCACCACTTATTCTTTACTTATTCTTTTAGGGTTATATAAATGTCCCGGTTCTCTTTCGATCGTTCCTTAACCCTTTTACGGAACCACTGGACTAATCGTTAACGATCTGGATGACATGAGAATATTCTCCTGCTTGGAATTGCCATATCTCATTCCCCTAGGAGATAGATTATTCTTATCTAAGTTGTCAAACATTAGCATTCTTCAAGACATATAAATATTTGAATCCAAATCCATTCCATTCGTTCATTAGAACATTCGTTACATCATAGCCGTACCCACTATTCACTATTACATCCATACATAATAAAAAGTTTTAATTCTATCCAAAATCTGGGTTCTTACAGGCGATTTGTAAATCTCGTTCGATTCCGATATCGTCTATTGATTTGGACCACATATTCGTGATCCTCTCATCAAAATACACCTCTCTATAATCTCAGTTTTCAGTTTATGATCTCTGATTTCATAGACTCTCGAACCCTAGAATCGCCCTTCGACTTCCTCTCATGAATCGATAGTTTTTTTGTCAATTCTTGGTCGATTCTTATTGTTCATGATGTCTTGAGCATCATATCTTGAAAGGCCCTTGACTGGTTTTGATTTTCTTGAACCCTAGTTTTCAATTTTCGATTTATTGACTATGTGTTGTGACTATTTTGACACTTTTGTTTAGTGTTTCAGGCCTACAATGATATTTCATGATGACTTCATGGAGTTTGAACGTCAACTTGATGTTGACTCAATGAATCCGGTGATTTAGTAGAATGTTTCTTGGGTCGGTATTTTGATATCTCTGTTGTTATTGATGTATTGAGTATTTTGTATGGAATACTTGCCATGTGAATCACCACCATGGCTAAGGTGCACAATCTCTGGTCTTACCACTATTATATCATATTTATGAGTTGAGATTGTATGTTCTTGATATTACTTTTGAGTCTGTTATGATGAGTTAAGCCAGATTTAAGTCGATTTAGTTGACAATTTACTTTGCTGTTTGTAATTGCTGATTCAATATGGATTATTGATAAGTCTTGCTTACTTACTTGGATATCTGCATTTTGGTGGATTGTTGAGTCTTGATGTAATCTCTAATTCTAGCCTTTGTGTAAATTAAAGAGTTCTAGTGCTACGTTTACTTACTTTGTTCTATGTACAATGTTGTATGTCATTGGTTCTAAGACAGGTTGTAAGTCTCTATGAATTTGTTTGAGTCTACATTGCCATGCTAGTCTTGTGTATTCTCTAACTCCTTTATGAGTTTGAGAGATGTTTGGCTGCTATGATTGTCTCAGTCTTATTTTTGTATATGGATATCAAATTATTATTTAGATATTTTATATGATGACCTTCTAGAACTTTGGAATGTTAAATTCCTGTGAATTTATCTCTGTGCTTTGTGACTTATCCGCTCAAATGTCATCTACTTAGTTCTTTGTTATGTAGGATGATCACTTAGATATTATTTTATCTTAGTTGTTTTTAAACTGAGCTTCTAGAAGTCCAGTTCATTGTTCAGATTTCTATGTCATACTTATGTACATTGTTTGTATAATCTGTGTAAAAAGTATGCTTGAGATTTGGCTTGATTTAAATTGTACAACTTTATGGAGTTGATATGACTTTCTTTTCTGAAGTTAATATTTGTTTTATACAAGTATTTTCTCTTTGCTGCATGGTTCAACTTTGCATTAAATGTGATTACTGTTTTAGGAAATGGTTTCTATTTTTACTACCTTATCTGTGCTTGTATTTGGTAGTTGTCCTTATTGTTAGTTGTGTCTGCAGCTTTACAATATGACAGACTGATTTGATATCAGTACTTTTCTAAAATTCTATGTACTTTCTGTGTACTATTCAGTCCTAACTCTGATAATTCAGTACTAGGTTGTACTGTGCATTACTGTTCACTGTTAGATATCTGTGCTTGCTTGTGTATTTAAGAATGTGCTCACTGTTGTGTTTTTCCACATTCTTGCTGTCTTCATTTACTCTTCTATTTGTTCTCTTGCTATAAATATACACACTTACACATCATATCTCACACACCAGTTGACACCACCCTTAACTTGTTTTCACCTCCTTAACATTCTGATAACCCCAGAAACAAGAAACACAAAAAGCCCAAACACAACTCTCCAATGTTTATCTCTAGTGATGCCCAAAATAGGTTTGTTAGGAATAAATTGCAACCCGGTAAAATTGTCCAACTAGCTAGAGAGTCTGAGTTATATGGTCTGTTTGTTCATGCTAAGTGGAACCCTATGTTAGTCAAGTCCCACTAAGAGAGTTCTACCAAACTTGGTGGCAGAGTTTTTCTGCAAAATAAGGGTGGGGAGTGAGTTGGTGGGGTGTCCTACCTGACTTCTGTGATAAATGGGAAGCCAATTCTCATTGATCATTTGTTGTTGGGACATATACTTAAGCTAGATCCTAAGGCTTTGTCATTGAGTCCTGTTGATGTGACAATGACCTACACATTTAACCCTGATGAGCTGAGGTTGTTCATCTCTATTTTCTGTGGAGTTGAAGTCCCTTCAAATGTCTTTAACACTGATAGGGGTATTGACTATGAGAATTTCACTCCTTTCTACCAAACCTTAGCTGAAATCATTAGAGTGAATATCTTTCCTTTTCAAACTGCTGGCAAAATTATGAGTTTTGTGGAAATGAAAATCATGTATAAGTTGGCCTGCAAGAAAATTGATTTTAACTTGCCTTATATGATAATCACCAAAATGATTTTTGCTGCTAGATTGGGGATATGCCTTATGGTCTCTTACTCACTCAAGTGTTTGAGCACTTTCACTTTGACATAAATAGCCCTCCTTACTTCTCTGTGTCTCACACCATTTCTGATTGAACTCAAAGAGCTACCTTGCCCTTACCTGAGTTAAATGCTATGCCCGCTACTTTAAACATTCAATTTGGTACTTTACCTGCTGTGTCTCTTGCTATGCCTGATGTGACTGTTGCCATGCCTGCTATCTCTGCCTTGCCTGCTCACATTGATTTTGATCCTATTATGCCTACTGTAATGCCTGTTGTCTTTAGTGCAAATGTGCTACCTGTTTCTACTGAATCTGTTGCTGGACCCTCTGTGGTTCCCTTTGATGTCTCTGTTTCTAACATACGTCATGCTCAGTTATCTACTTATTTTCCTATACTTGTGAAACTATCCTCTAAGTGTGATGAGTTGGACTATGAGTTTAAATATTTGAAAAATCAGTTTCTTGCCTTGAATGAGAGATACACTCAGTTACTTGAGAGGATGGATATAGTGTTGACTGTGTTGGGGTTTGCTATGGGAAGGTTGAGTGTTCTTGAGAGTAATCTATCTCAACTTGTTCAAATTCAAATTGATGCTAACACTCCCCCTCCCAAACCAGTTACTCAATCTGTTGTCATTGAGGATCATGATATAGATGTAGTTGATGCTACTCTGAAATCTAAGGTTGTTGGGAATGGTGATGGTTCTGGAAATATTGCTAATGATATTAGTGTTGATATGATGGATACTATTATCAACTCTGATTCCTTTATCGTGTTGATTAGTTTATGTGCTATGATATTTGCTTTTATTGTATGAGTGCACTATCTGTTTTTATGCCTTAGTTAAGTGATGAATGCTCTAGTTTGTTGTTGTTTCCTTTTGGGTACCAGTACCAAACTGGCTTGTATGGTTGCTTCTAGTTGATGTGGGCTACTGTAAAGATTTCTAGCTGGCTATAGTAATGGTTTCTAGTTGGATGTTATGATGTTCAGTGTAGTATTTTCTTTTTCAAAAATCTGTACAATACTTAGTTCTGGTAATTATAAAATTGCATTGTAGTATAAACATTGCATTACTAGGACACTTTGGCCTCACTATACTGTTGATTCCATGGACTGCTTGAATTCCCTTAGAGAATTATTGTTCTGAACCCAGGATGAACCAGTCACTTCTTAGAAAGCATAAATTTGTCTCTTTACTAACCTTGTAGATTGTTGAGATATTTAATATCTCTTGAGCTTAAACTGATATATCCTATGGTTGGGTGAGACAACGGCCAGATGATTCCAGTCTCTAAGACTCATTTATTTGAGCTAAGAGAGACTGCTGATGGCTTTACATACTTGCAAAAGAACCCAAACTAACATGGTTTTTCTTTGTTTGTTTTGCAGGTACTCCCCTTCATAGGGGTGGCTAAGTGATGTCAAACATGACCCTTACTATGACATCACTCTAATTAATTTTACTAGACTAATAGCCACTTGTTAAATGCATTACAATCCTTGATTACTGACTTTGTTTCTTTTGGCTATTTGTTTTGCAGGTCCCCTCTTGAAAAAGGGGATGGCTAAATGATGCTAAAAGACAGTCACTAATGTCATGAACTAGCTAGGATTTAATATATCACTCAGCTGATAGCCATAATCATTGCTAAAACTTCAATTTGAAGTTTTAGCATATATGACAGTTTCTGTCTTCTTGTCATCATTTTGATAAGATCATTTCTACACTTGACTTTAGCTATCTGTTTGCCTTAGTGGTGTTTTGCAGTTTATCTTGGCTATTTGGAATTTCCTATGGATTTGAGCATGTCTTAGCTCTCCACTGCACAAGTGCACTGTTTGTTATCTCTGTCTTAAACTAATTTGTTGCACTTTGCCTTAAATTATTTTCTCATATTTCCACTTGCATTTATTCGTTGAGAACATTACTAACGATTTGCTTGTTTAGAGAGCAATGATGAGCCAAGCCCGAGCTCTGCCCTTCCCTTAGTGTTCATCACATTTCTTTCATTGCCTTTACTTACAGAAAATGTTGATGTATTAAATTAATTGTTTGTGTTCAGGAAATGAAGATAAAGCTTCAAGTCATCCAGTCTCCTTAAAAGCTTCGAATTTGCTTACTTAAATAGACTTATTTCTGTTATAGTTATATTTTGTTACTTATGTAGATTACATTTGCAAAACAGGATAGGACTTATAGATTTATGTATGGTTAACAACTATACAATTTTGGTTTATTTAAGTTAAGGATATGTGAATACTATATGATATTGAATGTGATTTTATATGCTGTAACAGCACCAGATCCAGGGTCGGGGATCCGGTCGTCACGGTCTCCATTTCCATCCATAATATCCATATAAATAAATTACAACCTTGTGACCCCAAAACAACAACATAAAATACACCCGTTATAGTCCCAGAGATGAAATCAGAGTAACCAACAAATATTATTAATCACAAGTTTTGTGTTCTTATAACCCAAAAGAATTACATACTCTTTGCCATGCATTTACATATGTCATATAAGTAAATACATCTGATAAATCAAAAATTGACATTCTAGCCTACTGGTTGCTTCTACTCAGCAATGCAGTCCATGACATCAGTAGGCAACCCTTATAACTGCTGTCCCTGCTTGCACCGAGTGCTCTTTGGGTTGGCCATTAGATCTAGCTGTTGTTGTGATATAATAAATAAAGAAAGGGTGAGCAATAGCCCACCAAAATAATATGTAACTCGAACAATAATATATAACAGTTCTGAAATATCTTTAAAACCATATGTCATGCATTAACGAACATAGAACCAGTATAAGGTAAATGATGAAGTTGCAAGGTAAGCAAATGTACTTTCAGTTCTGATCAGTATTCAAACCCTGTCAACAAGAGGGATATCTCATGTTGCAATAAATAAATAAATTTGAATGATGAACTAATGCTGGAGTATTCACCGCGCCCGCTGTTCCAATCCTTACGATGATCAGTCTCAGATTGTACAGCTCAAATTAGATTTACTACTGTTAGAAGGAAGAGCTGACGGATTTACTTGTCTACCGCCCTGTTAGATCTCCCTGGCCAAATGGGATAGACCGGCGCTACTCGGCCTCTTACACAACTCCTAGTTCGAATAGAATCCTTGACTCTGAACGTAAAGTTCGTCCCCCTTTCCCCAAGTATAATACTTGTTGATAAGACTCCATAAAGTAGTCGTATCTAGTTGGAAAGGAAAATTCACCAATATTTCCCAAGCTATTGCTTGTTAATGGATATAAACTTGTTCCATCAATCTTACCCCTCGAGTGTTAAGGAGGTAACCAAAAAGACTCATATCGATGTTTGAAAAGAATCGAAATGTGAGTGAAAAGGTAGTTTAACAAGTATATGACCGGGTAGTCAAAGAAATAACATTTCTCAAGCAAGGTTCCCTTATATTTTAGAAGATAGATTCGAATGAAGAATGGAGTTTTGAGAACCTTCCTTGATAAAAAAATAATAATAATACGACTCAGAGATAATTTACATAGTATTTGAATATCAAGGAAATTTTTGAATAAAATATCTCATTTTAGAACTAGTTGAAAGAATTAAATAAATATTCAAAGAATATTTAATAAACCAGAATTAGTTCAAGAATATTCTTAATATAAATATTGCTCATGATTAACCCTCGAATAAGTGTATATAAAATATTCATTAAATAAATAATTCCTCGAATAAATATTCAAAATAATATCCAAGAAAATAATTAAATCCTTAAATGAATATCCAAGATAATATTCATTAAGTAAATAAGCTCAAATGAATACTCGAAAATAAACAATTAAAATCAAATGAATATTCGAAATAATATTCATTTAGATAAATAAAGCTCGAACGAATATTAAAATAATATTCATTAAATAAATAACCTCAAATGAATATTCACAATAATATTCATAAAATAATCTCGAATGAGTATTCAAATAACATTCCTCGAATAATTTCCAAGTACTTAATACTTATGGAAATATAAATAATGTTCGTAAATAACGTTCCTCAAATAATCTGTCACTGGAATCCCTCCGGGTTTCCATGAGTATCTCTACATTTGCAAAATACAGACCCCCGGTCTTTATTAAAAGAATGAGATCATATGCCCTTCACTAAGGGTCTTAGCAATACTCGGCTTATAATTAGTATATCTTGTATCTAACTTATAAGCCAACATCAACCAGGGAACAAGTATTACAATGTAAATTTGAAAGTAGGCATGCATGTTGTGGCATATGTATAACAACATTCAATTATATATTATCACAACAACAGTTCCAACGTATTTGAAACTTGCCTGGTAGTCGAGTAGGGGTAGCGTGTCCTGGGTCTGCTCGGTGATCTATAAACAACCAAAGCATTCGAGGTTAACACTTAACTCTTTTTAAAAGGCTAAGTATATACTAAACTTAAGTCGAAACTCGTTTTCAAGTTATCCCGTTATACCCTCTCTAGTGTAACTCTTATTAACACCGTTATGACCCGAAATTGGTTCGCTATTAAGGCATGTCATTACACTTACACTTGGTAGATACTTAAGCCATATAAGTTCTAAGGTCGAAAGATTATACCTCGAGATTTATCGATCGTTATCTAAGTGGTTTTCCAAAGTTATAACAACTCGTTTTTTTTATGAGTTCATTCGTACTTAACCCTGATTCGAATATTTTTATAAAATCAAAAAATGATCTTTTTAACATGAGGTCTTCTCTCACACCTTCCTTATGATTGCTAATATTTAATTACTAAGATTCGTCACTGAATTACTCGAGTTAAGGGGGTTCAATTGCAGTTACGAACTCGCACTTACGGTTTCGAACCTCTTTTAGTAAATCGGCTATAATTCCTAAACCGTAAGTCTGTTTGCTTCGATTCTTTCGCCAAAATGATCTATGACTCGAGATCTACAAGGGTGGGTTAACTATTCATCAAAGTCCAAAACTTATACAAACTGTTATGAATGAATTTTAAAGGTTAACGAAATTTCGGCATTACGACGGCTATAAATCGATCATTTCCAAATTTACCACAACCAAACCAAGCCACACCGGGCATACATACATCTTATACACATGATTCTCATCTTAAAATTTCCAAGAACATCTCACTTTATCATCATAATCATCAACTCTCTTGGATCAAACAAACTAACTATATAATCATGCTTACATGCTTGTTAAAACACCATAATCATAACTACTCCAAAAGCTATCAAGAACATTCATAAACTCAAAGTATGGGCTAGGGTTTCATGAGTTCCATACCTTCCTTGATGTGTGTAAGACCTTACTAAGCCTTGAATAATCCTTGTACAACCTTAACCAAGCTTAGATCATCCAAGAAATCAAGAAAAACAAAGTTAGTTTCTTGAAAGTTACTATTCACCCTCACCTTCTTGATTTTATATCTTAAGATTGGCATGGAATTTGAAGGTGAAATTCATAGGAGATCTTAATAATGAATTATAGAACTCACCTAATTAATCATGAGATTTAAGAGTGGTGGAAACTTGGATTTCTCTTCTTGAAAAAGAGGGCAGGCCGAGAGGAAGGAATGGAGAGGAAATGGTGTTGTTTGCCTGCTCTCTTGCTTGGCTTGTGCTAGAATGAATCATTGTGATGTTAAGATAATATCCTTGGCATAAAGTAGCTTTATTAAAGTGCCTAGGTCATCCATGATGCAAGAATCAAGTGGGCAAGTGGTGGTTTAAGTGATATAATCTTGTATCATTTGGTTTGTTTACAATCTTGCTAGTTAGCATTGTAACTAGCTTGGTTACTTGATCCTATCCACTTGCACATGCATGCACCTTGGTTTTCTGCTTGTTCTTTGTGTGGTTATTGCTCAATTTCATTGATCGTTCGGAGGAATATCTCGAAGATTCTAGTTAGGGTTTTACCGGAAACCATCTTAATATTTATACTATCATTCTCCATTCTCTTTAATAATTCTTGAACCTATAATCCTTAAATCCTTTCAATAATTCCTTAAGTTTTTCAGTGTCCAGGGAAATCTCGGGGAAAATAAAAGTGCTATTTTTCAGAATCCGATAACTTTTACATACACTCTTTTTCCCCTTGGATCATTAATACGAACTCAGAAATCCGTTCCGGGTAATTCTATATAGTGTCGTCTAATAATATTCCTATTTCCACCAAAAACACTATTCATCACTTATTCTCTCTTCATTCCTTATAATTAGGAAAATGTCCTTGCACTTTCCCGAGCGTTCCGTAACCCTTTTACGGAACCACTGGACTTATACTAGATATCGATTTAGATGACATGAGACTACTTCCTCTGTTTGTATGCCATATCCTACTTTCATGACGATAGATTATTCATACCTAAGTTGTCAACCCATTGCATTCTTCATGACATATAAATATTGGAATCCATATCCATTCCATAATAAAAGTTTTAAATCCTACAAAAAATCAGGGTTCTTACATATGCCTTCTGCAGAATAATTAATTCGAATTATTTCTTTAAAGTTCGAAGTAATACGAATTCTCTAAAGGCAATATTTCTTTTCGAAATCACTAACTTGTTAAAATCTTTGCAGAGAATCACAAAGGAAAATGGTTGGAATGGACTAAAATGGAAAACTCGAATTTTTCAAAAATTCGAAATCTCTCAACTCAAACCTCTCCTTAATAAAATTATTATATGCAACTTGAAAATCTATTCTAACAATTTAAATTATTGCAGAATTATTGATCATTAAACGATCAATTTGGAATTTGTTCGCACTAATACACGCAAGCGTACGCGGTCACAAGTAATATAGAATAAAATTAAGTTCGTTCCCACAGAGACTGATTTTGGTTTTGTTTAGTAGAATAATGCACCTATGCACTAATGTATGATTATACTTCACTGCCTAGACAAATAACAAATTGGGATTTTGTTAACTAATTAACTACTATGCAATTTATCAATATTACGAATTAACTAATTACGAGAATTGAATATCGAATTACTTATATGTAAGAAAACATGGGATCCTAACTTCATTAACTACTTCGCCTAGATCTGACACTTTAATCACTGCATGCAACGGTTTTGATATCTGATCGAATAACACGAATTAAGTACACGCTACATGTCAGTATACGTATACCAAACTACCCATACATCCACAAAATAGATAGAAGATGAACAGACACAAATTATGCTTAGACCCTATATGTCTATAGAATTTGAAAACATAACGGTTGAAGAACAAGTTATCCAATTTGATCACATAGGGCAATATAAGTATTTTCATCTCATACTACGAATCATATTGATAAACAATTATGAACCTATGCTAGCATGGCAAGTTCTAAATCTCAAGATCCACTTTCACTTCACAAGAGATTAACAGATTAGATGTTCGCGACGCATCTAACAATTAAGCATAACCATACGAGGATATCAGATATACGTCACACACAGATCTTTAAGCATCAAAATACTAAACTACATAATTAAATCCGTTAGATTCCCATGACAACGATTAGTTCATAATTGAACCGTTCATCGTCATGGGATTTGATGAAAACATGATAATAAATAAAATATAGAAGAAAGAAGCAATAATATTATTAAATTAATAGTTGAGAAAACAAATCTATGATCCAACGTATACAAAAGATGAAGTAGATCAAGATCCGTGCTTGTCACCGAGCGTTGAATCCTTTTCCACTTTTCTCCCTTGCAAGTCTAATTTACAATAATAAAAATGATACAATTTACAAAGCTAAGATGTGTTTTTATAAGTCTAGATATCTTGCCAAGCAAGCAAACTATCCTACAATACAATTGGAAAATAGGTTTTGGTACAAGAAAATACCAAAAATACAAATAGAATTTGAAATAGGGCAAAATAGGAATTTTTAGAATTTTTTTCCCCGGGACTGCGCACCCTGCGCCCTTGACCGCGCAGTCTGCGCACTAAGCTACTGTCCATCCAATTCCTGCGCAGTCTGCTCACTCTGGTGCGCAGTCTGCGCACTCCAAATCTGTCGAAAACCAATTTTTCTTGCTTTTCTTCGTTTTCGCTCCGTTTAATCTCGTTCCTTTTGCATTCACTTCCGTCTTCAATCCTTTAGACTTCAAATCACTATGGAAACTCAAAGCGAGTCTTCATTCTTCATTCCTATTCTTGAATTCGCCTCCAAAGTTGACGGAACCAGCAACCTAATCGATATTCTTGCAAACCTGCACATTTGAACAAAACACATCAAAACTACAACAAACTTGAGACCAAGACAATCAATTTAAGCCGATATGGAATGCTTTAAGTGGATATAAAATCCACTTAGCACACCCCCAAACTTAAACCGATGCTTGTCCTCAAGCATAAACAATTACAACTAACTAACTAACTAGTACCACTTCCGTAGGTGATCACGGTTGCATTTGGCATATGCAACATGCTCTTTAAACCCCTAGGCAGCCCTAGTGGACGAGTAAGGTCTCGTGAGGGCCTATAGTGAATGTACCCACAAAATTCATCTAACTAAATGATGCAAAAACAATGCAATGCATGCATGCAACTAATATGAAAATGCAACGATCCCCTTTAGATTCACCAAAACCAACCAACAAGCAAATATCTCAAAGAATGCAATACATCTAAATAGAGCACGACTAAGTCCCCGTATACTAATCATACATGAATAGAAACGTGCGTGTGTGCGGTGCTCATCAGATATACTCCTAAAACTAGATTAAAAATCATACATGCTCTTCGCCAAGACAATCATAGGTTTATAAATAGAATAGACGGTAAACACTTCATAACCTAGAAACACCTCTATCCTTATCTGAGTTAGCCAGGAATTCATGCTTTATTACTAACAACTACGACACATAATACAATAACGCATGCTTATTTAACCGTGCAATGGATGAGACCCCTAAATGCTTATACAATAATACCCATGTAGCGAGCGTTGGGTTAGTGGATCCCAGACTATAAAAGCCTTAAGTCACTAGGCACAAAGTCCCCTAGAACTTAATTTCTCGAGTATTAAAGAGCTCACCCTGGTTAATTGCATTTATTCTATTTACATGACTCTTTTTTTTTTCTATTTTTTTTCTTTTTTTTTCACAACTAAATTAGAATGAGTGCGTTTCGCTCCATCTCATCCAACCCTAGACTACTCATAAACATGAGCCGGCTACTAGCCATTTTTACACATAACAACTAGCATGAAATCCCTAGTTTCCCCCAAACTTAGATTTTAGTGTTCCAATTTTATCAAGGGAATAACGAAAATTCTAAATATAATCAAGTGATTAAATCTTAAAACTAACAAACAAGCATAATTTCAACCTAGCCAAAAAGCGACCTAATGAGACTTGTGTAAAAATTTTGTTTCCATAACATGCAAGTCAATTCCAAGGAACTATAAATCAGCCCTCTATTCATCAATACCACAGTCAATAAAACATCTACCCACTAATCAGAATCAGCTCATCCTATGGGATCATGAAAAATGCATGCCATGAAAATGCAACTAAAATGAACTCACATGATATAAAAACACAATAACAGAATGTCCTACATGAAACAAACATGCAAAATAACACAACTACGAATGAATTACACTAAACATGCAAAACATGATTTCCTATATGAATACAATGACATAATAATACAACATACAACACTACGTATCCCCCAAACCACCCCCAAACTTGAAAGATTCAATGTCCGCATTGAATGGAAGTAAATACGAGGGATGGTAGAAAACATACCTACTCATCAGAATCGTCACCCTCCTCGGGTGAATCAGGTGGTGGATACTGCGTACGAGCTCCATAAACTGGCCACTGAACTGTAATGCCCGTGGACTGAAAAGCTGTGCTCAAAGCTGCTGTCATATCCTCCGCATACTCCCTGTTACTCGTGTGCATCGCATCAATACTCCTGTTAAGGCGCCGGAAGTGAGTATCAAGGGCTGACATGTCCACCATACCCTGCTGTAGACCAACTCTCGGAACTCTCGGTACCTGTGACGGAGCGCCCGCTCCCTTGCCACCAGCACCACCCACCAGATAACCTAAACCCCTAGGATGCGGAATGCCGCCCGGCCACTCTGCCATCCTACCAATAGAAGCATCATCAATCGATGCCAAAACCGCCTGCTTAGGTTCGTCGTCGAACCATCTGACTCTCACAGTATTACATAACCCCGCAATAACAGACCCACGAGGCATGCTGGCTGATGAAGGACCTCCCATAAACCGAAGAATACTCTGATTAATTACATAACCAAGGTCAACATAGTCACCCCTGAGAATACCCCAAAGTAGAATAGCCCTGTCGACCGTCACATCAGCAGTGTGTGAAGAAGGCAAGATACTCGAATTGATAAAAAGGAACCATGCCCGGGAAAACCTAGTCATAGATGCAGAAGGAAACATAGTACGCTCAGTAGTACCCGACCTCACTTTCCAAACTGTACCTGGCACACACAGCTCAGCTATCAAAGCATCCAAGTCAACATCATCCCTCGTCTTGCGAGACCAATCCTCAATACCCCTACGCTTAGGCTGAATCCTAATGAGAGTACGAATGGCAGGAGGCGAATAATCAACTGTCATCCCCCTAAACATTGTATAGTTATTCCTCCCAACCTTTGCGTTAGCATAAAATTCACGAACCACATTCAGAGGAACATCATTAGCATACTCATAGAGATATCCCCATCCCCTTTCCTGAATCATCTGAACCATCTCAACCGGCCTAGTAGGCAAGAATAACCTCTCCCGAAGAACACCCTTACTCAACAACCTAGCAAATTCTGCTTCGGCTGCAGGAGATACAAACTTTTCCATCTCTCCCCCAGAATTTGAATCCTCGTCCGAAGATGGACGAGTACCACCACTACTACCCGTCAACCGTTGCCTTTTAGGAGCCATAGAATCAAGAGTAATCCAATAACAATAACACAATCACACAAAGTTCGAATTCCAATACGTAGCAAAAACACAAATTCGTAAGAATAACGAGAAAAGATTAGATCAATACCCAACGAATCGAAGAGGTGTAGATGCTTGAAATCCACAAACAATTCGAACTAGGCCTCCCTTGAATCTTGAATTTGATGAAAGTGGCAAAAGTTGGATTTTAGAGATAGGTGATGTGTGTTTATATAGTGGTATTTGTATATATGAGGAAAAGGATTAGGATTTGGAGAGGAAATTAGAGATATAATAGAATTAGGAGAGGTTAGGGTTTGAATTAGGAGAGGGATATGATGTAAAATAGGATTAAGAATTGATAATATGAAGATTTGGGGGTTTTAAGGAAAAAAAATTTTGGCTGGCAGGGGTTTGGTGCGCAGGCTGAGGAGTCACGGCGCAGTCTGCGCAGTAAGTTTCTGCTGAGGGGCGCAGTCTGCGCAGTAGAGGGCGCAGTCTGTGCGGTCAATTTCTGAATTTTTTTTTTACAAGAATACACATAAAGAAAAGATACAACAAGTAGTCTTCATACTCAGGTTGCCTCCCAAGAAGCGCTTCTTTTACGTCATTAGCTTGACGTTCTTCTTTCAAATCAAGTAGACGCCAAAACGGCGGAAACCTTCTCGCGCTGAAACAACCCGCCATAGTAATGCTTCAACCGCTGTCCATTCACCTTAAAGGCATGATCCGGTGTTATTTCGAAAATCTCAACAGCTCCATGTGGAAACACCGTCTTCACAATAAATGGACCCGACCATCTCGACTTGAGTTTTCCCGGAAAAAGTTTGAGGCGAGAATTAAATAGCAACACCTGTTGACCTGGCAAGAATACTTTTGGTACCAACCTTTTATCATGCCACCTCTTGACTTTCTCCTTATACATTTTGTTATTTTCGTAAGCTTGCTCATGAAATTCCTCAAGTTCATTCAATTGAAGCAACCGTTTCTCACCCGCAGCCTTGATGTCCAAGTTCAACTTCTTCAACGCCCAATATGCCTTATGCTCTAATTCTGTAGGTAAATGACATGCTTTACCATAAACCAACTGAAATGGAGACATACCTAGAGGTGTCTTGTAGGCAGTTCTGTATGCCCACACAGCTTCATCCAACTTCAACGACCAATCCTTACGAGACCGATTCACCACTTTCTCCAGAATTCTCTTAATCTCTCTGTTAGAAACCTCCACTTGACCATTAGTTTGAGGGTGCTAAGCAGTGGCAACACGATGCGTCATATTATACTTTGCCATCAATGAAGTAAACTGGCGATTGCAAAAGTGAGTTCCCTCATCACTTATTATAGCACGTGGTGTTCCGAAACGCGTGAAAATTTGCTTATGCAAGAAATTCAATACCTCCTTCGCATCATTGGTCAGCAAAGCCTTCACCTCGACCCATTTAGACACATAATCCACAGCTAGCAAGATGTACTGATTATTGCATGAAGAAACAAAAGGTCCCATGAAGTCATTTCCCAAACATCAAAGACCTCCACCTCAAGAAGCATGTTAAGAGGCATCTCGTTCCGTCTAGATATATTGCCAACCCTTTGACATCGATCACAACTCATTACAAACTGATGAGCATCCTTAAACAAGGTAGGCCAATAGAAACCTGCCTGAAGCACACGACTGCTATCTTTTCTCCACCATAATGGCCACCATAAATGGTTGAGTGGCAATCTCTCAAAACACTATCTGTCTCACTATACGGAATGCAAAGTCTGATCATCTGATCTGCTTCTTGTTTAAACAAAAATGGCTCATCCCAATGGTACCACTTCACATCATGTAGAAACTTCTTCTTTTGAGCACTCGAAAGATCTGGAGGAATCACATTGCTCACCAAATAGTTCACAAAATCTGCAAACCATGGTTCTTCATCTTGCACTCCAAAAAGCTGCTCATCTGGAAAAGATTCATTAAGAAGAGATTTGTTATGTGAACCCTTACCGTAGTCCTCCAAGCGTGATAGATGATCTGCTACTTGATTTTCCGTGCCCTTCCTATCCTTGATTTCCACATCAAACTCTTGCAATAACAGCACCCAACGAATCAATCTAGGCTTTGAGTCCTTCTTCGACATGAGATATCGAATAGCAGCATGAGCCGTGTACACAATCACCTTAGTTCCAAGAAAATAAGACCAGAATTTCTCAAAACCATAGACAACTGCTAGCAACTCTTTCTCCGTAGTGGTGTAGTTAAGCTGTGCATCATTGAGAGTTTTACTAGCATAGTAAACCACATGAAAAACTTTATCCTTCCGTTGCCCAAGCACAGCTCCAACAGCATAGTCACTAGCATCACACATTAGCTCGAAAGGTTCCTCTCAATTAGGTGCGGTAATGACCGGTGTAGTATTCAACTTCCTTTTCAAGAGCTCAAAAGCCGCAAGGCATTCATCATCAAAATTGAAATGAACATCCTTCTCCAACAAGTTACACAAAGGTTTAGGGATTTTTGAGAAGTCTTGAATGAATTGCCGATAGAACCTCGCATGACCAAGAAAACTGCGAATTTCTTTAACAGAGATAGGAGGAGGAAGATTTTCAATAGTCTCCACCTTAGCCTTATCAACTTCAAGCCCCTTACCAGATACCTTGTGCCCAAGAATGATCCCCTCTTGCACCATAAAGTGACACTTCTCCCAATTAAGCACCAAATTGGTCTCCACACAACGCTTCAAGACCAAGCTAAGATTATGCAAGCACTCATCATACTAAGTACCAAAGACTGAAAAATCATCCATAAAAACTTCCACATTAGTGCCAATCATGTCCAAGAAAATAGCCATCATGCACCTTTGAAAAGTGGCCGGAGCACCACAAAGTCCAAAAGAAACTCGATGAAAAGCAAAAGTGCCAAAAGGACATGTGAATGTGGTCTTCTCTTGATCTTCCGGAGCAATGCAAATCAGATTATAGCCCGAATAACCATCATGTAAACAATAATACTCGTGTCCCGCCAACCTGTCTAACATCTGATCAATGAATGGCAGAGGAAAGTGATATTTTCTGGTGGCTTTGTTGAGTTTCCGATAGTCCATGCAAACTCTCGACCCCATGACTGTCCGAGTAGGGATGAGCTCATTCTTCTCATTAGGAACAACTGTCATGCCCCCTTTCTTAGGCACACATTGAACTGGACTCACCCAAGAACTGTCTGAGATAGGATAGATAATACCCGCATCTAACCACTTTAGAATTTCCTTCTTCACCACCTCTTTCATAATAGGATTGAGTCTTCGCTGATGTTCAACAGTAGGCTTAGCTCCTTCCTCTAGCAGAATTTTGTGCATGCAATAAGAAGGGCTGATTCCCTTAAAATCTGCTATGGTCCAACCAATTGCGGACTTGAACTCCCTCAAAATTCGCAAGAGCTTTTCTTCCGCACTAGCTGACAAGTTAGAAGCAATAATAACAGGTAATGTAGATGCATCACCAAGAAAAGCATACCTCAAGTGCTCCGGAAGTGGTTTGAGTTCAATTGTAGGAGCTTCTTCAATAGATGGTTTAAGACGCCCCTCCGAATTTTTAAGTTCCGCTAACCCAAGAGATTAAAAAGGGAAGTCAAATCTCCTTTTCCAAGGAGCTGACTTTAGCTGCTGAAGTTGCTCGGCTACTTCCTCATCTTCAAAATCAGAATTCTCGACTAACATTTTCTCCAACGAATCTGACTTAAGCAATTGATCAATCTCCGAAGTAACCGCAGAATCAACCAAATCCACCTTCAAGCATTCTTCTTCATCCGTGGGGAATTTCATTGCATTGAACACATTAAAAGTGACATTCTGGTCTTGCACCCTCATGGTGAGTTTCCCTTTCTACACATCAATCAAGGTTCTTCCCGTAGCCAAGAATGGTCTTCCCAAGATTATGGGAATCTTCTTATCCTCTTTAAAGTCCAAGATAAAAAAATCAGTAGGAAATATGAGTTTATCAACTTTCACCAAAACATCCTCCACTACGCCTCTAGGATATGTAACTGATCAATCAGCCAACTGCAAAGAGATGTTGGTTGGCTTTGGATCCGGTAGACCAAGTTGCATGTAAACTGACAAGGGCATGAGATTGATGCTAGCTCCCAAGTCACATAAACACTTCTCAAAAGACAAATTACCAATAGTACATGGAATAGTAAAGCTACCAGGATCCTTTAGTTTTGGAGGCAATTTCTGTTGCAGCACAGCACTGCACTCTTCCATTAGAGCAACGGTCTCTAATTCCTCGAGCTTCAACTTACGAGAAAGAATACCCTTCATGAACTTGGCATACCTCGGCATCTGTTCAAGAGCTTCCGCAAAAGGAATGTTAATCTGCAACTTCTTGAACACCTCTAAAAACTTAGCAAACTTCTCATCCAAATTCTACTTCTGGAGTCTTCTAGGATATGGAGGAGGAGGATAGATCTGAGTATTTTTTGTAGACTGCTCCGGAGAAGCTTTAACAACAGGTTCCTTGCTCTTTACCACTTCACCAACTGGCTGATCAGTCACCAAGTCAGATTTTTCAATTTCGGGTACTGTAGAATTTTCTACTTGCTGATTCTGCACTTCTTCATCTTTCTCAGCTGCTGATTTTGGATCCGTTGTAACCTTTCCTGATCTCAAGGTTACTACCTAGACCTGCTCTCTGCCTTCCCTCTTACCTGGATTTGCCTCTGTATCACTAGGAAGAGTTCCTTGTTGCCTAACAAGTAAAGCACTTGCAAGCTGTCCCATCTAGTTCTCCAATGTCTAAAGAGCAACTACCTGGCTTTTAACCATCATCCTCAACTCATCCATTTCTGATTTTTCATTAGAAGATTGCCCCGCATTAGCCTGGGGCTGTTGCTGCTGAAATCCTGGAGGCTGATATGGTTGCCTTGGAGCATACTGCTATTGATAGCCCTGATTGAATGGCTTCGCTTGCTGTCCCTGAAACTGCTGCTGATAGGGCTATTGTTGTTGAGGACCTTGAGTATTACTCCAGCTAAAATTGGGATGATTCCGATTATTAGGATGATAAGTGGCTGGAACTGGTGCAGCAGGTCTCTGGAAATTACTCACGAACTACGCTGATTCAGAAGAGATAGCACACTGATTTGTCTCATGAGCACCCGCACATAGCTCACAAACACTAGCAACCTGCTGAACTCCATAATTTCCAAGAGAATCCACCTTCATAGTCAAAGCCTTCAACTGAGCTGCAATAGCTGAAGCTGTATCCACTTCAAAAATACCTGCTACCTTACCTTGAGATAGTCTCTGGGTTGGATTCTGATATTCATTCGCAGCCATCATCTCAATCAACTCATACGCCTCATTATAACTCTTCGCCCATAGAGCTCCGCCAGAAGCTGCATCAACCATGGGTCTAGTCTGTGCTCCCAACCCATTGTAGAAAGAATTAATCACCATCCAGTCAGGCATACCATGATGAGGGCACTTTCGCAGCATCTCCTTATATCGTTCCCAAGCTTCACACAAAGTTTCACCAGACTGCTGTGTAAACTGAGTAAGAGCATTCCTGATTGCTGCAGTTTTAGCCATTGGAAAGAATTTAACAAGAAACTTCTGAGCAAGATCATCCCAAGTAGTTATAGAACCTGCTGGTAGAGAATGCAAACAGCCCTTAGAGAGAATGGGAAAAGCCTCAGCTTTACGGCATCTTCAGATACACCATTAAACTTGAAGGTGTCACAGATCTCGATGAAATCCCTGATATGCATACTAGGATCTTCCGTAGGAGCACCCCCAAACTGGACTGAATTCTGAATCATCTGAATAGTACCCGGCTTAATTTCAAAATTGTTAGCTGCGATAGCCGGCCTGACAATGCTAGATTGGATGTCCATGATCTTTTGCTGAGAATAATCCTTTAAAGCCTTAGTCTCCTCTGTGGCTGCTATTCGATCACCCATCTTAACTGTTGTTTCAAGTTCTTCCTCTCCTTTATTATCTGCAACTAAATCAATGTCTTCCAAATTATCCCTACGAGTTTGCAAACGTGTTCGCATACACGCTCAAGTACCTGAAAATCACACCAACAAACAAGCTGTGTAAGTAACCAATCCAAGTCAGCGAACTCTAACGACCACGAATGACAAGTACATAAACTAATAAAAACAAAACACCGAGTCCCCGGTAGCGGCGCCAAAAACTTGTTCGCACTAATACACGCAAGCGTACGTGGTCACAAGTAATATAGAATAAAATTTAGTTCGTTCCCACAGAGACTGATTTTGGTTTTGTTTAGTAGAATAATGCACCTATGCACCAATGTATGATTATACTTCACTGCCTAGACAAATAACAAATTGGGATTTTGTTAACTAATTAACTACTATGCAATTTAACAATATTACGAATTAACTAATTACGAGAATTGAATATCGAATTACTTATATGCAAGAAAACATGGGATCCTATCTTCATTAACTACTTCGCAACGGTTTTCATATCTGATCGAATAACACGAATTAAGTACACGCTACAGGTCAGTATACGTATACCAAACTACCCATACATCCAAAAAATAGATAGAAGATAAATAGACACCAATTATGCTTAGACCCTATATGTCTATAGAATTTGAAAACATAACGGTTGAAGAACAAGTTATCCAATTTGATCACATAGGGCAATATAAGTATTTTCATCTCATACTACGAATCATATTGATAAACAATTATGAACCTATGCTAGCATGGCAAGTTCTAAATCTCAAGATCCACTTTCACTTCACAAGAGATTAACAGATTAGATGTTCGCGACACATCTAACAATTAAGCATAACCATACGAGGATATCAGATATACGTCACACACAGATCTTTAAGCATCAAAATACTAAACTACATAATTAAATCCGTTAGAATCCCATGACAACGATTAGTTCATAATTGAACCGTTCATCGTCATGGGATTTGATGAAAACATGATAATAAATAAAATATAGAAGAAAGAAGGAATAATATTATTAAACTAAGAGTTGAGAAAACAAATCTATGATCCAACGTACACAAAAGATGAAGTAGATCAAGATCCGTGCTTGTCACCGAGCATTGAATCCTTTTCCACTTTTCTCCCTTGCAAGTCTAATTTACAATAATAAAAATGATACAATTTACAAAGCTAAGATGTGTTTTTATAAGTCTAGATATCTTGCCAAGCAAGCAAACTATCCTACAATACAATTGGAAAATAGGTTTTGGTACAAGAAAATACCAAAAATACAAATAGAATTCGAAATAGGGCAAAATAGGAATTTTTAGAATGTTTTTCCCCGGGACTGCGCACCCTGCGCCCTTGACCGCGCAGTCTGCGCACTAAGCTACTGTCCAGCCAATTCCTACGCAGTCTGCTCACTCTGGTGCGCAGTCTGCGCACTCCAAATCTGCCGAAAACCAATTTTTCTTGCTTTTCTTCGTTTTCGCTCCGTTTAATCTCGTTTCTTTTGCATTAACTTCCGTCTTCAATCCTTTAGCCTTCAAATCACTATGGAAACTCAAAAGGATTCTTCATTCTTCATTCCTATGCTTGAATTCGCCTCCAAAGTTGACGGAACCAGCAACCCTAATCGATATTCTTGCAAACCTGCACATTTGAACAAAACACATCAAAACTACAACAAACTTGAGACCAAGACAATCAATTTAAGCCGATATGGAATGCTTTAAGTGGATATAAAATCCACTTATCAGAATTCTTTCAAAAAGGGCCATGTCTCTTTCAAGGAAAATGCATGGAAATACAAAATGGACTTAAGAAGTTGTATCTATTTTTCTTGTATTTGATGGGGAGATTAACTCATATTTATAGGCTAGTCCTATTAAAATTTGTAATTAATTCAAACCAGTCCAATTTGTGAAGATTTTTGGACGTTTTGACTGGTTTTGGAGTGATAAGGAGTAGGTGGAAATTATTTGTAATAATTAGTATTTATCACCTATACTCCCTAATCCCTTGTTCCCTCCCTCAATATTAATTTCACTTTTTGGCATTATGTCAAAAAGGGAAAGGAAATATTCTACGGGAATAATAAAATGAAAATTATTGTGTGTTCCCACTAACTTTATTTTGCAGATAAATAAAGACGGCGTTGAAATTTTGTGATAAGTACTGACACTTATCACGTGGGGTAAATTCTAACTTACACTTTTATGTGCTTATGTGATTCTATGTGCTTATATGTGTGCTTGTATGCTTGCATGATGATGTGCATATATTTAAGGGAAGTAACCCCAAATTTTTATTTTGTATCATGCATACACTTAGGGGAAGTATTTGGCACACACAAATTCAATTTTCATGATTAGTTTTGACAAATACCAAAAAGAGGAAGATTGATAGAGTCATTGCTTCCGCACTTTAGATTTTGGAATTTGTCAAAATAAAAATGAAATTAAATTAGATTTAGGATTACACTTAGAATCCTCCCCAGGGGACGACACTATTCGGGAATCAAGTCAAACTGGTCAAACCGAGCCAAAAATGTTTTCCGACATATTTTCGACATTGACTTAGGATGAGAATATCATGGTAATGGTATTTTATATTCTAGGTTGTTTATGTCAAAAGATTTTAGGCATTCGGCTAAATGCACAAATATCGGGAATTTTTAAACAGTGCTTTTACGAGTCAAACTGTTCGATTTATTTAAAAAAGTGTTGTTCTTAAAATGTTTTACTCTCAAATATTCTCGATATATTTATTATTTATAATCAATTTTCCTTGCCAAAAGACCAAAAATGGATTTTATTCCGAAATACCCATAAATCCTTATTTATCCAGATAAAATCATTCTTAATTCGAACTTAAATATTCCTTGGACCTCATAGTCATTATTTTACATGGAATATTATGTTTGAATATTTATCAAGTCAAAACTTTTGTCTTAGTTGTCGGTAAAGACAAATGAATTTTTCGGTCGCTCAGGAAGGTTGTTTTAACACTCGAAAAAATTCGTAAAAATACTACCACTCATCTTTTTGACTTGAAACTTTGAATGTGTCCTTAGTTTCCCCATAGGACATTGTAGAATTAATTTCGTAAATTTTGGATGACTTTTTTCCGGGACCCTTTAAATCGATACGTAATTGATTTATTGGTCGCTTAAAAGTCATAGTTGGTCAACTCATTTCAAGGTGAAATTTTGACCACATTCCTCTGGGAATATTTCTAGAGGATTCCCAAAATTTCATAATTTGTGAATGATTTTTTGATTTATTGCGATTAAATCCATTTCGTCTCGTCGGTATGCGCGTTTTTCGGTTTTTAATCGTTTCGTTAAATGGAATGACACATAAACACGTTTTTGTCAGAAAATTTGAATTTCTTACAGCTGATGTGACCTTGGAAGATTCCTCCCACTTGCCTTTATGCCATGTGCTTATTACCATTTAAAATAAATCAAAAATTTCTTATTTTTGGCTATAAATAAGCCCTTACCCGCCACTTGTTTTCCCAAGCTTTGACAGCCAACAAATTGATGAAGAAACACTCCTAGAAACACTCTCTCTACTGCCCCAAAAGTTCAAAAACATTTCTTGGTTTTAAGCCAAAAATATTTCTTAGTTTTGATCCATTTTGGATTGTTTTCTTCACTTATTCTTGCTCTCCTAAACACACCTTTGGTCACCAATATTTTTGTGGTCTTTGGACCTTGTTTTATCAGTTTATAAGTGACCTTTTGAGCCTCCAAAAGTCTGACCTTAAAGCCTTTTTTCGGCCATTTTCCGGTGACTTTTCCGGCAACTCATTTTTGTGTGTTTAAGCTTCGTTACTAGCTTTTTCTCTTGTTTTCTCTCTAGATCTCAAGAATTATAAGTTGGTTTTAATCTTTCCTCACTCTCCTATATATAGGTCGAGTATATATAGCAGAAGTGGTGGTGGGTGGCTTGAATATTTAGTGTTTATTGTTTGTTTGGTTTAGATCTACACTTATAAACACTAATATTCATCATTCTTGCATTTTGTCACTAATATACACTTGTTCTTGAAGTATATTCGTGTAGTGTATATTTGACATCTTGTATCGTGTATTCTTGAGGTTGAAGTTGAGAATCACCCCATTTAAGTCTTTTAATCCAAGTTAAGTATTTGGATTAAAAATATAACGACCTAGAAATTTTCGCGATTTATTAATGTTTATTTAATTGTTAGATGTGGAAATTAAGTGATTTATATGATGAGAATATTTTGGGAAGTCAAGTTATGTGTGAAATCATGTTTATATGATTAGGTGACGATTGGTATGTGCCGTATATGCTCGTATATTTTTATTTGTATTTTTGGAGCATTAAAACTATATTTAAAGTGCATTTTTAATCTTTCAAAAATTTTATAAAATCATTGGAGTCGTTTAAAATCATGAAATCTTTTTCATTATCATTTTTGTGATATTAGTTAGTTTTTAAAATTGATGGGAGTATTTAATTGTGTGTTTTAAGTATTTTAAAATGATTTAAAAATCTTCATTTCATTTAAAGGTTCTTTATTTCAAAAATTCATAATAAATTCATTTTTGATCCAAATATTATTTTAAAAATATGGAGATGTTCATAATTTCATGAACTTTATTTTAAAAAAATTTATTTTATTTTCTCCCCAATATTTATTTTATTTGGAATTTATATTGAATAAAAAATCAGATTTTCAGCATAAGTAAATAAAAATTGTATAAAGACTATTTTGCCCCTGCAATTACAATATCACCACCGCCAGTTCTTCTTCCTCATTCTTGTTCCTCTGCTCTCTTTTTTCACTCTCTTATCTCTCTCTCCTCTTATGTTGGTCGAGTTTTGGCCGGATTGTTTAATCCGAGACCGGATTCGTTCTCAGTTTTTCAGTCTCTAGCTCGTACTGCCCTTGCATGTTGCGTTTGTGTTGAATTTTTGGAAACCCATTTCGGGGTTTTGCTTTAATTCGACTTATTTGCAGATATTACACATGATGATGATGCCCATGATTATTAGTAACTATTATTGATGCTTAAAATCATGTTGGTGTCGTGTTTGCTGTGTTCGTGTATGTATATATATGTTTACCGTGTATATATGTTCGACTTTTATGAAGAAATTACAAACCCACTTTGGTTTTGCTTGATTCCGAGTTGTTTGATATCGATTCTTGTTGCAATACTTGTTTATATGAATTAATCGAAGGAATTTGAGGTTGGAAGCCCCAATAAGGGGTACCCCCGAATTCCACCGCCACCGGTGATGAACTCCGATGAACCGGTGGTGGCCAATGATGATCTTTGAGGCCTAAAAATCGTTATATTTACTACTTGTATTGATTTGTAAATTGCATGTGAAGTTTTGAAAATTTTATGATATTTTCTTGATTTTATTCGAAATTTTTTGAATAATTCGAATGAAATGATTTGTTAATTTATTCGTTAGTTGTTCAAGACTGGTTTACGATTATATATAGTTTTATTCCGACTTATTCGAATTATGTGGGCTGCATATAGAATTTTGGGATTATTAGAGGATTAATTCGAATTATTGGATAAAGAATATGATTTAAATGAATTATTATGTGATTATGATATTACTTAGATGCTAATTGTCAAGCATGCATGATTTTCAGATTAGTATAAAGATTGATTTTGATGATTATATGGTAAATGTTTAAGTGATGAAATTTTATTAGTTAAAGTCGTAAGCTTATATGTGCTATAGATTTTAAAAATGATTAAGTAGCATGATTTTGACTTATTATGAAATTAGAAATCCATTGGGAGTGTAGGTGGATTTATAATCCATCGATTTGAATTGTGATTTGAGTCGGATGTTTCTCGACGGGATAGTCCATTTTATAAAGGAAACTCTGCCTGATTTTCGTGAGATTATAAATAGTAAATTGTATACTAGAATAGCATAACTGCTTATAAGTTAGGTTGATCTGCTAAGTGTATAAGTGACTTATGTGATATGCATGTTCTTTGTGTTATGTGTCTAAGTGATTACTTAATTGCGAGACGATCTGATAAGTATGTCAGGTATGTATTGTAACACCCCCAACCAATAACAAATACAATTAACCGGTAACCCAGGGGAATTTTATAAAAATTTGGAATGAAGTATTCGTAAATCGGACTATCCACCTGTAATTCAACCCAACTAAGTTCCATTTTAACAAACACAATTAAAACTTAATACACCAACGATTCCTCACCGAGAATCGATTCCAGGTTATGGTATGAAACAAGAATCTAACTAATACAAATTATTACAACTTCTATCTTAGCTCTAAAAACAAATCACTATACCGTCTAATCTGTAGCGTAATCCAAAACTGTGTTCCCCCGCGTTAGCTTTGAAATCTATTCCGAATAGGATCCTCCTCACTCTCATTCACATTTGAAAATACAGGTAGATCATCCTTAAACCTAACTGCAAAGGCTTAGGTAAAACAAAGCAAGAGTGAGCCAAAGAGCGCTCAGCAAGTATATAATATAGTGAACAACAATTTATGAATATTTTATTGATGAACAATATCAATGATCAAACTATCTCAAGGGAATAAATCAATACTCTTCATAAAATAAAACTTTCCATTTTCTTTAAACCATAACTCTTTATCAAATCATTTCTTTCCTTTGAACCATTCTATTATCAAAACATACTTTTCATAAAACTTTTAAAAACATTTAAGTTGATTGGAGTTTTTCCACGACCCCGGACGATACGGGTGATCAGCCACGTAAAGTCCCCAGCCCGGACACTTAGTCTGTCTAGACATAAAATTGGGTTCCCAATTAGGCAACACATTGGCCTTTAAAGGTGCTGGACTGCTCCCACCAGAACTACAACACAAAAATAAAACATGCTGGACCGGCATCACCCGGCCTCTTACGCCTCCAATCTGAAGGAATCCGTAGAAAACATTTTGACGAAATTCCCCCACATTAAAATCTTTAAAACATTTCACTTTTAAGTCCTTTATACTCACTGATAACTAATCAGCCCAGTATAAGGAATTTTTAAAACATCTTTAATTAATTAAGTCATTTTAATGAGCAACAATAAAAGATTATGGGACAGTGCACATTCGATATAAAGAATCATAAATGACGAAGCAATAAGATTAAACTAAGCATGATAGGGTTCAGCAAGATAGAATCATATATCAACCAGGAACATGATATGTTAAATAACTGAGCAATTATTTAGATTCTAGAAACGGAACAACAATTATAAAGAAAACAGGGAATAAGGAAAATTCGAAGTTCAACAGAAGATTTAAGTTACTGTACTGGCTAACCACTTATTTCAAGGTTTATCAATTTATGAAATTACGCTGTAAAGTTTGAACAATCAGAATAGATTAAAATGAAGATTTAAGAAATTCCAAATTACCCAAGGTCTCACTCATGTCGGCTAAGCACTCATAGGCTTTAGCTGCCAGAACCGGCATGACAATAATGAGTTTGAATAATTAAGAAGATCTCAATTCATTCTCGGTTTTAACCGTCACTGAGCAACACATGCCTCAACAACAGTATAAACCTCGAATTAGTTTACAATAATTTGAAGAAAATGCTCTTTGAAAAATATTAATAAAGATGGAAAATATTTATATAAAATAATTTTAAATGAATCAACACCTGTAAATAGGTGAAGAGAATAAACAATGACAGAATAATTTTGAGAATGTATGCTCATGAATTAATAGAAGAAGAATGTCACTGGAAATAAAATTGAAAGGTACAGGCACTAGCATAAAGATCTGAAAGGAACATCCTATAATTAAAAGAATAGGTTCACAATTATCCAGAATAAATATGAAGAATATAATGGCTAACAAGAAAGGATTTCGAAAGAATAAATAAATAACACAAAAGGTTTCACATCACTTGAACAATAAGTGAGGTATAGTAAACTTGCCTCAATACACAGGGTTTCCATTTCCAATATCTCAATTCTTTACTCACTTTACATCAGTCTCTATTTCTTAATTGCTGGCTTTTACTCGATCAGCCCTTCGTCTTTCCTCTATCACTTGTCACTCCCGATAATTCTTTCCTTCCTCTACATTCCATTTCCACATGCTCTAGCTCTTAGCTGGCCTCCTATGCATACCTATATACAGGTAAAGTAATACTTCAGTACGCTTATAACCTTAACCACCTAACTCGTTATACCCAAACGCGTCCTATAATGCTATACCACTTAGCATATACAACACGTATTACTAAAATAGTAATATATATCCACATAAAGCACATAACATTTAGCACATAATATTTACTTGCTCTTATAACTGTTAACATGTACATCATATCTATTTAAAAATACTTGTTATCAATTTACTATACAATTTACAAATAGTTCTAACAAAAATTGGACAGCACTTCCTCTAAAATATGACTTAACCTGTCGGAATACAACTTACTAAACCGGAGAGTAAACATCCTTTGCTTAACTACTTCATTTATAGCCCTTCTGGCTATCCGCTCATTTAACACTTAATATACGTCCTTGTACCATTCACAATCCAAATCACAGTATATACCTTTCACTTTCATAATCAGAATCCATTGAATACCCTTAATAACAATTATAATTATCACTCCAAATCCATCATTTAATTTACTAATGATTTTACACATAACCGTTATTCACTAACAATCATTAAGTAAACTAGTTAACACTTGTCAACCTTTATAACCTTTGAATTCATACAAACTCTAATAGCTTAACCCAAGAATTCTACTAATAATTCATATACAATAACAATACATCAGTACTATTTACACATCCACTACAACACAAAAATGTACATCATTTATAATGTATTAACTGAAATTACATTAACAATAAAAACTTAAATTGTAAATCTATGTAAACATTAAAATAGCACAATTCCCGAAATTCGAATATTATTACTATAATAAATTATAGGTTATAATGGTGAAAAATGCAATTAATATTTATTTATTTTTGTTTTATTTTTTTGAAAAAAATTTGGCGGCATCCCCTATTGAACAGGTAGCCTACCCGTCGAAACACAATCAACATACAAACAACAATTTTCACATTAAAAGACAATTTACTATCGACTATGTACTAATCAATCTACCAAATCTTTTCATCAAACAACACTGCATAGCCATAAACCGAGTAATTATGATCAACAATTAATCAGAACTGAACTACATGGGCAAACTTCGACTATTTCCAATCGATACCACAGAACAATACACGGCTGAGTCAATGTAAAATCGCATACTCAAACCAATTGGACTTAGAATCACCAACACATATATACATACTCTACACGCAGTTTTACCCCCACACGAAAACACGCATACACACACACCCATCACTACACACGCACGCACACACCCATCTCTACATACACACCCGAGCTGTACCTGAACTCACACCACAGCAGCAGCCCACGATTGACACCCTCTGAACACACACTATACTCACACAACAAAACACACACAAATACTAGTAGATATACACACACACCCACATAATAATCACACACAGTCGCCTCAAGAAACGCACACACACACAATCAGTCGACTGGAAACATAGAAGGGAAGAAAAGACTCTCTTGCAGCAACCAACCCAGAAACGAGAGAGATTCAAGAGGAGGGAGAAATGCGAGATTTGGGAGAGAGAAAAGAATTCGAAGAACCTTCGAGAGAGGCTGTTCGAGAGAGACCCAGGGATTGATTTCTGATTTGGGGGAAACTAAACTAGGGATTTAGGAAATTTTGGGGATAAAAGGAAATAAGAGTAGGGTAGTTTATTTATAAAATTCAAATTCTTTGAAAATAAAATAATTTGAATTCCCTTTGTAAAATAGAATTTAAACGAATAATATTTGGAAAAAAATAATGATTTTATTTTAAAAAGTAGAGAACAAAATTAGCTATCTCCCCATATTTTTAAAACATTTTTAGGATAAAAAAACGAATTAAATATGAATTTTACAAGTTTTGATCCTTTAAATGCAATAAAACTCTTAAAATCATTTTTAATTGCTCAAACAGTCAAAATAATTCACCCAATAGTTTTAAAAACTAAATAAATATACAAATATGATATTGCAAAAGATTTCGGGATTTTTAAATACTCCGATGATTTTATGGAAATTTTCAAAGATCAATAATGCATAATTTAAATAAATTTTTAATCACAAAATTCAAATAAAAAAACATGGACTCACATTTCACAGACAAATCATCATATAAATATGTAAACACTCATATATATTCCACCTTTTAGAAAATTTTCACATCACATAATTTCAACATTTAATATTAAATAATAATATCTATAATTACGATATTTTTCTAGGGTGTTATATCCTTCCCCCCTTAAAAGGATTCTGTCCTCAGAATCAACCGTAAGAAAACGTATGACTATATTCTCAAACATTTCTCTTTCAATTTCCAATTAAGTCATTACTTTCATTCTAGAATTCCTTAATATCAATTCATATCTCGCTAGGCTCGTCCTGTAAGCCCGTAAATTCCAATATAAACTATCCTGAGGTCACCACTCCTCAATACCATTCAACATCAAACTTTCGATCTAATTGAGCTCCAACAACTCTAATATCCTTTAATATCAATACTCGACTTAACATACGCAAACCCAAGTATAGATCACCAATAATTAACTTACCACCTCCAAATCTCATTTAAACTTCACCGTACTAAATTTATGAGAAATCAACTTCCGGAACACTATTCTACATACGCTACAATTCCTCAAGTTTAGACTCTACACATAATAACTCCAACAGTTACCAATAATTGAATAAATGAAGTAAAATACACGTCCACCGGTCCTTTCCTTGAACTATTCCATTCTTCTAAAGTCAATTCCTTCACATTCTGATTCATCCCATCATCGTAGTACTTCCACATCTCCTCCAATAACTCATGTTGAAATGTTATTGTATAGATCATCTCTTTGGCAACAATCTAAGCATTTGAATTCTCTAACTCCAACTTCTTAAACTCATATCTTTATCCATCTTCCTTTACCATAATAATTAGGTGCAACATGGAGAAGGAAATTATTCAATTTAAAAAAGGTTTCGATTTTTTTTCTAAAAAATAGGATCTAAAGAAGAAAGTTTTGATATTCAATTTAAAAAAGGTTTTGATTTTTTTGCTAAAAAAATAGGGTCTAACAAAGGATGTTTTAATTTTAATTAATAAAAATAGAGGAGCTCTATAAAAATAGATAAATAGGATTCGCGAAACCTTTTCTATTTCGAAAATGTTAACCTTAATGTTAAAAAGGAAGTTTTGATTTCTTTTATAAAAAATTATAAATTAAATATACATAAATAATAAGATAAAATATTCATATATTTTTCTATACCGATTTTGTCTCACAATTTTTTAGGCCGACACCCGTTTGTGTATATTATAAAAATACTTAGCATACACAATAATACAAATTTAAATACTAAAATACTCTTTGACTTTGATTTATCTATTTTGCCTCACAATTTTTAGGCCGACGCCCGTTGTATGTATTTTAAAAATACTAAGTATATAAAATATAAATCGAGTAAATATGATTACGAAAGACATATGATTAGAAGTTCTATTGGAAGTAGAATAAGTATTTATAAAGCATATGATTAAAAGTTCTATCGGAAATAGAATAGGAGTTCGAATTTATAGAAAAAACATATAAATAAAAGTTCATATGATTAGAAGTTCTATTAGAAGTAGAATATGTATTTATAAGGCATATGATTAAAAGTTATATTTGAAATAGAATAGGACTTCGTATTAGAAGTATAATAGGGATTTATAAGACATTTGATCAAAAGTTATATTGTAATAGAATAGGAGTTCGAATTTATAGAGAATAAGAGTTTAACTCAATCTATTTTTCTAATATTTTAGAATTTTAGGATTTTAATTACTAATAAATATAAAAATATTTTTTTAACATATTAGAAGTAGTATAGGTGTTCGAATTTATAGAGGAGAAGAGTTCGAATTTAGAGGAAAGATATATAATTAGAAATTCTATTAGAAATATAATAGGTATTTAGAAGGCATATGATTAGAAGTTCTATTTGAAGTAGAATAGGAGTTCGTATTAGAAGTAGAATAGGTATTTATAAGGTATATGATTAAAAGTTCTATTGGAAATAGAATAGGAGTTCGAATCTGTAGAGAATATCGAAAATTCATCCATTGAATTTTAGAGTGAGTTCCCTACCTTTATAGATTATATATACTCGACAACATACATATATTTGATTGTATGGTTTTTTACATTTGAACAAATATTTATGTATTCCGTTGTATCTGTACACTCTATATTTAAATGGCATACGTACTTGGCTATTAGAGAAATTTCTTTTAATTATTTCACTTTCACTATTCAGGTGTTTTCAAATTATATTTATTATTATTACATGTGAATGCCTCTTTTTTTTTTTACTGGTTAAATAGATGAAGCACATATATACCATGCAACACGTGAACAAAAGCATGACTAACTGTGGTCAATTTCGAATCATAAGTATATAAATCTTTTTTTCTTTATATTGTAATATCATCATATGTTAAAATATACTATTTAATATAATAAAATTTCTACATAATTAAATATTTTCAATATATCATTATCAATATCAATATCATGGATGATATGCGGGAATTTAGGTGACGTCCCTCTTAAATGCTCTAAATCTATTTTTCTAATATTTTAAAATTTTAGAATTTTAGATACTAACAAATATACAAATATTTGTTAACATTTTAGAAATAGAATAGGTGTTCGAATTTATAGAGGTGAAGAGTTGAAATTTATAGGGAAGACATACAATTAATAGTTCTATTTGAAGTAGAATAAGTGTTTATAAGACATATAATTAAAAGTTTTATTGGAAGTAGAATAAAAGTTCGAATTTATAGAGAATAAGAGTTCGAATTTATACAAAAAATTAAAAAATTAAAAGTTTTATTGGAAGTAGGATAAGTGTTTGAATATATAGATGAGACATATTATTAAATGTTCTATTTGAAGTGGAATACAAAGACGGTGGTGACATTTATTTACGATCTTTTAAAATTATAAAATTTTTTTTCTCAAAAATATTTTATTTTAATTTTTTTTATATAAGTTACTTATACTTAAAATTTGAAAATATTTTATAAATCTAATATTATTCTCATAACCAGAAATCTTTATATTTAAAAAGATAATAATTGATGTGTTAACATACTAGAAGCACATTCCCATGCGAAAACCCTAAATAGTGTCTATAATAAATGAGATGTATTTTCATTTTTTGAAACTCCATAAAATTTTGAAAGTTTAGAATAAGTAAAAAATTGAAATTCACTCTCTTTTTAGGTTTTGATTTTAAGGGAAAAAAATAATTGTATAAGATTTTGTATAAGATAAGTCTCATCAATAATATGCAATGAAGTTGGAATTTCGATCCCAAACGAGAATGGCTCGAAACGTGTTTGGCGGGAAATGACTCACTAGGAAAGATCTTTTTAACTGTTAAAATTTGATATTGATGTCATAACTTTTATTTTATTTTTAGGGTTCATAAGTAAAATATATAAAAGTTGGGATTTCGATTTTAATGAGAGAGCGTCTCAATAGGAAAAATCGTATTTAACGAAAAGCAGTTCATTAGAGAAGACCGTGTTAATTATTAAAATTTAATATTGATGATATAATAGAATATTAATATATTTCTTATTTTTTTAGATGCCCTTAATCTATTTATCTATTTTTTTAGAATTTTAGGATTTTAAATACTAATAGTTAAAAGCTATCATTTAACATATTAGAAGTATAATGGGTATTTAAATATATAGAGAAGAATGGTTTTAATTCATAGGAAAGACATATAAGTAAAAACTTCGATTGGAAGTAGAATATCTGTTTGTAAGACAAATAATTAAAAATTTTTATTGGAATTAAAAAGTTTAAATTTATAGAAAATATATATGATTAAAAAATTATTTAAAGTAGAAAAAGTGTTTGAATATATAAAGAATATATATATAATAATTTATTATTATTCTGTAAAATTATATATTACTTTTTCAAATTCCTTTATTTTAATTTTTATACAAGTTAATTATACTTACATTAGGAAAATATATTCATAAATTCAATATTATTCTCATAACGAAAATTATTCCTGTTTAGAAAGGAAAAAAAAAATTATGGGTTAACCTAATAGAAAGACATTCTGATGCGGAATCTGTAAATAAATAGAGGAATATCTCTAATATACAGAAAAAAAAGATGCATTTTCATCTTTTAAAACTTCATAAATATTAAAAAGTTTAAAAAACGTAAAAATTGTAATTTATTCTCTTTCAAGTTTTTAATTTTTACGGAAATATGATAAGTACAATTAATAATAATATAAAATGAAGTTAGAATTTCGGTTTCAAATGAGAGCGATTCGAAACGTGTTTAACGGGAAGACGGCTCAGCAGAAAAGATTGTAATAGCTATTAGAATTTGATATTGATGTTATAAATTTTATCTTATTTTTAGGTTTCGATTTTTATGGATAAAAATATTATACAAGTTTTTATTATATATGTTAAAGTTGAGATTTTAGTTTTGATGAGAGAATGACTCAATAAAAAGAATCGTGTTTAATGAGAAAGCGGCTCATTAGAAAAATTATGTAACTGTTAAAATACTCTTTGACTTTGATTTACCGATTTTGCCTCACAATTCTTTTTTAAATTTTAAATATATCTTCGAATTCGAGAACCTTTTTTATTTCAAAGATGTTTATGTTAACGTTTATATTAATGTTAAAAAAGAAAGTTTTGATTTCTTTTCTAAAAAATAGAATTTAAAGAAGGAAATTTTAATTTTACATATTTAAAATAACTATTTCAAAGATGTTTATGTTAACGTTTATATTAATTTTAAAAAAGGAAGTTTTGATTTTTTTTCTAAAAAATAGGATTTAAAGAAGGAAATTTTAATTTTACATATTTAAAATAGAGGAGCTCTAGAAAAATAGATAAATATGAATCGAGCAATTCTAACGTTTATATTAATTTTAAAAAAGGAAGTTTTGATTTTTTTTCTAAAAAATAGGATTTAAAGAAGGAAATTTTAATTTTACATATTTAAAATAGAGGAGCTCTAGAAAAATAGATAAATATGAATCGAGCAATTCTAGAGCTCCACCAAACTCCCGGGGGTTTAGAATATTTTAATATTTTAGAACAAAGCTCCAAGAACATAGAGGAGCTCTAAATATAAATTTTTTTTTATTTCGAATATATAAATTATTCTTCCCTACAATTTCGAAAACCTTTTCTATTTCGAATATGTAACTTAAATTATTCTTCCCTACAATTTCGAAAACCTTTTCTATTTCAAAGATGTTAATATTAATGTTAAAAAAGGAAGTTTTAATTTCTTTTCTAAAAAATAGGGCCTAAAGAAGGAAGTTTTAATTTTAATTATTTAAAATAGAGGAGCTCTAGAAATAAAATTTCTTTTCTATTTCAAATATATAGTATAAGAATATAATTTTTTTTCTATTTCGAATATATAATTTTTTCTTCCCAACAAATTCGAAAACCTTTTCAATTTCTAATATTTAATTTGAATTCTTCTTCCCTACAAATTCTTGTATACCAACCAAGAATCTACAAAATAAAGTGTATTTTATGAATAATTTTTCAAACAAAACTTGAAATACAATGTGATAAAATATTGATTAAAAATCAAATCAATTACAAATATTAAGTCTACTAAATTAGTTTATACCTACCAACATACTAAGAATCTGCAATAAAAAGTCACCGTATTTAAAAAGAAAAGAATTGATGTCTTAACATAATAAAAGAACAATGAGTAAAAGAACAATCTCATGCAGTCTTTATGATATATGTTTTATAGAAAGTACGATCTTCTTAAATTATATATTTTTTATATAAGTTAATTGTACTTATATTAGGAAAATTTATTCATAAATCAAAATGCTCTTTGAAAAATATTAATAAAGACGGAAAATATTTATATAAAATAATTTTAAATGAATCAACACTTGTACAATAGGTGAAGAGAATAAACAATGACAGAATAATTTTGAGAATGTATGCTCATGAATTAATAGAAGAAGAATGTCACTGGAAATAAAATTGAAAGGTACAGGCACTAACAAAAAGATCTGAAAGGAACATCCTATAATTAAAAGAACAGGTTCACAATTATCCAGAATAAATATGAAGAATATAATGGCTAACAAGAAAGGATTTCGAAAGAATAAATAAATAACACAAAAGGTTTCACATCACTTGAACAATAAGTGAGGTATAGTAAACTTGCCTCAATACACACGGTTTCCATTTCCAATATCTCAATTCTTTACTCACTTTACATCAGTCTCTATTTCTTAATTGCTGGCTTTTACTCGATCAGCCCTTCGTCTTTCCTTTATCAATTATCACTCCCGATAATTCTTTCCTTCCTCTATATTCCATTTCCACATACTCTAGCTCTTAGCTGGCCTCCTATGCGTACCTATATACAGGTAAAGTAATACCTCAGTACGCTTATAACCTTAACCACCTAACTCGTTCTACCCAAACGCGTCCTATAACGCTATACCACTTAGCATATACAACACGTATTACTAAAATAGTAATATATATCCACATAAAGCACAGAACATTTAGCACATAATATTTACTTACTCTTATAACTGTTAACACGTACATCATATCTATTTAAAAATACTTGTTATCAATTTACCATGCAATTTACAAATAGTTCTAACAAAAATTGGACAACACTTCCTCTAAAATATGACTTAACCTGTCGGAATGCAACTTACTAAACCAGAGAGTAAACATCTTTTGCTTAACTACTTCATTTATAGCCCTTCTGGCTATCCGCTCATTTAACACTTAATATACGTCCTTGTACCATTCACAATCCAAATCACAGTATATACCTTTCACTTTCATAATCAGAATCCATCGAATACCCTTAATAACAATTATAATTATCACTCTAAATCCATCATATAATTTACTAATGATTTTACACATAACCGTTATTCACTAACAATCATTAAGTAAACTAGTTAACACTTGTCAACCTTTATAACCTTTGAATTCATACAAACCCTAATAGCTTAACCACCCAAGAATTCTACTAATAATTCATATACAATCACAATACATCAGTACTATTTACACATCCACTACAACACCAAAATGTACATCATTTATAATGTATTAACTTAAATTACATTAACAATAAAAACTTAAATTGTAAATCTATGTAAACATTAAAATAGCACAATTCCCGAAATCTGAATATTATTACTGTAATAACATATAGGTTACAATAGTGGGAAATGCAATTAATATTTATTTATTTTTGTTTTATTTTTTTGAAAAAAAATTTGACGGCATCCCCTTTTGAACAGGTAGCCTACCCGTCGAAACACAATCAACAAACAAACAACAATTTTCACATTAAAAGACAATTTACTATCGAATATGTACTAATCAATCTACTAAATCTTTTCATCATACAACACTGCATACCATAAACCGAGTAATTATGATCAACAATTAATAAGAACTGAACTACATGGGCAACCTTCGACTATTTCCAATCGATACCACGGAACAATACACGGCTGAGTCAATGTAAAATTGCATACTCAAACCCATTGGACTTAGAATCACCAACACATATATACATACTCTACACGCAGTTTTACCCCCACACGAAAACACGCACACACATACACCCATCACTACACACGCACGCACACACCCATCTCTACATACACACCCGAGCTGTACCTGAACTCACACCACAACAGCAGCCCATGCTTGACACCCTCTGAACACACACTATACTCACACAACAAAACACACACACATACTAGTAGATATACACACACCCACATAATAATCACACACAGTCACCTCAAGAAACGCACACACACACAATCAGTCGACTGGAAACATAGAATGGAAGAAAAGACTCTCTTGCAGCAACCAACCCAGAAATGAGAGAGATTCAAGAGGAGGGCGGGAGAGATGCGAGATTTGGGAGAGAGAAAAAAATCCGAAGAACCTTCGAGAGAGGCTGTTCGAGAGAGACCCAGGGATTGATTTCTGATTTGGGGGAAAGTAAACAAGGGATTTAGGAAATTTTGGGGATAAAAGGAAATAAGAGTAGGGTAGTTTATTTATAAAATTCAAATTCTTTGAAAATAAAATAATTTGAATTCCCTTTGTAAAATAGAATTTAAACGAATAATATTTGAAAAAAAATAATGATTTTATTTTTAAAAAGTAGAGAACAAAATTAGCTATCTCCCCATATTTTTAAAACATTTTTAAGATCAAAAACGAATTAAATATGAATTTTACAAATTTTGATCCTTTAAATGCAATAAAACTCTTAAAATCATTTTAAATTGCTCAAACACTCAAAATAATTCACCCAATAGTTTTAAAAACTAAATAAATATACATATATGATATTGCAAAAGATTTCGGGATTTTTAAATACTCCGATGATTTTATGGAAATTTTCAAAGATCAATAATGCATAATTTAAATAAATTTTTAATCACAAAATTCAAATAAAATAAAAAAAAACACGGACTCACATTTCACAGACAAATCATCATATAAATATGCAAACACGATATCATATATATTCCACCTTTTAGAAAATTTTCACATCACATAATTTCAACATTTAATATTAAATAATAATATCTATAATTACGATATTTTTCTAGGGCGTTATATGTATGATATATGTTAAGTATAAATGCGTTATAAGAATCGTTTGGGTAGAATAGGATTAGAAGATTAAGAGGTATAGAATTCTAAAGTAGTACTTATGGTTTATGTAGATACAAAGGACGTAGGACCTAGCGATAAAGGAAAAGCTAAGGTCGAGTATCAGTGACTGAGCTGTTAGCTGTTGCATTCTATCGGAGGCAAGTAACTCTGTCTTTTCCTGAAATTTATATTCCTAAACTGATATATCCTGTTCATTCAAGCATGCTTATCTTATACCATGTTGATCATAAATCTTGTTTTACCTATCTACTCATGTAACCGGAATTCTATCAACAACTATTTCACAAACTATAAACCTTAAAATAGCCTAATTCTTTTTAATTGCTTCTTGACCATATATGTCAAACAGGTTGCCATAATTAAGCCATATTGACTGATAGATAAACCAGTGTTCTACTTGACCTATGTGGGTGACCTATTCAACCTATGTTGACCCTAAAAACATATAAACTTCTTTATGACCTAAACACTGATTCAAAAACTTAATTACCCATAATACTATACTTTAAACTTGAAAAAAAGATTAATTGCCTTGATGCCTTTAAGTCTATATCTTCTTGATTCAGACTTGTATCCCTATTTTATTGATGTTAGAGAACTTAGTCAAATCCTTTTAACTTTTATCATTGCAAATCAAAATGAGTCGTTTTCTTAAAATACTTTGAAGTTACTTAGACTGGGCTGATCTGTTATCAGAGAGTAGAAGGTACTTCAAAATAAATGCTTTTGAAAAGATTAAGTATTAAAATTTTTTACGAAGTTAAAAAGAGTTTTTCAAATCTTAATATTTTTAAAATGAGATTTTTAATAAAATGTTAGGAACTCCGTCTAAATGGTTTCCACGGATTCCTGACGATTGGAGAGACGGGGCGAACGGGTAATGCTGGTTCCGTCGGTTTGTGTATGTATTAGTGTAGTTCTGGTCTGTCCAGTTCGACACCTTTAGAGACCAATGTGTTGCCTCTTCGAAACCCAAGCTATCCTAATGAGAGGATTAATGTACTGAGGGACTTCGTGTCTGGTATGGGGACTTTATGGGCTGATCACCCGTATTTTCTGTTATGAATAAAAAACTCCAATCAGTTTTCTTTAAGTGATGATTACTTTTAATTTACTATGAAATGAAATTGGTTTACCAATTGAAATGTCAATTGCTTTATAAAATTTTGAATTAACTGTTGCTATCCTGATTATCAGATAATACCCTGTCATTACCAAATGCCGGTATTTCTTTTACTGTTTCCAGCATATTTATGCCATATCTTGAATTACTGTCATCTTTTACGATACCATGTTATACTATTTTCAGTTGAGATCTTTAGTTACTTGCTGAGCGTTGGCTCATTCTTATTTTGTCTAACCCTTTTGATAGTATTCTGAGTATCATGGCTCGTACTAGACTGACCGTGAGGAAGCGCATTACTTTGAACCCTGTTGTGGTTTCCTTCGAGATAGCTTCCGAGGTAGATGCAATAACAGCTAAGTGAGGAGATTGCCATAGTTTGGTTTATGAGATAGTTGTGAGAACTAGTTAGTGTAAGAATTAAATTGAAGGTTTGTAATAATAATTTGATTATGGTTTGTAATAATAAGTAGTTAGATGTTGGCTTGCTTGTTTTATACCATTACCTATGAAAGATCTTGGATAGTAGTGTTGGGGCCAGTCAGCATGTTATATTTATATTCCTATTTATGGTGTTTACATCCAGAGTGTGTTAGTGACCCTCCGATGTAGGCCCCAGGTCGGGAGGGCGTCACAGGTTGGTATCAGAGCTACGGGTTTTGGTCACTGAAACAAGCCGGGAATTTAGGATCACTAATAAAAGAAGTAGATACAATTAGGATTCAAGAGTGATAGATGTATGGAGTCACTATAGGTTTAGGTTTTCCTTTCGCGATAGATTACTAGGACTAACATAACTTAACTCGTTTATATTCTGCATGTATATATATATATGATTATCACAGGACATGGATTTTGACGACGATGCACCACCCCTACCTTCCGATTCTAGTAGTTCATCCAAGGAGTCCGATCCTTCTCAGGCGATGTCCAATGCTGATGCTGAGCTTGAGTCTGATGGACCGATGTCCGAGTCTGAGGTTGAGAGTCCCACGGCCCGTGCCGACATTCCTATCCCTGCCACTGAGTCAGTACCTGTGTCTGAGCCTGTTACCGATACTTTGCCTGTTCCAGTCCCAGTACCAGTTGTGACCCCACTTGTCACCGAGCACGGCGAGTCTTCCAGCGGATCTTTGCCGATTCCCAGGCCTGCATTTTTGCATACCTATGCCGAGATAGTCCACACCTGTGAGAACCTGCCAGTTAGGAATGATGAGCTTTCAGCATTGATCGAACGGATGAAGGGAGAGGCACAACGCCGAGTTGATTTATCCACGATTAATTGGAGTAGTAGTATTAAATTAGTGGAGAAGATCACCAGGCGACATTTTCTTGAGAGCCCCGTGTTTATACCTGCATTTGATGAGGTCTATAAACTTTCTAGTCTGATCGCTTGGATGATGGAGGTTCGAGAGACCCGAGGTTCCCGTGATTAGACTGCTGCTGTGGAGATGATTGGTGAGTGGGACATTTGGTAGAGCCCACTAGTGTCAGTTGTGATTACTACTAGTCTAGGATATTTTCCCTATTTTCCTAGTACTGGTAGACGGATAGTAGTTGTTGTTTTCAGCTTTGTTTTATTCAGCTTTGTCTATAGAAGAGTTAGAATACCCTTAACTTTAGATGTTGGTTTGTTTTCGTCTTTGTGACGTATATTTATTCGTATATCCCTGTGTCCACTGCTTTACTTATTGCTTTTACATACTATCTTCACATACCATATTTCATACTTATTGACCTATTCATATAAACTCTGTTGCATTACTTTAAAATTGTACCCATATTATATCGTTTTAACGGAACCGATCGTCTATTGGTACCAGACGGTTGAGGAGTCCGATCCTTCTGAGGCGATGTCCGATGCTGATGCAGAGCTTGAGTCTGATGGACCGATGTCCGAGTCCGAGGTTGAGAGTCCCACGACCCGTGCCGACATTCCTATCCCTACCACTGAGTCAGTACCTCTATCTGAGCCTGTTACCGATACTTTGCATGTTCCAGTCCTAGTACCAGTTTTGACCCCACATGTCACCGAGCACGGTGAGTCTTCCTGTGGATCTTTACCGATTCCCAGGCCTGAACTTTTGCACACCTATGCCAAGATAGTCCGCACCTGTGAGAACCTGCCAGTTAGGAATGATGAGCTTTCAGCATTGATCGAACGGATGAAGGGAGAGGCACAACGCCGAGTTGATTTATCCACGATTAATTAGAGTAGTAGTATTAAATTATTGGAGAGGATCACCAGGCGACATTTTCTTGAGAGCTCCGTGTCTGTACCTGCATTTGATGAGGTCTGTAAACTTTCTAGTCTGATCGCTTGGATGATGGAGGTTCGAGAGACCCGAGGTTCCCGTGATTAAACTGCTGCTGTGGAGATGATTGGTGAGTGGGACATTTGGTAGAGCCCACTAGTGTTAGTTGTGATTACTACTAGTCTAGGATATTTTCCCTATTTTCCTAGTACTGGTAGACGGATATTAGTTGTTGTTTTCAGCTTTGTTTTATTCAGCTTTGTCTATAGAAGGGTTAGAATACCCTTAACTTTGGATGTTGGTTTATTTTCGTCTTCGTGACGTATATTTATTCGTATATCCCTGTGTCCACTGCTTTACTTATTTCTTTTACATACTATCTTCACATACCGTATTTCATACTTATTGACCTATTCATATAAACCCTGTTGCATTACTTTAAAATTGTACCCATATTTTATCGTTTTAACGAAACCGATCGTCTATTGGTACCAGACGGTTTAAACCTATTTTCTTTCATATAAACCTGCATGTTGTTTACCGACTGTTTATTTTATTATCAGAAAGATGCTTCCCAGAAGAACCCGTCAAACCAATAATGCGGAAAACCAAGATAACCCTACCGTGGCCCAGATGTTTCAATTACTTCAACAACAAATAGCTGCTTTTGTTCAACACCAACAACACCAAGCCACCCAACCCGCTGTGGTTTTTAAATCTTTTCAAGCTGTTCATCCTCCAGAATTCAAAGGTACTTTAAACCCTATCGAGGCCAAGTCATGGTTGATGGATATCAAGAAGTCTTTCACGTTAGTTAGGGTTGATGAGGTTCAGAAGGTAGAATTTGCTTGTTTTTATTTAAGGTCAGAAGTGAATTTTTGGTGGGAGTCTGTTAAGGATGTAGAAGGAGATGCGATTACATGGCCAAGATTTGTAGAATTGTTTAATGAGAAATATCTGCCAAGTTATTTATAGGACCAGATGGAAATTCAGTTTATGGAGTTGAAATAGGAATGGATGACTATTGCGGAGTATGAAGCTAAGTTTACTGAGCTATCTAGGTTTGCACCCCAGTATGTAGGAAATGAAGCCAGCTAGGCCAAGAAATTTCAGCATGGATTAAAACCTTGGTTAAGGAGTAGAGTTGCTGCGTTTGAGTTGAGAACCTATACTGTTATTGTTCAGAAGGCGATGATTATAGAAGGGGAGAGTGATTTGAACCAAAAGGAGAAAGCTGGTAAGAAGAGGAAGTTTGAGAAAGTAGAGAAAAGTCAAGAGACAGAAGGTCAAAGGAGTTTTCAGAACAGAGGAAGGTTTGGAAATCGAGCCGGAGGACAGAGAAATTTTTAGAAGTTTGGAATTGGTAGCTGTAAGAACCCAAATTTTTGGTAATATTTCCTTTTATTTAATATCTTGTGGCATTGTCAATATAGAACCTTTCTAGTCATCCCTGTTGATTAATAGAATTGATTGTCTGAGAAACTGCGTTGTTGCATTTATTATGTAAGATAAAAAGGAAGATTGTGAAGGCAGGAGTCTTATTGTTAGTAAGATTTATAAAACTTGGGAGTTGAGAATGGTTAGAGTATTAAAGGATTTATTAAGAATTATGACGAGGAATTATGGACATTCGAGGAATTTACACAATTAAGTACTTAAGGAATTATAGGGAAAATCTCTACGCGACAAAATATTACGAGAGATTAATTAAGATACGATACGAATTAAAGATTAAATGACAAGCATTGGTGGAAGAATAATGATACAAGGAGTAGTATGCATGCAAGTCCCATGCAACCAAGTGGTTAGGAACAAGCAAACTAGTTAGCAAATTGGAAGAGGAATAGTAACTAGTTACTTGCTTTTCAAAAAGGGGAGACAAGTAGTACACATGACCATGCCTTGCTAGTACTTGCCTATACATACACATTATGTATCACCCAACACTTTAACATCTATTATTCAACCAACACACACAAAACACAAAAACCAAAACACAACCCCCCCTTTGTTCTTGCTCTCGGCCAAGAAGAAAAGTGAAGAAGAAAAATTCTTCTTCCCCCTTTCCCATCACTCATAAATCACAACATCAATCCTAGGCCCTCTCCATCATCTAGACAAGGTATGTTAGTAGTTTCAAGCCATTTCATCCATCCAAATTCAAGTTATAAATTGTTAAAGATTGGGTGAATAGTAACCATGTTTGATTTTCTTTTAGATCTTGGCTTGTAAGGGTTGTAGGAGACCATTCTAGGTGTTATTGAGTTGTGTAAAGCTTATACAAGGCTCCTAGGTGCTCAAGAAGGTATAAAAATCACAAACCCTTTTGGTTATGTAGTGCTTATAATGTTTGGTAGTAGATCCATGTATATATGAGTTAATCTTGGTTGTATAAGTAATGGATGACATGGATCTTGAGTTTTGATGTTGAGATTGTGAATTTTATGATTATGAATGGTATATATATCTCCATGAGTGTTATGAACCATGAACTAAGTAAATTAAGTGTTGGTTGTGTTGTGGAATTGTGAAAAATGGTTGATCTAAGTAGTATATGCTTGCTGAGTTTTTCCAGGAGCATTGACCTGTCTTGTAACCCGGTTTTGAACCCCCAAATTTTTTCCCCTGATGTCCTACCATATATTGTTGGAAATATAATTGAATGTAGTTTCTGGAAATGTAAGTTTCATGGCTAGGTGATGTATAGATTTTAAGTTATGGCCGGAGGAGTGAATTGTGTTTCTGGATTCCGGACTGCAATAAGTGACCTCCTTGTGAACCTTGTTTAAACCCCTAAAAATATATGTGGGATCATGGAAAAATTTGAGAAGTGAGGGAATGCAGTGGTGAAGACCACCCAAAAAGAATTTGATTAAAATATGAATTTTTGGATTTTATAAAAATGCTAGAGTAAATTTCGCGCAAGGGAAAAAGTCGATTAGTGGAGCATGATTCTAGGGTTAATGGTTATTATTCGAATGAGGTAACTAAATTAAGTCGATTAAGTGACGAGCGTAATCGAGTGATGACATGAACCTATAGTGGGGCTAGAGAGTCATAAGACGAAGTCGTTAAGTTAATTCCGTACCCCCTAAAACCCCGTAATTAAAGAGATATTGTTAAGGTACTAACGAGCGGTTATTGCTTATGTATAGATCGTTCGAATCCGCACGCTCGACCACCCCAACCAAACCAAGGCAAGTTTACTTTTCAAAACTTATCCATATACAAGGACTTTCACTGTTGTGTTTGTAGTTTTCAATTATATCAAATGCTATGTTTATCAAAGTATTGATGCAATTGAGATTGTATAAGTACATATATGCTTGTACCCCTTGAACTTAGATTGAAATGTTTTCTTCGGACAACGACTCTAGCAATAGGGGTCGTAGCGGTTCGTATATACTATTGACCGGGGAGCGGTATATTATTATATCGTATCTAGATTGCGAAAACCCGAAGGGTCATTCGGGGAGTATCGTATACTCAAGTATTATGTTCATATCTTCGTAAATACTCGAAACCCTACCTTGGATTAAAAGTTTATTTTATCGAATAATTATTCTATTAATTATTAATATTAAATCTTAAAATAATATTATTAATTATTGTTCATTATTTAAAGACAAAGTTAATCCAAGATACTTTTAATACTTTCAAACTCGAACTCATTCGAACTCAAAACATTTTTGAAAACCCCCGGTCAGGTTCTGCTTCTTGTATGATTTCAAGAATCATCGGTCGACTGATGTCGAACCTCAATTACTCTGTTTTCAATCAAAATCAAGTTTTAAAAGAAAAAGAAAAAGGGACTCTGGCAGGTGTGGGAACCGTTGACGAACGATTCCCGGGATGTGTAAGCGGCCGTGAGCCAGGCGGTCCATCAATTATTATTCCGTCCCAGGTGTTGCCGAAGGATGATTACGGATGTAGTTTTCATCGAGGGTGATTACGGATGTAGTTTTCACCCGGGGATAGTTACGGATGTAGTTTCTATCCTTCTACCGGTAGAGAAGACCCGCGGATTATTGGACTTGGATGTGGCGACTGATCATCGTCAATCCCTGTCAGGTTTTATGTTTTCTTTAAGTCCCATTCCTCCAATTTGGAAAAATGCTTTGACACTGCTTCCTAGGCTTTTGTGCCAAGTTGCTGATAGTGTTCTATTTTGATGAGCAAAATGTTGACTCTGTGCAGTATCTAGAACTGCAAGTTTATTTTGGAAACAAGGGCACATATTGTTGCACCTTCGGAATTTATCAACGATGACAAGTGATTTTATATCTGATTAATACAAACAAGTTTAATAACTGCCAATCATATGAAATGCTATATTGCTTACCTTATACATATATTTCTTGCTGAGCTATAGTTTCTCACTCTTACTTGTTTTCAAATTTTACAAACACAATAGCTAAGCGAAATGGCAAGAACCAGACAGACTGCTCGAAAGCAGGTGACTAGACCCGAGCCAGCAGTTGAGATTCCACCGGTAGGCCCCATTAGCCGGATTGGTTAGCAGCTTTTGTTAGTTCGTTTTATTTATCAGTATGACCTGTGCAAGGCAGTGTATCGTAACAAACTTTCAAGCCGCCAACTTCGCTTCATATCGAAGTGTTGCTGGTAGCATAAATACTATTTAATTCGGTCTGTAATAACTCTGATAATTTTATTTCTGCTTAATCAATGTTGTGACGTTTCTGAGGCTCTAACCTCTGTGTGTGTGTGCGGTGTGAGTTTATTGTGGGGTCGATGGCTGTGTTATATATATTATGTGCAAGAACATGTATGTTATTAATGGAAAACGGACCGTGAGCGCCTAGATCTCCGACCCCGGATCTGGGGGCGTCACAGTAACGGAGGACTAAACCGTAGACCCCAAGGAGTAAACCCTCAGGCTATACCAAGACCCGTACTACAAGACTAGAAGATTTGTGGGAGAAAGTACCCGGGTATTTGTAATAAGCCTAACATAGTTTGCTACAAGTGTGGGAAGAAAGGACACCACTACACCGTATATGGCCTGTTGCAACACCGATATGTATAAGTGTTACACAAAGTGTTACAATAGACATAAAACTTGGTAGTCTATTGCAATATTTTTTATAGTGTTGCAAGAAATACCAAAAGTGTTGCAAGCAAAATGATAATTTTGAAATTTTATAACAATTGCAACACTTTTGGCACTTTACAAAAAGTGTTACAATACACCACCGAAAAATTCTAATTTTTTGTTAACGGGCTTGCCACAATAAGCGGGACATTATAATTTTGGGTTCCCGGGTTTGCCAAATTTATTTCGTGCCAAAGACTAATATTACACATAATTAATGTTTTATTACATAAAACAAACAGATCTCATCTCTCTCACTCCTCTCTCCTTCACTCTCTCGACCTCACTCATCTCTCTCGACCTCACTCGATCTCGACCACCAGCCTCTTTCTCCCTCTCTCATCTCTCTCACTCATCTCTCTCACTTATCTCTTACACCTATCTCAAGCCCCTAATTCAAACCGCAAAACCCCAAATCGATTACATCAGTGGACTGTGGAGATTCAACTAGAACTTTAATTCAAGGTAAATTACTCATATTTTTTTGATTATGTTAGATTATACATGGATATATGTGTATGCATGTGAAAATATTTGGATTATATGTTTAATTTTATATGTTCATAATTTTTGTGCGATTAAAACTAGTATTATATGTTGATTATTTGTTCAATTTGTGTATGTGAGCTAGTAGTCTTCTTTATATGTTAATTAACACCATTCAGTTTTTATATGTTAATTTTTTGGTAATTGTTTGTTAATTTTGACATGATTTTATGTCAATTTTTGTATGTTGCATCCTTTGTCAGTTTTATATGCTTATAATTTCTGATTTGACTATTTGATTTTTATCTTCTTTATGGTATTTTGTTACCAGAAGAGTAATTCATACTAGATAATGATTATTGAATACAAAGTATGCTTATAATCTTTGGTTTTTATGAGATTGGTTTAATGGCAGAACTAATTTCAAACATATACTCATAGACTTATTTTTTAAGGGGTCAAAATACATGTGGAATAGGTAAAAATTAGTGCTTTGTTCAGTAGAGAGTGCGATTTTACTGAGATTTCGTAGGTATGTTATTTTTTGATGTACTGTGCTTTTTGTTTGAAAACATATATGTAGATAATGGATCTTGAAGGAGAGAAATGGATATCACTTCCGAAATATAGTGATAAATATAGGAAGGGGGTGGAAGATTTTGTTACGAACGCATTCGCCAGATATGCCGTCGGCAATGAGTTGATGTGCCCCTGTAAAATATGTACTAACGTATTCTGGAGTGGTGCCAAGTGTATAATTGAGCATCTCATATGCAATGGCCCTTGTGGCCATTCCGCTGAATGGATTTACGAGGTGTCAAACCTTAAGATAGACAGCGTTGTAAATGAGATGGATATTGATATAGGTATGGGTTTAGGAGATGATTTCGAGGCGATGAAATCTGATGCATATGGGGGTAATGATGCTACTGAATATGGAGGTAGAAAGGGAATGAATGATGATGCAAGGAATTTTTTTGGGAAAGTTAAGGGGGGTGGGCAGCCTTTATATCCCGAGTGTAAAAATTTTACTCGACTAAGTTTCATAATTAGGATTTACCAGCTAAAGTGCATCCATAAATTTAGCGAGTCGGCATTTAGCGATTTTCTTGAGTTGATAAAGGAGGTTTTTCCCAATGTAAATCTCCCGTCATCTTTTAATGTAGCCAAGGCTATGATTAAAGAATTAGGTTTAGATTACCAAAAGATAAATGCATGTCCAAATGACTGCATGTTATTTTGGGCTGAAAATGAGGGCCTGGATACTTGTAAAAATTGTGGAACCTCAAGATGGAAAGTAGTTGAAGATAAGAATAAGCCTAATTCAAACACAAATTTGTCGAACGAAACTAAATTCCCATCAAAAGTAATGAGATATTTTCCTTTAAAGCCAAGGCTGCAAAGAATGTTCTTGACTTCTGATTTCTCGAAGTCAATGACCTGGCATGCTTTAGCACGAAAGAAGGATGGCAAGCTGAGGCATCCGGCTGATGGGCAGGGTTGGAAGTCAATGGATACAAAGTATCCTGAATTCGCGGGGGAAATTAGAAATGTTAGATTAGGTTTAGCTGCGGACGGATTCAATCCTTATCGAGCAATGAATATTTCTCACAGCACCTGGCCAGTTGTGTTAGTAAATTACAATCTGCCCCCTGGTTAATCATGAAACAGGAAAACCTACTTCTTTCAACTTTAATCCCTGGCCCTATTTATCCAGGTAACGAAATCGACGTGTATATGCAACCATTAATTAGGGAGTTGAAGGAATTATGGGATGTTGGTATAGAGACTTATGATGCAAGGGTGGACAACACATTTAAGCTACACGCTAGCCTCTTATGGATGATAAGTGACTTTCCGGGATATGCACTTTTATCGGGTTGGAGCACGAAAGGTAAACTTGCCTGCCCTTCATGCCACTACGAGACCTCATCAACATATTTGAAACATAGTAAAAAGGTTGTCTATTTAAACCACAGAAAATATCTTCCTCCAGATCATAAGTGGAGGTCTGATACGCGGAGATTTAATGGAGATGTGGAACTACTAACGAGTCCAGAAATGTTAACCGGAATGGAGGTTGAGGAACTGTTGTCTCGTTATGAAAATGATTTTGGGAAGCAACAGACGAAGCATAGGGGTTCTTCATCAGATTGTCCTTGGAAGAAAAAGTCCATTTTTTTCGAATTACCATATTGGAGTAGTAATATGGTTAGGCATAACCTTGGTGTTATGCATATTGAGAAAAACATTTTCGATAAAATATTGGGGACTTTGTTAAATATCAGGGGCAAGACAAAAGATCATCTTAATACTCGTCACGATTTGGAAGAAATGGGGATTAGAAAAGTCTTCATCCTGTCAAATGTGCTGATAACACGCATGTTGAAATTAGAGCAGCTAGTTTTGATATGACGAAAGAAGAGAAAGAAATTTTTCTCTCAGTTCTGATGAATGCTAAGTTACCATACGGAACTGCTTCTAATATCAGCCGGTGCTTTCAAATGAAGGAGCGAAAGCTATCGGGTTATAAGAGTCATGACGCGCATTTTGTTCTTCAAATTCTGTTACAATTTGTTGTGGTTAAAACTCTGAAACCTGAGGTAGCAATACCTTTGATGAGGTTGGGGGCATTCTTCAGGGGTATATGTGGCAAAGTCATTGAATTAGAAGACGTTGAGAAGTTACGAAATGAAATTATCGAGATACTTTGTGAACTTGAAATGATCTTTCCACCTGCATTTTTCGACATAATGGTTCACTTACCAATTCACTTGTGCAAGGAAATTGAATTCGGTGGACCGGTGCACTTAAGGTGGATGTTTGGAGTTGAAAGGTATTTGTGCAAACTGAAATCATATGTTCGAAATCGGAGTAAGCCAGAAGGGAGCATAGCAGAAAGCTACTTGGTTGAAGAATGTTTGACATTTTGTTCCAGATTGTTCAATGAGCAATGTGCAAACAGAACTGATCCAAAGGACTGTGACAAAAATGCTGGACATCCTATTGGGTCTGGTAAAAACAGAGAAGGGAAGTCTATACATCTGGATGAAATAACATGGACCAAGGCTCATCGTTACATATTATTCAATTGCGACAACCTGGAAATTGAGAAGTTAAAAGAGTAAGTTTTTTTATATACAAAATTTTTGATTCAAATTTAGAAGTTTATGAAGCATTATAAGTAAGCTAATTTATGCATATATATTATAAATGTAGTGAACACCGTACCTTGGTTGAAAAAGATGCAAAGTCAAAGAAGTTTAAAAGGGCAAGAACACATATGACTGAATTTCACAAGTGGCTGAAAGAAGCAGTTCAACACAGAGATGATGTTTCAGAAGAATTGTCCAGCTTGGCAAAGGGGCCTCATCGTGCAGCAAAGATATTCTCTGGTTATGTTGTGAATGGATATAGATTTCACACCAAGCTTAGATATAGTAGGTGTACGACACAAAATAGTGGTGTCTTTCTCACTGCATTAACCACCAGTTTCGCGAGTGCAAAAGACCAAAATCCAATAGTTGGAGCTGTAGGTTACTATGGTGCAATTGAGGATATCATTGAAGTCGACTACTGGGGAGCATTGACTGTTGTTGTATTTAAATGTTGTTGGTATAAAAAAGATAAGGATTGCTATGGGCTAACAAGAGTGAACTTCAATAGGGTATGTCAAAAGGAGGATCCCTTCGTTCTCGCTACACAAGTACAACAGGTCTTTTATATTCAAGATCCTGTTGAGAAGAATTTGCATTTTGTTATCAAGAAATCTCCGAAGGATCAGTATTCTGAAGTAGAAGACGAGATGAATGAAGTTGAAGATGTTAGTGACAGAGGTCATGTGTATCCTGCACCAATACATGATGATATCATCAATTGGTGCAGAGATGACGTTCCGATGAAACAAATCCCTGTTACACCTGAAGAACAGAATGATACCTGAAGAATAGCCAACTTATTTGTTTTCCTTAGTTGTGCTAGTTTCTATTTCTGTTGTATTCGTTAACTATGGTCGTTAACTTTTATGTAATTGGTACTGAAATTCAATTAGTTTCTTGTATTAGTTCATTGTGGTTCATTGTTAGTGCTTTTTTTTGTAGTTCATATTTAATGCTTTCATAATTTTCTGTTCAGTACTTAATTGCATATTTCTTGAATTAGTTCATTATGCTTTAACTGCATATTTGCTTCATTATTAATGCTATTTTTTATTTAATTCGTTATCAGGGCCTTTCTTTAATTCGTTAACTGTATATGAATATTTCCATTTCTAATTATTTTTCTTATTTGCTTGTTTTCAGGATGGCAAGTAAAGATTACATTCTGAGGTTCTTTCACAAGGGACATTTCTCAAAAACTGAATATCTAGGCGGGCGATGTAATGAGATTCCGGAGTATGTAGAGTCTGACAGATTCTCATACACGGTTGTGATGGAGTACGTGAAAGATGATCTGAAGTACACGGAAATTGGCGGTGTTTATGTGAAGAACTTGGCGAGTGGCTGGAAGCTTATTGACAACGATCGTGATTTACAGGATTTTGAAAGCACAGTTGAAGGAGAGAGGTTGGACTTTTATGTTGATCATATAATTGACAATAATGTTGAGCCAAAGTCACAAATGCAGCCACATGTAATTGTGCGACCAAGAACAAAATATTTTGAAGGTAACATAACATCCATTATTTTCTGTTACATCCAATTTCACCAACAGCTTTACAAGCAAAGCGTAAATATGTGACAATCAGTGGGCTGAAGAAGGAGAGGGGCAATCGTTGATCTACTCGTGGAAAGGCAGCTACTGATCAACCTGAAACTGAGGCTGGACAAGTTCGTCTAAAGGTTAAATAATATCTACTGTTTAGTTGCTCAATTAAATATGCCTTGGGTCAAATTTGATATTTTTGTACATATTCTTTACAAATTTTAGGTAACGGATTATGAAAAGGGTAGGATGTTGAACGTTGCTGACAATCAAAGAAAAGTTGATGAGTTGGGATTAAAACATCTTGCTTTCGGTTTAAATTTGAACAATGTTGAGGAAAAGGTTCAATCGGACGATGAGCCAGAACTTGATAGAGAGTACGTTCCTGGACATCTGAAAAAGAAGACGAAGAGATCGTGGCGAAACAAGTTGCTCAAAAGCAAAAGGGGAAGAAGGTGACCAATCATATCTCAAGGCCGAACACACGTTCAAAGACCACAGCTCCTTTATCTACACAGGTACAAGATGCTAAGTTTATATATATTAATAACTGTTTCGCAATTCATATGTTGGTCTAGCAATTCTTTGTTCCATTAGGATGATAAAGCTTATGCCAAACTACAACTTCTTGTGTAAATGCAGGCCTCGAGTATGCAGTCTGAACCACCTAAACATTCATCCCCTGTCATTTTTGAGAATTTACCACCTCCACCTCCATTGCCTAAAGATTTACCACCAGGCTTACCATTATTGCAACCGGCGCCTGCAAAAAGATATAACAATCAAGGAATTGGTTCAATGGAAGCTTACATGTCGATGAAAGATCGTCAAAAGACCCTTGAAAAAGAAAAAAACAAAGTGGATGATGGTGGTCAGACATCTCATTCAGAAACTCATGTAGAAATAGTTGAAACCTCAACAGGTAATTGTAGGTTTTCTCAATATATTCTTGAATCAGATTTTGTGTTGAATTAGTACTTAAGTGTTTTGTACCACTTTTAGGAGGCAACAAGCGTAGAGGACCAAACCGAATGAATAATGTTTACACAAGGAGGCCTGATGAGAAGAAGGTTATTAAGTTGAATTGCGAGTTCCAGGCTGTGGCTGACACTGACAAAGACTTGTCTGAATATAAAAACTTTTTGGGGACATTGGCTAGGCAGTCTGTCCCACTTGATCTCGTCAATTGGCACAAATTTCCAAAACAACAGAAGGAGGAACTATGGAATTTTGTTAAGGTAACCTCAAAATATTGTAGACCTTTTTTATGATGTCTATTCTTTTTATTGTCTTTAGGATTAAGTAAGAGTAATTAATAGGTCAGTAGTATGTCAGTCACATGTAAATGCCACTAATAATTTTAACTAATTTTATTAGACAAAATATGATATTCCCGAGGAAGGAAGAACCTATACTTTGCACACTATTGGTGCTCTGTGGAGGCTGCACAAGAGCCGGATTAAGAAAGACCATTATCTCAAATATGATAATGATGAACACAGGATAAAAAATAGGCCCCCTGTCATTTCGAACGAAGAATTCAAGGCTCTTCTCAAGTATTGGGCGTATGAAGACGTTAAGGTATATCGACTAATATATCAATCCGTTAGCTAGTACTTTTTCACAATTTTTTTTTCAAAATTGTTGTAATTTATTTTATATTATGTGCACTTTATTTAATGGTCAGGATCTAGCTAAGAGAAATGCAGAGAATCGTCAGTTGGTAGAAGCGCACACTGCTGGTCGTAAAAGTTTTGCGCAGATTGGAGAGGGCATAGTATGTCCACTTCTGTACTTGCTTTAATTTTCATTTTTTAATGTGTAAAAATTGAAAGTTTTGATAAAATAAGCTGTATTTTGTTCTCTTACCGTGCTACTTGAATTTTACTACTTTTTAGGCACATAGATGATCCTTCATGTTACTATGATGTACCTTGTTTTCGAGTGGGATATACTGGTATGTTTGTTTTGTTTGGTTTAAATGATAGAAATCAGGAGGGAAAAAAAGACTATGATGTAGATTGGTAGAGTATTAATTTGATGGATAGTAAGATTGATCTAAAGTTGAATTTGGGGTTTAAGAAACTCTGTCCAGTAATTATCTGAGAAGGAATAATAGATAAGTAACTTAAACGAAAGGTTTAGATTGATGATTCTGCTTTCCAGTACCAAAATCTTGGCCAGTGATGTTAGTATCAGATATCCGCAGCAGAATAATAGAGAAGCTTTATGTGAAGAAGACTGAAATATGCAGAGCATAATGGAGCAGAATAACAGAGATTCTTTCATTTTCTAATGTGTTTATTACCACTTCTATACTTGCTTTAATTTTCTTATTATGTCACTCTGCATAATTTTGGCAGAAAGCAGAAAAGAAGATAGATCCTAAAATGCTAGCTCCGAAAGACGATATTTATGACAAAACTCGTAAACGGAAGCCAGGACGGGTATATAAGGTAAGATGCAAGTATTTCATTTTTTTAGTCCTTTTCATCTATTCAATTTTTTCCTTTAAAGGTAGACTTTCTTTTCAGTTTTAATGTCTTGTATTTTTGTTTAATCATGCTTTTTCGTAGACTGCAACTGTTAAAGCTGGCAGTGGGGGCGAACAAGTCAAAAAACCAAAACATGGACCAAATTGGCTTTTAGGAAGATCTGGAAAATGCAGAAAAATGATGATAGCTCAGCAGCCAAAACTTTGTACTTCCAGTAGTACTCCTGATATTGATGATCTGAAAAAGTCTTTAAGGGCGGAAATCATGGCTAAAATGCAGGAGATGGTAGATAAAAGGGTGTGTGAGAAAATGTCAAAGGTAGTAGCAAAATTGGGAGAAATCAATCCAGATTTTAAGTACCTTGATGTCGAAGAGTTATGTCTTGCATCTAGTGACGAAAGTGAGGAAGGCAGTGACCATGAGCAGCAGGATGATCGCACTGATGACAATGCTCACGAGGCCGACGACGAAAATGATGATTGACGAACAGTGCATAAGTATTGCTTTCTATATGCGTGCTTTTGGTGTAGTAACATTAACTATTTAGACTACGCAGAGTGATGTACTTTTGGTACGTGTAAGTCGACTTGTGTGTGTTTCGACTTTAGACTATACGTTTAATGTTTGGCCTTCTTTATTGACGTGTTTGTTGGACATTAATGAAATGTCATTTCTGGTTTGGTTGGACATTATTGAAATGTCATTTCTGGTTTGGTATATGCTTTCATGCATGGATATTGAAATTTCAAACAGGACATTGCAATGTGAACTAATAAAAATGTTGCAAAAAAGTGTTGCCAATAAAATTTAAAAGTATTACAATAGTAATTAAAATGTTGCAGAGAAATGTTGCAAAAATATCAAAAAGTATTGCAAAAGGTTCCAAAATGTTGCATATAAATGTTGCAAAAAAAACCAAAAGTATTGCAAAATGCATAATAATGTTGCAAAAATATGTTGCAATAAACTCACTTTGTAACATTTTTAAGTCAATTAATGTTGCAAAAAATTGTTGCATTCGTCTGTTGTAACATATTTAAAATGTTGCTAAAACAAGCAAAAGTGTTACAACAAACTACACCAAACTCTTTTTGTAATACTTTGAAAAGCGTTGCAATAAACACAAAAGCGTTGCTACAGAAGGCTGTTGCCAGGCCGGCAAATGCAACACTGACTTTTAGCAAAAGTGTTGCATAAACAGGTATTGTAACACTTTTGGAGCCTAATGATACACTTTTTCGGTGTTGCAACAGGCCATATTCCTTGTAGTGTCACAATGCTCAAGAATGTTCGGAAGTGAAGCCAGTAAGATTGACTTGTTATAAGTGTGGTAAGGTTGGTCATATAGCTAAGAATTGCAAGGAGCCTGTCCAGACTTCTAATGTTTTGAGGATCACTGCACCTCCAGTGTAACACCCCAAAATCCGGGGTCAAGGATATGGGTTGCTACTGCGGAAAACCTTAATAACCAAAACAATCACCTGCCAATATTTAATCTAAAACATGACATCCAACCCCAAACTAACAAGATCTTTTCAGGTTATAGACTAGAAAACAAGAAATCCAAAAACATTTATAATAACTTCTTTTATTAGCTCATAACTCTTATTACAACAATCTCTTATACAATCTTATGTTGTTGGTATCACCTTGATATAAGGTATACAACAACCACAAAATTCTAATACAATAAATATTTCAACACAAGTAATAAATACGTTACCAGTCTAACTAATACATCTAGTAGACTATTTCGAAAGACAGAATGCTCTAAGCCAAAACCATCTTGATTCAAGTCCTTCCTTGCTTTGAGCTAATCTAGATCGATCACATCAACTATTTATCTCTGTAAAATAAGATTTAAAATAAAAGCAAGAATGAGCGAAAGAAATGCTCAGCAAGTTTATTAATAGAGTATACTAAGATACTTTTGGAAAAACTTTGAAGGTTTCAAATCCAATATGTGGATAATACTATTTTTGAAATATTCATAATAATAATTTCCAAATAGGAGGGAGGTTTTTAGAGTTCAATAAATGATTCACTTCCAAAGCTTTAAAACAATTTTGACGTTTGAACAACGAACCTTAATAGGAAATTCTCTTACAGAATATAAATCAATTTTGATGTTTATCTCAGCAAATCTCATAGTAGAATAGACAAGTATAAAAACTTGAGGGGATGAATAATTAAGAGGTTCACAGTAACTTTATCAAGCTCAACTACTAACAATTTTATAGTTATCAAATGTAGCAAAGGGGTATTCCCCAAAGTTCTGATGAATAAGCAATATCCAAATATGGTTTAAGTTCTGAAGAACTGAATCATAAGGCATGAGATATCAAGATAACAATTTACAACTTTAATCATCAATTATAAAAACATTATAAAAACTTGGGATTTCAACTTGAACGCTACGAGCTAGCCGGGTGATCAGCCCGCGAATAGCTCCGGATATCATACACGTACATGTGATTCCTCCTTTATTGTAGGATCCTAATGGCTCTTATTGACATTGGCCATGGCATAAAGCCATATAATAACAGACCGGCGTCACGGTCTAAAACATTTTTATTTTTATCCCACAATTTCAAAAATCAATTTTTAACAGTTTCAATATTCAAGCAATAAAACATTCCCTATACTTACTGACAAAAGATCAGCCTAGTATAAGGAGATTTAAATAAACAAGTTGAATGTAAATCTGAATAATCATTCGAAAGGGATTCAAGAATTGATCATAGGTATTAAACAAGCTCATATGGTAAATCAAAAGTAAAATCAGAATTATATTTGAGATTCGATTCAGGGTATAGCAAAGGTATTATTTCATGATCAAGAAATCACATGGTAAATTTCAATAAGCAATATGGTTCATGCTATAAGGTTTAATCGAAAGAAAGGAGTTAACACTTGCGATAAGTTGAAAGTAGTTATAAAACTGGTTAAATGACTTGAGCGATTTCTCGCGAATTTACGAGATTAAATAAAGCATTTGTAGAATTCTCGTTTTTAAGAAAGCATAATATTTTAAAATCATGCATACTCTGAACGAAAGAGTACGGTTAGTAGACTTGACTTAGGTCCTAGCTAATAAGTACGCTTGAAAATTTAGAGAGAACATTCCTTCGTCTGTCCTGCGTATCCAATCCTCTGATTTGATCCTCTTTCGATTCGATACACTTGCGATTGCCACCAGTCTGATTCACCGTGATCGAGTCCGCACATCGATTCTATAGTTAACACAATACGGTACTTTAGTTTTTGGAATAAACAAACGTTCTACCGACGATAGTACGCACACTCTAACACGTTTATCTAAATCACAAATATTTCTATAAAACACTTCCCGGTGTATACAACACCTCACAACAACCATCAATACTATAACCAACCATTCACACTTGATAACTTTATAACATCTAGAGTCTATGCCCGACAAATCTTAAATCATATATCAAACTCAAATTCAACAGCGACTATCCTTATAGTCGTTAACACCTAATTTTGTAAACATATATTCATATATTTGTATATCTAGCATGCATACGACCTTCTAATCACATAACACATAACTCAATTAATAATTCATTATCATACCACGTAAATTCCTAAAAAGTGATTAACATATAACTCACGTTTTAGAATCTAGACTTTACCAGTTTTGAAAGAATAATATTTTATAATGTCTAAATGGATTCAAACAGAAAAGGTCAAAACACAAAAATTGTAGAGGTTTCCGAGACCTTTCCAAAATGGTAAGGCTCGTTAAAAATGGCCACGTAACGAATTCTGAAACATAAAATGAAACAAGATGTTTACACAAAATCATTCACCAAATCACATTTTTAACTAAAATATTGTAAACGAACTTTGTAGCTTCAGAAATTATCTACAAAAGTTGATATGGTTCAACACTATAGCATATACGGAACATGTTTTATGAATTTTTCAAGAAACATGGCTGTTTAAGAAAATTCAGTGGCACTCGACAAAGATTTGAAAATAAAAATTAGTAGAGAATTGATTTGCACAAAACTCAAAGAATAAAAGTTTTAGAAAAATCTGAGGCCTTTCTAACCAAGGTAGAATCACAGAGTTCCGACAATCGGTGAATTAACTATGATTTCTGAAAGAGCACAGATTTACCGAAAGTATTGTAGTTTTCGAAATCATCAGGGGTCATGGATGAAAACAACCAATTTACTATACCAAGATGCATTCTGATGAAAAATTACAAAACATGAAAGTCGAAGACAATTCCAAGACCTTTCAAAAATGGTATCATTCATGATTTTTGAACAAATATTCAGTTAACTACAATTTTTCAAAGTTTGTAAATAACAACAATCCCGAAGTCAAACTATCAGGTCACAAAAATTGAAGAAAAACTCATACATGCAAGTAGAATCTCAAAAAACGTAAAGAACGAAAGTTAAAGATAATTGAATTATCTTTCCAGAAAGTGCAGAACCACTATGATACGATAAACGAGAAATGAGATACAAATTTAACAAGATACATACACAAACCATCCTCCTTCCTCTTCTTCTACTTCCCTCTCTTCCTCCAACTCCATCACATTACACACAAGCATTACAAGAACACAACACAAAACATATATACACATAACATATAACTGTACATAAACACATAAGCACTTAACACTTCCATCACCTCCCTCGATCTCTATCTCGGCCGGCCCCCTCTCCTCCATCCCCTTCTTCTCTTCTCTCGGTCCAACATCAACACTCATCACCACAAACCAACAATCAATCTCCCACCACATATATAAACATATAATTACTACTTAACATACTTGCATACATACATATATTCAACAACACTATTTCTTCTTACAACTAACAAAAACCCATTTCATAAATTTAACTAGAACTACACCAAAACTCACATGCAATGCTTTATTCATTCTCTAACATTGATAGAACCTATTTATAAACATAGAAATCATTAAAACAACCCATGAGTTCACCTTGAGTTCATTGCCCATGGATGGGTTTGCCTTGGATGAGTCCTAAAACTTATGGGTCTTCATCAAACAACCCCTAAACACTTATCCACCATTGCATGTAACAAAAAGGGTCAAGAGCCTCATCTTTGTAAAATTTCAGTTTTAAGAAAGTAAACAAAACTCAAATATATTGTTAGGAATAGATAGAGGATTGAATGGGGATCATTTTGGTTACAAGAACACAAAATTTAGTGAAGAATTCACTTACTAAGAGATTTTTAAAATTTGAAAAGCTTTGAGTTTTAATGGAGGTGTGGAGAAGATGACACCACGGGAGAGAAGAAGAGGGTAGGGGGTTTTTGCCGATTAAAAAAAATGAAATGGGGGAAGTGGGCTTGGGCTGTTTATACACACTTACACCCAATTAAATAACTTAAATCAATTTCATTCATTAATTAGATTTTTTTTAAAAAAACTTATAAAATATATTGGATAAAAAAAATAAAAAAGTTTTAGGCTTCCAGCAGCATTCCAGGAAAGAACAGCTTGTTCAATTGAAGCTAATGCTATACCGCCCTTTCCTTGTTCAAGATAAAGCGATGACTTTCTTTTAGCTACCGGACCAAACAAAAGAAAGAGATTAGCCTCTTGCAAATGGGTTTCCTCGTCCGGGTCTTGGCTCCCAAAAAATGACAAGAAGTTCCCCCCCCGGCTGGGAGTTTTCGGGAAGAATAAGCAAATGCGGCGAATCCGATGAAACTATGTGCGTTGTGTTTCCTGTAAACTGAGGCTACTACTTTAGATTATAGATTTCCCACACGAGATCTACACATATACATTTAGAATACAAGATTACCTTTCTTTAGGTATTGTTATAATATTTTTGAAGTCATTATTTAAGAAGATATGGATTTTAAAAGAAATGGTCTCTATAAAAAAATATTCTTGGTAAAATCATTTAAAAATTCTTAAAGCCCAAAAAGAATTAAACTCTTATTTTTATAACTAAGGGTATAAAATTAGGAACACAAACGTACCAAAATTATATTTTTACGACTTGTAATTATTAAACTAGAGATTTTACAAGATAATTTACCTAAAAAGAAATTCATGCTTTAAAAATCTCTAAAAATTATTGGAGCCCAAATAAAATAAACTTGTATTTTTAAAAAGTCTCTAAATCATGTAGAAACATTATGAAAAAGATTTCATGATTTTGCATGCTCCAAGAATTTTAGAAATATTAAACAGTGCTTTAAACTAGCATTTAAATGGAATAAAAAATCATATAAGCATATTTAATCATACCAACTATACATATCAGTCACATATACATATTGATTTAATTCAAATAACTCACATAATCACTTAGGCAGTTAAGTCACATTAACTTAATTCATACAACTTTTAATCTAATCCATTTTCCACTTAATCATACACAAACAGCATTTAATCACATAAATGCTCCACAATCGAATAAATATTATAAAATAATATTTAACTATTCTCTTCTCTCATCACACCTATCGATCGACGCAAAGTAATAATAATAATTTTATTTTGAAAATTCGGGTTGTTACATCCAGTACCGCGACGAGTGCCGTATCAAGCACCTCAGCCCAGTGCCCGTACTTTCAACATGTCTATCAAAGAAGCTGTTAATGATGCTGATGTGGTTGCAGGTACGCTTTCTGTCAACTCTTTTGAAGCCAAAGTTTTGATTGATTCTGGAGCTACTAAGTCATTTATATCTGAAAGATTTCTTGATAAATTGCACTGTTAGATTCGCCCGTTAGAAAAGGTATTAGTGGTAGAAGTGGCTAACCAGGATAATATTTTCATAGATCGAGAGTGTCCTAATTGTAATATTGAGATCGGAGGATATCTTTTCTACGTAGATCTATTACCTTTCAAGTTGGGAGAGTTTGATGTTATCCTAGGAATGGATTGGTTGACTGAGTGCGATGCTCAAATTGAGTGTAGAAAGAAGCAACTTAAGTTGCATGCTGAAGATGGTAGTGAGGTAGTATTTCAAGGACAGAAGCAAGATAAGAAATTTCTAACATTCATGCGAGCGAAGCGGTTGTTAAACCAAGGATGCGAAGCTTATTTAGTACATGTGGTTGATGTAGAGAAACAAACCTCTAGAATAGAAGATATTCCCATTGTGAATGAGTTCCCTGATGTGTTTCCCGATGAATTGCCAGGATTACCTCTAGATAGAGAAATTGAGTTCTCAATTGATTTAGCACTCGGAACCGAGCCTGTATCCAAAGTGCCTTAATGAATGGCACCTGCTGAGATGAAAGAGTTAGCTACTCAATTGCAAGATTTATTGGATAAAGGAGTTGTAAGGCCTAGTGTGTCCCCATGGGGAGCACCGGTGTTGTTTGTTAAGAAGAAAGATGGAAGCATGAGGTTGTGCATCGATTATAGAGAGCTAAAAAAGTTCACTATCAAGAATAAATATCCACTACCGAGGATTGATGATTTGTTTGACCATTTGAAAGATGCTGCATATTTTTCCAAAATTGATTTGAGGTCAGGTTATCACCAATCGAAAATTAATCCAGAAGACATTCCGAAGACTGCTTTTCGCATGCGATATGGACATTACGAATTTCTAGTGATGGCTTTCGGATTGACGAATGCGCCAGATGTGTTTATGGATTTGATGAATAGAGTGTTCAAGAGATATTTGGATAAATTCGTAATTGTAGTTATTAATGACATCCTTATATACTCGAGAAATCCACAAGAGCATGCCGAGCATTTGAGAATCGCATTAGAAACTCTGAGGAAGGAAAGGTTATACGCAAAGTTTTCTAAGTGTGATTTTTGGTTGCAAGAAGTGCAATTTTTAGGTCATGTGATTAGTAAAGAAGGAATTAGAGTGGGCCCTGCCAAGATTGAAGCTGTGGTGAGTTGGAGTAGACCAAGAACTCTTACTGAGTTGAGAAGTTTCTTAGGATTGGCTAGTTATTATCGGAGATTTGTTCAAGATTTCTCAATGATTGCTACACCTTTGACAAAGTTGACCCGTAAGAACGAGAAGTTTATTTGGAATGAAAAGTGTGAGGAAAGTTTCCAAGAGTTAAAGAAGAGATTGGTTTCTGCACCGGTGTTAGTACTGCCAGATGATAAAGGAAATTTTGTTATCTATAGTGATGCCTCGTACAAAGGATTAGGATGTGTTTTGATGTAACACGGGAATGTTATTGCATACACTTCGAGTCATCTTAAGCCGCACGAGCAGAAGTACCCAACACATGATTCAGAGTTAGCTACGATTGTATTTGCGTTGAAGATATGGAGACATTACTTGTACGGAGAGAAGCGTGAAATTTTCACCGACCACAAAAGTTTGAAGTATATCTTTACCCAGAAAGAGTTAAACATGAGGCAAAGAAAATGGCTGGAGTTGATCAAGGATCATGATTGCACGATTAGTTACCATCCTGGAAAGGTGAATGTTGTAGCTGATGCATTGAGTAGAAAGGAGAGGTTGAATACATTGATTATGCCAAAGGAGTTATTTCGAGAATTTGAGAAGTTAAGTTTAGAAGTTTATGATTGAAAGAATGCTGATGAGTTTCTGAGTACAATGACTTTTCAACCCGAGTTGCTGGAGAAGATTCGGAGATGTCACGAAGAAGTGATGAATTGTGAGATGAATACGTTGACCGGAAAGGAGATTTGTACACAGAAAGATGATCAAGGTAATTTGAGATTTGGAAAGAGGATATGGATTCCTAATGTTTTGGAGTTGAAGAATGAGATTCTAACTGAAGCCCATTGCTCGAGATATTCTATTCACCCTGAAAGTACTAAGATGTACCGAGATTTGAAGGAAAATTTTTGGTGGCCTGATATGAAGCGCGAGATAGCCGAATGGATAAGTAAGTGTTATACCTGTCAGAGAACTAAAGTTAAACATCAGAAACCAAGTGGATTTTTACAACCGTTGGATATTCTCGAGTGGAAATGGGAGCACGACGCGACTTGGGTTATCATTGAACGATTGACGAAGTCTGCACATTTTCTACCAATTAACGAAAGATTCTCATTGGATAAGTTAGTGCATTTGTATTTGAAAGAAATAGGGTCACGTCATGGAGTATCTGATCCAGACCCGCGATTTAACTCCAGATTTTGGAAGCAATTTCAAGAATGTTTAGGAACACAACTTAAGATGAGTACAACTTACCATCCATAGATAGACGAGCAGAGTGAAAGAACAATTCAAACCATAGAGGATATGCTTAGAGCTTGTGCATTAGATTTCAAGGGAAGTTGAGATGAACATTTGCCATTGGTTGAGTTTTCATACAACAATAGTTACTACGCGAGTATCGAAATGCCACCATATGAAGCTTTGTACGGAATGAAGCGTAGATCGTTAGTATATTGGGAAAAAGTTGGTGAAAGGAAGATTTTAGGACCAGAACTACTTCAGCAGATGAAGGAGAGGGTTGAAGTTATTCAGAAGAGGTTGATTACGGCCCAGATTGCCAAAGGAAATATGTCGATTTGTATAGGAAGTATATGAGTTTTGAGATAGGAGATCAAGTGTTGCTAAAAGTGTCACCGTGGAAAGGAGTTAACAGATTTGGTAAGAAAGGAAAGCTAAGTCCCAGGTATGTAGGACCATTCGAGATTTTGAAGCGAGTCGGAAAAGTTGCTTACGAATTAGCGTTGCCACCGCACATGCACCATATTCACAATGTGTTTCACGTATCCATGCTTAAGAAGTACAATCCCGATGTAAGTCACATAATCGAGTATGAGCCTATTGAGATTCAGCCAGATATATCTTACGAAGAGCAACCAGTAGAAATTCAAGATAGAAGTGATAGAAAGCTCAGGAATAAGATTATTAAATTAGTTAAGGTATTGTGGAGGAATCCTAGAGTCGAAGAGTCGACTTGGGAACTTGAAAGTGAGATGCTTACCAGTATCCTCATTTGTTTACTTAGGTGAGATTCTGGGGACAGAATCCTTTTAAGGGGGGAAGGCTATAACGACCTAGAAATTTTCGCGATTTATAAATGTTTATTTAATTGTTAGATAAGGAAATTATGTGATTTATATGATGAGAATATTTTTGGGAAGTCAAGGTATATGTGAAATCATGTTTATATGATTAGGTGACGATTGGTATGTGCCGTATATGCTCGTATATTTTTAGTTGTATTTTTGGAGCATTAAAACTATTTTTAAAGTTCATTTTTAATCTTTCAAAAATTCTATAAAATCATTGGAGTCGTTTAAAATCATGAAATCTTTTGCATTATCATCTTCGTGATATTAGTTAGTTTTTAAAATTGATTGGAGTATTTAATTGTGTGTTTAAGTATTTTAAAAAGATTTAGAAAGCTTCATTTCATTTAAAGGTTCTTTATTTCAAAAATTCATAATAAATTCATTTTTAATCCAAATATTATTTTAAAAATATGGGGATGTTTCGAATTTCATGAACTTTATTTTAAAATATTTTATTTTATTTTTATCCCCATTTTTTATTTTATTTCGAATTTGTATTGAATAAAAAATCAGATTTTCAACATAAGTAAATAACAATTGTATAAAGACTATTTTGCCTCTCCAATTACAAATCACCACCGCTAGTTCTTCTTCCTCATTCTTGTTCCTCGACTCTCTGTTTTCACTCTATTGTCTCTCTCACCTCTCGGTACTCTCTCTCCTCTTGTGTTGGTCGAGTTTTGGCCGGATTGTTTAATCCGAGATCGGATTCTTGCTCAGTTTTTCAGTCTCTAGCTCGTACTGCCCTTGCATGTTGCGTTTGTGTTGAATTTTTGGAAACCCATTTCGGAGTTTTGCTTTAATTCGACTTATTTGCAGATATTACACATGTTGATGATGCCCATGATTATTAGTAACTATTATTGATGCTTAAAATCATGTTGGTGTCGTGTTTGCTGTGTTCATGTATGTATATATATGTTTACCGTGTATATATGTTTGACTTTTGTGAAGAAATTACAAACCCACTTTGGTTTTGCTTGATTCCGAGTTGTTTGAAATCGATTCTTGCTGCAATACTTGTTTATATGAATTAATCGGAGGAATTTGAGGTTAGAAGCCGCAATAAGGGGTACCCCCGAATTCCACCGCCACCGGTGATGAACTCCGGTGAACCGGTGGTGGCCAATGATGATCTTTGATGCCTAAAAATTGTTATATTTACTGCTTGTATTGATTTGTAAATTGCATGTGAAGTTTTGAAAATTTTAAAATATTTTCTTGATTTTATTCGAAATTTTGTGAATAATTCGAATGAAATGATTTGTTAATTTATTCGTTAGTTGTTCAAGACTGGTTTACGATTATATATAGTTTTATTCCGACTTATTCGAATTATGTGGGCTGCATATAGAATTTTGGGATTATTAGAGGATTAATTCGAATTATTGGATAAAGAATATGATTTAAATGAATTATTATGTGATTATGATATTACTTGGATGCTAATTGTCAAGAATGCATGATTTTCAAATTAGTATAAATTTAATTCGGGTTTGTAAGAATTGAGATGTATTATTCGAATTTTATGAGTTAGTATGATTATATGGTAAATGTTTAAGTGATGAAATTTTATTAGTTAAGGTCGTAAGCTTATATATGCTATTGATCTTAAAAATGATTAAGTAGTATGCTTTTGACTTATTATGAAATTAGAAATCCATTGTGAGTGTAGGTGGATTTATAATCCATCGATTGGAATTGTGATTTGAGTCGGATGTTTTCCGATGGGATAGTCCATTTTATAAAGAAAACTCTGCCTGATTTTCGTGAGATTATAAATAGTAAATTGTATACTAAAATAGCATAACTGCTTATAAGTTAGGTTTATCTGCTAAGTGTATAAGTGACCTATGTGATATGCATGTTCTTTGTGTTATGTGTCTAAGTGATTACTTAATTGCGAGACGATCTGATAAGTATGTTAGGTATGTATGATATATGTTAAGTATTAATGCGTTATAAGAGTCGTTTGGGTAGAATAGGATTAGACGATTAAGAGGTTAAGAATTCTAAAGTATTACTTATGGTTTATGTAGATACGAAGGACGTAGGACCTAGCGATAAAGGAAAAGTTAAGGTTGAGTATCAGTGACTGAGCTGTTAGTTGTTGCATTCTACCGGAGGCAAGTAACTCTGTCTTTTCTTGAAATTTACATTCCTAAACTGATATATCCTGTTGATTCAAGCATGCCTATCTTATACCATGTTGATCATAAATCTTGTTTAACATATCTATTCATGTAACCGGAATTCTGTCCACAACTGTTTCACAAACTATAAACCCTAAAATCGCCTAATTGTTTTTAATTGCTTTTTGACCATATATGTCAAATAGCTTGCCATAATTAAACCATATTGACTAACAGATAAACCAGTGTTCTACTTGACCTATGTCCGTGACCAGTTCAACCTATGTTGACCCTAAAAACATATAAACTTCTTTATGACCTAAACACTGATTCAAAAACTTAATTACCCGTAATACTATACTTTAAACTTGAAATCTGATCAATTGACTTGATGCCTTTGAGTCTATATCTTCTTGATTCAGACTTGTATCCCTATTTCATTGATGTCAGAGAACTTAGTCAAATCCTTTGACTTGTATCATTGCAAATCGAAATGAGTTGTTTTCTTAAAATACTTGAAGCTACTTAACTGGGCTGATCTGTGATCAGAGAGTCGAAGGTACTTCAAAATAAAGGTTTTTGAAAAGATTAAGTATTAAAATGTTTTACGAAGTTAAAAAGAGTTTTGCAAATCTTAATATTTTAAAATGAGATTTTTAATAAAATGTTAGGAACTCCGTCTAAATGGTTTCTACGGATTCCTGACGATTGGAGAAACGGGGCGAACGGGTAATGCTGGTTCCGTCGGTTTGTGTATTTATTAGTGTAGTTTTGGTCTGTCCAGTTCGACACCTTTATAGGCTAATGTATTGCCTCTTGGGAACCCAAGCTATCCTAATGAGAGGATTAATGTCCAGAGGGACTTCGTGTCCGGTATGGGGACTTTATGGGCTGATCACCCGTATTGTCTGTTATGAATAAAAACTTCCAATCAGTTTTCTTTAAGTGATGATTACTTTTAATTTACAATGAAATGAAATTGGTTTACCGATTGAAATGTCAATTGCTTTACAAAATTTTGAATTAACTAATGCTATCCTGATTATCAGATAATACCCTGTCATTACCAAATGCCGGTATTTCTTTTACTATTTCCAGCATATTTATGTCGTATCTTGAATTACTGTCATCTTTTGTGATACCCTATTATACTGTTTTCAGTTGAGATCTTTAGTTACTTGCTGAGCGTTGGCTCATTATTTTTTTGTCTAACCCTTTTGACAGTATTCTGAGTATCATGGCTCGTACTAGACTGATCGCGAGGAAGCGCGTTACTTTAAACCCTATTGTGGTTTCCTTCGAGATAGCTTCCGAGGTAGATGCAATAACAGCTCAGTGAGTAGATTGTCATAGTTTGGTTTATGAGATAGTTGTGAGAACTAGTTAGTGTAAGAATTAAATTGAAGGTTTGTAATAATAATTTGATTATGGTTTGTAATAATAAGTAGTTAGATGTTGGCTTGCTTGTTTCATACCATTACCTGTGAAAGATCTTGGATAGTAGTGTTGGGGCCAGTCAGCATGTTATATTATACTCCTATTTAGGGTGTTTGCATCTAGAGTGTGTCAGTGACCCTCCGATCTAGGCCCCAGGTCGGGAGGTCGTCACAAAAAAGGCTAGTTTACTATCTTTTGATTTTTAGAACAAAAAACTTACATCTTGTTTTTACCTCAAGTGGTTTAAACTTGATATTTTGACATCAAAAGATAAGTTAGTTGTTAGTCTTGTATAGCCAAGTCCTTTGCTCTATTTATGGTTTATTTTCAAACAAGGACTTAAAGAATCAAGACTATACAAGCTAACTCTTTAAAACAAGTTAGTTGTTATTGTTGGCTTTCCATTTTGTTACATTCGACCATAACTACTAATTACTCACTTGTCTTATCTTTATATCTTGAACAAGGATTTATTAAACAAGACTACTTGCACTTGTTTTAGGAATTTGAAAAATCCGGCCATTCCATCTTCCTTACCATTCGGTCGAAGTGCTTAAAGCACTTGTTATTTTTGTTGCTGACTTGCACTACTTGTATCTTAGTTTAATATTCTTGCTTGTATGAGTGTGTAATATTTTAACGCATAATAGTGGCCCTCGTTTTATCCTATAGATAAGCGAGTTACTTTTCTATACGTGTGCATTTTATGTGCTTGTGTGGTATGTAATTAGTTTTAGTGTATTTACCGCTTGTGTGACAAGTCCTTTATTGAGACTTATCCCTTGCTGTTATATATTATCTTAATGCGTAATAGGGTCCCCGTGACTAGTACCGTAATATACTAGCTTGCACGGATTTATATCTTATAAATTGGTTGGTTGTTGTTGGACTTGTATTCTAATCTTTGCAGTGAGGTGAAGTGAAGTGAGGTGACTCTTGTTCTAAGACCCAAGTCTTAGGCATACTAACGGGGAGTTAGTAGCCTTTGCACCGTGAAGAATAGGGAAGACCCAAGACCTAAGACCTAAGATCCAAGACCGGCAAAGTTGTAGAAGTACATAGTCTTCTAAGGGGAACTACAAAGTCTTTTAGGAGGTGACGGGGAGTTACGCTCCAAGCTAAGTTTTGTAGTGTGTATCGCTCCAAGATAAATAGATAGTGGTATAAGAAGTTGTAAAGGCTTCTCTGCCTACTATAAAGGAGTATCTTTGTAGTAGTGAAAATCTCGAGTCCGGGGAGGAGCTCGAGGACTGGAGTATAGGTGTTCGAATCCATTAGGGGTAGCGGGCATCACGAACCAGGATATAATCGACCGTGTGCTACTCTCTTTTCTTTCGCTCTTTATTTTCCGCACTTTATTTACTTATCAACAAGTAACGAAGTTTAAAAAGGAAAAAGAATTTTTCAAAAAGCCAAGCTCTAAATTTTAAAAGGTGATAAGCTATTCAACCCCCCCCCATTCTAGCTTATCTAACCCATATACGGGACCTATTAGTGTGGGACATCTGTTAGAGCCCACTAGTGTTTAGTTGTTTTTACTACTAGCATAGGATATTTTCCCTACTTTCCTTTTTGCTAGTCGACGAATAGTTGTTTTAGTTTTTACTTTTCTACCGCCCAGTCTGTAGAAGGGTTTGAATACCCTTAACTTATGTTGATGGATCGTTTTCGTCCTTCATGACGTATGCATATATTTCGTATATCCGTGTGTAAACAATTTTACTTACCGCTTTTACATACTATCTTTATATACCGTATTCCCATGTCGTCTTTTCAGACTTATTAACCTGTCACATATTAACCTGTTGCATTACTTCAAACTGTACCCATATGTATTGCTTCAATGGAACCAATCGTCTATTGGTACTAGATGGTTGAAACCTGGTTTCTTTCATATAAACCTGGATGTTGTTTACCTACTGTTCATTTTCTTATCAGAAAGATGCCTCCCAGAAGAAACCGTTAAAACACTAATACAGAAAACCAAGATCATCAAAATCAAGATAACCCTACAATGGCCCAAATGTTTCAATTACTATAACAACAAAATGTTGCCTTTGTCCAACACCAACAGCACCAAGCTGCCCAACCTGCTACAACTTTTAAATATTTTCAAGTTGTTAACCCACCTGAGTTCAAAGGTACCTTGAACCCTATAGAGGCTAAGTCGTGGTTAATGAATATCGAGAAAGCCTTTACGTTAGTTAGGGTTGAAGAGGACAAGAAGGCGGAGTTTGCTAGTTTTTATTTGAGATCAGAGGCCAACTTTTGGTGGGAGTCAGTGAAGGTTGCAGAAGGAGAAGTGATCATTTGGCCTAGATTTGTAGAGTTATTTAATGAGAAGTACTTACCAGGATATCTGCAGGATCAGTTAGAGGTTAAATTTCTCGAGTTAAAGCAAGAAGGAATGACCGTGGCGGAGTATGAAGCTAAGTTTACTGTATTGTCTAGGTTTGCACCCCAATATGTAGGGAATGAAGCTAGTAAGGCTAAGAAATTTCAACATGGACTAAAGCCCTGGTTGAGAAGTAGAGTAGCTACATTTGAGTTGAGAACTTCTACGGTTGTTATTCAGAAGGCGATGATTATAAAAGTGATTTGAATCAGAAAGAGAAGGCTGGTAAGAAGAGAAAGTTTGAGAAAGTAGAGAAAAGTCAAGAACCAGAAGGTCAGAAGAGTTTTCAGAACAAAGAAAGGTTTGGAAATCAGCAAGGAGGAAATAGGAATTTCCAGAGATTTAGGAGTGGTAACGGAGGACAAGACCGTAGACCCCAAGGAGTGAACTCTCAAGCTGTAACGAGACCTGTACTACAAGACTACAAGATTTGTGGAAAGAAGCACCCGAGTATCTGCAACAAGCCTAATATTGTCTGTTACAAGTGTCAAAAGAAGGGACATTAAGCTCACGAGTGTCCAGGAGTGAAGCCAATCGGAATGACTTTTTATAAATGTGGAAAGGTTGGACACATAGCTCGTAACTCTAAGGAGCTAGTTCATACTTCCAATGTTTTGAGGATCACCACACCACCAACACCGCAATAAGCACCGTATCAAGCACCTCAACCCAAAGCTCGTACTTTTAACATGTCTGTCAAAGAAGCTGTTCGTGATGCAGATGTGGTTGCAGGTACACTTTCTGTCAACTCTTTTGAAGGTAAAGTATTGATTGATTCTGGAGCTACTAAGTCAATTATATCTAAAAGATTTCTTGATAAATTGCACTGTGAGATTCGCCCGTTAAAAAGGCATTAGTGGTAGAAGTGGCTAACTAGGATAAGATTTTCGTAGATCGAGAGTGTCCTAATTGTAGAATAGAGATCAGAGGATATCTTTTCTATGCAGATCTATTACCTTTTAAGTTGGGAGAATTTAGTGTTATTTTAGGAATGGATTGGTTAACCGATTGTGATGCGCAGATTTAGTGTAGAAAGAAACAAGTTAAATTGCATGCCGAAGACGGTAGTGAAGTAATATTTCAAGGATAGAAGCAAGATAATAAATTTCTAACGTTTATGCAAGCAAAGCGATTGTTAAAATAAGGATGCGAAGCTTATTTAACACACGTGGTTGATTTGGAGAAAAAAGTCCCGAGGATAAAAGATATACCAATTATAAATGAGTTTCCTGACGTATTTCCTGACGAATTGCCCGGATTACCTCCAGATAGAGAAGTAGAATTTTCGATTGATTTAGCACCTGGAACCGAGCCTGTATCTAAAGCACCTTACCGAATGGCACCTGTAGAGATGAAAGAGTTAGCTAGTCAACTACAGGATTTGTTGGATAAAGGAGTTATAAGGCCGAGTGTGTCCCCGTGGGGAGCACCTGTGTTATTTGTTAAGAAAAAGGATGGAAGCATGAGGTTGTGTATCGATTATAGAGAACTCAACAAGTTGACTATTAAGAACAAGTATCCACTACCGAGGATTGATGATCTGTTTAACCAACTGAAGAATGCTGCTTACTTTTCCAAGATTGATTTGATATCATGTCACCATCAATTGAAAATCAAACCCGAGGATATTCCGAAGACTGCTTTTCGCAGAAGATATTGACACTATGAATTCTTAGTAATGGCTTTTGGATTAACGAATGCGCCAGCTGTGTTTATGGATTTAATGAATCGTGTCTTCAAGAGGTATATGGATAAGTTCATAATTATATTTATTGATGACATCCTTATATATTCGAGAACCCCCAAAGAGCATGCCGAATATCTAAGGATCGCATTGGAAACCTTAAGGAAGGAAAGATTATATGCAAAGTTTTCTAAGCGTGAATTTTGGTTACAAGAAGTTCAATCCTAGGACATGTGATTAGTAAAGAAGGAATTAAAGTAGACCCTACGAAGATTGAAGCTATAGTGGATTGGAGTAGACCAAGAACTCCTATCGAAGTAAGAAGTTTCTTAGGATTGGATGGTTACTACCGGAGGTTTGTCCAAGATTTTTTGAAGATAACTACACCGTTGACCAAGTTGACGTGGAAGAACGAGTAGTTTATTTGGAGTGATAAGTGTGAAGAGAGTTTTCAAGAATTAAAGAAGAGATTGGTTTCTGCACCAGTGTTAGTATTGCCAGATAATAAAGGAAATTTTGTTATCTACAGTGACGCTTCACATAAAGGATTAGGATGTGTTTTGATGCAACATGGAAATTTTATCGCGTACGCTTCGAGACAACTTAAACCACACGAGCAGAAGTATCCAACTCATGATTTGGAATTAGCTGCGATTGTGTTCGCGTTGAAGATTTGGAGACACTCTTTGTACGGAGAGAAGTGTGAGATTTTCACTGATCATAAAAGCTTGAAGTATATTTTCACCCAGAAGGAGTTGAATATGAGGCAGAGGAGATGGTCAGGGATTATGATTGAACAATAAGTTATCACCCTGGTAAGGCAAATGTAGTAGCTGATACGTTGAGCAGAAAAGAGAGGCTGAATATGTTATCTATGCCAAAGGAGTTATTTTGAGATTTTTAGAAGTTAAGTTTAGAAGTTTATGATTCGAAGGATGCTGATGAGTTTTTTAGTACGATGACTTTTCAACCAGAGTTGTTAGAAAAGATTCAGATATGACATGAAAACGTTATGAGTTGCGAGATGAATACATTGATTGGAGAGGAAATTTGTACTCAAAAAGATGAACAAGGTATTTTAAGATTTTCTAAGATAATATTGATTCCTAATGTTTCGGAGTTGCAGAATGATATTTTGAGCGAAGCCCATAGTTCAAGATATTCAACCATTGGATATCCCTGAGTGGAAGTGGGAACACCTTGCCATGGATTTCGTAGTAGGATTACAAAAGACTAAAGCGAATCACGATGCAATTTGGGTTATCATTGATCGATTGACGAAGTCTGCACATTTTCTACCGATTAACAAAAGATTCTCATTGGATAAGTTGGTACACTTGTATTTGAAGGAGATAGTGTCATATCATGGAGTTCTTGTTTCGATAGTATCTAATCAAGACCCACAATTCAATTTGAGATTTTAGCAACAATTTCAAGAATGCCTAGGAATCCAACTAAAAATGTGTACAGCTTACCAACCACAGACGGTCGGACAAAGTGAAAGGCCTATTCAGACCATAGAAGATATGCTTAGAGCGTGTGCAATGGATTTTAAGGGAAGTTGGGATGAACATCTGCCATTGGTTGAGTTTTTGTATAACAATAGTTACCACGCGAGTATAGGAATGCCACCGTATGAAGCTTTGTATGAAAGGAAGTGTAGATCGCCAGTATATTGGGAAGAAGTTGGCGAAAGGAAGAATTTAGGACCAGAGTTGCTTCAACAGACTAAAGAGAAAGTTGAGATCATTCAGAAAAGATTGATTACTGCTCAGGACCGACAAAAGAAATATGCTGACCAAGCCAGAAAGGATATGAGTTTTGAGGTAGGAGATCAAGTGTTGCTAAAAGTATCATCATGGAAAGGAGTTACAAGATTTGGTAAGAAAGAAAAGTTAAGTCCAGGGTATGTAGGAGCATTTGAGATTCTAAATAAAGTCGGGAAAGTTGCTTATGAATTGGCGTTGCCACCACACATGTACCACATTCACAATGTTTTCCATGTATCTATGCTTAAGAGATATAATCCAGATATGGGTCATGTGATTGAGTATGAGCCCATCGAGATTCAGCCAGTTTTGTCGTATGAGGAGCAACCAGTAGAAATTCAAGATAGAAAAGAAAGGAAGCTTAGAAATAAGATTGTTTGTTTGGTTAAAGTTTTGTGGAGGAATCCTAAAGTTGAAGAATCAACTTGGGAACTTGAGAGCGAGATGCTTGCCAAGTATCCTCATTTGTTTAGTTAGGTGAGATTCTGGGGACAGAATCCTTTTAAGGGGGAAGGCTATGACGACCTAGAATTTTTCGAGATTTTATAAATGTTTATTTAATTGTTAAATGTGAATTATGAGATATGGATATTTTGTGAAGTCAAGATATATGTGGAATCATGTTTATATGATTATATGTGTCATATATGTTCGTGGAATTTTACTTGTATTTTTAGAGCATTAAAAGTATTTTTAATGTGCATTTTTAATCTTCTAAAAATCTTATAAAATCATTGGAGTCATTTTAAATCATGAAATCTTTTGCATTATCATCTTTGTGACATTACTTAGTTTATAAAATTAGTGGGAGTATTTAATTATGTGTGTAAGTATTTTAAAATGATTTAAAAAGCTTTATTGCATTTAAAGGTTCTTTATTTCGAAAATTCATATAAAATTCATTTTTGACTCAAAAATTATTTTAAAAATATGGGGAGGTTTGTAATTTCATAAATTTTTATTTTAAAATTTTAAAAATAATTTCTCTCCTAATTTCCTATTTTATTTCGATTTTTAAAATAGTTAAAAACGAATTTTAAAAGCTAGATTTCAGTTTTTGCTAAATTACCATTTTACCCCTGCCTCTATATAACCTCACCCACTTCATTTCTTCCTCCTGTTCGCGAGTTTCAGCTGCTGGTACTCTCTTCTCTCTCCCTTTTTCGTTTTCTTTCAATTTTGAGCTCAAAACCATGTCTAAATTTGAGTTTTAATCATCCTTGTTATGTTTTTATGCTAGCTTAAGGTTTTGGTGAAATTTTGGTTGAATATATATATATATATATATATATATATATATATATATATGCGGCTCTGTGTATATATAAGCATGGGAATTGACATGCAAGCTTAGTTAGATAGTAATTTAGTGATTTGATATTCTTATATTGTTTATTATGTAATAAAATTGAAGTTTTGTGTTGTTGGAGTTCGGGTTAGAATTTTGGTTCAAACCCTCACCGTCGGTGGCTTTTTCAGACGATTGGCCGACCGGTGAGGGTGGGTTGTTGTCTCTGTATTATCCGCAAACGACTTAGAGTGTATGTATGTGCATAATTTTGATTGCATGTAAGGGTTTCCATGATATTTGAATTTTTCGAATTATTTATATGTATGTAAGAACTTTATAATTTGCTAAGTGCTTAACCTTTGTTAATTAGTGATTTGATGATGATTTGATGTTAATTAGGTGGTAATTAAGCTGCATGAATAATATTTCCAGATTTATAAAGATTTAATTCGAATTTTTATGGATTAATATGATTATGTGATAAGAGATTGTCAATTTGATATGTAAGAATAATATTTAGAATATGTATGTCAAAATTTCGAATTTTGATAAAAAATATGAATTGTGAGATTTTAATGATTTATTAAATACGATTTGGTGATTTTATTGATAATTGGATAAATTGCTAGTTGATGATATTTGCGTGGTGATTTTGAGTTTAATAGTATATGTAGTGATAAGAGTTATATGTGCGAAGATGAGAGGTTAGTACTAATTCATGTGTATAAGTGGTCGCTAGACATCAAATAATGATGTCTAAGCCCTTATTAACATCGCTTAATATTAAGAAAACTGATTTATAATGCTATAATAGACATCAGTTTCAGACGATGTTAAAGATATCAATTGAATCGGTTACTTGTTTTTAAAACCGATGTCTGAAGTCCCTTAGACATCGTTTTCAGCTGATGTTTATGACTTCTATTATATCAGTTTTTTTTAGAGAAACGATGTGTAAGGCCCATTAGTACATCGTTTTTTTGTCTATAATCGATGTGTAAGTTGTCAGTAGACATCAATTTTTATTGACAATTAGTTGTGTATGTAGTTATAAGACATCAATTTTTCTCTATTTGACATTTAAAACTAATGTAGTTTTTCATATTGATACAAACAAAAAATGATTCTAAAAACTACTCTACCTGCTATCACCACAAAAGTAGACATATATTCATTCAACCCAATGTCATTCATTTACATCCATACTCCATAGTTCATTCAAACATACATTCCTTCCATCCATAATCCAATCTAGAATGTATACATAATGAACTAGCCAAATTCAAACATTACATTACTACTAGACATTAAATCCGCAAAACATACAAATTCGCAAAACCAACTTAAAGGTATATATCCAGAAACCCTTAGTTAGAACCAACATGCACGCACTAGTACTGAAATGTCCATCCAACAAAACCTGATCCGACAAAAGTTCAAATACGATCTTGAATGAATTTGAGTGCCTCCACACGCACCTCCTACAGATCCGCATCACTGTAAGTTTTTCTAGTCTTGTTCAGCCACTATAAAGTGCAAAAAAAAAAATTTGATTTAACACAAACAGAAATGGCCTGGTTCATAAATATAAACAGAAATGGCCTGGTACACTGACTACATACACTGATGACTACACTGACTGTACGAGAAGCGGACAAAATTTTACCTTAGTGGCAAAAGTCAATCCAGGATCCTTTGTGATCTCTTTCATGTAGCGCATTACAACGTAACCGCATTCATGACCACCAGGTTGTTTCGGAGATCCCTGTTTCAATTTAAAAAAAAAATTCCATATCAGGCCTTGGCAAATTAACCAACATCTTTGATTATACTGGATTGGAACGAAATGTAAAATTACTTACAGTGAGAAACTTTACTTTCGGCATCTTGGTGCTCCTACCAGTTTCGGAATTGAAAGATTTCAAAGCACTGCAAAAAATAAATTATAAAAAATTAATTAGTCAATTTTAAAATCGAGGAATGCTTCCAAACTCATCACAGTGCTGGAAATTACCTTGTTAATGCTTTTTCTAGTGCTGGAAACTGAACTGGATGAGGCAATGGATTGAGAATGTAAATCTCACCATCCCAAATAATTGTCAAAATCCAATGCTTACTATTTTCAGTTAAAAAAAGGCATCACAATCAGAAATTAAGAAAATAAGATCCAAGTGTTGGTATTAACTTATCTACAGACTCTGACTTACTTGTGATTATGTGGCAAGAAGAACAGACGATCAGCATTACCCTCTTTCAGCCGTTTTACAATGTTTCCTTCAAATTCAGCGTTGAGTGTCAATCGTGGATCGACAAAACCAAATGTATCTGATTCATCCGTCTCACTTAACTCAGTATGCAGGTTCCTACAAAAAAAAATACCATTATAAATTGTACATGAAGAATGAGAAATTTTATAAACAAAAAATATCTACTTACAGCATATAAGCCGAGATTACAGCTTGGCCAATCATGTCGTACTCCAATAATGATAGAATATTCTCATCTAACAAATAAATGATTTTGTCATTTCCAAACACCTCCTGACCACATGTAATCTGTATTGTTAACCCATACTTTTTCATCCAGGTTGTTGCATGTTTAAACAATAAATTAAAGCCTTTCGGCACTTTTGCAGTAGGCTTTGCTTCAGAAAACAGGGTCTTCAGCTTCTGCAACTCACCCTTCGAATTCTCACCCTTCTCACCCTTCTTCCTTGACAGCACCGGTTCTTTTTTCTTACTATGTAATTAATCAAATCATAAAAACATAAGCACATATAAGTTTCGATAGATCATGCATGCATCGGAAGTGAAAATGTATTATTATCCCGTAAATCATACCACACCAGCAGCTGGGTAGATTATTAATTCCTCAGGCCATGCTACATGAGAGCCAACAGCTTGCAGGACAGTCTCGATTTCTCCGGGTACTGGCACTGGAATTAGTGCCTCTTCTTTGATAAAACCTTCAACAGAGACTCGTAGACATCCGGGCGGCATAGCCTTTCCATGAATTTTCTCACCGAATTTATGAGGGGGGAAAACAACACCAAAAGCAACCTTGTTGTTTATGTCGTTTACCGCCAACTTACATTTTTGACCATCCTAGAAATTTGATAAATAAATGTTAAACCAACTAAAATGGAAACAATAACCAAAATATGGTAGCACGCGGGTTAAATTATATTAATTAATTTCACTTTTAAAATATGGAAACATTTTTGAACTCAAATTGCTAATTTTAAATTTCAGCCAAATAAAGTGCAAAATATAAATAATATGGGCCACATCTAAGCGTAATTTACTCTCCTATCTATTTTTTTACCAGATTTTCAGGAGGTGGAGGAGGGGTCTCAACAGCGACACGGTCTTGTTCATCACCATCCAACACCAATTCTTTTGCAGCTCCCGGTTTTGTCTTAGCTAAAGCTTCAGCTTGTTCGACACCTGCTTTGTCGGACACTATTGGTGAATGAACATTGGTTTGGGAATTAACCAATGCCTTTAATTGGGCAATCTCTGACTCCAGATTCTGCATCTTCTCAGACATCTTTCGATCACGAGCCATCAACTCTGACTTTGAGATTCAAACCTTTTTCTCTCTTGGTAATTTGAAGAATTCTTTTGGAGTGATGAACCCTCCAACTGCTCGAACCCTCCCCGAATGCTCAGGAGTTTCCAATGCAACTGTGAGAACATCTTCACATGCAGCGTGGTGAAATTCACCCTTGTCCTTGGCTTCCAGTTGGGTATCCTCTATATACACATGAAAAGTGTCAACATAAATCATCATGTTATTGAGAATAAAATTATCATAAATAATTATCATGACAGGAGGCTTACAATTCTTTGGCACACTTCTGCCAGTTCTGGATCCATCACACCGTCCTTTGGTTCTCGAGCCTTCTTCCAAAAAATTGCTCTGTCAGGATCTTCGTCGGGATCCAACCTTCCAGCCTTAATCTGTTAAAAATGAAACAACAAATTAAAAATATAAAAAATATATATATAGTATGAACAAAAAAAGATTATTCTTATTACCTCTTCCTCCTTTAAGCCAATGTAGCCCTTTCTTGACATCCGATGAGGATATTTTCTCTTACCAACTCTGCCACTTTGTACATCATGAATGTCCTAGCCAACAAATTTATATAATTAAAAATAATCACAATTTATCATGCAAAACAATCATTAATGTATGTTATTGAAAACAATATAACTTAAAGAAAAAAAATCACATATACCTTCCAATTTTCATCAGACCTCTGTGCAACAAACTTTTTCCAGGATGACTTACTCATATTGCTTTGGCGGCCTACACAACTTCTTCTTCTCACCAAGATATGGTCGCACAAATTTATTTGTTAATCTGGTCTTAAAGTGTCTCCATTTAGCGCCTGCAGACTTCAGGATAAAGTCCTCTAAATTTGGTTTAACTTTGAATGCATCCTGGAGAACATATAAGCATTTACACATCGTAAGAAACTGTTAACTAATTAAAATTAAAGATCAATAGAATAGACAAAAATTGGAGAATACCTGAACATCGAGCCAAAGCTTTTCTTTCAATTGAAGATCCACATGTGGCCAGCTTCCTATATCAATAGGGATCATTGTCCTAGCCAACATGCCAACATATGAAGATAATTTAGGCCTATTACTCCCATTAGGAGCTCCCAAATCATTGCACGTGACTTTAAACTTTTTCCCACGAACTTTCTTCACAATGACTTTGTGCATGGCACATACACTTCGTTTACCTCCGGTTTTTTTTGGAACAGTTTCAGTAGTTGTAATTGTGGTTTGCCCTGAGTCTGACTATGGAGTTTCAGATGCGTGTACGGACTGTGAGACTTGAGGTTCTATTGCTTCGACCTCTATCTCTAGATGCTTGCTGGCTTCTGAGCTCATTTCATCTTTTTTCCTTTCAGATTTCTTTTGCTTCTTAGGTGCCATTTCTCTCGTATTTTTTCAATCTGTAAAGTTGAAGAAACATATATGAAAAAAATAAATTAAGTAAATAGCAACAAAAATATGTTATAAGGACAACAGGGCTCACAGAAATCATAAGAACAAACAAGATATTATAACAACTAATAAGAAAAATAGTTGTAATATTGTCCTACATAAACAGGTTTCACAGAAACTATAAATAGAGAACAAAATCTGGTCTTAAATTATAAGAAATATTGTCATAAAGAAACAGTAGTACCGAGAAGAAAAAACACTAGTTTGACTTGGTACAAATAAGAACAAACACTAGTTTAAAACAAACAGTAGTACAAACAAGAACAAACACTAGTTCATAGCTTTTTCACCCAAATCCCCTTAATATTCTGTCTTATATTGCTAACACTAGCTTCATCATCATTACTAGGATCACATTTAGGGATCGCAGAGCAGAATGGGGGATGCTGTAAGATGGTGTCTCCTAGGTCGTCATTGTAGTACACATCACGATAGTCTCTTGTCTTCGATGTTAGCACAACAGACCAGGTTGGGTCAATCACAAAAGAACTACTACTAGCATAAGATTTTTTACTCCTAGAAGACTCTTCTCCATGCCAAATCCACTCAATATAGCCCAAACTAAAACCGGCTTCATATAGATGACCTCTAATTATTTTTACCGAAAACTTTTTAAAATTAGCACAGCGTGCACATGGGCAAGGAATTTTCTTAGGGTTTTTGGCATTTTCCTCAGCAAAGATCAAGAATTGCTTGACACCAACTTCATACTCTAAAGTATCCCTATCGGCTTTGATCCATGACTTATCCATTTAAACCCACCTAATATGTTACTAAAATGTTCAATAACCACTAGTAATTAAAAAATATAACTTCTCTATTATCTTCTTACTATAAACTATAACCAACAACATACACACATGCATTTATATAGCAAATAATAAACACATAAATTATAACAGAGCAAACAACTAAATATATACAAACAATCAATCAATCAACCAAATTAGCAAGTGCAGTGCCACTTAAACATTAAACAAATATAAACATTCACTATCCCATTCAAACCACCAAACTGCACTTAAACATGCTCTTAAACTGCACTTAAACAAATATAAACATGCTCTGTCACTTAAACATTAAACATTAAACATGCTATGTCACTTTATAATCCAACACATGCAACAGATCAACATCCAACAGTTACCAATATTACATAAAAATGCTTATAACAAAGAAAAATACATAAAATGCTTATAATCGAGCATCGGTAAATACTAAATGATTTAAAACATAACCCCCCAATTTTAAAAATTAGGGTTTCGATTTTTAACAAGATCCAATTGATTTTTAACAAAATCATGCTTTGAAATGATTAACATACATACAAATCTACAAACAAATCTATTGAGCTTACCAATTCGAGCTTCAAACAGATCTATTGAGCTTTGGAGCTTTTCTTCGAACTGAGCTTCGAACTGGCCGGGCTTCAAACTGAGCTTCTTCGATTGAGAGTGTAGAGAGCCAGGAGAGACAGCTGGTGAGAGTAGAGAGAGAGAGATGATAGTCGAGAGAGAGGTGAGAGTGGAGCGAGAGTGGAGAGAGATGTGAGAGTCGAGAGAGAGTGGAGAGAGAGGTGAGAGAGAAAAAGTAATTTTTATGTTTAATTTGTTTTATTAAATATTTGTCTGAATGATAGTATTAGAAATGGGGGGAAATTACAAAAAATTTGGTTAAGGGACAGGGAAACAAAATTTGGTGATGAGCGGGCAAATAAAACAATTAAAGGGGGGAAATAAAAACTAAGGGGGGGGAAATATTTGAGGCGCGCAGTTTCATTTTTTTAAAGAGAGCTTTATTTAAAGAGAGCTTTGGACATCGGTTAGTAAATGAAGTGATGTCTAAATGTTTTTAAGGAAAGGTTTAGACATCGGTTGATAAATGAAGTGATGTCTGAATGTTTAAAAGACATCGGTTTTATTTTCACTGATGGTAAAAAGACTTTTAACATCGGTTTTATTTTAATCGATGTTAAAAACCGTGATGTCTATTAACAGATTTTTAGTAGTGTGAGTATCAGTGACTGAGCTGTTAGCTGTTGCATTCTATCGGAGACAAGTAACTCTGTCTCTTATTGAAGTTTACATTCTTGAACTGTTATATATCCTGTTAATTCAAGCATGCCTACCATATACCATGTCGATCATAAAACTTGTTGAACCTATCTTTGCATGTACCCATAATTCTGTAATCAACTATTAAACAACCTATAAACCCTAAAACAACATATTTCTTTCTAATTGCTTCTTGACCATATATGTCCAATAGCTTGCCATAATTAAACCATATTGACTGACAGATAAACCAGTATTTTACTTAACCTATATCCGTGACCAGTTGAACCTATGTTGACCCTAAAACTTATAAAAGATTCATTGTGACCTAAACACTGTCTTAAAAACTTGATTACCTATATTATTGTTCTTAAATCCTACAACTTGATCAATTACTTGTTGCCCAGTAAATAACAATTGTAGAAGAGGGGTTGAATACAATTGTATAAGATTTTCGACTTTAACAGAAATGATAACACAAGTATGAATAAATAACAGCTTTATTAATTCTGATATAAAACTGTTACAAACTCTCTCAAGAAATTCTGATGTTCTTGAGAGCTTCTAGGTTACAAGATATCTCGTGTATGCGATTACAATTAAGTAAAACCTAAATTGTGTTTGTATACATTACACAGCTGCCCTATAAATTTCAAGATATGTCAAATCAGTTAATAACAGTTTACAATACATATCCTAACTGATAGTTACAATCCTATAAAATAGGAGTCGATAAATCAATCTTCCTTGATCTCTTGACTAATGTAAATCTTTATGTAATCCTGATCAGCTTCTAATCCTGATAACAACCTAATACTAACGTTGCAATACTGATGACGTCAGCATCAGTATCTGATCAGTAGTCCAGATCCTATCATCACTTGAATCAATATCTAACAATCTCCCCCAATTTGTACTTTATGAAATAACGCACAAATTCCTTGATTCAATAATGTCAAAACTCAAAACAAAATATCTTATAGAAATCATCAGGAACAGTTTCAGAAATTCTTTGATAGAAAAGATTCATCTTCAAGAAATTTGATAACAACGCTTCTTCCTTGCTTTCAAGAATTTGAATCAGTTTCATCTTCAGATTTTTGAGTTCTTCATCTTCCTTATTGATCTGATAAATAGCTGCCTTGAGATTCTGTATTGAGCTCCTTGGTAAATCTAAGTCTCCCAACAGTATGTATGCCAACTCCTTCCCATCAGGATTAAGAGACAATTGTTCCATACCAAAATATTCTTCTTTTATAGCAGTGCCTCTATGCATTTCAATTTCTCTACCTCTTGAATTTAAGTACATGGGAGTATAGTTACCATTATACCTTGTTCCTCTATCCAAAACTATCTGTCTGATAGTTCTCAGAATCATATGAGACCAATTGCTGTAGACTTCTCTTTCTTTAATATTAATGCTTTTACCCTTGAGCAAATAAAGAACATATTTTAGCTCTTTTGTAGATTTGCATAAGAGCTCATGAATAGCTATCTTCTTGCCAATCTTGTCTTTCATGAAGTACAACAATTTCTCTACCTTCTTAGCACCATCATGACAATCAGCACTAATAGCAACAACTTCAAGTTTCCATAGATGATCAGTACTTAACTTTTCATCAATCCTGTCAACTAGAGCATGTTGATCTATCTGTGCAATAAAAATGATTTGAACTTTACCAAAACCAATACCCCCTCTGGTTTTAGGTTCCAATGCCGTCAAAGCAGATTGCATTCTAGACCAGAGTGGTGGAAGTTTTTTAGCCTCAACTTCATCAATCAGAGAAAGTTCTGGCATTGATCCACCAGGTTGAAAAATAGGTGGTCCATTATAATTCCAATCACTTATCTTCTACAATTTATCACCTTTCTTTTTAATTTGTGAGTTATCTTTTTGTTTCTCCTGAACTTGTCCTGTGATATCATACCACAACCTCATGTTAGACTCTTTTATAATCTAGTCATAGTCCTCGGTTGCTTTAATTTCAGCATCCCTTTCTTTTTCTCTGATCTCCTTTTCTTTTTCAAATCTTCTGAATCTTTCTTTCAAGTTATCAGCTTCTTCAGAATCAGGAGCATCACTTTGAGTAGTGTCAGGAGCTGTGACTTCATTACGCAATAATTGGCCTATTGTAACCCTCGCGTAATGTTACAATAGGCCCAAAATCCTCTACAATAGGTCTATTGTAACACTTGGGGGCGTTACATTTACGGGTGTTACAACATGTGCCTATTGTAACGCTTTTGCCCATCTACTGTAACACTAATAAAGCGATACATTATGTCGATATAGTAACACTATAATCACCTAATGTTACATTTGAACTTGTTCCGAGGGTCAGAATGTGGGGCCCACATGTGGGCCCAATAAAAGTGGGGCCCACTGACACGTGGCATCGTGACATAAGGCAACTTGACACGTGGGATGTGGGGTCCACCTAACACGTGGCATGTGGACCCAGCTGGCACGTGGCATGTGTGGGGCCTACCTGAACACGTGGCATGCCTGGGCCATCTAACACGTTGCATGTGGGACCCACCTGACATGTGGCATGTGTGGGGCCCACTGCCATGTGTCATGTGTGGGGCCCACACTTTATTGTAACACTACAATGGGCAAGTGTAACACCAAATTGACATGCATATGTAACACTACAATAGGCAAATGTAACACTAAAATAAAAAAAAATTTGAAATAGCTGCTTTATATATGCAACATTCCCATTAATAACAATTACATATCCAACCAACATTCAAAACCAACATGTCTAAACCAACATTCAAACCCCAATTCTACCATTAAAATGCCTCCTTCAACCACCGAACTACTTCAACCACATTCAAACCAAAATATACCACTTCTCCTTCCTCTAACCACTCCAAACAACTTCACAAACCACCATTTAATTACAAACTATGATAACAAAAAAGTTCTAAATAAATAGTAAAGTTCGACAGTTACTAAAGTATGATAAAAACTAGATCATATTCAAGAAGTAGCGCCGCCCGTGGTGACAAAAGTGAAAGGACTGCCACTGTCATCCTGTTCACTAGAAAAGGTAGCACAAAAGTCTGGAACATCAAACTTCATATTAGGATTTGCCTCTCCGAGTTTTTTGAAGAACCAAGCCATGTTCTCCTGAACTTATTTATTAACCTTGGCTTCCATTTCAGTCTCCAGATTTTGAGTGATCTTTGCAGTCAACTCCTCAACATAAGGTTCGGAAATTGGAATAGCAGGAGCAGTTTCTGTCGTCGAAGGAACTGTTTTACCTTGCCTTCCCACCAACCAATCTGATCTATTCTTTTTTATGGGAAGCAACACATCTGCATCATCCCCGTCTTTCATCATGTCCTTGATGGCATCCTACAAGAGACAGTTTCATAAATTTTTTAGAGGTAAAATGAGTTCAAATTTATACTTAATGATAAGATATACTTACAATTCGTTTCTGAACTACATCCGTAGTTGACTTGTACTTGCACCCTGCCTTGCGCTTACGACTTTTGAAATACACTTTAGCATTTGATGGGGAGGTATGATTTGGTTCATTGTTTTTCTGGCATGTACCAGAAATAGCATGGATAAGGTGATAAGCATCAAGCATGGATAAGGTGATAAGCGTCAAACACTAAGAAGACGCAGCAGGTAGCAACAACAAAAATGATATCACATGGATTACATATATAATTATATATTAATTCGTTTGTTTTCTCTTATTTTGATTTTGCTTCTATAGTTTTCAAAATTTATAGTTTTTGAATTTCCGTATGAAGAGAACGCACCATACATTTGTCGAAAATTGCAACTGAGCTAATTGAGTAGACAGTTAAACTAAATAAAATTTACTTTAAAAAGGTTACTTTATTTTAATTTTACTAAATTACCTTTTTACATTAGGTAATTGATTTAAAATATGAATTATAATTTTATAATTCATAATTAATTTTTAAAAATGTTAATTAAAATTCAGAATTACTAAATTACCTTTTTACATTAGGTAATTGATTTTTTCACCTTTTTTAAATAGTTTGTAAAAATATTATTCCTGATTTTATAAAGAAAATAATTTTCAAAAAACATGTTTTGATAAGTGGTATTAGAGAAAGAAGATCAAACTGCATTTAGCTCAAGAACATACTAATCACAAAACATGCATTAAACATACTAATCACAGATAACTATACCAACAATTCACCAACGATAATCATCATACCAGCTTGTTTTTAAGTTGAGCAAGACTCTTCCGACCGAGAGTGTGTGTCTCGGCATTGGAATTACGACGGGTTATATTATCCTCTGCCAATGACTGTTACGAGAAAAATGTGTGTAGCATCAAATAATATCATTTGTACGAAATAAATGAATCAAAATACACGTCTCAATTTTTTTTTATACTTTATATATCATGTATGTCAGCTAGTAAAAGTACCTGAACTCCATCATCTGACCAATACTTCAGTAACATTTTAAAATCCTTAAGAGGAATTTGGTCCGGCTTGTTTTGGATCCTTTCCTCATCATTGTCATATTCCTTGTAATGACGGCTTTTGATACGGGACTTGTGTGTTCGCCATAATGAATCAAGTGTCGTGTTTACCCAGTGTTTCCCTTCTTCCGAAATAACATACCTATCCTATAATGTATCAAACATAAATTGCATCAGTTCATGCATACATATGAAAAAAGAATGGGAAATTTAATTTTAGGAAATTGAGGTCACCCAAGTATACTCCAGCATTTTATTCTTTAATTCTTCAGGCACAACATGCCAATTAACATAAGTAAGCGACACGTGATCCTTAACTAGTGTCCCCGAGAAATTACTTAGCTCAGATGTAAGCTTCTTATCTCCAATTGGTTGACCACGTCTATTCAGATGAATGACTGGCTTTTCACCAGGACTCCTGCCATGAACTTTTAATACTTTTGTCCGTCATCTATGTTTTTTATGAGCTGTACAGGTATACAAAAATTAAAAGAAGATGTAACTGCATTAATATATTATTGCTAATAATCCACCTAATGTAGATTCAAAGCGTACAAATGCATATTACCTGCCTCAACTTCTTCATCTGCATTTGGTAAACTTGATTCAACAATATCCTCCTCTATCCTTGGATCAGGTTCAAGATTCTGCTTCTAACGTTCCCATAATGCCATATAAGCAGCAACTGATCCACTTGGTACAGAATTGTCTCCCTGTTTTAATAGTTTACTACATGTCGGTTTTAAAATTTTTACTTGGATTCTAGAAGTGGGAACTTCCTTCTCAGTAGCAGTGGCTTTCTTTCCCATTTTCTCTATACCATGCACCGGATCCTTACCATCTAAATCCGTACAATTTGCTCGCGAACGAGTTCTAGGACTAGGTTTAGTCTTCCCTTCCTTGACAGGTTTAATTGTCTATAGTGTATATGAAGATAACATTAGCTTCATACAAAATAAAATTTCATATACTAAATCAAGAGCAAAGAAATGAAATTAATTAAAAAAGTCTCTTTTATATAAATTAACATGTTATATGAGCGTAGTAAGCATTTATGTACTACTTTAAATTAATTAAAAACAACTATTTTATGAATTAGTTAATGTCTTTCTATGTTTATTACTGATTTTAAACAATACAAATATTATAAACAAAAGCAAAATATTCTCATTAAAATAAATATCACCTCCGACGAATCATCACTATCATCTTCAATCTCATTTTCCACAATATATTCATCAGATTTCTCCCCATCTTTCTTTTTTATTTTACTTTCCTCGACTCTAGGTGGACTTGGATTAGCAGCATATTCTCCTAACCCAAGTTCTAAAAATTTTGTCTGTTTTCTTGCACACGCTTATTTCTACGTAGCTCATACTCATTCACTGACGGCAACTACAAGACATCAAATCCGAAAAATTGCATTTGTTATATCAGAAAACAATAATTAATAGAAAAAGAGGGGTGAGGGGACAATATTTGTACCTCAACAACAATTTGAATCTCTTCAGTTATTTTGCCTGCCTTAGTACCATTCGGTAAATCCAATTTCCTTTTCGCTGTTCCTCTTGTAATCACAGGTACTTGTCGTACCTCTTGCAACTGAGGTGACCTCGGAATCTTCTTACTTTGTTTTTGCTGTTGGAGTTGGTGTGCAGTAACAAATGTACGCTTCACTTGTTCATAGGCGCCAACTGTAACATAAATGTAACACTAAATCAAGTAACAAGGAGTGTACACACACACACACACACATATATATATATAACATAAATACCTTGAACTATATTCTTCCTCGGTCGTACGACTACGCTTGGCTGCCATTGAAGCAATGGCTCAATGTTTTTGTCAATAAAGTTGTCAACATAGATAGCTATTTCTCCACCATTTTTGCAGCCAATTACAAGTTCCATAAAGTCTGCGTCTTCTTTCACAAGCTTCCAATCTTTGTTTTCTTCGTTCCAGACATATACTCCTCCAATTTCTTCGTAATTGAGGTGATGCCTGACATATTCCATCAGCACCGTATATGAAAGTGTATCGACATCCTTTTTGTGAACAAGTAAGGTCTTTCCACCAGAATAAAAAGTCTTCGTGAACACCCCTTCTTAGTAAAATGTTATACTCACAAATTTTTCTGGCATCATACAAAAATGAAGAGAAAATGATTAAAACAAGGAGTACAAAAATGTCTATAAATGAGGTATGATGCAATAAAATAACAAAAGACAATTACGTAATTTACCCAAATGCAATAAAAGTTACATAAGACAGTAAAGTCAACAACAGGAGTTTGATTAACAAATAAACAAAACAAAATTAATGCAATAAATCATTACAACAGAAAAAATTAATGCAATCAACTAGAAAATAATTTATTTACCTAGTAAAATTAATGCAATAAACAGGAAAAAAACATTTATCACGTAGCAACTAAACAGGAGCCTTGAATAGGTCATTACAAACTTAGGCAATTAACCATAATTCATACTAAACAGGAGTTTGTTTTTACTTTAGTTGGTGACTTAGGAATTTGTCTTTTAGGGACATCATCCCTAAACCAACTAAATTCACCAATTTGATTTTCTATTTCAGAACCAAGATTAATATGAGGTTTATCATGAGTGCTGTGGTTGTATTTTTCTTCAGAACAATCTTTGTCTTCAGTGTCACACCAGTCCCTCGGTAAATTTTTAATAGCATAGTGCACAGCATTTTCAACTGGATCTTCCACATAAAATACTTGCTGCACTTGTGAAGCAATGACATAAGGATCAGATTTGTTGCTTAACTTTTTAAAATTCACCCTAGTCATACCATAGGGATCTTTTTCTTCTTGGTACCAACAACACTTTAAAAGAACCACGTTAAAAATTCCCCAATAATCAATTTCAATAATATCTTCAATTGATCCATAGTAGTTGACATCCCCGATAATTGGATTTTGGTCCTTAGAACTTGCAAAACTAGTGGATTTAGCAGTCAAAAAAATGCCACTGTTTTGAGTTGTGCATCGAGAATCTCTACTCTTTGTGTGGAAACGATAACCATTTACCACAAGCCCACTAAACCTCCTAGTTGTTCGATTCGGACCAAATGCAAGCACCTGTAACTCACTCGAAATTACGTCCCTTTTGGAAACCAGTCCTTGTAACCATTTCCAAAACTCTTCATAGTGTGCCCGTTCCCTTTTGTATCTCTTTGAAGTTGCATCACCTTCCACTAAAGTTCGGTGATCCCTATGAAAAAATTAAGTTCAAACAATGCAAGAAGAAAGGCATTTTCCAAATTTATATTATTTAATAAATAAAGTAAGGACTAAAGAACTTACTCGATTAAAGTCTAAATTTCCTTATTACCACATTTGAACAAAGTGTAGGTATGACATGCTTTCCAATCTGAATCTTTTAATTGAAAAACTTTGCCATCTTTATTCCTTCTTGTTACAATATGATACCGTGCATTTTGGCCACTTCTTTCAAAATCAATCCTTATTTTTGCTTCTTCACCACCAAAAAATCTTGAACAGAATGTGACACACTCATCTGCTTGGTAGTCTTCTGCAATTGAACCTTCTGGTCTGCTCCTATTACGAACATATGATTTCAGCTTGCCAAGATATCGCTCAATAGGATACATACATCGGAGGTGCTCTGGTCCGCCATATTCAACTTCCTTACATAAATGGACAGGCAGGTGCATTATGATGTCAAAGAAGGCAGGGGGAATATAATCTCAAATTCACAAAGTATATCAATGATTTCTTCTTGCAACCACTTGATATCATCTAAATGAATAACCTTACTCCATAGAACTCTAAGGAATGCACTTAATCTAATTAATGGTTTTGCCACCTCAGGTTTTAACGATTTCTTCACAGCAAATTGTAACAAGTAGTGGAGGATAAAATGCGCGTCATGGCTTTTATACCCCACTAATTTTCTCTCGCTTGTGTTTACATGACGACTAATATTAGAAGCACAGCCATAAGGCAGTTTCACATTATTCAAAACCTTTAAAAAGACTTCTTTCTCCTTGTTTGTCATGTAAAAGATTGCTGCCATAATTTCATAATTCTTTCCATTAGCGCATTCAACCGGGTGAAGGGATTTTCGTATACCGATTTCTTGTAAATCGAAACGAGCAGCTAAGTGATCTTTTGACATGCCACAAATATTAAATAAAGTACCTAATATATTGTCGCATAAGTTCTTTTCTATGTGCATAGCGTCAAGGTTATGTCGAATTGGATTATGCTTCCAATACGGTAAATCAAAAAAAATTGACTTCTTTTTAAAAGGGGAGTCACTCTTACGCTTTCTCTTTCTCTTGTCCTTCACATTTTTCCCAAATTGGTTTTCAAACCCAACCAACAATTGTTCAATATCCATTCCCGTTAATGGTACCGAAATCTACCTCATTTCAATTTGCCCATTGAATCTTTTCTTGTCAAACCTCCATTTGTGTGAAGGTTCAAGATACTTTCTATGATTCATATGGCACATTTTTCTACTATGTTTTAAATAATCTGAGCAAGTCTCATAGTGACACACTGGACACGCTAGTCTACCCTTTGTGCTCCAACTTGACAACATAGCGTATCCTGGAAAATCACTAATGGTCCAAAGCACCTGTGCCCGTAAGTTAAAATTATGATCAGTCAAGGCATCAAAGGTTTGGATGCCAACATCCCATAATTCTTTCAATTCGGCAATTAAAGGCTACACATACACATCGATACTATTACTTGGAGAATCTGGCCCCGATATTATAGTTGAAAGAATTAAATTTTCTTGCTTCATGCAAAGCCAAGGTGGGAGGTTGTAGTTTACTAGTAAAATCGGCCATGTACTATGAGTTAAATTCATGGCACGATATGGATTAAATCCATCAGAAGCAACACCTAGTCTCACATTTCGAATTTTCGAAGAGAAATCAGGATACATGGCATCCATTATCATCCAAGCTTCAGCATCAGCCGGATGCCTTAGTTTCACATCCTTTGTCCGTCCCGCTGCATGCCATGTCATGAGTTTGAAAAATTCTTTGCACATAAACATTCTTTGCAACCTCGGTTTTAGTGGAAAATATCGTATGACGTTTGCTGGAACTTTTCTAATCACCATCTCTGGCACTTTGTCAGCATCGGATCCTTTCTTTTCCGCTAGAACCCACCTCGAAACCCCACAATTATCACAAGATTTTTTTTTTCATTTTCAGCCCAATACAACTTGCAACTATTTGGGCATGCATGTATTTTCTGATAATGAAGGCCTAAGTCCTTGATTATGTTCTTCACAGCAGTAAAGGACAAAGGCACATGGGCTTCTGGAAAGGCTTCTTTTAACAACGCTAATAAATCCCCGAAGGCAGAATTGCTAATTCCATGAATAAACTTTAAATGATAAAGTCTAATAAAAAAACTTAACCGAGAAAATTTTGTGCAGCCTGGATATAGTGGTTGTTTTCCCTCTTTGACATGGTGCATAAACTTTTTAGCCTCCGCATCTGGTTCATCTTTTACATTCTCCCACCTTTTGTCTGTACAATAAAACATCGCTTATAAATTATCTCCGAAGCTAGTCCCCATTTCGAAATCCCCAGAGTGAATACTGTCTTTTTCTTATAATTTTACTTTTACTTTCTTCTTTGAAGTCTCACATATCCATTGGACATGTAATGGGGAAGGCCCTTTTTAAATTAGATGATCATAAATTACATCTTTACGATGCCAGTTTTGACCATTACAAGCCTTGCAGGGACACTTCATTTCATCACCTATCGCAAAAAGGGGAAACGCATTTTCCAAAAATGCTTCTATCCCATTTACATATTCTTCATTGTATCATGGAAGTCCTATCCACTCGGACCCTATTTGTACAACCTAGGTACTAACAATTACGTCTAAGAATCTCTAGGCCTGTCAAGTAAAACATAAAAGGCCCTAAACATAAAAGTAATTGTAAACATAAAAAGGGATAAAAAGGGATACGGTATCTATGATGGGCATAATTCATACACATAAAAGTAATTGTAAATGAACAAATACGATGGACTTGCATAGACAAGAAAAAATTATAAACAGAAAACTAACCATATATACATTATAAACAATTAAACAAACAAATTGATAGTGTCTCTCCCTCTAACAGTCTCCCTCTCACAAATAACAAACCACAATTAAACATACAAAATAGAGAGATAATTATAAAACCCACAATTATAAAACCCAATTATAAAATACAATCAACCACATGTAAAATTCTTCGAAGCCCCAATTTTACCCAAATAGAGGGACAGAAAAGCCCTAATTTAATCTAATAGAGAGACAGAAAAGCACAAATTATACCTTAATCAAAGCTTTAATAGAACCCGAGAGAGACAGAGATATGGTCATGCGAGAGAGACAGTGATTGAAACCCTAATCAAGAAAGTTTTGAAGCCCCAATCGAGAGTGAGTGAGTGATTATGGTGGAGAGTGGATGTGTGAGTGAGTTTAGGTGGGTTTAGGTCGAGAAAGAGGGAAAGTGTACTGCTAAAATAATATTTTGGGAGGAATTGAAATTTTACTTAAGTGATTGGGTGGGAAAGTGTACTACTAAAATAAAATTTTGGGGGCATGGAAATTTTAATACTAAAAACTGGCCACCTGCGCTCATTTTTATAATTTTTTATTGGGTGGGAAAGTGTACTTAAGTGATTTATTTTACTTAAGTGATTGGGTGTTAAATTTATTACGGTAATTTAATGGTGTCGATCTTTTCAAAAAAAACATTTCGACCAACCAACAACACGGGGGTCAAGATCCATCCTTTTAAATGTTATTGCCGAAGTTTCAGAAAAAAATAAATTTGTTTGGTCGGGTAATTCAACGGTCAACTATTACTTTGACCGTAACCCGTAAACACTATTTCGGCAGGGTTTGGGGTTTCGATCTTTTCAAAAAAATATTCGACCACCCAACGACACGGGGGTCAAGATCCATCATTTTAAATGTTATTGCCGAAGTTTCAGAAAAAAATAAATTTATTTGGTCAGGTAATTCGACGGTCAACTATTACCTTGACCGTAACCCCTAAACACTTTTTCGGCAGGGTTTGGGGTTTCGATCTTTTCAAAAAAAAAATTTTGACCACCCAACGACACGGGGGTCAAGATCCGTCCTTTTAATTGTTATTGTCGAAGTTTTAGAAAAAAAAAATTATTTGGTCGGGTAATTCAATGGTCAACTATTACTTTGACCGTAACCCCTAAACACTAAGGGTTTCGGGTTTCGATCCTTTCAAAAAAAAAATTGACCACCCAACGACATGGGGGCCAAGATCCATCCTTTTAAATGTTATTGCCGAAGTTTCAGAAAAAATAAATTTATTTGGTCGGGTAATTCAACGGTCAACTATTACTTTGACCGTAACCCCTAAACACTTTTTCGACAGGGTTTGGGGTTTCGATCTTTTCAAAAAAAAAAATTCGACCACCCAATGACACGGGGGTCAAGATCCATCCTTTTAAATGTTATTGCCGAAGTTTCAGAAAAAAATAAATTTATTTGGTCAGGTAATTCAACGGTCAACTATTACTTTGACCGTAACCCCTAAACTCTGTTTCGGCAGGGTTTGGGGTTTCGATCTTTTCAAAAAAAAATTTCGACCCCCCAACGACACGGGGGTCAAGATCCGTCCTTTTAAATTTTATTGCCGAAGTTTCAGAAAAAAATAAATTTATTTGGTCGGGTAATTCAACGGTCAACTATTACTTTGACCGTAACCCCTAAACACTGTTTCGGTAGGGTTTGGGGTTTCGATTTTTTCAAAAAAAAAAAATTCCACCACCCAACAACATGGGGGTCAAGATCCGTCCTTTTAAATGTTATTGCCGAAGTTTCAGAAAAAATAAATTTATTTGGTCGGGTAATTCAACGGTCAACTATTACTTTGACAACCCCTAAACACTGTTTCGGCAAGGTTTGGGGTTTCGATCTTTTCAAAAACAAAATTCGACCACCCAACAACACGGGGGTCAAGATCTGTTAGGCCGAATACACAAATATAATCAAATTTGTATGAGAGAATAACAATTAACACACGGTTAAATAATCAAAAACTGTATGGAATTAATAACTCTTCTCTCAGTGATGTAAAATATCACAGAGAGCTGCTTAGGTTACAATGAAATTATAATACATTTTTCGATACCCTTCTAGGGTTAACCTAACTGTATTTATAAAAATATACAGCTACAATACAATCGATAATTGATACTCCTATAAATCAGCTATACAAATGTTACCAATTATGATTGTTACGCGTCTTCTTAGTCAACACAATGTCTTCGACAGCTATCTAATCTTCAAAGATATTGCTTCCATGATTATCTTCAGGTATTCTTCAAAGTCTGATGATGACCAGTAGACGATTCCTCCTGACAGAGTTTAGCAAACTCTGTCGAGCTTCCATCTGTCAGAGTTTAATTAAACTCTGACCGCTTCCAGCTTTCAGTTAAACTCTGATGAACCTCTGTAACACTTAAACACTGACATTACTTACATCAATTATATTTAACAATCTCCCCCAACTTGTTCATTAGCAAAAATGCACAAGTTAATAATAATTAATGATGTCAAAACAACTAGACAAATACAGTGTTTAGTAAATAATCAGAGTTTAAAGTTCTACTTAAACAAAATTTACAGAAAACAAGAAATACTTACAGAGCTTTATTTACTTAATTTCCTCAACATCAGGTGTTGATCTGAGATAGTCTATAAGCAATCTTCTTTTTGAATTCTCGAGTTCTATCTGCATGATCTTCTTAATCTCTTTAAGTTCAGGATCATCTTCACCAGTCTGATAGATTGCAGATCTCAGAGAATATATTTTGTTCTTCCTCATATCATTACGTAGTCTGATAAAATGTGCTTTCTCTGACTCCGGATTAAAATCTAAAACAGTTATACCCAGACTTCAGTCGAGCACTATTTTTCTTCATCTCAACGATCTTCCCATGATAATCTCTGTATTTTGGAACATACTCACTTGTGTATCTTGTACCACTAATTGACTTAGCTTTTAACATCTTATTCCTTAGCACATTAGCAGCTTGCTGAGTGTAACGCCCCCAAATCCGGGGTCAGTAGATTTGGGCGTCACGCTAACAAACTCAAAAGTTCTAACAAAAATCGGCCATGATGTATTCGTAAATACAACATAAACCTGCTGAATACTAAACTAAAAATCTGAAATTAAAATAAACTGAACTAAAAATAAAACTCAATCAAAAGCTCTTTGACCCCAACTCCCAACTCAGGATCTTAGGTTACAGTTCTAGAAACATGAAAACCCAAAACCAACTTAAATACAACTCTATTTACAAAACTTATACAAACTTAAATCACTGTTATAACTTCGAATAGAAGTATACCAGGCCAACTAATCACATACATACTATAACTACTAAAACTATAATTACATACAACAATTCAAACTGTACATCTAATTACCCTGATCCACGTTAGCTTCATAACAACATCCTGCTTCTTCTTTCCACTTTCTGAACTACGCATGCTAAGCCTCGCCAACTAGTTTACTGAAAAGATTAGATTTAAAAAAAAAAACAACAAGTGTGAGCCAAAGAATGCTCAGCAAGTTAATAATATAGCGAAACGATAATATCTCAATAATTCATTGATGAACAATATCGATGAATACTTTATCTCAAAAGATCAATCAGTTTCAATCATAGAGTAAAACTTTTCCATTTTCTTCTACTATACTGCCTCAGATAAAACTTTGAGAAAAAGAATATCAAGAAATTCCCCAATCATTCTTACTCCAGTTTCACGTACAATGTTACTCGCGAAGAGAATAACTAGGAAATCTCTATCCATCCTTAATCCCAATATTTTACTGAGTTCCAAATTTTATCAAGTAGAAAACAACTAACTCTGATATCCACAATTTCGAAACTAGAAACCATTTACCTTGAAACATATATATCTGGGAAGGTTTGTAATACTAGATTCAATACTTTTAATACTTGCAAAATACTTTAACAAAATCTCCAAGAAATTCTCAATTACTCAAATTTCATTCATGTCGCTAAGCATTTGCATACCTAGCTGCCTAACCGGCCTGACAATCATGAGTTTGAATAAATGAGAAGATCTCAAATCATTCTCGGTTCTCACTATCACTGCGCAACACATGCCACAGTGACCGTAATAACCGTGAATTAGTTTTCACCGTTCAAAACACTAACATAAATAACTTTCCATTTTTATACTAAAAGTACTTATTAACTCAAATCATACTTGATATCCAACATACTTTAAACTTAAACAGTTCTATACTCAGAATATATTTACATAAAAACATTTAATAGAATTGGAGTTTTAATCATACTCTAGACATTACGGGTGATCAGCCACGTAAAGTCCAGCTGAAAACAATACTCTGGGATCCCCTCACTAGGCACTTATTGACATTGGCCTTTAATGATGGACTAGGACCACCCTAGCCTCTTACGCTAAATAAAAGTGCTGGACTAGGACCACCCTAGCCTCTTACGCTTTTCCAATTTATAAACAAGTTTATAAATAATTTAAAACATTTCACTTTTCAGTCCTTAAACTCACTGATAACAGATTATCCCAGCTTAAGGAATCTTAAAACATTTTAAATAAAAAAACCATTTTAATTTACATTTATAAAAGATTAAGAGTTAGGGAAACCAATGATATAAGTAATCATAAACAGTAAAGCAACAAGATTAAACTAAACATGGTATGCTTCAACAGAACAGAATCATATATCAACAAGGAAGCATAAATCAATTAAGGGACGAAACAATTATTAAAATTCTAGAAATTGAACGGCAATTTATAAGAAAATTCATGGAATAAAGGAATCTGGAGTTAAATTGAGAGACTGGGATTACTGCATTGATCATAAACTAATGAAGAGTCATTAGTTAATAGAGAACAAAACAAGGGTTAGGGTTCTAGAATTTAATTCAAGGGTTATGAAATTTGGTTTCACTGGTAGGGTCTAAAAGAATAAGCATAAGAAAAACACTAAGATAAAGCAAGGCATCAATTATAAGTCAAAGATTCTGGTTCAACAGGAAACGGGGTAATTAATAGGGTACATAAGTTTAAATAATGATTCATAGGGATAAACAAGGTTTAGGTGTTTCAACAATAATTGATAAGAAATAAACAATGTGGTATGATGGGTTCAACAATAATTAAAAAGAAATGATAGTAAGATATAAGAATTTAAACAACAGTTCATAAGCAGTTCAGGAATCTGGACTTCAATACAAGGTTCGAGTCAATAGAAACAATGAAAGAGGTGTAGGCCTTAGCCATATAAATTTGAAGAAAACCTTACAATTAGTAGATCATGTTCACATCATTCAAACCGAAAATGAAGGGTACAGATACTTGCAAGAAGGAATCTGAAAGAACATATGAACAATACAGGATATTTCACATCACTTGAACGATAAGTGAGGGGTAGTATACTTGCCTCGATTCCAATGCGTCGATTCGCTACTTACTTAACCTCGGCCCTTATTTGATCACGCATACATCTTCTTCAATAATCCGTCAACATGTACATTGGCTCTATATCGAATCCCTAATCATACTTGAAATAATAATAAAGTACTATTTAGTACATAAACACCCAATTGATAACTAATTACTTATAACTCACACAGCAATACATACATAGATATATATATCCACCCTCATTAATCATCACATATGTACTTAAACACTCATACACATACATGCCTTTAAATCAAATAATCAAATAATTTAAATAACTTAAAAAGCAGGGGATTTTTAGAAAATTTCGGCATGACCTATTCGTTTATCGGACTATGGGCACAGCCCCTCAAATACAATTCAAACCCTGTTTTACAAAAATAAAATAAAATAAAGCTGCCTCAACTTGCAGCAACAAAAAGTAAACAAATAAAACCCGCCCAGACATGCGGCACCTAGCACATAATGATTTACACTACTACTTACGCTACACCAATGATCGTATTTCTCACGCATTTTAATGATACACGTGACAACCAATCATTGATGTTCGTAAGCCCTAGGGAACAACCCCTAGCACTAACTATTACTTACGCTATATCGATGATCACATCACTCAAGTATATTAATTATACTCGTGATAGCTAATCATGGATATTCGTAAGCCCTAGGGATTAGTCGAAAAGAATTACACAAGTCCTTTAAATATTGACATTTAAAAACTTGTGATCTTCTCATAACCCCTAGCACAATTCTAATTATTATAAGATTCTGACATTTAACATGTACCATTCATAATTAGTAAAGCCATTAAATACTACGACTCGCTTAATACCATTTCGCATATAAGCATTTACCGACTAGTACATCCATATAATTTCTTAATCAAAATTACTCGACCACGTATAATTTACCACCAAGAATTTAACAGGTAAGCACTTAGCAAATACGATTTTTCGACCTATAACACTTAACACATAGCATTTATAACTTAATAAAACCATATAACTCCCGACATCCATCAAAATCTCCCAAGTTCAACTTTCGAAATTATAACTTCACTTACTACGTAATAACGATTAACAACTAACATTCATCACAATTATACTTTACGATATGCTTTCCGAACTAAATACGAAAATTAAAACGATAATCTCACAATCTAAAACTAATTAAATAACAATTATAAACCCGAACATTTAATCGGACTCATAATTAAACTCAACAATTATACTTTAACAATTAACACATAAACTCGCAATTAATACCACTAATTGCAATTAACAAACATATACTCTCGGAATTTAATCTAACTACTAAAATTTACACATTAACTCACAAATTAAATTTAATAATTAAACTACTACAATTAAGCTATATACTCACAATTTAACTAATTAAATCACAACCATATTCTCCAAATTCAATATACACTAATTATCAAAATTAACACATACATCTCATAATTTACAACTAACTAAATTAAAACAATTAAATAATTTAAAATACGGAAATTAAATAGGTAGACACGAAATTATACCATTTCGGTTTGCTCCGTCTCGCCGGAAAAGTCAACTCACCGGAGAACTACCCCCGAAAATCTCTTTCCAGCTCCTCTTTCATCTCCCCCCTGCCATCTCTCTCCTCTCTCTCTTTCGACCTGCAACTCCAACGTCTTCACCTTCCTCTTTCCGCTGCAGCTGTGCGCCACCGCGCCACCCCACCACGGCGGCGACACCGCCCGACCTGTCCTCCTTCTCCCTTTCTTCCCCGACGTGCGTTCTTCCAGCACCCAGCACCTGCCACGAATTCTTGCATATATACACACATATATGTATCTATATATGTATTTAATACTCATCCCCCATCTCTTCTCTTCCCCAATTCTTTCCCTTCTCTTTTTTTTTCTTCTCCTGTATTCTCTCGAACCTTCTGACTGCTGCTCTTGTTTTCAACTAATGGGCTTGGCCCAATTACCAATTATAACTACTAACATTACTCTTCGGCCCAGTTAAAACACTACTAAACGACGCTTACAATTCGAAATCAAATATAATATTCGAAAAATTAAACTTTTCATTTTCTAAAATAAAGAAAATAAAATTACGAACACCCACATATTTTCGAAATATTTTTCGGATCAAAAATGAAATAAATACGAATTTTCAAAGTTTTGATCCTTTAAAAACTATAAAACTCTTAAAATCATTTTAAAATACTAAAACACCCAAATTAATCCACCCAACACTTTTAAAAACTCAATAAATATATAAAGATAATTTCATAAAAGATTTCATGATTTTATCCATCTCCGATAAATAAATAAAGATTTTCGAAGATCAATAATACTTGATTTAAATACTTTTAAATCACTAAAATACAATAAAAATATTGGGGCACACATTGGCACACATAAATCCATATATACTCATATAAACTCGATACTAAATATCGTTGAATTCCACAACGATATTCTCAAATCCAATTCCATACTTTAAATACTAATTAACATAATTAAAATAATAAAAAATAATAATAATAAATCCTAAAATAATCCGGGATCTTACATTCTACCCACCTTAAAAGGATTCCTACCTCGGAATCAGGTAAAGAAGGGTTACTGGGGTTTACTCTACCAACCCGGGTTACATCCGCAACTCTACTAATCTGTACTCTGGATACTTATTTACTATACTGGGATCTCTACTGATCTGTCTATATAGAGCAACTCTAATCGTAGTACTATACATCACGCGCTACTGGCATTCTAAACTCCATTGGCGTACATCGAAGACTAGTCGAGGCATTATGATTCATGATATTTGAAGAGAACGATTTCACATCGTAGCAAAGGTTTCTACAATTGTGGATTCAATGAGTTTTCAAACAAATATTCTTTGAAATGAGAGATTACTGAGTGATCAACATGATCAAATGAACCTTGTTGCGTGCCTTATTCAAGACATGACTAAAGGTAATTAACCTTCTTGTACTTCACAACACACAAGTGATGGCGTCCCATCAGACTGCTATCACACAGACAAACAGTCCTTGTGTCCCCTATAAATAGGGTTGTTCACCTCAGTTGGAGTAAAGAAACATAAAAAGATTCGAACATCGAATTAACAATCAATTGATGAGAAATTCTCAGACATACCCCTGGATTACAACTAAACGGATTCCATGGGTACTATTTCAGAAGAAAAGGATAATCAGGAAAGAAATGACTGTCACAATACTAAGAAATGATGATCTATCAACAATAGAATTATTCACTAATGAAGAAATTTCGAAACTCATAATCAAACTTGACAGGGTTTAGAAATAAAAGAAATAGGCATTACAGCCTCTATCATAACTGGAAATCCAACTCCAGGGAAGGACAATTGGCAAAATAAACTCATCAAAGGAATATTGATTAAAAGAAAAGGAAGGTATTGCCAGGGTCTCCACGTACATCTTCTTTGTCGACTCCTTCGCTGACTCGTCATTCGATCTAAACTCTTCTGCTACACGTCCTAAAGTTATCTATTCTATACGTCGTTGTCACTCGCACTAGACTCTGAAGGTTCCACTACCTACATCTACAGTCACAAGGGTTCCTACCCAACTCAGCTCACTGTCTGCCACCACTCACATCTTAACACACTAACTGGTACTATATCCAATAGTCCAACACGAGTCCTATATGAACTCTGACGTTCCTTACTTAACTATACACACTCTTGCACACTCTCGTTTCTAGTTTACTATAACCTCGCTCTGATACCAACCTGTAACGCCCCCAAATTCGGGGTCAGTAGATTTGGGCGTCACGCTAACAAACTCAAAAGTTCTAACAAAAATCGGCCATGATGTATTCGTAAATACAACATAAACCTGCTGAATACTAAACTAAAAATCTGAAATTAAAATAAAACTGAACTAAAAATAAAACTCAATCAAAAGCTCTTTGACCCCAACTCCCAACTCAGGATCTTAGGTTACAGTTCTAGAAACATGAAAACCCAAAACCAACTTAAATACAACTCTATTTACAAAACTTATACAAACTTAAATCACTGGTATAACTTCGAATAGAAGTATACCAGGCCAACTAATCAAATACATACTATAACTACTAAAGCTATAATTACATACAACAATTCAAACTGTACATCTAATTACCCTGATCCACGTTAGCTTCATAACAACATCCTCCTTCTTTTTCCACTTTCTGAACTGCACATGCTAAGCCTCGCCAACTAGTTTACTGAAAAGATTAGATTTAAAAAAAAAACAACAAGTGTGAGCCAAAGAATGCTCAGCAAGTTAATAATATAGCGAAACGATAATATCTCAATAATTCATTGATGAACAATATCGATGAATACTTTATCTCAAAAGATCAATCAGTTTCAATCATAGAGTAAAACTTTTCCATTTTCTTCTACTATACTGCCTAAGATAAAACTTTGAGAAAAAGAATATCAAGAAATTCCCCAATCATTCTTACTCCACTTTCACGTACAATGTTACTCGCGAAGAGAATAACTAGGAAATCTCTATCCATCCTTAATCCCAATATTTTACTGAGTTCCAAATTTTATCAAGTAGAAAACAACTAACTCTGATATCCACAATTTCGAAACTAGAAACCATTTACCTTGAAACATATATATCTGGGAAGGTTTGTAATACTAGATTCAATACTTTTAATACTTGCAAAATACTTTAACAAAATCTCCAAGAAATTCTCAATTACTCAAATTTCATTCATGTCGCTAAGCATTTGCATACCTAGCTGCCTAACCGGCCTGACAATCATGAGTTTGAATAAATGAGAAGATCTCAAATCATTCTCGGTTCTCACTATCACTGCGCAACACATGCCACAGTGACCGTAATAACCGTGAATTAGTTTTCACCGTTCAAAATACTAACATAAATAACTTTCCATTTTTATACTAAAAGTACTTATTAACTCAAATCATACTTGATATCCAACATACTTTAAACTTAAACAGTTCTATACTCAGAATATACTTATATAAAAACATTTAATAGAATTGGAGTTTTAATCATACTCTAGACATTACGGGTGATCAGCCACGTAAAGTCCAGCTGAAAACAATACTCTGGGATCCCCTCACTAGGCACTTATTGACATTGGCCTTTAATGCTGGACTAGGACCACCCTAGCCTCTTACGCTAAATAAAAGTGCTGGACTAGGACCACCCTAGCCTCTTACGCTTTTCCAATTTATAAACAAGTTTATAAATAATTTAAAACATTTCACTTTTCGGTCCTTAAACTCACTGATAACAGATTATCCCAGCTTAAGGAATCTTAAAACATTTTAAATAAAAAAAACCATTCAAATTTACATTTATAAAAGATTAAGAGTTAGGGAAACCAATGATATAAGTAATCATAAACAGTAAAGCAACAAGATTAAACTAAACATGGTATGCTTCAACAGAACAGAATCATATATCAACAAGGAAGCATAAATCAATTAAGGGACGAAACAATTATTAAAATTCTAGAAATTGAACGGCAATTTATAAGAAAATTCATGGAAAAAAGGAATCTGGAGTTAAATTGAGAGACTGGGATTACTGCATTGATCATAAACTAATGAAGAGTCATTAGTTAATAGAGAACAAAACAAGGGTTAGGGTTCTAGAATTTAATTCAAGGGTTATGAAATTTGGTTTCACTGGTAGGGTCTAAAAGAATAAGCATAAGAAAAACACTAAGATAAAGCAAGGCATCAATTATAAGTCAAAGATTCTGGTTCAACAGGAAACGGGGTAATTAATAGGGTACATAAGTTTAAATAATGATTCATAGGGATAAACAAGGTTTAGGTGTTTCAACAATAATTGATAAGAAATAAACAATGTGGTATGATGGGTTCAGCAATAATTAAAAAGAAATGATAGTAAGGTATAAGAATTTAAACAACAGTTCATAAGCAGTTCAGGAATCTGGACTTCAATACAAGGTTCGAGTCAATAGAAACAATGAAAGAGGTGTAGGCCTTAGCCATATAAATTTGATGAAAACCTTACAATTAGTAGATCATGTTCACATCATTCAAACCGAAAATGAAGGGTACAGATACTTGCAAGAAGGAATCTGAAAGAACATATGAACAATACAGGATATTTCACATCACTTGAACGATAAGTGAGGGGTAGTATACTTGCCTCGATTCCAATGCGTCGATTCGCTACTTACTTAACCTCGGCCCTTATTTGATCACGCATACATCTTCTTCAATAATCCGTCAACATGTACATTGGCTCTATATCGAATCCCTAATCATACTTGAAATAATAATAAAGTACTATTTAGTACATAAACACCCAATTGATAACTAATTACTTATAACTCACACAGCAATACATACATAGATATATATATCCACCCTCATTAATCATCACATATGTACTTAAACACTCATACACATACATGCCTTTAAATCAAATAATCAAATAATTTAAATAACTTAAAAAGTAGGGGATTTTTAGAAAATTTCGGCATGACCTATTCGTTTATCGGACTATGGGCACAGCCCCTCAAATACAATTCAAACCCTGTTTTACAAAAATAAAATAAAATAAAGCTGCCTCAACTTGCAGCAACAAAAAGTAAACAAATAAAACCCGCCCAGACATGCGGCACCTAGCACATAATGATTTACACTACTACTTACGCTACACCAATGATCGTATTTCTCACGCATTTTAATGATACACGTGACAACCAATCATTGATGTTCGTAAGCCCTAGGGAACAACCCCTAGCACTAACTATTACTTACGCTATATCGATGATCACATCACTCAAGTATATTAATTATACTCGTGATAGCTAATCATGGATATTCGTAAGCCCTAGGGATTAGTCGAAAAGAATTACACAAGTCCTTTAAATATTGACATTTAAAAACTTGTGATCTTCTCATAACCCCTAGCACAATTCTAATTATTATAAGATTCTGACATTTAACATGTACCATTCATAATTAGTAAAGCCATTAAATACTACGACTCGCTTAATACCATTTCGCATATAAGCATTTACCGACTAGTACATCCATATAATTTCTTAATCAAAATTACTCGACCACGTATAATTTACCACCAAGAATTTAACAGGTAAGCACTTAGCAAATACGATTTTTCGACCTATAACACTTAACACATAGCATTTATAACTTAATAAAACCATATAACTCCCGACATCCATCAAAATCTCCCAAGTTCAACTTTCGAAATTATAACTTCACTTACTACGTAATAACGATTAACAACTAACATTCATCACAATTATACTTTACGATATGCTTTCCGAACTAAATACGGAAATTAAAACGATAATCTCACAATCTAAAACTAATTAAATAACAATTATAAACCCGAACATTTAATCGGACTCATAATTAAACTCAACAATTATACTTTAACAATTAACACATAAACTCGCAATTAATACCACTAATTGCAATTAACAAACATATACTCTCGGAATTTAATCTAACTACTAAAATTTACACATTAACTCACAAATTAAATTTAATAATTAAACTACTACAATTAAGCTATATACTCACAATTTAACTAATTAAATCACAACCATATTCTCCAAATTCAATATACACTAATTATCAAAATTAACACATACATCTCATAATTTACAACTAACTAAATTAAAACAATTAAATAATTTAAAATACGGAAATTAAATAGGTAGACACGAAATTATACCATTTCGGTTTGCTCCGTCTCGCCGGAAAAGTCAACTCACCGGAGAACTACCCCCGAAAATCTCTTTCCAGCTCCTCTTTCATCTCCCCCCTGCCATCTCTCTCCTCTCTCTCTTTCGACCTGCAACTCTAACGTCTTCACCTTCCTCTTTCCGCTGCAGCTGTGCGCCACCGCGCCACCCCACCACGGCGGCGACACCGCCCGACCTGTCCTCCTTCTCCCTTTCTTCCCCGACGTGCGTTCTTCCAGCACCCAGCACCTGCCACGAATTCTTGCATATATACACACATATATGTATCTATATATGTATTTAATACTCATCCCCCATCTCTTCTCTTCCCCAATTCTTTCCCTTCTCTTTTTTTTTCTTCTCCTGTATTCTCTCGAACCTTCTGACTGCTGCTCTTGTTTTCAACTAATGGGCTTGGCCCAATTACCAATTATAACTACTAACATTACTCTTCGGCCCAGTTAAAACACTACTAAACGACGCTTACAATTCGAAATCAAATATAATATTCGAAAAATTAAACTTTTCATTTTCTAAAATAAAGAAAATAAAATTACGAACACCCACATATTTTCGAAATATTTTTCGGATCAAAAATGAAATAAATACGAATTTTCAAAGTTTTGATCCTTTAAAAACTATAAAACTCTTAAAATCATTTTAAAATACTAAAACACCCAAATTAATCCACCCAACACTTTTAAAAACTCAATAAATATATAAAGATAATTTCATAAAAGATTTCATGATTTTATCCATCTCCGATAAATAAATAAAGATTTTCGAAGATCAATAATACTTGATTTAAATACTTTTAAATCACTAAAATACAATAAAAATATTGGGGCACACATTGGCACACATAAATCCATATATACTCATATAAACTCGATACTAAATATCGTTGAATTCCATAACGATATTCTCAAATCCAATTCCATACTTTAAATACTAATTAACATAATTAAAATAATAAAAAATAATAATAATAAATCCTAAAATAATCCGGGATCTTACACTGAGTCCTCTGATTTTTCACTTTGAAAAGATATAGAACATATTCCAATTCTTCCCATAGCTTCAAATCAATGTCATTCTCAACAACTTTATACACAGTCCCATCAGCCATGAAATACAGCAGAAAATCTTTGTTCAAACTCCTTTGATGAATCAACTGTACTGATTCTAGTCTGTCTAAACTCTCTTGTGGAACACCTTGTCCTGGAACAGCTAGTGATGAAGGATATAGAGGACTAGTATTCACTCTAATTTCTCTATGTGAGCCCAAGCCAGATGTATCTCAACTTTGCTTGGACATACAAGCTCTGCCTTGTAGAAAATTAGTACCTCCAGTCTTCAGAGTTTGATTAGGAATAGTTGGTTTTGCAAAATACATTTGCATCTGAATAGAAAATAGTTTCTGTACAACTTGTGTAGCAACAGAGGTTGTATGCACTTTCTTCGAAACATTTTCTTCTTCTTCAACAATCTTACCTTTCAGCTTCTATTTAGCATCTTCTGTTGGTTTCCTAGACAATAGTAAATTCTGATCAGCACCAACATTTTCTTTAATAACAATGCCTTTTTGAACAGGCCTAGGAGCTTTCTCATTCTTCTTTAACTTTCCAGACTTCAAAGCATTTTGATGTTCTTCTTGTAAATTCTTCTCTTCAGCTTGAATGTCTTCAATTGTAACTCCTTCTTCATTCTCTTCAAGAAATAGTCTTGCAGCCAATTCTTCATCTGTCTGTGGATGTCAGTGAATAACAAGATCTTGGTCTTTAAAGTACCCTGAACATCAGTATTTATTCCATCAGACTTTGTAGAAGACTTGCCAGACCTCAAACTCATATCTTTACCAGCTTTTGATTTTAATCTCTTTTCTCGATCATTTACTCCTCCATCTTCAGCATCATCCTTTTTAGTCAGAGTTTGAGATTGCCTGCATTTGATCTTAGCAACTCTCTCCCCCTTTTTGACATCATCAGGAATCAATATAGATGTGATCAATTCAAATGAGGTAGCAATAGAGTCAATTTTACCAGACAAGGTAGTTTGATTCTCTTCCACTTTACTTAGCCTTTTAAACAGAGTTTCTTGATCTTTAGAAAAAGTCTAAAAGTTCAGTTTATTATCTCTGTGCATATTCATGTCTCTTTGAACAACTTCAGCTCGCAGATCAGTTATTACTTGTTGAGAATCATCAAACATGTTATTAAGAGTCTTGACTTGAACAACAGTGGCTTTCAGACATGAAAGAATCTCTGGATTTAAAATCTTTGTAGCAGTGCTATGTACAAAAGCAACTGCTCTTCCAGCAGGAAAAATGCAATCTTCTTTATACCAATTCTCCGAAAATTTGGCAAGATATTCTTTTTCAATTTCACGTTGATGTGAAGGTCCAGAAAAATCAGTTCTCTTTGCATCAGTTTGTACTGGTTGTCTCTGAGAAGAATTAGACTCAGTACTTCCTTCAGCTTCAACACCGACTTCAGCATTTTCATTTTCAACTGGATCAGTCTCAGCAATATTCACTGCAGCTTCAACTTTTTCAGCAGGAGTCTCTGTAACTTCAATATCTCCAACAAAAGTCTTCTCAGTATTCTCTGCAGTTTGCTCTCCATCTGCAATAGACTTTGCAGTATGTGTTGCTACTGTTTCATTAAGTACCATAGTAGGTTAATCAGCTACACCAGTTTCTTCAGATTTAGCAACAACAGGTGATGAGATAGGAACTTCAATGTCATCAGAGACTGGAATGAATGACTCAGCAAAACCATCTCTATTTTCCACATCCATCTGTGCATCTTTAGTTGTCTTTACAGCTTCTTCTTCAGTATTTATCTCAACAATAGGTATCTCCTTAGAAATCACCTCTGAAGCTTCAAAATTTATCTCTTCGTCTGACTCATCAGCTAACAACCTTCTCTTCTTTGATTTAAGCACCTCAGCTGCCACTTCTTCTTCAGCAGAGTTTGAGAAGTCAGACCTTTTTACTCTTACCTTTTTAGCCCTGACAGCCTTTTGCTTTGTTCTACCTCCACTCTTTGGTTTAGCCTGTTTAGGTGGTGGATTTGGTTCATTATTTTCAGGTTGAGAGGGTTGAGGTTGTGTTTCAGTGTTTGTAGGTTGTAAAGGTTCAGTGTTTACAGGTGGTGAAAGTGCAGGCTCAGGCTGTTGTCATTCTTGAGGTTGATTTAAGAAGTTTTGAAGAGCAAGAGGTAAAACCAAGTCAGGTACGTTCTCCTTGGTTAAATCCTTGTTGGTCAAATCAGAGAATACTCTCTTATGAACTTTAAAAGCCTGAATAGTGTCTTCCTCAGAAATTTCAACATTAGGCACACAAGCAGAGAATAGTAATTGACAAAATCTAGAAAAATAAACAGTGGTACTAGACTCTGACAATCTTTCACCAATATTCATCAAGACAAATCGACCAAAATCAAAATTACTTCCATAAAGAAGAGAATACCCGATTTGAAGACTGTCAGTAGGAATAGCATCCGAATTGGTGACTTTCTTTCCAAACGCCCTTGTGATGCAATCGAAAAAGAAACTCCACTCCTTCCTCAGAAATGGCCTTTTCACTTGACCAAGTCTCTCTAAAGGTCCTGAGTACCCAATTTGCTGCAACATCTCTTTTAGAAATCTTTCACCAACAACACTGTATGTAGAATGTGTATCAAAACCCAAAGATTCTCTGACCGTTGTTGGAGTAATGACATACTCTGTTTCCTCATGTGTGAAAATAATTGAAGGAGTCCCATTCTCTTCTCCATTGTCAAAAGTCGCTGTCTACTAGAAAGTAGTAATCTGGGTAGCAGAGAGCTTTGTCGGTTCGACTAGGGCTCTACCAATCTCCGAATCCAGCAAGAAGTTTTGAATTAGATGAAACGCCGCAGGAACGTTCTCAATATTCAACGGAGCTGCATAGTTGTTAGGTACAAACACTAACCCTCGAGCGTTAAAAGCTTTGGTGGCCATGAGATTAGATTCGAAAAGAAAATATCAGAGAAAAAGATGTGTATGAAAGGTGTTTGTGAAAATGTGCAAGTGAAAGAACAAAGTAACTGTGAGTGGTTGTGTGCAAAGAGAATAACCGTTTATGTAAAATGATTAGATTTGTAATTAAAAATTAAAACCCAATCGTTTTAAACATGAACAAAAGCAACCAGTTTCTTGTTTAATGTGTGAGTGGGACACGCGGCACACATGCAACGAAACAACTTTGCACGTTCAGTAATTATGTCAATAATTATTGATGCTCTCTCTCTCCTATTTCCAATACACTCTAACACTCTAATACTCATTAACAGTTGGCAATTATTTATCTCATTTTTCAAAAAAACTCTTTTTACCCCAAGTATGTAAATTGTCTGAAATAAAATTTACCTTAGAGTACTAGACAAATTTCGTCAGTGTTTGTCAATTCTCCAACTTTATTACCATAACCCTTTCAAAAACTGCACAGTTGTGAATTTATGTGTGTGTATAGCAGAGTTTACTAATTCAATATTTAGAACATCTAATTTTTCATAAAATCCATAAAATAAATCAGTAAACACTGTTTGCACAAACTCTCATAGTAAACACTTAATGTTTGATGAATGCTAAACTCTGTAGTATACAGTAACTCTGAACTAACTTATTACCCCCTTCTATTTTTTTTTCTCCAGTAATCAGAGGTTGGAACTAGTCACCAAAAAATCCTATAATTTTAGCCCTTACCTTTTCGATAAGTTCCTGGGTCTTCCTAGTCTTTGACTAGTCACCAAAAATTAGAGAATTTTAGCCCTTACTTTTTAATAGCAAGTTCTTGGGTCGTCCTAGACACAACATAATCTCAAAGGAGTTTTAACAGCCTATATACATTTGCTTTGGGGGTAGACTAATAACAGAATCTAACTTAATAGAGTTTAGAAGTCATCAACATCAGAAATTAGTCATGAGAGGCAATGCACACAGCATTTACAGACTCAGAGTTTAGGATAGATAAACTAAGAGATGCTATAAATATGGAAACAATATCATGCTGTGTTAATTTTCTCCATAGTCTAAGATTAGATCACAAATAACTTAGAAGGATTCATGATTAATTACTGAGAACTATGCTTCATACAGATTTCTTCATCGGTGTTTAAGTTCAGACAATAACATTATCAGAGTTTATCAGAGTTTGTCCAACATTTCAACAGTAACCTACAGAGTATTCTAATAGTTGTATTATCACATCAAGGTATACTAATCACAGAAACATAATCACAGAAACATGAGCAACATATTATATAAGTAAAGCTTGAGTCTAACCAGTATCTCTAGTCGAAACTAGAGATCATTCCTAGTTCATTTACCAGCCTTGTATATGTAGCTTCACTCAATGGCTTGGTGAAGATATCTGCAAGTTGTTGTTCTGTAGACACAAAATGAAGCTCAATATTTCCTTCCTCTACATGTTCTCTGATAAAATGGTACCTTATGATGATGTGCTTGGTCATTGAATGCTGTACTGGATTACCTATCATAGCAATAGCACTTTGATTATCACAGAAAATAGGTATTTTACTGTACCTTAATCCATAATCCAGCAATTGATTCTTCATCCACAGAATCTGTGCACAACAACTACCAGCCGTAATATACTCTGCTTCAGCTGTAGATGTAGAAATTGATTTATGTTTCTTGCTGTACCAAGAAACAAGTCTGTCATCCAGAAATTGACAACTTCCACTGGTGATTTTTCTGTCTATCTTACAGCCTGCAAAGTCTACATCAGAGTAACCAAGTAGCTTGAAATATGATTCTCTGGGATACCACAGACCTAAGGTTATGGTGCCCTTGAGATACTTAAAAATTCTCTTCATAGCTGTTAGATGTAGTTCTCTGGGGTCTGCTTGAAACCTTGCACAGAGACAAGTTGCATACATGATGTCAGGTCTGCTTGCTGTTAGATAAGTAATAGACCCTATCATGCCTTTGTACCTTGTCATATCTACTGGTGCTCCTGTATCTTTGTCCAACTTTGTTGCTGTTCCCATGGGAGTTGTTGCAGATGAACAGTCAAGCATACCAAATTTCTTGAGATGATTTCTGGTATATTTTTCTTGATTTATAAAAATCCCATCATCTGTTTGCTTCACTTGTAAGCCTAGAAAATAACTAAGCTCTCCCATCATGCTTATTTGATACCTAGACTGCATGAGCTTGGCAAACTTCTTACAGAGTTTATCATTAGTAGACCCAAAAATTATGTCATCAACATATATTTGAACTAAAAGCAAGTCATTACAAGATTTAAAATAGAACAAGGTTTTATCAATTGTACCTCTGTTGAACCCACTTTCTAAAAGAAATTGAGCCTGAGTTTCATACCAAGCTCTTGTTGCCTGCTTAAGTCCATAGAGTGCCTTATCCAGCCTATAGACATAGTCTGGATATTTGGGGTCCACAAATCCTAGTGGTTGTTCAACAAACACTTCTTCTTCAAGCTTCCCATTCAGAAAAGCACTTTTTACATCCATCAGAAATACCTTGAATTTCTTATGAGAGGCATATGCTAGAAAAATCCTTATTGCCTCCAATCTTGTAACTGGAGCAAAAGTTTCATCATAATCTATTCCTTCCTGCTATGAATAGCCTTTTGCCACAAGTCTAGACTTGTTCCTTGTAACAACTCCCTCACTATCAATTTTATTTCTGAAAACCCATCTAGTACAACCAACAGATCTATTCTTTGGTCTTGGTACAAGGGTCCATACTTCATTTCTTTCGAATTCATTTAACTCCTCCTGTATTGCTGTTATCCAGTCAGCATCTTGAAGAGCTTCTTGTACCTTCTTTGGTTCGGATTTAGAAAAAAATGCATGAAACAGACATTAATTTGTTGTAGCACTCTCTGTCCTTACTTTCCCATCTGGATCTCCAATAATTAGATCAGGTGTATGAGATTTTGTCCATTTCCTAGCTGAAGGTAAATGACTTCTATCAGTATTTGATCCTCCCCCTTAATCCATGCTCTCCTGATTTTCTTGTTGCCTTTCTTCAGTCTCTGAGGCTACCCCTAAATTTGACTGCTCAGAATTTGAACTGTCATATTTTGCACTTTCAAAGTTTGAGCCATCAGAGATTGATCCAGATTTTTTAGCTGACTCGCTTTCAGTATTTGAGTCATCATTATGAAGTGATCCTTCATGCTCCCCCTCAACTGGTTCTCCCCTTTGTTCTGGTTGAGAAGTTTCTTCAGTGTTTACCAGTAGAGGTTCAGAGTATGCTTCAACAGAGTTTGTTGACTCAGCTTCATCAGAGCTTACATCATCAGAGATTAATTCTTCATTTTCAAAGCGCAGTTGATCATGTTCATCAACATCTTCAAGTCCAGTTATTTTCTTGTCATCAAATGACACATGAATTGACTCCATAATTACCTTGGTTCTCAGATTATAAACTCTGAATGCCTTAGTTGATAGCGGATAACCAACAAAAATTCCTTCATCAGCTTTTAACTCAAATTTGGTCAACTGTTCAGAATGAGTTTTTAACACAAAGCATTTGCACCCAAAAATATGAAAATATTTCAGGTTAGGCTTCTTTTCCTTCACCATCTCATATGGTGTTTTCCCATGCTTGTTGATCAGAGTAGCATTTTGAGTAAAACAAGCAGTTTGAACTGCTTCTACCCAGAAATAGGTTGGCAATTTTTCTTCATCAAGCATAGTTCTAGCAACTTCTATCAAGGTTCTATTTTTCCTCTCAACTACACCATTCTGTTGTGGTGTACCAGGTGCAGAAAACTCTTGCTTCACTCCTCTGTTCTTGCAGAATTCTTCCATTGTCGCATGCCTAAATTCAGTTCCATTATCACTCCTGATTATTTTGACTTTGTGATTTGATCCTTTGTCCAGCAGCTTTACATGCTCCATCAGAGTTAATGTAGTTTCATTCTTCTTTGCTAGAAAATACACCAAAGTGTATCTGGTGTGTTCATCAACAATGACTAAAGCATATTTCTTTCTTCCAATAGACAAGACATTCACTGGTCCAAACAGATCAACATGTAGAAGATGATAAGGATCAACAATTGAAGATTCAGACTTGCTTTTGAAAGATGACTTCCTTTGTTTGGCCTTTTGACAAGAATCACATAGGTCATCAACATTTAATAAAGACTTTGGGAGTCCCCTTACAAGATCCTTTCTTATCAACTTATTGATGTTGTTCAGATTCAAATAAGAGAGTTTCTTATGCCACTTCCAACTCTCTTCACTAGACATTCTTGTTGACAGACACACAGCTTTTCCATCAGAGTTTGTCAACAAACTTGCTTCATAGATATTATTGCGCCTGTGTCCAACTAGAACAACTTTCCCTGTAGATTTACTGATAACTTCACAGTATTCAGGTTGAAAATCTACATGATAACCTCTGTCACAGATTTGACTCACAGATAGCGGATCATGCTTGAGTCCTAGAACCAGAGCTACATTTGTGATGGTGACATTTCCAAGATTGATATTTCCATATCCCAGAGTACGTCCTACGTTGCCATCTCCATAGGAAACTTTTGGGCCAGCCTTCTCCTCATACTCTGATAGCAGGGCTTTATTTCCAGTCATGTGTCCTGAACATCCACTGTCCACGACTATGGTACTTTCCCTGATGCCCTGCAATCACAAACATTCACTGAAGATCAGATTTAAGGATCCAGACTTGCTTGGATCCTTTGGCTTTCTTAACTTTGTCAGCTTTAGCAGCGGAATTCTTATTATCAGAGTTTAAGCTAACATTTTCAGAGGTTACACTTGCAGAATTAACCTTAACCCATTTCAAATTGGGCTTCAGTTCATAATAATTATGATAAATAGCATGATAATCCCTGCAAGTATAAATAGAATGCCAAGTACTTCCACAATGTTTGTATAAAGTCTGTGGTTTAGTTTTAACATAATTATTCTTTACTCCAGAGTTGGAGGGTAAAGAATTAATGTCTTTATTTTTCCTACAAAAACTAGCAAGATGATTAGTACTACCACAGTTATGACATGTCTTCCTTGGAGCATAAGTAAAAAGCATTTGATTATAACCTTTAGTAATGCCTACTTTACCATTTCTATTGTTGATAAATGGATTTTATATCCACTTATTATGCGCTAAATGGACCTAGATTGATGGTTTATCCTTAAGTATGTTGTGTCTTTCAATCCATTTTTGTTGTGTTTCAGCATTTGTTGTGTAGAACTCGCAACTTCAGGTATCTATGCGATAAAAGGCTAAAAACGATGGATTTCTGGCTCAATTTTATCAAGTGGACTGATTACGAGGAAAAAGAATTATCATAAAGAAATTCTGAGTGATATATTCTTAAATCTGGAACCCCGGTTGGAATTGATATATTTTTCGTTTCGTAAAAGGAATCCAGTTTCAGATCCTCAAGAGGCCGTAATTTGCACCTGGAAGAGCAATGAGAAAATAGAATTATCACAAAAAGATGGAAAGTGATATATTCTTAAAGAGAAAAACCCGGTTGGAAGTGATATATTTTTTGTTAAAGAAAAGGAGTCTGGTTTTAGGCCCTCAATTTACCGCAGCTTGGGACTTAAGGATTAATTTATATTAATAAATATTTTTTTAATTAGAAAATTATATTTATAAATATCTAATAATATTAGATATTTATTTTTATAATTTCCGAATTAAATTAATTATTTATTAATTAAATATGTTTCGTTGAAATTATAATAAATCACAAATCACCACCACCAGTTGGCCAGTTCACGCGAGTTGAATAATCAAAAGAGAAAACAAAACAAAAAAAAAGAAATAGAAAGTAAGAGACATAACCTGTAAAGAAGAGAAGTTGGTCTGCTTAGGTGCCGCGCCACTCTCCCACAGGCGCGTGGGAGACACGCGCCAGTTCTGTGTCTGCAGTGGCCGCGCGTGGCCGCGTGTGGGAATTTCTGGTCTGCTGAGTGCAGTTGTTGAAGTGTTGTTCTGGGTGGATTGCTTTCGGCTGGAACAATTATTTTGTGTGCGATTTTTTTTTTTTTCATTTCTTTTTAATTCTTTTCATTTGTATTTTATTAATTTGGTGTGCTAATTTTTGCTATAAATAGGTTAGTTCTCAAGCTTGAAAACACACCATTTCTTGGAGAGAAAAACATTCTCTCTTGTATTCTCTCTAATTTCTTTGTAATTTTTAGTTTCATTTTTATACACTTTCATTTTTTGCAAATTTAGTTTAAATGTTATTTTGGTTGAAGAATTTACGGGGATTATTTGGAGGGCTCTTTTCTTTCATTGGAAGCTATTTCGGTTCTACTTTCTAACTCTTGTAATTTTCATATTTAATTTATCGTAATTTTTAATTTAGTTTTATTATTATTATTATTGTTATTATTATTATTTTTATTTTTATTATTATTATTATTATTATTATTATTATTATTATTATTATTATTATGGTTTCAATTAATCCCATGATGACGATTCATGCAATTATGAACTAATCGCCGTCATGGGATTCTAATGGATTTATTTACGTAACTTAGTAATTCGATGCCTTAATAATTTGTATTATGATAAAAATTCAGATTGCCTAATGTGGTTGCGCTTAATTTATTAGATGCGTAGCTAACGTCTAAAGTATTAATTCCTAATGAATGCGAAAGTGGATTTAGGAATTTAAAATTTGTCATGTTAGCATAGGTTAGTAATTGTCATGTACATTTACGATAAGTGGTAGGATTTTGGATCACATCACCCTATGTAGTCATAATAAAGGAATTTATTCGTAAACCAATTATGTTTTCAAATCTTATAGACATATATGGTCTAAGCATAAAAGGTGTCCTCGCGACTTCTATCTTTTTAAGTGGATGTTCGTGTGGTTTGATATGAGTTAAAGCTGAAAGGCGCTTATGTTAGTTTCGTGTTCCCGACTAGCTTTCGTAAATTATCAAAATTACTTTGAAATTAAGGCATCAATTCTAAATGAAATAAATAATGAAATTAGAATCTCATGTTTTTCTCACATATAAATTCTCATTTAATTAATTAGTTTAAATTATTTATTATTAATTAAGTTAATCAATTAGAAAAATACAAACAAAACCCCCCTTTATATTTATTCAAGCAGTTTGTTGTTTAATCATACGTCGTTGCTTAAATATTATTTCTGAACAAACACCAAGTCTTCGTGGGAACGAATTTATTATATTACTTGTGACCGCGTACACTTGCGCAGTTAGTTTTCGAACCAACAAGTTTTTGGCGCCGCTGCCGGGGACTTCGGTGTTATTTTCAGAATTAGTGTTTAACATCAGCGGAGGTTAAACTTAACTGACTTGGATAGTTTTTTTTCTCTCACGACGTGTTTTCTCGCTCTGCCAGTATAAAGATCTTAAGTTGTTTATTCGAACACGTTCTCAAACTTTGAAAGATAAGCTGGAAGAAGAAGAGCTTGAAGCAACAAAAGAGCTTGAAGTGATAGTAGAAGCAACAATGGGCGACAGAGTAGCAGTAGCTGCGAAGGCTTTGAAGGACTATTCCCAGCCAAAGATCGATGACATTCAGTCTAGCATTGTCAGGCCAGCCATTGCAGCTAATTCTTTTGAAATCAAGCCAAGCACAACTCAGTTCCGTTTGGGGGAGCTTCAACGGAGGATCCTAATATGCACATCAGGGACTTTATCGAGATTTGTGACACTTTCAAATTCAATGGTGTGTCGGATGATGCTATCAAATTAAGACTTTTCCCATTCTCTTTAAGGGATAAGGCAAAGGGCTGGTTACATTCTCTACCAGCCGGTTCCATCACTACTTGGAAGGATCTTGCTCAGAAGTTTCTTACAAAATTCTTCCCCATGGCTAAAACTGCAGCAATACGGAACGCTCTAACTCAATTTGCACAGCAAACTGGTGAATCTTTGTGTGAGGCTTGGGAACGTTATAAGGAGATGCTGCGAAAGTGTCCTCATCATGGGATGCCTGATTGGATGGTTATTAATGGTTTCTACAATGGGTTGGGAGCACAGTCTAGACCTTTGCTAGATGCAGCATCAGGCGGAGCTCTGTGGGCTAAGAGCTATGATGAAGCTTATGAGCTTATTGAGATGATGGCTGCGAATGAATATCAAAATCCAACCCAGAGGCTTTCTCAAGGTAAGGTAGCAGGAATTCTTGAAGTTAATGCAGCAACAGCTATAACAGCTCAGTTGAAAGCTCTTACGATGAAGGTGGATTCCCTTAATAATTATGGAGTTCAGCAGGTTGCAAGTGTTTGTGAGCTATGTGCAGGTGCACATGATACGAATCAGTGTGCAATCTCTTCTGAATCAGCACAGTTTGTGATCAATTTTCAGCGACCTTCGCAACCAGCTCCAGCAACTTATCATCCGAACAATCGGAACCATCCCAATTTCAGCTGGAACAACAATCAAAGTGTTCAATAACCACAACAGCCTTATCATCAGTTCCAGGGTCAGCAAGTTAGGCCATTCAATCAGGGCTATCAGCAGCAGTATGCTCCAAGGCAACAATTCCAACCTCCGGGATTTCAGCAGCAGCCTCAGGCTAGTGCGGGGCAATCTTTTAATGAAAAATCTGAATTGGATGAATTGAAGTTATTGGTTAAAAGTCAAGCAGTATCTCTCAAGACGTTGGAGAATCAGATTGGGCAGCTTGCTAATGCCTTGTTAAACATGCCACAAGGAACTCTTCCTAGTGACACCGAGCTAAATCCAAAGAATGAGCGGAAGGAGACTTGCAATGCAGTATCATTAAGAAGTGGTAAGGAGATTGAAGGGACCTCAAAGAAAGCTGATGAAGAGGTTATCAAGGAATCTGAGTCTAATGAAAAGCCTCAAGCGTTGGTGCATGAAGAATCCAGAAAAGATGAACCAGTTAAAGCACCAATACCAGAAAAGCATATTTATCCACCTCCTCCATTCCCTCAACGCTTGCAGAAACAAGATCAAGAAAAACAATTTTAGAAGTTTATGGAGGTCTTCAAGAAATTATCCATTAACATTCCTTTTGTTGAAGCATTGGAGCAGATGCCGAGATATGCAAAGTTCATGAAGGATATTTTGTCACGAAAGAGAAGGTTGGAAGAATTTGAAACAGTGGCATTGACAGAGGAGTGTAGTGCGGTGTTGCAACAGAAATTACCTCCTAAACTTAAGGATCCAGGAAGCTTTACAATTCCATGCACCATTGGAAAGTTGTCTTTTGACAAATGCTTATGTGATTTGGGAGCTAGCATTAATCTCATGCCCTTGTCTGTTTTCAAGCAACTTGGTCTGCCTGATCCAAAACCTACCAATATCTCGTTGCAGCTGGCTGATCGGTCAATCACTTATCTAAGGGGTATAATAGAGAATGTCTTGGTGAAGGTTGATAAGCTCATATTTCCTGCCGATTTTGAGATTCTAGATTTCGAAGAGGACAAGAAGATTCCAATAATTTTGGGAAGGCCTTTTCTAGCTACGGGTCGTAATTTGATCGATGTGAAAAAAGGAGAGCTTACAATGAGGGTACAAGACCAGAATGTCACCTTTAATGTGTTCAAGGCCATGAAATTTCCGGCAGAAGTTGAAGAGTGTTTCAGCATGGAAATGGTTGATACGAGCCAGGCAGAGGAGTTTGATCAGTTGTTTAGTGAAAAGTCGGATATGCATATGCTAGAGCATCACATCAGTGATTCCATTGACAGTTCTTCAGTTCGAGATCTCTCAAATGTAAAGCTCGGAAAACTTCCACCGCGTTTGAGGTATGTCCTTTTGAATGATGAGTTAGTAATTTTTGAAGAAGGGCATGATAATGTGTTAAGAAGGTGGATAGTTGATGATGCGAAAGAAGAGTGTGTGGTTCAGTCATCGGAGAGGGATAAACATCTTAGAGATGTGAAGAAGAAAAAGAAGGTGAAGAAGTCGACGGGTGGAAAACTCAAGGTGAAGAGTGAAAGAAGAGTTGTGTTGGGACTAAGCAATCAAGATGTCAACATTCGTATAAATGGTCTTTCTGTTGAGGACGGTTCGGTTATTCTCTTGAAACCGCCGTGAGTTGAGGAAGTAACGTCCGGCTAGATGACGTTAATAACAGCGCTTCATGGGAGGCAACCCATAGGTTTGGTGTTTTTATGTGTGGTTTGATTTTGTGTGATTTTGTTCAGTATTATGTCAAGTTTGCAGGTCATTGGCGAGTTGCAGGAACTTGCTTCTCTCAAGGTAGATTGGCCTCAGTTGGGAGCTCATTTCCACCGCCTGATTCACCGCCCGAGGAAGGCGACGATGCCGACAGTTAGGGGAGTTCTCTTTTATCCTTTATCTATACCTTCAATGAGGACATTGAATATTTTAAGTTTGGGGGTGATTTAGGATATTGGATTAATCGAGTCATAATATTGCATATAGTTTCATATAATTCATATTTTACCATAAAATATAAAAAAAATTGCATGTTCATGATTAGTTGCATATCATATTTTCCTTGATCCCGTAGCGCTTGGTGATTCCGTTTAGTAGTCAATGATGAAGTTGAGTGTGATAATGATGGATAGAGAGATGATTTAAATACTTATGAATTGACGTGCATGTTGCAGAAACACAATCTTACACAACTCATCATTTGCTTTTGGGCTAGGTTAAGGTCATGCTTGTTTGGTTGTTGAAATTTAATCACCTAATTATATTTGGAATTTTCTTTATTCCCTTGATAGCGTAGAATCACTAAATATAAGTTTGGGGGAAACCAGGGTTCATGCTAGTTTGTGTGTAGTTGTTAATAATGGATATGTGTCAATTGGCTAGTAGCCAGCTTATATTTATATGAGTAGTCTAGGGTTGGAATTGAGAATTCTCATTACAGATTGCATTTGTGAAAAAAAAACAACAAGAAGAAAAAAAATGAAAAAAAAAGTGTTTGTGAGAGTGTGAGTATGCAGAGTTGGCCAGGGTGAGCTCTTTAATACTCGAGCAATTAAGTTCTAGGGGACTCAAGCCTAGTGACCTAAGACTTTTCCGGTCTGGGATCCACTAACCTAACGCTCGCTACATGAGTATTATTGTATAAGCCTTTTGGGGTCTCATCCATTGCACTGTCAAATAAGCATGTGTGTTGTGTATAGTATTATGCGTCATAGTTGTTAATAAAGCATGAATTCCTATCTAATTCAAATGTTGATGGAGGTGTTTCTAATTTATGAAGTGTCTAGCGTTCATTCTATTTACAAACTTGTGATTGCCTTGGCGAAGAATAGGTATGGTTTTGATCTAGTGCTAAGAGTAATTCTAATGAGTATTGCACACACGCATGTTTCTGTACTTGTAAATGTTAATATTCGGGTATTTAGTCGATCTCTATTTGGAATTTTCACATTCTCTGAGTCACTCTGCAAAATTGGTTATTGCTTTGCCTATGGGATCCTTGCATTCATGCATTTAGTGGTAGTCGAGTCTGTTTTCGCTTGGGGACAAGCATGAGTTTAAGTTTGGGGGTGTGATAAGTGGATTTTATATCCACTTATTATGCGCTAAATGGACCTAGATTGATGGTTTATCCTTAAGTATGTTGTGTCTTTTAATTCACTTTTGTTGTGTTTCAGCATTTGTTGTGTAGAACTCGTAACTTCAGGTATCTATGCGATAAAAGGCTAAAAACGGTGGATTTCTGGCTCAATTTTATCAAGTGGACTGATTACGAGGAAAAAGAATTATCATAAAGAAATTTTGAATGATATATTCTTAAATCTGGAACCCCGGTTGGAATTGATATATTTTTCGTTTCGCAAAAGGAATCCAGTTTCAGATCCTCAAGAGGCCGTAATTTGCACCTGGACGAGCAATGAGAAAATAGAATTATCACAAAAAGATGGAAAGTGATATATTCTTAAAGAGAAAAACCCGGTTGGAAGTGATATATTTTTCGTTAAAGAAAAGGAGTCCGGTTTTAGGCCCTCAATTTACCGCAGCTTGGGACTTAAGGATTTATATATATTAATAAATATTTTTTTAATTAGAAAATTATATTTATAAATATCTAATAATGTTAGATATTTATTTTTATAATTTTGGAATTAAATTAATTATTTATTAATTAAATATGTTTCGTTGAAATTATAATAAATCACAAATCACCACCAGTTGGCCAGTTCACGCGAGTTGAATAATCAAAAGAGAAAACAAAACAAAAAAAAGAAATAGAAAGTAAGAGACATAACCTGTAAAGAAGAGAAGTTGGTCTGCTTAGGTGCCGCGCCACTCTCCCACAGGCGCGTGGGAGACACGCGCCAGTTCTGTGTCTGCAGTGGCCGCGCGTGGCCTGCACGCGCGTGGCCGCGTGTGGGAATTTCTGGTCGGCTGAGTGCATTTGTTGAAGTGTTGTTCTGGGTGGATTGCTTTCGGCTGGAACAATTATGTTGTGTGCGATTTTTTATTTTTTTTTCATTTCTTTTAAATTCTTTTCATTTGTATTTTATTAATTTGGTGTGCTAATTTTTGCTATAAATAGGTTAGTTCTCAATCTTGAAAACACACCATTTCTTGGAGAGAAAAACATTCTTTCCTGTATTCTCTCTAATTTCTTTGTAATTTTTAGTTTCATTTTTATACACTTTCATTTTTTGCAAATTTAGTTTAAATGTTATTTTGGTTGAAGAATTTACGGGGATTATTTGGAGGGCTCTTTTCTTTCATTGGAAGCTATTTCGGTTCTACTTTCTAACTCTTGTAATTTTCATATTTAATTTATCGTAATTTTTAATTTAGTTTTATTATTATTATTATTGTTATTATTATTATTATTATTATTATTATTATTATTATTATTATTATTATTATTATTATTATTATTATTATTATTATGGTTTCAATTAATCCCATGATGACTATTCATTCAATTATGAACTAATCGTCGTCATGGGATTCTAATGGATTTAATTACGTAATTTAGTAATTTGATGCCTTAATAATTTTTATTATGATAAAAATTCAGATTGCCTAATGTGGTTGCGCTTAATTTATTAGATGCGTAGCTAACGTCTAAAGTATTAATTCCTAATGAATGCGAAAGTGGATTTAGGAATTTAGAATTTGCCATGTTAGCATAGGTTCGTAATTGTCATGTACATTTACGATAAGTGGTAGGATTTTGGATCACATCACCCTATGTAGTCATAATAAAGGAATTTATTCGTAAACCAATTATGTTTTCAAATCTTATAGACATATAGGGTCTAAGCATAAAATGTGTTCTCGCGACTTCTATCTTTTTAAGTGGATGTTCGTGTGGCTTGATATGAGTTAAGGCTGAAAGGCGCTTATGTTAGTTTCGTGTTCCCGACTAGCTTTCGTAAATTATCAAAATTACTTTGAAATTAAGGCATCAATTCTAAATGAAATAAATAATGAAATTAGAATCTCATGTTTTTCTCACATATAAATTCTCATTTAATTAATTAGTTTAAATTATTTATTATTAATTCAGTTAATCAATTAGAAAAATACAAACAAAACCCCCCTTTATATTTATTCAAGCAGTTTGTTGTTTAATCATACGTCGTTGCTTAAATATTATTTCTGAACAAACACCAAGTCTTCGTGGGAACGAATTTATTATATTACTTGTGACCGCGTACACTTGCGCAGTTAGTTTTCGAACCAACAAGTTTTTGGCGCCGCTGCCGGGGACTTCAGTCTAGCATTGTCAGGCCAGTCATTGCAGCTAATTCTTTTGAAATCAATCCAAGCACAATTCAGATGGTGCAGAACTCAGTTCAGTTTGGAGGAGCTTCAACGGAGGATCCTAATATGCACATTAGGGACTTTATCGAGATTTGTGACACTTTCAAATTCAATGGTGTGTCGGATGATGCTATCAAATTAAGACTTTTCCCATTCTCTTTAAGGGATAAGGCAAAGGGCTGGTTACATTCTCTACCAGCCGGTTCCATCACCACTTGGGAGGATCTTGCTCAGAAGTTTTTTACAAAATTTTTTCCCATGGATAAAACTGCAGCAATAAGGAACGCTCTGTCTTCTTGATGCTTCCTTCTTCAAGGGTTTTTCTTCGACCTTAAGAGCAACAGACTTTGTCTTCTTGCTTGATCTCCTGTTTCTCTGTTCCATTTCCAGTTCATGAGTTTTGAGCAACCCATAGATTTCATCAATCTCAGTGTCAGCAAGATCATAATTATCTCTTATAGTGGTTGTTTTTACATCCCACTTTTCAGGTAGAGCAAGAAGAAATTTGAGATTTGAATCTTCTAGATCATACTCTTTATTGACCAGTGACAAATCATTGAGTTGCTTAAAGAATCTGTCAAATGTTTCTATCATGGTTTCTTCAGATTTAGCCTCAAAATGTTCATACTCCTGTGTGAGTATGTTCCTTCTGTTCTTCTTGATAGCAGCAGTTCCGTGACATCTAACTTCAAGGGCATCCCAGATTTCTTTGGCAGTTGTGCAATTAATCAATTTGTTAGACATAACATTGTCTAAGGCAGTATGAAGTAGATGTCTAACCTTTGCAAGCTTAGCAATAGATGAAATATCCTCAGGAGTCAGATATTTCTTCTCCTTTGGAACTGATTTAGCTTCTTGACCAGCAGCAACAACAGATAACTTTGTAGGCTTATGAGGACCTTCATAAATTCTGTCAAGATATTCTGGATCTGTAGCCTCCAGAAACATGGTCATTTTCACCTTCCAGGTTGAATATTCTGCCGGCCTGAGAATAGGAACCCTAATTGTCTCATAACGACTCACAGTAGTAGGGCCTGAGATCCATCCTTTTAAATGTTATTGCCGAAGTTTCAGAAAAAAATTAATTTATTTGGTCGGGTAATTCAACGGTCAACTATTACTTTGACCATAACCCCTAAACACTGATTCGGTAGGGTTTGGGGTTTCGATCTTTTCAAAAAAAAAAGTTCGACCACCCAACGACACGGGGGTCAAGATCCGTCCTTTTAAATGTTATTGTCGAAGTTTTAGAAAAAAATAAATTTATTTGGTCGGATAATTCAACGGTCAACTATTACTTTGACCGTAACCCCTAAACACTGTTTCGGCAGGGTTTGGTGTTTCGATCTTTTCAAAAAAAAATTCGACCACCCAACGACACGGGGGTCAAGATCCGTCCTTTTAAATGTTATTGCCGAAGTTTCAGAAAAAAATAAATTTATTTGGTCGGGTAATTCAACGGTCAACTATTACTTTGACCGTAACCCCTAAACACTATTTCGTTAGGATTTGCGGTTTCGATTTAATAAATAATTGAATTAATTAAATCTTATTTGAAATTAATTAGTATAATTAGAAATATTTAATTCTTAAATTTTTTTGAATTAAAAGTAAATAATAAAATAATTTTTGAAATTAAAAACAGAATTCAGAAATAAATTCTTAATTTCCAAAATATTTTCAGAAAATAGTTTCCTAAATTTATAATTTTCTGAAAATAAAGGTAAAAAGTAAAAAAATATCAAAATCATTTTATTTTCACCACAACTGGTAAAACGAGATCAAAATCGGGTCTGAAGTTGGATCAAAAATGGGTCACGAAGAACGAATCTGGGTCGCCAAGTACAACCTACCGGAAACTGGGTTTACTAGAATCCGGCCGGATTTTCCGGCGACCAGAAACTGCTACACACGGAATACATCACAAACACGCACGATTTCACTTAATACACAACCTCTGATACCAGTTATACACGTCTAACAGCATAAATAACGGTCAAAGTGAACCAAAATCAATCAAACTCGCCGTTTTCCGGCGAGCTCGAACCCTAATCCGGCAAACTCGACTTTTATAGAAAACTCGAACCAAATCCACTCTTTAATATCTCAAAACAAAGCTTATGACCTCAACAATCTATATAAGGCATCAAGAACAGCAAAAAATATAAAATTAAGTCAAAAAATTCAAAAATCCAATTCACCCACACTAAACTCGTTTTGCCTAAATCGGACATGAAAAGTCAAGTAAAAATGCTCATAAAATTCCTTAGATCATAAGCAATCTATAGACACTAACCACATAAACAACAAAGCATCATACAATTACCTTTTTACATTAGGTAATTGATTTTTTCACCTTTTTAACTAGTTTGTAAAAATATTATTCATAATTTTATAAAGAAAATAATTTTCAAAAATAATTTTATAATCTCGCTAAATTAATACTCGATAAATTAATAATCTCTCTAAGTTAATAATTTCTTCCGGTCCCAACTTGGACCAGTTCAAAAAATGATCAATTTCGATAAGATAATAAGATAATATTTTTTTTTGGAAAACCCTATATAAATATATGGTCTCAATAATATTATAAATTAATAAATTCTTTATAATCATAAAAATAGATGTATTAGCCTTTTGTAAAATATGATTATAGGGTTCTTAAAATTATAGGGTTCCAAAAATGTCATTTTATCTTCGATATCATCTAAATATACATGAATCTTTACTTTGGATCTCGCAATACTCATTGGCTATTTTTGTTGAACCAATATTCCCCTTAGGTATAATTTTACATAAGCATGATTAGAGCATCTCCAAGGCTATTTTCTCTAATGGTTAGCCATAATAATATATAATAATAATTATGTAAATTATAAATATTCAAAAAGGTATTTTTCTCTAATGCTATTCTCTATAATGATTAGCTATAATTTAAAATCAATATCTTTTGTGAATAAAATTTTTTGGTAGTTTTAAAAGAAAGTGGAAAATCTAGTGGAGTCTATGTGGCAATTTTAAAGAATGAGATTGACTAGAAAATTTGGAGAAGAAGAATGGAGAATTGTAAAATTTTACATAATGGGTTGCTTCCCTTGGAGTGTGCATATTTACTTCTATTCTCTAACTCTTAGCTTGCCACATCATGTACATAATTTAGGCAACAATTTAGGCAGCAATTCTACTTAACAGTCATGGCAAACACTTACAAAATCACATACTAACTATTAATAAACCAAAAAGCTTAAAACACATAATTCAAAACCAGAATTCGGCAGGGTCTATCCGGATTCCGGCGACTTCTGTTTGAACACAATTATAATCATTAACAAAACCATTAACTAATACCAACAAACGATAACAATTCACCAACGATAAGCATTAACAAAACCATTAACTAAAACCAACAATTCACCAACGTACGATAACCAACAATTCAGAAAACCATTAGGTTACATTACATCAAGTTCAAAAAACCATGGAATAAAAGTACTAAGATTCATTCTGTTTAGCAGAAGGAGAAACCCCTGCATCAGCCCCAGCCTCTGCCCTTGCACCAGTTCCAGCCACCAGTCCAAAATTTCCCTGTGTTATCTCATCACGTTTCCTCTTATGATGTCCCTCGTTCGCAACCTGCAATGACATCAGAGCATGATCAGTAATATCATCCAGAATTAAATACACTATCAATACAATCAAAATCAGAATTAACATCCTCGTTAGCAACCTCAAAACTATCATCTATTTCCATGCTATTGAACCAATCCTCATAGTCCAAAGCAGAATCAAGCTCAAATTCTGCATTTTCTAATCTCGAGCTTTCCACGTCACTATCAGAACTGTTAACTTTATCGCGGTACATACTTCTACCAGAATCCTCTTGAAACAACCTTAAAGGTTGAGGTTCCTCCCCTGCATCCAAAAAACACTCCTATAACAGGTCACAGGCACCACTATGGACAGCACAGTAGTATCCACAAATAGAAGCTCTCTCATATGTTACTAAAACCTTGGTCTTTCTATCGACAGCATAACCATCAACCAGAATGTGCGTTTGGGGAGGATCCAAAACTCCCACTTCAATAAGCATTCAAGCCTCTAGAATTGGCTCACTTCTAACCGCAGCTCTGTGTGAAACCCTATCCATACCAACAAGCTTACCAATAGTTGATCCCAACAGAAACAGACCTTTAACTGTCCAGTAGAGGAAAGGCACACGAGAGAATCGAACCCAAACCATCATCTTCTCATTAACACTAATTACTGGAAAGTACTCATGCCAAGGTTTCAATTTAAAAACACAATTCTGTATAGTCACATGACTATTTCGCAGAAATTGATTAACACCATATGAATCCCTAAATCGAAAGACTATGAAACCCCCAAAACGACTAAACACATTAATCAGCCCTAAAGAACTAAACTTAGACAAAGCATGTTCTTTAATCACATCAAACTTAAAGTAGACAACAGAATCTGGAATAGCATAATAACAATTCACCCAATTCATAGCCGAATCATACAAAAAACCCACAATTGGTTCCACACATGTTACCCCATTAATCTTTCTAATAGCATCCTCCTCACAAGAAATATCTAACATATTAATAAGATTAGAAGAAAGCTTTTGCCAATCAAGCTGTTCACCATCAAGCCGTTGACCACGAGTAAGCTCTGCTTCCGCCTCCGGTACCCCACGATTAAGCACCGGTTCGGCTTCGGCTTCCGATTCCGCAACTAAGAATCTATCTTCTAGAATTCTTTTATGAGATATCATGATTTCAGAGGTTAGAGGTTGAGTTTTGTTCGAAACCGAGATGGGAGTTTGAGTTTTTCTATGAAAAAGGTAGAAAATGGAGTAAGGGTTTTTCTGTGTGGGAAACTGGAGAATATAAACCCAATCCATCGGGAAGCGTGTAGAAGGGAAGGAAGAGGGTTTTGGGGAAGTCGAAGAGTCTTTCTCTATGAAACAAAAGCTTCTGGGTCTGAAATAAATCTGTATATGAAGAATATATAAATATTAAAATAAAAATTTAAAATAATGAAAAATTTAAAAATTACATATTTAAATATAAATAATAATTAAAAATTAGTAATATATTATATTTTATCATTTAGTGAAAAAATTATTTTAAAATATAATTTTACTATTTTTTTAATAATATATACATTTTTATACTTATAAAAATGTTATTTAATAATAATTAAAAGATTTAGTAAAAAAATTATCAAGCAAAAAAAAAGATTTAATAAAACAATTTTAAATGTAACACTACCAACATCTGTAACGCTAGCATTACCAAATGTAACATTTTTGTGGGGTCCATCTGTTGGTACTGCTAGTGGGGCCCACACTAAGTTGATAAATGAAAAAATAAAAAAATTAACTAATGTAACACTCTATTGTGGTGTTACAAGTATGCAACACCATCACCCTTACTGTAACACTAATTCTGGACTAATGTAACACTAGTTGAGAGGTGTTACAACAGGTCAAAATTTACTACCTATTGTAACACTATTTCATGTTACGCTTTCAAAAAGCATTTCATTAGCCCACTTATGGCATAGTGCTTGAACTGTATCAGAAATATAGATTTTATCAGGAATAGCAGTTTGAACTACTTCAACAATAACATTCTGTGCTTTCGCAGCCATTTTACTCTTCCTTGCTGTCAACTGATTTTCCTCTTCTTGTTGATCATCGTGTATAGTAGCTTGCATAGAATGTGGAATTAATTCACTTGGAACAACAGGAATATCAGCAGTCATCTCCTCTATCCTTATTCCACTAGCCTTCTTTTGTCTAGGAGTAGGCTTTCTTCCTCTTCCTCTACCTCTACTTCCTCTGCCTCTTCCTCTACCTGCAGTAGGAGTATCTTTCTTTTTGGAAAGTTCCTCAAAAATCCACTTCTGTTCCTCTATGATCTCTTCAGTGCTCATGTCAGGATTTCTTTAGAAGTTAAAGCAAGTGCCTTCCTAGCATGATACTGTTGAACTTTAACATCATTATGATATAAAATAACACTATCACCTGCATTAGTAGTAAAACGCTTGAAGAGATTAGGAGCATCTTGCACAACAGCAATTAACAGATCTTCATTTCCTTCAGGAATTGTTGGAAGTGTTTGACCTAGACCAGGTATCAGGATTTGCTCTTTTGTTTGCTCTTCTTTCCAGACCTAGAAACATGAGTTGACTGACTGGTTTGAGTTTCAGATCGACTTCTCCTTGTTACCAGTGCAGCATCAGAGGTTTCAGCTCCATGTATCTGAGCACCACCATCATTTCCAGAAGTATCATTATCCTTTCTTAAAACTAGATCAGGTGTGCATTTTGTTTTTACTACCTTCTCCCCCTTTTTGACATCAGGATCACTCAATAAAGATAGAATAAGTTGGAGAGAAGCTTCAATGTTGTCAACTTTACTTTCAAGAGAATCAAGTCTCTTATTAGTTTTCTCAACCTCTTTTGTCAAAATCCTAACCTGAGAACCAGTAGCAGATAATTTGAACTTGTTCAGTAACTTAACTCGAGTATGTGCATGAGAATCCTTGACAAAAGCAATTTCAGTTTGAAGACCTTTAGAAAGGATAGTAGACATCTTCACAACATGTCGTAGAGGGGCATTATCAGTCAGAGTTTTAACAACATAGTGAGCATGACCTTGAGCATTTTCAAAAGAAATAGTGTCTGCAGGATTAGCCCAGCTGCTATCCCATTCATAACTTCTGAAACGGTCAGCATTCTCTCCAGTTCCAGTATCACGAATGATCTCAAGATGTATCAAGCTTCCTCTATGTTCAACTGTACCCTCTGTAGCTTTGCTAACAGGTTCCATAAACTTGCTGGAAGATCCATGAGTGGCACCAAGACTAGCATGAATAGCTTCTTTGAGCTGTGCTGTCTCAGGATCATCCTCATCATCATCATCATCTGAGCTATCACTATCATTAGCATTAGGAGCATCATCATTCTGATTATCATCAGGATTCTGAATACCTTTTAATTTCAAATTAGTAGTAGAATAAGCTGAAATATTCTGAGGACCTGCATTTAGAACAGAAACAGTTCCTAAATCTCTCTGTTCTTTTAAAGTGATCTCATCACTTCTCACTATTTTGCCTAAGTTACTTTCAATAGTAACTGCTACCTCACAAGAAGTGATTAACTTATTACTCTTATCTACCACTCCTTTGGCCAGTACAGGAGACTGCCTCTCTTCACTCTTCTTTTTCTCTAATTGTTCACTCTCATTCTCACAAGAAAGGTTCTGGCTCGACAAATTCAAAGAAATAAGAGGTGGCTGAGAAGAGTGGACTGTAGTCATGTAAATAGAGGTATCCCTTATTGGGCTCTCTACAATCATGCTATCAGTATTGAGAGTAGAACTAGAAATAGAAGTGTTACCAGAAGAAGTAGGTTCCATTGGCCTTGATGAAAGTGGTTGCACCATAATTGGTTGATTAACATCTTCAAGAATTACAGCAACACTCTCACCAGGAATGATGTTATCAGCAGGAACTAGGCTTGTATCAGTATTTACTAACAATGGTTCTTGTGGAGCCAGAGGTTCAGAAGCTTCTTCAACCCTTTGAGCTGAAGGTTCTTATGTGCTTCCCTCAAATGCAGTTTCTTCAAAAATAGCATCCATTTGAGCAATGTGTTTGTCATGATCAGCCTTGTCTTTCAGATGTTGAGCAATGACAATCTAGACATCAGAAATCTCTTGAACAGTGTCAGAAAATTCCTGTGCTGATTTGAGAATGCCTGCATCTTCACTTTGAGAAGATGGTTCTTGTGGGGCAGGAACATCCTTGCTTGCACCCTCACTTTGAGAGAGTGGTTGTCTCTTCACTTGAAGTGGTGTTAGTTGTAGACCAAGCCGAGCAGCAATAACATTTACTTTCTCCACAGACATCTCAATGATTCTTCCTTTAGGAGAAATAGAAGCAGGATAATTAGAAACTTCAACTATCTTGATATGTGAGTTATCAGGAGTGGAGAAATCAGGATTTGCAGAGGCAACAGGAATTGATGTATCATTAGTATGCACAGAGACATCAGGAATATGCTCTGATACCAATTGTTGCCTAGTAAATATATAGGTAGTTTAGCTTCCTCCATCATAGTTTTGCCAGCTTCAATGAGAGTTCTGTTCTTTTTTCAAGTACTCCATTTTGCTTGGGTGTGGCAGGAGCAGGGAATTGTTGAACTATTCATTTGTATTTGCAGAACTCTTCCATTACTGAATTTTTGAATTCAGTTCTATTATCAATCCTTAGAATCTTGACTTTATACTTTGTGCCAGTTTCAATGAGTCTCACATGGTCCAAAAGTATCTCAGCAGTTTCATCTTTCCTGTGCAGAAAATATACCCAGGTAAATCAAGTACATTCATCAACAATGACTAGAGTATACATTTTCTTACTGATGGACATTATGTTGACTGGTCCAAACAAGTCAAGGTGAAGCATGTGATATGGTTCATCAATTGAGGATTCAGTTTTACTCTTGAATGATGTCCTTCTCTGTTTAGCCTTCTAACAAGCATCACAGAGTCCATCAGGAGTATACAATGCTTTTGGTAATCCTCTCACCAATTCTTTCTTAACCAACTCATTGATGTTGTTAAAGTTGAGATGAGAAAGCTTCTTATGCCAATTCCAACTTTCATCTACTGAGGCTTTACTGATGAGACATGTGGAGGGACCATCAGTACTAGAGTAGATGTTGGCTTCATAAATGTTGCCATGTCTTTGACCAGTCAAAGCAACTTTTCCTGATGCCTTGTTGACTACTTAAAAATGAGAATCATAGAAGTTGACATGTTAACCTCTGTCTGTGATTTGACTGACACTTAGCAGATTGTTTTTAAGTCCTTTCACCAGAGCTACTTTTTCAATGATGACATTTCCAATGATTATATTGCCATATCCCAAAGTTTGTCCACTGTTGCCATCTCCATAAGACAGAGTTGGGCCAGCCTTCTCCTCAAATTTTGATATTAGGGATTTGTTTCCAGTCATGTGTACAGAGCATCCACTATCCATGAATAACACATTTTTCTTTTTACCCTGCAATCAGAAACACAAAGAACTCAGTTAGAACTTTTAAGAACCCACACTTGTTGGGTTCTATTTTCATGCAATTTAACATTTTTAGCAGCAGAAGTATTTTTGACAAAAACAGTTCTGTCAAGTTTAAATCCATCGAGATTTGCTTTTTCAGTATCAGAATTAGCAAATGCATGCCTAGTGTTGACATTCTTTGTTTTACCAGAATTTGCAATAGAAACTATGGTATTCTTCACATGTATACCATTTACTGCCACAATGAAAACAGGGATTCTGTGGTTTATAAAATACTAATCTATTCCTAATGTCAGACTTAGGAATAACAGTTGCCTTCTTTTTATTCTTCCTGCAATCAATAGCAAGATGATTAGAATTACCACAGTTAAAGCATGCTTTTCTAGGTGCATTTGGAATATACTTATAATTATTCTCATTGTTTATTCCAACCTTACAATTCCTGTTTCTCTTAGCAGTAGCTGTTTTCTTTCTATCTATGACTTCACAGATTCTGTCTTTCAGTTGTTTCTTAGACAAAAGACCTACATTTTTAGAATTTGTCATCTTAACAGTTTTAGACACACTCTTTGTATTTTGTTTAGTAGAAGTTGATCCCTTTTCAGTATCTGATTTGGGACATAACTATACACAAAATTGATAGGTTCAATTTCAGATTTGGTTTTGTCTATAACATGTCTATAATTCTTTGGATTTGTCTTTTCATCAACAACAATTTTCTGTTTCAATTTCTGATCATTTTCTAGCTTATAACCTAGACATTCTTTCCAGTTTTTATTAGTATTTATCTCATGAAATTTCCTACTAGAATCAGTCCAAGTTCTAAGGTTCTCATTAGCATATTCAAGTTCTTTCTCCAGAGAAGTACATTTCAATTCTAATTCAATTTGCATGTGTTTAGCCTTATCACATTCAGTTTGGTACTTCTTGCATAAAGAGTAACTCGGCTTCTAGATGATCATTTCTTTTAGTCAATTCTGACATCTCGGATATGATTCTAGCATTTTCAAGAGATTGACTTCTAAAGCTAATATGCAGAGACTTTAGAAATGATCTTAACTCAGAAACATTATCAGTATCAAAATTAAAAACAGTTTCAGGTACCTTATTATCAGTAGCAGAAATCTCATCAACATTTGCCATCAATACATAGTTCACCTTTTCTTCTTCAGATTCTGAGGAAGAGTCCATCGAATCCTTGCTTGATGAGATAAGAGCTTTGGTCTTTGTAACAGCCCCAAATCCGGGGTCGGGGATTTAGAGTAGTCAAGATCCATTTACTCCTTGCCTTACCTGTATTACTCGCAATGTTCATAATTCACCTGCTCATGACCCCACAATATATGTCTCACACACACACAGGTTAGAGTCTTAGAAATGACACAATACAACAACTGCGAAATAAATAACTTTTATTACAATACCCAAATGTCTTTTGATCTGTCACTAATACAACTTCTAAGTAATGTTACATTACCAACTTAGCCTTCTGATGCTCACAATCCTCTCATACCATTCATATCTATACATAGATGAATACCAAAAGCTGCAGCCTGATTCGACTGGTTCGTACTACTCTCGGGATCACTGCTAGTAACTGTTTATGGAAATGCCTTGCGGGGTATGTGCCGTCCCATTGGCATCCGGCTTCGCTGCTATATAATATATATAAAACAATAGTAAGAGTGACTGATAGCTCAGCAAGGAAATGAAAGTATGGCATCATTCTGCCTTTAATTCAAACCCAGAATATATAGCAGGTATAAGACAATAATTGTCAAAATATCTTTTTACCGAAAGTATTTCCTTACGGGAATATATTCAAAAACAGTACCATTGTAGTACTTCAAATATCATTTTCATAATATCTCTGCAAACCTTCGTTATTCATACTATAAACCAAGTTCTAGTATAATATAAAAGATGAAGTTACAATGTAATTTAATATATAACTTCTGTAGAAATATCTGTTATGCAAAATATACGCAAGTATCAACATGTATCTCAAACGAGGAAGTTGCAAGGTAATATATTACAACTTTAGTTTTGCACACTTTTCAAACCCCTGCCAACCTGAAAGAAGTCTCTTCGATACGTGTTGCGGGAGCTACCCATCCACCTGAACGAAGTCTCTTCGATACGTGTTGCAGGAAATATCCAAATTGGATGATGAACTAATACTGGAATATTGTCGTGCCAGACGACACCACCTTACGATGATCAATCGTAGGTCGTGCATCTCAAGATTTGTTTCTCTACATGTAGAAGGAAGAACATATGGACAGCACCATACGCCGGATCTCCCTAGCCATCTTTGGGATTAGACGGGACCGGCGCCACTCGAACCCTGTTTCAAGGATGGACTGTCCCACAGTCTCTTACACTGATTTTAATGATGGACTGTCCCACAGCCTCTTACACAAATACTCCTAGTTCGAGTAAATCCATGATTCTGAAACGTAAAGTTCGTCCCCCTTTCCCCAAGTATAATACTTGTTGATAGGACTCCACAAAGTAGTCGTATCTAGTTGGAAAGGAAAATTCACCAATATTTCCCAAGCAGTTGCTTGTTAATGGATATCGACTTGTTCCCACAATCTTACTCCTCGAATGATGCGGAAGTAACAAAAAGACTCAATTTGATGAATAGCAACCAAGTTGCGAGTGAAAGGAATAGTTTCAAAAGATTTATGACCGGGCAATCAAACATAATAAATAACAGTTCTCAAGTAAGGTTCCCTTATAATTTGGAAGTTTTGAGCGAGCATTTAAATCTTCCTATAAGATAGATTTAAATGGAAAAAGAGTTTTGAGAACCTCCCCTTGATAAAATAATCATAATAAAACTCAGAAATATTTTACAAAATATTTGAAGGTCAAAGAGAATTTTTGAATAAAATAAATCATTTTTAAAACTAGTTTAAAAGTATATAATAAATATTTAAAAAAATTATGTATTAAATCATAAACATTTAAAGAATATTTTTAATATAAAATATTGCTCATAAATAACCCTCGAATGAATATATAAAAATATTCACTAAATAAATAAATCCTCGAATGAATATTCAAAATAATATCCATTAAATAAATCAAACCTTAAATGAATATTCACAATAATATTCATTAAATAAAAAAACTCAAATGAATATTCAAAATAATATTCATTAAAGAAATAGTGGAAAAACATTAATCTGATATTTTCCTCAGAACATAATCACAATATATACAGAAATACCGACTCCCGGTCTATATTTGAAGAATGTAAGTCATACGCCCTTCACTAAGGGCCTTTGCAAAATCTGGCTTATAACTAATATCTCATATCTAGCTTATAAGCCAATTACCAAATCGTAATCAAGTATCACAATATACTTTCGAAAACGGTTATCCCTTCCAATAGCATATTTAACATAAATATATTCATATAGTATTTCTCGACTGAGATAATACTCAAATAACATTCCTCGAAAGATATAGTAAGCAAATACAATTTCTCGAATGATATCATATTCAGATAACAATCCTCGAATGGTTTCCAAGTAATTATTACTTTATTGAAATATGATTAATGCTTATAAATAACATTCCTTAAAAAAAAAATATCTGCCGCTGGAATCCCTCCGGGTTTCCACGACTATCTCTACATCTCAAAATACCGACTCCCGGTTTAGAGTCGAAAACAATGAATATGCTCTTATCTCTAGAGCTACAAGGTATACTGGTTTATAACTACTTATCTCAAAGCTAGTATATAAACCAAAATCAAAGTCAAAGTCAACACGATATAACATTTATCGCAAAACAGTATAATACTATATATGGAAAAAAGCAGTATTATACAACAATACTTCAAAAGTACAAGTTTAGAAAAATTGACTGATGCTCGAGAAGTGTTAGCGGTTCGCGACAATGTCGGACAATCTAGACAAGGTAAAATAAAACATACGATTAGTCCCCTGGATAATCCACTTATTAATAATGCTCGTGTACTTAAACAAATCGTAATCAAAGCAATTAATGGCATCATCTAGACTCATACTAAGTCCATGCTACTCGTCAAATACTTAAGTCGTAAGTTTGGTTCAAAAACGGTCCTCGAATTCAAGTCATATGTAAGCACTTATAAGTTTGGTTTTTTAGTTGTGTTCTTAGGGGTTTTCACTTGCGCAACCTCGGCTTACGAATTTTTATAAAATCGGAAAATAATCTTTTTGACTCAAAACCTTTGCACACACCTTGCTAACTAACCTTTGCATTTTATCACAAAATTTCACATCTTAATTCGACAATTAAGGGTCTCGAACATAGCATCAAGGTGATTACATTTCTGTGACAAAATCTTTCTAACCGCTTTCACTAAAACTAGCATAATTCTTAAACCGTAAACTCTTTTAACGCGATTCTTGTGGCCATGTAAACTAGACAACCATATCTTTGTAACCATATGCAGTGGTGATGCTAACAATCATTTCATGGTTTCGGGTATTAACTGATTTCAAGGCTAACAAAATTTTGTCATTACGACGGCTATAAATCGAACGTTTCCATTTTGTCACAACATAACCAAGCCACACCAAACATACCATACATCCACAACCTCAACAAACAACATTTTTACATCTCTAAGGTCAGTGGTGTGGATACAATCCAACACCCACCATTTTTCATATTTTACAAAGTTAACTAACCATTAAAACACTTAAACATGATCTCTTAAGCATATAACATCAAAACAATCATCAAAACTCATATGAACTCAAAGGGTGGGTTAGGGTTTTACCTCCTTGGATGCCCTAACAATACTATCAAGTGTTTATAAACATTTAACAAGCTTTAGATGGTCCTTAAAGTGCTAAATCCTTAAGATCAAAACAAGAAAACAACTTGAAGTTACTATTCATCCTCATCTTATAAAATTCATAACAAATCGAAAATAAGAGTTGCGTGCTCAACTTTTTACCACACCTTGTGCTCTTCATAAGCTTTCTTTTGAGCTATAGATCATTAAATCTGAGGCTTCCTAGCTAGGGTTTTGAGCCCCATCTTTCCTCTGGACAGAAACTGGACAGATTGGGTTCTCCAACTTGGAGGAGGGATTTGACTAGGCTATACTCCTTTGTTGGCTATGAAATTTTGAACGAATGTTACCCATGGAGTGGAGAAGCTATGGTAAAAATTTGGTGATTAATCATGGATAGAAGTGGAGATATGAATTTTCTTTGAGTGATGTCTCTGCTGGGTAGTTTGTGGAATGGTATGTTTCTTTGTGTTTTCTTTCCTTTTCTTTCTTTCTATGACTAATCAACTAACTTTTGATCTAATATCTTGATAAGATAGTTGGGTGGCTGAGTTTGATCCTCTTGGGGCTTGTGCAAGGTCTATCCAAGAAGCTAAGTTGATATTTGTTTGGTTTTATTGTTTGTTTTTACCACCTTATCCTTGCCCTTTCATAATTCTTCCACTTTTGCCCTTGCCCCTTGGCTTTCACCATAAGCCACTTAATTAAACCAATAAATCAACTCCTTGTTTAGTATTGGGCCGAATTTTGGGCTTTCCCCATGTTTAGTGGTCTATTGTATGGGCCTCTTTCCAAGATTCTCTAGTCGTTGGATTTATCGAATGATTTCAGTGATCATCTTAGTAGTTTCTCTCTTGTAAATTTATTGGATATATATTATCTTTCCCACATCATATATTAGTGTGTTAGGGTGGTTCTAATCCTCAAGTAGATATTAAATCCATTATCCTTGGTATATTCTCTTTATCTCAGAATTTGCTCTCCCGGTTTCTCAAGCGTTCTCAAACTCGTTTGCATTCTCTTTTCTTTAGGATTATATTCTCAATCATCTTTCCCTCTCATAATATATCCTCCCTTGGACTTCTAATATTTAATATCCTCAATTCTTAATCCAATTATTATTTTCCTGACTCCTTTGTCAAAGTTGGAATAAAATAAAGTTTGGATTCTCTGAATTTTGTCCTCGGTTACATACACTTATTTACTCCGTGAATCACTAATATGACTTCGAAATATCCATACCATGTCTCGTACATAGGTTGGTATGAAAAATTTCTTGGTTCCCAAAAATCACTATTCATCCACAAAATCACTATTCACTGATGCACTTAATCATAATAAGAAAAGTTTTTAATTCTATCAAAAATTCGGGTTCTTATACTAGCTCTAGGAGGACTTGAAGAGTTTGGCCTTGTGTAGTGTGTGTGAGAATTGTGACTTATACAACCATCAGTGAATTACCTTTTTCAAATTGAAACAGCTAGTCATAACATTCATATTGCATGGCATACAGTCAAATTTGTCACAAAATGGAGAATCTCTATGTCTTAAGGGCACAGAGCAATCATAGAAAGGTTTAGGCACACTACCTACAGGTTTCTTGCAAACATGAGTTAAATGATTGGTACTGAAATAGTTTTGGCAAGTTTTCCTAGGGGCATTAGGCACATAAGCATAATTATTATCTTTGTTAATCCCTAGTTTGCCATTTCTGTTCTGTTTCCTCTTATCCAAATTCTTCACAGATTCATTCTTACTAGATTATTCAAACTTAACAGATTTTTCAGTTTTGGGTTCAGCTCCAACAGGCTTCTTGGTTTTCAATTTGACACTCTCACTCTTAGAGGGTGCTGGTTGTTTACTTGATTGTGCCTCATCCTCATCAATCAACATTTGTTTGATGAGTTAGGCTTCCTCATCAATTTCAAGTGTTGATTCTTTAAAGATAGTTGCCTTAGCATTTTTCAAAATATGAGGCACATTCTCCTGAACAGCGTTGTCATCTTCAATGACAGCACAGCCTTTCCTCTTGTTGAGTGTGTCATAGTCAAAACCAATAGCAGCTTTTGCATTCTCTTGATGTTTCTCATGGTAGGACTGCAATAGACTAGAGGAGTTCTTAAAAGTTTTAAGTTTGAATTCATTCTCAACTATCTCATCCCTAAGATCCTTTTCAACTTGACTAGCACATAGAACCTTATTCTGTAAATATTCAACTTCTTTTTTAAGGTTTTCTATTTGCATAGTAGTTAGCTCAAGTTCCTCATTCCTTTTGTTTAACAGTTCATTTCTAGCAGACAGTTTAACAATCTCTTCATTAGCAGCAGTCATACTAGTATGAATATTAAACATCTCAACAGATAATTGTTCAATCATATTTTTGTACTCAGAAATAGACATATCTATGGTAGTGAGAGATGTAACCTGAGAGTCTGAGGGTGATTCTTCCTTGGTATTGGCCATCAAGGCATAGTTACAGAACTCCTTTTCTTCCTCATCACTGTCAGTGTCATCCCAACACTTCCCTTCAGCTATGTAGGCCTTGCCTGTGTTTACTTCCTAAGAAGGGCCTCATACTTGGCTTCAAGCTCTAGAAACTCCTTGTCCTTCTTCTTAGGTTTCTTGCACTCACTAGCAAAATGCCCTAGGTCATTGCATCTATAACATCTCACAGATGACCTATCCACATAGCCAGTTTTGAATTTATTCTTGTTTGGCTTTACATGTGCTTTACTCTTGTTGAATGAATGGTTTTGAGATCTACGTTTGAAGGGTTGATTTCTCTTAAGTCTGATATTTTGAAATTTTCTAGCCATGAAAGCATATAAAGTGTTTTCCATGTCATCTAGCTCCTCAAGAGTATAAAACTCAACTTCTACCTTTTCCTTAACAGTTTCAGACACTTCACTTTCAGGTTCATCATTATCTACTATCTCTTCTATCCTCAGCTGACTTGTAGATGCTTCAAGGTCTTGAATGGATTTGTTGACAATAAAGGCACATGATGTATTTACTATTCTACCTTGGTTGGCTTGAATAACCCTCTTCTGAAGCAACTCAAGCTCATGAGTCTTCAACACACCATAGAGCACATCATATGTCACTTTGTTCATATCTCTTTCTCTTAGAGAGATAACTCTTTGCTCAAGGTGGTTTGGTGCAGAAAGTAGAAACTTCATATTCATCTCCTTGGTACTATAAACCTTGCCATTCATCTGTAGCTCAGTCACCAGCTTGTGAAATCTTTCAAACATCTCAGTGATGCTTTCTTTGGATTATGCCATGAAAGCTTCATACTGAATGACCAGTATTTGTTTCTTGTTTTCCCTAACCTCCTCTGTCCCTTCACACAACACTTCAATATGATGCCACATCTCTTTTGCCATTTTGCATGAAGCTATGTTGGCAAACATCGACAGATCCATAGAATCTATGATCAACAGCATGAGATGGTTGTCTAGGGCAACCTTTTCTTTCTCTGAGTCTGTCCATTTGGATGGATCTTTTGCAACATATGATCTTGGAATGACCAGGGTACCCATGGTAGACTCAAGGATCTCTTGTTGAAGTACAAATGGACCATTCTTGAGAATCTCAGGGACAATTGTTGGGACAATCAGATCTTGGCACTGCGATTTTTGATGCAATAAATTAACGAGTACGAATAGAAAAGTCACCTTGTTAACGGTTGATTCCACGCTCTTCTATTGTATTCCCAAATTCCCATGAGCGAAGTGTGGCCTTCGTCTTCTCAAGTTAACCTCTCTTCTTGCTCCTGGGTGGCTACAAAATTTTTCGACCAGCCCCAGCAAGAAGAGAATAGGAATATATATAGGGCTACAATAGGGATCATGGACAATTAGGTTGGGCCTTCTAATTACATCTTGGGCACAGCCCAATGTAATTAAATATTAATTCAATCCACTAAAGAATTAATATTTGCACTACCTTTCCTAATACCGTAATTTAATTAATTAATTCGGTTCCAATATTATTTGCTTATTAAATTCCCCATGTTTAAAATATCGCATGTCCATTAATTAAATAAATTAATGATAATTCATTTAATTAATATCTTTTATCCTTGATCATCCACTCAACCTTTATTTAATTATGCCGGAATAAATCCACCTGCAGGGCTTCACATAGTTAAATCTTTTTGAGCTTTCAAGGGGACATCATTAACCCGAATATTATCAGGACATGGATTCCTTCAATAAATAATATTCACCATATATATTATTTCATCACCCAAAATATAATGAAATAAATCAAAAGAATTATTTCATATATAAATCAAAGCATGTAAATAATATACACGTGTCAATTACTATATCTGGATTAAGAACCTAAGCATTAATAATAACATAGAATCTTAGTTCACCTTTTTAATCAGTATAAGGGAACAATTCTAAATTTGATCATGTTCAATATACACAAAGTATACTAGTATTATTTATTAGTCAATATAAACTAATCTAAATAATATTACAGCCATTCCAGTGGATTGTCTAACACCACCTGTGCTGTGAACCATATTATATTATATAAACCGTATTTAATAATCTAATATTCTGTATCCCATTTGATACTAGATTATTCACAATATATAATATTTAGACAACATGTAAACATTTAAATGATTCTCAATAAAATAGGCCATAAATAAATGTATATACTTCAAATAAATATTTTCAGTATACACCAACAATCTCCCACTTATACTCAAAATATTCTATGAGTATATCAGTGTTTATTTAATCCACTATTACACAAAAAACTATGTGTCCATCCATCTGACTCCTATCGCTTCCACATGCCTGTCAAAAACTTTGGCTGGCAAGCTCTTTGTGAAAGGATCTGCCCGGTTGTCTTCTGATGATATGTGAGCCACAACTATATCTCCTCGCTTTACGATTTCTCGTATGAGATGATACTTACGTTCAATATGTTTAGCTGCTTTGTGATCTCGCGGTTCCTTCGAATTTGCCACAGTACCAGTGTTATCACAATACACTGTCAAGCTCCTAGGCAAATTAGGTACCACATCCAAGTCCAAAAGGAAGTTCCTGAACCATACAGCCTCCTTTGCATCCTCAAAGGCCGCCACGTACTCGGCTTCCATGGTAAAGTCTGCAATGCATTTCTGCTTTACACTCCTCCATATAACGGCTCCACCTCCCAAAGTAAAAACATATCCCGAGGTTGATTTCCTCTTATCCCTATCTGATTGAAAATCTGAATCAGTATATCCCAAAGGAAATAGATCTGAGGCCTTGTAAATTAACATATACTCCTTAGTCCTTCTCAGGTACTTGAGTATAGTTTTTACTGCACTCCAATGTTCCTGACCTGGGTTCGACTGATATCTACTAACCATGCCTACAGCAAAGCAGATGTCAGGCCTCGTACATAACATAGCATACATTAAGCTTCCACATGCCGAAGCATAAGGAACTGCTTTCATGCTCTCTATATCCTTAGGTGTCGAACGACACTGCTCCTTGGATAGAGCCACTCTATGCTTAAAAGGTAGAAAACCTTTCTTAGAGTTCTGCACGTTAAAACAAGCTAATACTTCATCAATGTAGGGCTCTTGAGATAAAGCCAACATCCTTTTCTTGCGATCCCTTATTACTTTGATCCCAAGGATGTATGTCGCTTCACCTAAGTCCTTCATTTCAAATTGTTTGAACAACCATGCCTTTACTGATGACAACATCTTAACATTGTTTCCAATGAGTAAAATGTCATCTACATACAGTACTAGAAAAACCACTGCATTACCCTCACTTCTCTTATACACACAAGATTCGCTTGGACTTTGATCAAATCCATATGACTGGACTGCCTGATCAAAACGAATATTCCAATCCCTAGAAGCTTGTTTTAGTCCATAAATAGACCTCTTAAGCTTACAAACAAGATGCTCTTAGCCTTCCTTAATGAATCCTTTTGGTTGTTGCATATAGATGGTTTCCTCAAGACTTCCATTAAGGAAAGCTGTCTTGACATCCATTTGCCAAATCTCATAATCGAGATGAGCTGCTATAGATAAAAGAATCCGGATCGACTTAAGCATAACAACCGGCGAAAAGGTTTCCTCATAATCGATCCCTTCTTTCTGAGTATACCCTTTCGCAACAAGTCGTGCTTTCCAGGCTTTCACCTTTTTGTCAGATCCTCTTTTCTTCTTGTAGATCCACATACATCCAATGGGTTTTACACCTTTGGGTGGTTCCACGAGCTCCCAAACTTGATTAGAATACATAGATTCCATCTCAGATTCCATTGCCTTTTGCCAAAGATCTGCATCTTTATCTAGAATTGCTTCTTCGTATGTCCTGGGATCCTCATCATGTTCACCAGAGACCAAGTCCGAGGACTCTCCCAAAAACATGAATCTATCAGGTTGTTGAACAACCCTCCCACTACGACGAAGCACCGGTGTGGTATTAGTGACAGGTTGTGCATTTTCTTGTGGTTGATCTACTTGTACTATTGGCACTTGGGGATTATCTGTCCCTCCCACTAGTTCCTCTAAAACGATACTACTCATGGGTTTGTGGTTCATTATATAGTCTTCTTCTAAGAATCTAGCATTGGTGCTAACAATGATATCTCGATCCCTAGGACTATAAAATGAATAACCTTTCGTTCCCATGGGATAGCCTACAAACAACCTTACTTCTGTACGAGATTGTAACTTGGTCGCGTTCTTGTTCAGCACATGTGCTGGACAACCCCAAATCCGAATATGTCTTAGACTTGGTTTGCTACCAGTCCACAATTCTATTGGAGTCTTGGGAACCGACTTAGAAGGTACCAAGTTTAGAAGGTAAGCCGTTGTTTCTATAGCATATCCCCAGAACGACTTCGGTAAATCTGAATAACTCATCATCGATCTAACACTCTCTAAAAGAGTCTGATTCCTTCTCTCTGCTACACCATTCTGCTGAGGTGTGCCAGGTGCAGACAACTGGGATGCAATCCCATTTTCTGATAAATATTCCCTAAATTCTCCAAGAAAGTATTCGCAACCATGATCTGATCGTAGTGACTTGATACATTTTCCAAGATGTCGCTTCTCCGCACTTGCTTTGTACTCTTTGAATTTTTCAAAGCACTCAGACTTACGGCACAACAAATAAATGTACCCATATCTAGAATAATCGTCAATAAAAGTGACAAAATACTCATAACCTCCTCTTGCTTGGATACTCATAGGTCCACATAAATCAGTATGAACTAATTCTAACACTTCTTTGGCTCTATTCCCCTTTGCTTTAAAAGGCCTATTAGTCATCTTACCTTCCAAGCAGGATTCACAAACTGGAAATGGCTCCACTGCCAACGAGCCTAATGGCCCATCTACTACCAGTCTTTGAATCCTCCTCAAGTTAATATGACCTAATCTTAAGTGCCAAAGATATGTTTGGTTCAATTCAGAAGGTTTCTTTCTTTTATTTGAGCTAGAAAGAATGTTATTAGTTTCCTTACGTTGCAGCATTGGTTGGATAGGATTAATAATATATAAATTGTCTTGCAATGTACCAGAACATATAACTCGTTTATTCATCATAATAGAAACATTACGATCCAAACAAACATTATAACCATCCATGGCAAGTTTAGAAACTGAAATTAAATTCCTTCTAAACGAAGGTACATAAAGACAATTGTTCAAAACCAAAATCCTATCATCGCCAAAAGATAATTTAATTATTCCAACTGCAACTACTGCTACTTTCGTAGCATCTCCCATGAACACATATATCTCGCCATCTCTAAGCATTCTGGATTGTTGGAACCCCTGCATAGAGTTACAAACATGGTCAGTGGCTCCTGTATCTACACACCAAGTGCTCGTAGATATAGCCGCTATATATGTTTCTGTAACTAGAGAAAGAGACATACCAGTATTGTTTGTCTTCTTAGGAAGAGGACAATCCTGTTTCCAGTGACCTGACTGCTTGCACCTGAAGCACTTGCCCTTAGGCTTTTTCACAGCACCTTGAACTCCCACTGCATTAGCAACCTTTCCAGCTTTCTGTGTTTGAACCTTTTTCTTCTTCTTGCCTTTCGGCTTAGAGGAAGAAGCTTTCTCAGCCACATTCACTTGAACATTCTGCTTAAAGAGTCCTTCAGCTGCCTGAAGTTCTGTCAGAAGTTCCGCGAGACTATACATCCTTTTGTTCATGGTGTAATTCAAGCGGAACTGCTCAAAACTTTTGGGCAGACTCATAAGGATGATATCGATCTGGGTTTCCCCATCAATATCAGCACCAAGGATCTCCATCTCATTCAGATGAGACATCATCCTGAGAACATGATCCCTTACAGGTGTTCCTTCAGCCATCTGAGTGTTCATTAAAGCCTTCATTGCTACTTGCCTAGCAGCCTTATTCTGTTCTCCAAAAAGTTCCTTGAGATTAAAAAGCATATCTGAAGCAGTGGGCATAGCCTGATGCTGATGCTGCAAAACACCCGACATTGCTGCCAGAATGTAACATCGCGACATCTCATCAGCCTTAACCCACCGCTTATAATACTCCTTCTCACTTTCAGGAGCATCTTCAGCAGGCTGATCTGGCTTGGGTTCATAAGTACAAAATTTGTACTCCTCAGCAGTCAACACTATGTCCAAATTACGTTTCCATTCAATATAGTTCGGTCCAGTAAGTTTGTTATCCTTAAGTATGGTGAATAGTGGATTAAAGCCCATAATGATCTAATCCTGAGAATCATACATGTAACACATAATCAGATAGTTGCATAAATCTTAAATCCTATTGGTTTCCTCTAACAATTTATTCAAAATTAATGCACTAATATTTAAACACCATAAGTATCTGGTACGCCGCGATGGGTGACATATATACCACTTAAATTCGTTTAAATAATACTTCAGTCCTATTACTAAATAATACGCCACGTTAGGGTGGACTATATATTATTTTTCATAGCTAAGTGTATACCATTATTTACATTCTTAAATTACACCAACTAAATACATCCGTTTGATATATTAATGGATAATTCCCAGGTCTCGGAGGAGTCACAACGGCCTCGCTTAATACCCAATTCCTAGACAGAATTCTCCATAGTCAACATCAAAAGAGTATTCAATTTTCGTAACGAATTCTATGAAACTTGGTATGTCACGTTAGGGTGATCTATATACCTTTCAATATTCGTTATTTAATTTAAGAATTTTGTTCTAGTAATTTCTATAACCTTTTAAAACACCGTAAATAGTACGCCACGTTAGGTGATCATATATACCATCTACATTATTTAAAAGATTATATTACAAACAAAATAATGCAGACCGTGGGATTTAATTCCTAATTAATTCCCTCACCCACTTAGAATTTTTTTAAAAAAAATTGAGGAATTTTAAATGGGACCTATGTCGTTACAATTATGTCTAGCATGCATTGAAAATACACACATAATTTAACAACATAAAACATTTAATTAAAGCAATAAATAAAAAATCTATGTCCATGTCGTCCTAATTATGTTAAACATGCAATTATAAATTACACACATAATTAACAACACACATAATTTATTTAAAGCAATAATTAAAAATTAAATAATGAAAATTAAAATTAAAAACATAATTTCAATCCACTATTATGGCCCCAATTGCTGCAGCCCTTTAGTCTCGAATTGTTGCTGGCGCACGCTTGCAGTTGCTGGAAAAAAAAATTCTGCCTGCCACGCAAGTCACGCATATTCCGACTGCGTTACCCACCAGGATCACGCTGTTGCGCAGGTAGGTTTTGCGCAACATCTGTTTTACCTAGTAACGCATTTTTGACCTGCGTTACAGTCTAGTTCACACCTGTAACGCAGTACAGACCTGCGTTACAGCCGTTCACCAGAAATTTTTCTACGCGTCTGCTTCCTTGTTTCTTCTGTCGTCTCATGCTTCTGTTTCACCCACTTCTGTCGACTTAATTCAAAAACAAATCGAACTAGCAGCCCATAACAGCTACGCAGCGGACAATTTTTTTTCTCCGTTTTGATTGCCGATCGCACGTAATTGTTACAAAATACCCGGATCTTAATAAAATCCAACAAACAATTACAAAAAAAATAGATCTAATACAAAACTAATTTGTAAAATCTATTCTAACACGATCAACCCTCGTATTTTACAACCACGATAAACCACGTGGAAATCAAACAAAAATTAACCACGATTAAACCACGTGGGATCCAAAAACATAATTAAAATATATATACATGGCCATAATAATGGATAACAACCTGCAAAACTGAATATACAAGCCTACCACTATATACATGCATATATAATTACGACATGGACATCGTATCAAATATCGCAGAACCATTGAACCAGGCTCTTGATACCAATTGTTGGGACAATCAGATCTTGGCACTGCGATTTTTGATGCAATAAATTAACGAGTACGAATAGAAAAGTCACCTTGTTAACGGTTGATTCCACGCTCTTCTATTGTATTCCCAAATTCCCTTGAGCGAAGTGTGGCCTTCGTCTTCTCAAGTTAACCTCTCTTCTTGCTCCTGGGTGGCTACAAAATTTTTCGACCAGCCCCAGCAAGAAGAGAATAGGAATATATATAGGGCTACAATAGGGATCATGGACAATTAGGTTGGGCCTTCTAATTACATCTTGGGCATAGCCCAATGTAATTAAATATTAATTCAATCCACTAAAGAATTAATATTTGCACTACCTTTCCTAATACCGTAATTTAATTAATTAATTCGGTTCCAATATTATTTGCTTATTAAATTCCCCATGTTTAAAATATCGCATGTCCATTAATTAAATAAATTACTGATAATTCATTTAATTAATATCTTTTATCATTGATCATCCACTCAACCTTTATTTAATTATGCCGGAATAAATCCACCTGCAGGGTTTCACATAATTAAATCTTTTGATCTTTCAAGGGGACATCATTAACCCGAATATTATCAGGACATGGATTCCTTCAATAAATAATATTCACCATATATATTATTTCATCACCCAAAATATAATGAAATAAATCAAAAGAATTATTTCATATATAAATCAAAGCATGTAAATAATATACACGTGTCAATTACTATATCTGGATTAAGAACCTAAGAATTAATAATAACATAGAATCTTAGTTCACCTTCTTAATCAGTATAAGGGAACAATTCTAAATTTGATCCTGTTCAATATACACAAAGTATACTAGTATTATTTATTAGTCAATATAAACTAATCTAAATAATATTACAGCCATTCCAGTGGATTGTCTAACACCACCTGTGCTGTGAACCATATTATATTATATAAACCGTATTTAATAATCTAATATTCTGTATCCCATTTGATACTAGATTATTCACAATATATAATATTTAGACAACATGTAAACATTTAAATGATTCTCAATAAAATAGGCCAGAAATAAATGTATATACTTCAAATAAATATTTTCAGTATACACCAACAGGAATGACCAGGGTACCCATGGTAGACTCAGGGATCTCTTGTTGAAGTACAAATGGACCATTCTTGAGAATCTCAGGGTATAGAGGGCTAGCAGCTTTGATGAACAACATCATCTTGATTTTCCAGAGGTTGTATTTCTCTTTATCGAACTTAGGGACCTTCACCGTTCCTGTTGTCTTTTGTGTACTAATGTTGATCATTTTCTATTTTGATTAACAGCCTGCTCTGATACCACTTGTTGAGTATGAACTACACATAAGACAATATAGAGGGGGGTGAATGTATTTTCAAACTTTTCCTCAAAAGGATATTAGCAACGTTTGCTTGGTTGAAGGTTTGAATCTGTTTGTGTAGCTGAGTGTGTGTTTGTGTTTAACAAGGTATGAATGTGCGGAAAAAAAACACAAGAACACAGTGCTCACTTTAATCTAATATTGTATTAGATAAAGATTCTTGCTACAATCTGTGAATACTAATGTTAGTATTCTCAGCTTCTCTTTTCCTCAAAGAGTTGTTATCACAAATCTATCTCATTTCCTATCTGCTAGAGAACTGAGGTTGTACACTTATAGAACATGCGAGCAACCTACTTACTACAAAAATGAAGATAGACAAAATTACTTTCTAATTTTTCTATCCCTATTCGAGTAAACATCCAAGCAACTTGTAATTTGACTTTTCTTTAACCTGCTCAGATCCACTTCTTCAGCAGCCTGTCTTCTGTAACAACTCTCTAAGCTTCTTTGTAGACTTTCCAAAAGCACTTTACAATACAGTGGTCCTGAAAGTGTTTTGGCTTGCTGCAGGTTTCTGATGTAACACCCCGATCCCGAAAATATTAATTTTGATTATTTTATTTGGAATAAGATTTATTGCGATTAAATTCTAAACCGTGTTGGTGATAATGAAGAATTTAGAGATCGAGACGATAAATTGTAGATTCTGAGGAATAATTTATTTTCTTATTAAGGATGGAATTGTTATGACAAATATTAAATATTAGTTATTTGACGTCAGACAATTTTTAAGATTTAATTCCGGAAAATTTGCAAGTGGACTCGTAATTGTTTTAAAATACGAGATTTCAAAGATTTGATGACTCTATTTTATAAAGTTAAATAGTAGAATTTATTTTCAGAATTTTATTGATAATCATTTTCATTGAACAATTATGAGTGGAATGAAAAGGAGATAAAATACGAATAAGTAGTGTTTTAATTAGGTCGAAATGAATTGTGAGTAGCTAATATAAATGAATTGGGCTAAGCCCGATAAGACACATACATACACGGCAGAAAAAACAAATCGGGGTGAGAAAGAGAGCAAGGGAAATTGGGGGAAAAAATTAGGGGTTGAGATTAAAATTGGGGATTTGTAGGTGGAGAGAGAGAGAGAGAGAGAGAGAGAGAGAGAGAGAGAGAGAGAGATGGAGGAGGAAGAGGAGAAACCCATCTTCCTCATTCTTCTTCTTCAAAAATCTGCCATGGAAGAGCAAGGAGGAGGAAGGAGTGGGTTGCTTGCTTGTTTCGACCATGGAAGAAGATGATGAATAGTAGTGTTCTTGAGTACTGGTTGATTAAAGAGGTATAAAATCTTTGTTTCAAACTTTGATTTTTGTAATTTAATTCATGAGCATATGTATTGGTAGTTAGCAGATTTTTAAGGTTTTTAAGAGTATATTATTGCTTAGTAGTGTTTAATGAATGAATTGATGTAGTGGGTTTGTTTTAAGGAGTAGTATGCAAAACTTTCCAGAATTTTCAGGACCTGCCCTGTTTTGCAAGTGAAATTCGAACTATTTGTCTTCTGTTATAGGCAGTGGTCTTTTAATGAAAGTTGTTCTATTCGGAGTCTAGTTTGTGTACGCGAAAACCTTGCATTGATAGAGTAAATGAGCTAAGAGTTATGCCCATTTTAGTAAAGAACACGCAAAGTTGAAATTTGATGTCCAGTTTGTGAGTTGATTTAGTTCGTTTTTGGCCTAACTAACTGTTTTCGAGCTGAAATTTTTATACAAGATTTTGTTGATATTCAGGAAGGATTCTAAAAAATTTTGTATTAAAATGATTATTTCTCAATTTATTACAAATGTTTGAGTAAACCGGGCGCTGTAACTTTTAAAATGTCCAGGATTAATGTCCTGCTTTGGGAAGGGGTTTTGAAGAGGTTAAAGGCCTTATTTGATACTGGTCAAAGAATGAAAGTTGTAGGTTTATGTCTTGTTTTTGTGATTGCCAAAGATGGTACGTACCACACTTGTAAAAATTGAGATATAGCTGTTGGAACAGGAATGATTCTAGTAGTTTTGGACTTACCATAGGGCTGATTTCAAAATTTCACCGTAAATTGTGTATTGCTTATTATACAATGAAATTTTAATATGTTGTACCCTTAAATGTCTAGTATACTCTGGAAAAGGATTTGGTGTAAAAAGAAGGAAATATGAATTTACGAAAAATGGTTGAGTAAAGTGTGCGCGGTAGCGTTTTAAGTTTTCTAAATTGTTTGCCCTGTTTGGGAATTATTTTGAAAGGGTTAAAGACCTTATTTGGTGTTGATCTAAAGATGAAAGTTGTTAGTTTCGGTCTTGTCTAGTTGTATGCCATGTATGGTATGAATTGAATTGGTGTTTAATATTTGACTTGTGATTTCAAAGGAGTAATAGTACTTGAATAATAGATGAATTGAGATTGGAGATGAATGGGATATTGAAATGAATTGTGAAACTTTGAGACTATTATTGAGGTGTTGAGACACCGGGAAACTTCTATTTACGAAAAGTCATACCCAATTTTCTGTAAAAAGGACTGTAACTTAAGCCTAATAAATGTGTAGAATTTATGAGAGTTGTAAACGTAATATTAAGCGTGAAATTTATAAGTTCGGGTTTCGAGGAACAAGCTCTGTAGTAATTGGATTATCGATTAGTAAGCAATAAAAGCTTATTCGGTAAATTGTGATTTAAGAAGATGTCATTGATTTAAGTAGGTAGTTGTAGAAACAAATCGAGTGGTAGAATTTGATCATTCTAAGGTCATGTTGCTTTGTAAAGATACGAGTATATTTATTATTGAGAATATACGATTGAAAAGTTTATTGATGCTTATCCAGGTTATTGGAGAAGTGAGTTGAGGAAAGGTTGGACTGCTTGGATAGCGGTGGTTGTAAGTATATATTGTTCTATGTTTTAATTGGTTAGCTATATGTTACCTTATTTCGTAACGTACTGAATGTTGTTTAGTGTGTTAAGCATTACTCGTAAGTTATTTTACTCGTCAAGATGTTGAATGGTGTTGAGCTGTACATATCATGTTTATATACGTACATATAGTTAAGTCAATATTTCTATTTTTATGACTTTTATTGGTCAAAATAATATCCATTAATCGGTATTATCTAAATTGATCGATGTTGGTGTGGATAATACGCATTGATCGGTATTATCCAAATTCATTCTTATTGATGGAGATAATACTCATTTATCGATATTATCTGAATTGATTTTTATTGTTCGTAGTTATATCCATTGACTGCCATTACCCAGATTGATTCTTATTGTTAGCGATAAAACTATTTGGTTAGTTTTATCCAAACTGATTCTTATTTGACGGGATAATATTCCTTGGTGGGTATTATCTAAGTTGATTTTTATTGGTTAAGATAACACTCTTCGGTTGATAATTCTTATTAGTGAAGATAATACTCATTTGTCAGTTTTATCCAAATTCACTCTTATTGGTGGTGATAATACTCATTGTTCGGTATTGTCCAGAGGGAACATTTATTCAATTCTTTAATGATTTACTTAAGTGAATAGCTAATATTTTTAATTAGCTATGTCATGATGAGCTTATTTCAGTCTATAAAGACTAGTTGATGATATCAAGATATTTTTGAGATCGCTAGCTAATTGTTTCAGCTGGCAATTATGTTATAAAGGTAACTAGCCAATTGTTCTGGCTATTGGTTATGTTTCAAGGATAAGTAAGAATAAAGTAGTTCAAGTTAAATGACAAATGTCCGACTGAGTTTAACAACCCATTTTATGGGGTATTAATGACGAAGATTACCGAAAGGTAATGGTTAAGATAGATTGCCTAAAGTGCATCTGGAAAGACGAATGGATCCATTTCGTGGTTACGAAGATTACCAAATGGTAATAGTAAGACAGATGATCATAATTGCATCGGGAAATGATAAGGTTAAGAGACCTAATGAGGTCGCTCAGTCAAAAAAATCTTCTTTATGTTAAAGTGTTATAAGTCTCTCTTTATTCTTGTCACTTTACGGTATGATGGTAAAGCTTCATGAATTGTTTCATGCGACAAAAAAATCATTTTGTCATACTCTACAATATATGCTTGCTGAGCTTTGTAGCTCATTCTTTTATTTTATAAATTATTACATGAGGATATTACAGATTAGAAGAGGATTCTTGGGAAGGTAGAAATAAGTGATGGACCAGCAGAGCTGGTGCTTGACTTAGCAGTGGTACTTCACATACTGAAGTTGTAGTTTGACTTATGGTTGAAGCACTCATTATGGAACTTGATTTTATGTTGATTCGAGGTAAATCAGGATATATTTGACTTGTATTGTATAAATGGTAGTACCCTGTAGATAGTAGATAGTAGATGAGATCCATTGTGTGTGGCATCTTTTATTAGTAAGATGGAATTTGTTAAAGAATTGTGATTTAGATTTGTATAAATGGAGATAGTCATTCGTTTCTAATGGGGAACGAAGTTCTTTATGGTTGTGTAACAACATTGTGGAAAAAATGATATAGTTAAGATATAAGGTTTTAAAAAAAAATTAGCAGGTTGAGCAGGTTGTGATGTAGTTTTGACGGACCCTCAAGCCGGTACTTTCCAGAGGAAATTAAACCGGTGTCAAGGGCGTCATAGGTGGTATCAGAGCAGTGGTTTCTCGCATGGGAAGAGAGGTTAAGATTTAGGGTCTTGAGTTGGTAAGATCCTTAGTTAGTGAATGTTGAAGAGCATGAGATATTGTGTGATGTTTATAGGGGATTACTAGTTATAGTACCAAGGAGTAAGATAGTAAGGATACTTATCAAGGATATTAGCTAAGAAAGTGAAGATTTTAGAATATGAATCAATTTTGAGAATATAGGTTACTGCAATACTTATAAGGAGTGATGGAGATCGTTTTAGCAATACATGTGGTTTTTAGGATGTGCAAAATTGTTCGACGATATGTAATTCTATGATAGCGCTCACTATTGTTTGAGGATTTAGTTATTTTTATAAGATGAACTTGCAAAAATTGAGTATATGATTTGACAACTAGATTATTGTTAGAAGATGTGATTTTTGGCATGTGATCTCGTTGTCCGAGTATATATTGTTTCAAGAGTTAGAAGTGAGGAAAACCATGAGCTTTGGAATTTTGTGCAAATAGAATACCATTGGATATATTTAAGGAATTCACGAATGCGTGGGAATTAGAAGAGTTTTTATTGTAAAGTGCATGATAACGGATTGATGTCATTGCTTTAGGGGGTGATAATTTTCTCTCTTGACTTTTGACACGACGCTGAAGATATCTTTTGAGAATTTAATTATTGTTGGGGGAATAGAACATGTAACCCCGAGTGTAAGAATTTTGAGTATTACAATGTTGTTCGACGATGTGATCTTAATAACTACGAATGGATATTGTGTTCGAGGAAACGAGCGTTGTTGTTGTGGACATAGACTAGGATTTATTTTGATGTTAGGGGATTATGTGGTTATTAGGTTTTAAAAACCTTCTTTTGAGGTTGTAGGAGATATTGGCATTTAAGATTCCAGTATATGAAGAAGAAAGGTTATTAAGTTTGGATCGGTGGTGTCACAGGTATGACATAGTAGAAAGAAGGAAAAGAAAAGAAGAGAGTGCAAATGGGGTAAATGGACGTATAAGAAATTGATGGAATGTTTTATGATGATTGCGGAATATGATGACATTTGAAAATTTGTGGATTAAGTTAGGATCTTGTGGTTAAATTCTAAAGATACTTATTGAAAATTCAGTGGTTGATAATTTTTGGGAATATATACATTATGAAATTGGACATGTTATAATGACGATGATGATATTCGAAATTGGATAGATAAATTGTTGTTCGAGGTTATACTGTACTAGTTGCTAATATGTGAAATAGATGATATAATGTGTTGATTAAGGATGATATTAATAGAATTGAAGGAAATTTTTGGATTCTTGAGAATTCAAGTATTTGAGGATTTAGTATTTTGCTATTCGAGAATGTGATAGCGTATGTGGATCCGAGTCGCTTAGACTTCATTTATCCATTAATGTTGTGCAATTATTCAGATAGTTGTTGACATTATTTTGTCCACTAGTTTCAATGTCGCAGAGTCTGTGATGATAGTGACTGCTTCACCATTTGGAAATTTTGATGCATCAGAAGATTTCGATATATAGAGAGCCGATGTCATAAGTCGAGATGTACGATAGACGACGTCACGAGTATGCTTCTTGCGTCGGCATGGGATGATTGAGCGTAAGAGACCATGGACGATAGTAATTGATGCAGGATTGCAAAAATGGATAGGGCCAATGTTCGTTAAATCTTGACGATGATTTTTTTTTATGATTTCAAGAGCTACCAGAGGAGGATGCTAATGACCGCGATGATGGTTCTTCTGTTGCAGTTATTCTTGGAGACTACATGTATTCTAGCTTATAGATCTTTACCTTTTGGTATCGTACAGGTAGATCATGTAGAACGCGACATGTGAGTGACTGTAGAGTTGCGTATTGATGACTGATGAAAGGCCATATTGCAAGTATCACATTGGAGGAGACTCGGGTATATTACGCAGACCCCTCTGTGAGATGACTTAGATCTGTTGTATCTATGCGGTAGTGACACCCTAGCAGTATCTTGGGTTGCGATTGCGAGGTGATGAAATTGTCCTAGTACTAGTGATGGTACTATTCACATGCGTATCTCTTATATTTTTGGTATCTTTTTGTTGATACACCCTGCTATCTAAAATGTTCGTTATCTGGGGTTACTCTGATTAGTTTTATCAGGTAACCAAGTCAGTTTTCTTTGGTTTCAATTTCAGTTACCATTCATTTTCATTATAACTATTATTTATTAGTTAGCCATGCTATTCGAGATTTTACACTATCAATTTGATTGGTCTAGTTGTTTATGCCGATTTGGATAACTAGTTAATTGTTCTAGCTAGTTGTGATGTCATTGTGACTGACTAGTGAATTTTGCTAACTAGTTGAGATGCCGAGACTATTTGAAGTTAACTAGCTAAATTGTCCTAGATAATTGAGATGTTAAGGTTATTGAAGGGTACTAGCTAATTGTTCAAGCTAGTAGTTATTTTTTTGAATGTCTGCACTAGCTGTTTTGTTTAAAGCTAGCTGCTAAAGAGTTGTAGAAATGGACTAGTCTTGTTATACTAGATCAGATTGTGACCGAATCGATTTAACTTTGTTAAACAAGTTCCTATTCTTTTTTAATCTTTTCAAGGATATATTATTGTGAATTCTTCTAGTTGTTTATAGAAGAAAGTATTCTTTGAATTTTATCGAAGATATTATTATCAAATTCCTCCTAATTATTCGTAGAAGGAAGTATCAAGTGGTAACCTTATCCAAGATATGTTATAAGATTCTCCTAAGTTGTACTTAGGAGAAAAGATTCTTCTGAAATTTATTGATGATATTCTTTTGTAAATTCTTCTAATTATTCTAGAAAAAGAATATGATCTATTGCTGAAATCATGTGAAGAGATAGCATCCGTGAGAAGTGCTGTAGATCAACTTTCGGGTTGAAGAGTCAACCTAGGAATTAGAATATGAACCGATAGATGTCCAAGAGAGTTTGAAAATTGAGAAACCCTTTAGAGACTATGAATCGACGGGAGCAACTATTAAGAATGTAGGTATGACCTTTGATGAATATTATATGATAGAGTCATGATGTTAAAGAAGAACTTGGAGACAAGAAGACAGTATGAGCAGGAAGTATCCCACTTCGTTTTGATGAGACCGGGTGCATCCAATTTCGAGGATGAAATTTTCCTAAGGGGGGAAGGATGTAACACCCCGATCCCGAAAATATTAATTTTAATTATTTTATTTGGAATAAGATTTATTGTGATTAAATTCTGAACCGTGTTGGTGATAATGAAGAATTTAGAGATCGAGACGATAAATTGTAGATTCTGAGGGATAATTTATTTTCTTGTTAAGGATGGAATTATTATGACAAATATTAAATATTAGTTATTTGACGTAAGAAAATTTTTAAGATTTATTTCCGGAAAATTTGCAAGTGGACTCGTAATTGTTTTAAAATACGAGATTTCAGAGATTTGATGACTCTATTTTATAAAGTTAAATAGTAGAATTTATTTTTAGAATTTTTTGATAATCATTTTCATTGAACAATTATGAGTGGAATGAAAAGGAGATAAAATACGAATAAGTAGTGTTTTAATTGGGCCGAAATGAATTGTGAGTAGCTAAATAAATGAATTGGGTTAAGCCCAATAAGACACATACATACACGGCAGAAAAAATAAATCGGGGTGAGAAAGAGAGCAAGGGAAATTGGGGGAAAAAATTAGGGGTTGAGATTAAAATTTGGGATTTGTAGGTGGAGAGAGAGAGAGAGAGAGAGAGAGAGAGAGAGAGAGAGAGAGAGAGAGAGAGAGAGAGAGAGAGAGAGAGAGAGAGAGAGAGAGAGAGAGAGAGAGAGAGAGAGAGAGAGAGAGAGAGATATGGAGGAGGAAGAGGAGAAACCCGTCTTCCTCATTCTTCTTCTTCAAAAATCTGCCATGGAAGAGCAAGGAGGAGGAAGGAGTGGGTTGCTTGCTTGTTTCGGCCATGGAAGAAGATGATGAATAGTAGTGTTCTTGAGTATTGGTTGATTAGAGAGGTATAAAATCTTTGTTTCAAACTTTGATTTTTGTAATTTAATTCATGAGCATATGTATTTGTAGTTAGCAGATTTTTAAGGTTTTTAAGAGTATATTATTGCTTAGTAGTGTTTAATGAATGAATTGATGAAGTGGGTTTGTTTTAAGGAGTAGTATGCAAAACTTTCCAGAATTTTCAGGACCTGCCCTTTTTTGCAAGTGAAATTCGAACTAGTTGTGTTCTGTTATAGGCAGTGGTCTTTTAATGAAAGTTGTTCTATTTGGAGTCTAGTTTGTGTACGCGAAAACCTTGCATGATAGAGTAAATGAGCTAAGAGTTATGCCCATTTTAGTAAAGAACGCGCAAAGCTGAAATTTGCTGCCCGGTTTGTGAGTTGATTTAGTTCATTTTTAGCCTAACTAAACTGTTTTCGAGCTGAAATTTTTATACAAGAATTGGCTGATATTCAGGAAGGATTCTACAAAATTTTGTATTAAAATGATTATTTTTCAATTTATTAAAAATGTTTGAGTAAACCGTTCGCTGTAACTTTTAAAATCTCCAGGATTAATGTCCTGCTTTGGGAAGGGGTTTTAAAGAGGTTGAAGGCCTTATTTGATAATGGTCAAAGAATGAAAGTTGTAGGTTTATGTCTTGTCTTTGTGATTGCCAAAGATGGTACATACCAGACATGTAAAAATTGAGATATAGCTGTTGGAACAGGAATGATTCTAGTAGTTTTGGAGTGACCATTGGGCCGATTTCAAAATTTCACCGTAAATTGTGTATTGCTTTTAATACAATAAAATTTTAATATGTTCTACCCTTAAATATCTAGTATACTCAGGAAAAGGATTTGGTGTAAAAAGAAGGAAATATGAATTTACAAAAAATGGTTGAGTAAAGTGTGCGGGGTAGCGTTTTAAGTTTTTGAAATTGTTTGCCCTATTCGGGGAATTATTTTGAAAGGTTTAAAGACCTTGTTTTGTGTTGATCTAAAGACGAAAGTTGTTAGTTTCGGTCTTGTCTAGTTGTATGCCATGGATGGTATGAATTGAATTGGTGTTTAATATTTGACTTGTGATTTCAAAGGAGTAATAGTACTTGAATAAAAGATGAATTGAGATTGGAGATGAATGGGATATTGAAATGAATTGTGAAAGTTTGAGATTATTATTGAGGTATTGAGACACCGGGAAACTTCTATTTACGAAAAGGTCATACCCGATTTTCTGTAAAAAGGACTGTAACTTAAGCCTAATAAATGTGTAGAATTTATGAGAGTTGTAAACGTAATATTAAGCGTGAAATATATAAGTTCGGGTTTCGAGGAGCAAGCTGTGTAGTAATTGGATTATCGATTAGTAAGAAATAAAAGCTTATTCGGTAAATTGTGATTTAAGTAGATGTCATTGATTTTAGTAGGTAGTTGTAGAAACAAATCGAGTGGTAGAGTTTGATCATTCTAAGGTCATGTTGCTTTGTAAAGATACGAGTATATTTATTATTGAGAATATACAATTGAAGAGTTTATTGATGCTTATCCAGGTTATTGGAGAAGTGAGTTGAGGAAAGGTTGGACTGCTTAGATAGCGGTGGTTGTAAGTATATATTGTTCTATGTTTTAATTGGTTAGCTATATGTTACCTTATTTCGTAACATACTGAATGTTATTGAGTGTGTTATGCATTACTCGTAAGTTATTTTACTCATCAAGATGTTGAATGTTGTTGAGCTGTACGTATCATGTTTATATGCGTACATACAGTTAAGTTAATATTTCTATTTTTATGACTTTTATTGGAGAAAATAATATCCATTAATTGGTATTATCTAAACTGATCGTTGTTGGTGTGGATAATACGCATTGATCGGTATTATCCAAATTAATTCTTATTGATGGAGATAATACTCATTTATCGATATTATCTGAATTGATTTTTATTGTTCGTAATTATATCCATTGACTGCCATTACCCAGATTGATTCTTATTGTTAGCGATAATACTATTTGGTTAGTATTATCCAAAATGATTCTTATTGGAGGGATAATATTCCTTGGTCGGTATTATCCAAGTTGATTTTTATTGGTTAAGATAACACTCTTGGGTTGATAATTCTTATTAGTGAAGATAATACTCATTTGTCGATTTTATCCAAATTCATTTTTATTGGTGGAGATAATACTCATTGTTCGGTATTATCCAAAGGGAACATTTATTCAATTTTTAATGATTTACTTAAGTGAATAGCTAATATTGTTCATTAGCTATGTCATGATGAGCTTATTTCAGTCTATAAAGACTAGTTGATGATATCAAGATATTTTTTAGATCGCTAGCTAATTGTTTCAGCTAGCAATTATATTATTAAGGTAACTAGCCAATTGTTCTGGCTAGTGGTTATGTTTCAAGGATAAGTAAGAAGAAAGTAGTTCAAGTTAAATGACAAATGTCCGACTGAGTTTAACAACCCATTTTATGGGGTATTACTGACGAAGATTACCGAAAGGTAATGGTTAAGACAGATTGCCTAAAGTGCATCTGGAAAGACGAATGGATCCATTTCGTGGTTACGAAGATTACCAAATGGTAATAGTAAGATAGATGATCATAATTGCATTTGGAAATGATAAGGTTAATGATAAGTGCATAATTTTGCATATTTTTATTACCTATTTATTGTTTGAATTCGTATTTTAATAAATTATTTTGTTATATTTCAGGAAATTCAAGAAAAAATGAAGAAATGACAAAATAATGAAATAAAGATCAAGGAAGAGGAAAAAGAAGAAGAAATTCGGATTTATTGAGCTACAGTATTTATTTCATATCCGATCGAAGAAGCTCGAAATTTGTAGACCAAATTCAGTTCCGAATTTTATTAAATTTGGAATATTCTTGTAATATATATAAAATTAAAAAAATTAAAAAAATAAAAATGAAAAAGAAAAAAAAAACATGTGTGTGGAGTGATTAGGTCTTGTAGAATTATTTAGCCAAAAGTAGATGAATGGGTTGGCAAAAGAAAAAAAAAAAAAAAGAATTTCTAAAGTGGTGGGCTAAATGATGAAGCTTTAATAATTGAGGAATTTTTTATGAAGAAGTTGGGGCTATAAATTGAAGAGCTTGAAGAATGAAGAAACCCATTAGATTAGCTAGAAATCTTAGAATTAGGTTAGTAGTAGAACACTCCCAAAATTATAGTTGTAATAATTTTTATTTGCAGTTTTTGTAAACAATATTTTTTTTATTACATAATTTGCTGTTTTATTGTGTTTAATTCAAAGTAAGTTATTTCCCCTGTTTTAGTATCCAAAGCCCAGCTCTTGTCTCTTTTTTTTTTTACCTCACCAAGCCCATATCTCTCTCTACGAAATCAACACAATCCTCTCCCCTGTCTTCTTCTTCGTTCTTATTAAACCGAACACTATCCCCCTCATCCATCTCTTCTCTCTTTCCCGTTTCTTTCCACACCAAAAGAAATAACGCCTCTCCCCTGTGCTGTTTCCTTTTATTGCGAATTAAACCCAGTTCCCCTTGCCCTCGTTATTGGTTGCGATTTGAGTTAAATATATTGACTGCTTGAATGTTTTGTTCGGTTTCATTTTAGAATCGTAGAACTGTTTGATGCGAGTCTTATGTTTATGTATGAGTTCATAGTCACATTTGTTGAGTTCGATTGCGATTAGTTCTAATTCATTGAGTTGGATTTGTTATGTATTCGCTGAGTTGCGTAGTGCTTCGTTGTATTCGTTGTAACCGAGTCTGTTCATGGGCTGAGTCCGAGTTGCTGTTGTTGATGATTTCGGTGTTCCTTCTCTTTGCACTGAATCTGCGTTTCGTTTCCGAATTCGTTTTGTTAATATCGCTGAGTTTAAGGAGTCATCCTGTTTTTTTTTTTTGTTCGAATTTGTTTAATTGCCGAGTCAACTCAGTTCTTGTTCTTGGTTCGCTGAGTTTCCGGGTCGTGTTTTCCCGAGTTTCGTTGTGGCTGTTCATAATTGTTCTATGTTGTTCTGTTTTGGTTGATGAAGTCTGAGTTATTATCGATTCTTTGGTGCTGAGTTCGCCGAGTTCGTGGCTGCGTTTACTGATTTTAGCATCGTTTATTTGAGTTTCGTTTGCAGTTTTGAGCTCGATGTATTGCAGTTTTGTTTGAGTATCATTTGTTCGAGTTACTTTTGGACGAGTACTTTAATCCCTTTTCTGTATTCGATTCACTATTTTTGTTCGAATTCTTGCCCTTGATTTTGTAAATTATTTAATGAGTTCGTTTATTGTGTTAAATTGTGATTTTTTTGGTGAGTTGTTTTTAGTCTGAGTTTCTGTGTGTTTTATAGTTTGTCTGTGCTGGTTTTAGTTACTGAGTCACTGTGATTACTTTATGCTGCTGTTGTAATTGTAGTTGTTGTTGATTGCTTGGTTCGTTTCTATGGCTAGCTGGTTTTTAAACAAATTATGTCAAAATTTTCTAAAATTTTCTGTAAATAATTTCTTAATAAAAAAAAGGATCTAAGAATAAAATTCAATATTAATTCGAATCTAGAATTTTTTAGAATAATTTTTGTTTTTTTTGTTAGTTTAGAAACAAAATAGTAATTAAATTTTCTTTTAAAAATAGTTTAAATTTTGTTTTAGGAATTAAATAGTAAAAATCCACATTTCTCTAAAATCAATTTGTTCTAATTCGATTAAATTAGAAATTAAGGATGGCGAAATACATATTATTCCCTGTGGACCGAATCTAAAAATACTAAAACGATGATCGTGCGCTTGCGACAATTAAATGTACACATTTCTGCCACATCAAGTTTTTGGCGCCGCTGCCGGGGAACAAATTATTTTTCACACCTTAGTTTTTGATTTTTCGGATTAGCTCTCTTCTCACCCTTTTTCTTGTTTGCATTTTTTTCGAGGAATTTGGAGGAAAATCGGGTGACTTGGATTAAAGCAGAAGAATTTTCTCGGAATTTTGGAAGCTTTGCTTGGGTAAACCGTATCTCTCTCCGCTTTCGTTTTTTTTTTTTAGAAAATCACAAAAAAAAAATCACAAAAATCAAAAAAAAATTATAAATTAAAAATCCAAAAAAAAAAAAAATTAGTTGTAAAAACATAATTGTTGCATCATGCATTTAATCACTTAGGGCACATCATTTAGATTTTTATTTTCTTATTTTTAATTTTTCGTATCTTATAATTGTGGTGATCGCTGGAGGACCCAAAGGTACGTTAAATTTTTTTTTTAATTAGGACACGTAGTGTAAGCATCCATAATTGTTTATCGTTTTTGTATATATCTCGTTGTTTGTTGCATCAAATAAACGTAATTAAGACTTATTCACGACCTTCAGTGTCTAAGGTTCGCCTAGCTGTTAAGATTTGGTGTCTAAGTGACGAGTTTGGCCTCTTGGCAATGCCTGTTCTAATCTGGCCGAATCGGTCTGAATAATTCTTAATTTACGGAATTTTTAGTGTGTCTTAACATTATGTGAGCAATGTCTAGTTATTTTAATTAGGGAACCTAGGTTGGATTTATCTTTTGATTTTTCACCATTTATTTTGTGTGTTTCATTTTTGCACTTACTTGCTACGTGGTTTCATCCTTGATCAATCTTTACCATGTACGTAGCATTTAGGGATCGTTATTACCAAGGTTGGGATTTTGACGAGGAGTTAGCGGATAATACGATGTGGTGTGAGTCAACTAGGGAACCTAGTGTATATAACGAGTCGTCTAATACTTTTAGTGATTTGCATTATAGTGAAAACGATATTGCAATCGACTCTGAATTAGATGCTCTTACTAGACGACTCGATGCCTTAGAAACCCTTAGAGGCCCTTCACACACGTCTTGGCACCCAAATTTCAACTCTCCGACTCTCGATTTTCAACACGGCCCCGACTCTTATCAAGTCAATGCCATGTTTCAACCAACCTCTCGAAATGACCATTTTACATCGTCTTCTAACTCCGGTTGGAGAGATTATCCCGATCTCTCATGGTACCAAGGTCATAACTATCAAACTCCGCCCCCACATTTTCAAGAACCGAACTCTTATCCAATTCCGAGTCAAGTTCCTTATTCAAGTTCAATTCAAACAACCGCCCACCCACCCGGATTTCATGATTCGAGTGGGAAACTTGACACCTTAGAAAAGAGTATCGAGGCTTTATTGATTTCTCAAGCAGACTTCATGCAAACCGTGACCCAAGATAGGCAAATTTTGAACTCTAATGCTCAAGCCTTATCTAAGTTAGAATTTCAAGTAAATCAATTAGCCACCATGTGCGAGCGTGAGACGATAACCACTCCAAATCCACCCGAGGTCAACCCTGAATTTCTTATCACTCAAAGACCTACCGATACTTTCGATGATATCATCTCTCCTAGGTCTAATGTTCAAGTTGACACTCCTTTCGGTGGTGATTTATACGAAGAAGATTCTGATGCTGGCATCATTCTTTCTCTAGGTCAAACGAAGAATCCCGATGATTCTGAGTTTGTGGCTTCACCTAGACATCCATCATCTTCTTCTAGTGAACGTTTCCTTCCATCTTCCAAACCTCTTCCCGAAAAACCCGAAGAACTTCATACTCAACCAATAGGAGCTGATCTAGTTAAGGAAGTTGTTTCAAGGTCAAATTTGGACGATCATGAGATTGAGTCTCTTCTTAAACAAGATTTTCAATTGCATTACGAGACCAATCGAGAGCTTCACGAATCTTTTAAGGATTTGACCTCGGAAGAGATGTTTGGAGAGATGATGAATATTTGTTCCAAATGGGAAACCCAACATAAGGATAATTCTTGTGATCCTAATTCTGTTGGTAAAACATTTTTCGAAGAACCACCCCCACCCGTTTCTATTTCTTCATTTTTCACTCGTGCTCCATCTTTCATCGAAACTCATGATATTCATGACCAACATCTTATCGTAATTCATTTTCTTAAACAACAAAAAGAAGCATCTTCGTGGTCTATGGATGAAGTTAGGAATATGAGTTTTATTCTTGCGCCTAATCAAATCGTTCGAGTGGTCTATGCTATTTTTGTGGGTGAGTTTCTGAAATATGTTGGTTGCATAACAAATATAGTTTTTCCGAGAGCAGGTATTGGTTAGTAAAAATTTGTTTTGTACCTCCCATAGTAGAATGTAGGTATGGGGGAGTTACATTGTGTGCATGTGTGAGTTGTTTTCTTTCGTAGTTTTCAGTAGTTTGTCATTCTCCGTCATCCCTTATCAGGTATTTCCTCCTCTCTATGTTATTCTCGTTCATTTTGCATACATTGAGGACAATGCATGATTTAGGTATGGGGGAGGGTTTTAGTGTAAATACATAAAAATTGAAAAATCCAAAAAAATTGAAAAATTTTAAAAATCCAAAAATAGAGTTATTTTAGCTTAGTTTTCCTTCCCACTCTTTAAATTCTAGAACTAGTTGGTGTTGACTATTTTTCGAAAATTATATGTATAATGCCTTTAGATAATTTGAACGTAGTCAGGTATAGTTTTCCTCATGAAACTTGTGTCGAACAAATTTATGCTTAAAAGACCAAGACGACACATTTGCACAAGACTTTTGATGGAAAAATTGTATAGGAATGTTATTCGATACCTGAGAGAGAACCCACATGTTAGAACAATGTCGAATCAAACCTTTGCGAAATTTGGTTCCTATAGTGTCAGAAAAAAATGAAAAGAAAAAGAGTCAATAAATGTTTGTAATTGTTGAGTGCTAGTGTAATTTTGTAATAATAAATTCTTAGTAGTGAAGTCGGCTAGGTTGGGCTCATTAATAACCCGAGTAAGTAAGTCTGAGGGGACTTTGTGCCTAGCAACCTAAGGTCCCTTGTGATCTGGGATTGTTGACCTAAAACTCGCTAAATGGGTATTGATGCAAAAGTCTTTTGGGACCTCAACCATTGCACAGTCGGTCTAACTACTAAGAACGTGAAGTTTGGCTAGATACTTGTTTTAATAGAGATTGGGTCAGTTCAATATTGGTTGAAAAAGAGAAAATGTTCATATGCAGTTAATCCATCAAAGGCCTTAAATTCACTACACACCTTGGGATTTTGTGCAAATTTTTAGTCTAATCATGTGGATTGTGGGAACCTATAACTTGGCTATTATTAGGATGATCTTTAAGGCATGTATTTTCCTACAAAATTGTTTTGTTGACACCAATGAAAGCTAGAGTAAAAGAGGAAAATTGGATACTTGCTGACTTATCTCAAAGATTTTATGGGTATATCTTCTGTAAACCCTTAGGAGACAACACTCCTCCTGTAGAGATCGTCTATAGGTTTAACGGGTTGGTAAACCTAAAATTACCCGTGATTCCTACGACAGTGAGTATAGGTTTTTCATTATGCATTTTTCTTTTTGTTTTACTCGAGGACGAGCAAAAGATAGGTATGGGGGCATTTGATAAGTGCATAATTTTGCATATTTTTATTACTTATTTATTGTTTGAATTCGTATTTGAATAAATTATTTTGTTATATTTCAGGAAATTCAAGGAAAAATGAAGAAATGACAAAATAATGAAATAAAGATCAAGGAAGAAGAAAAAGAAGAAGAAATTCGGATTTATTGAGCTACAGTATTTATTTCATATCCGATCGAAGAAGCTCAAAATTTGTAGACCAAATTCAGTTCCGAATTTTATTAAATTTGGAATATTCTTGTAATATATATAAAATAAAAAAAATAAAAAAAAATAAAAATGAAAAAGAAAAAAAAAACATGTGTGTGGAGTGATTAGGTCTTGTAGAATTATTTAGCCAAAAGTAGATGAATGGGTTGGCAAAAGAAAAAAAAGAAATTCTAAAGTGGTGGGCTAAATGATGAAGCTTTAATAATTGAGGAATTTTTTATGAAGAAGTTGGGGCTATAAATTGAAGAGCTTGAAGAATGAAGAAACCCATTAGATTAGCTAGAAATCTTAGAATTAGGTTAGTAGTAGAACACTCCCAAAATTATAGTTGTAATAATTTTTATTTGTAGTTTTTGTAAACAATATTTTTTTTATTACATAATTTTCTGTTTTATTGTGTTTAATTCAAAGTAAGTTATTTCCCCTGTTTTAGTATCCAAAGCCCAGCTCTTGTCTCTTTTTTTTTTTACCTCACCAAGCCCATATCTCTCTCTCTACGAAATCAACACAATCCTCTCCCCTGTCTTCTTCTTCGTTCTTATTAAACCGAACACTATCCCCCTCACCCATCTCTTCTCTCTTTCCCGTTTCTTTCCACACCAAAAGAAATAACGCCTCTCCCCTGTGCTGTTTCCTTTTATTGCGAATTAAACCCAGTTCCCCTTGCCCTCGTTATTGGTTGCGATTTGAGTTAAATATATTGACTGCTTGATTGTTTTATTCGGTTTCATTTTAGAATCGTAGAACTGTTTGATGCGAGTCTTATGTTTATGTATGAGTTCATAGTCACATTTGTTGAGTTCGATTGCGATTAGTTCTAATTCATTGAGTTGGATTTGTTATGTATTCGCTGAGTTGCGTAGTGCTTCGTTGTATTCGTTGTAACCGAGTCTGTTCATGGGCTGAGTCCGAGTTGCTGTTGTTGATGATTTCGGTGTTCCTTCTCTTTGCACTGAATCTGCGTTTCGTTTCCGAATTCGTTTTGTTAATATCGCTGAGTTTAAGGAGTCATCCTGTTTTTTTTTTGTTGTTCGAATTTGTTTAATTGCCGAGTCAACTCAGTTCTTGTTCTTGGTTCGCTGAGTTTCCGGGTCGTGTTTTCCCGAGTTTCGTTGTGGCTGTTCATAATTGTTCTATGTTGTTCTGTTTTGGTTGATGAAGTTTGAGTTATTATCGATTCTTTGGTGCTGAGTTCGCCGAGTTCGTGGCTGCGTTTACTGATTTTAGCATCGTTTATTTGAGTTTCGTTTGCAGTTTTGAGCTCGATGTATTGCAGTTTTGTTTGAGTATCATTTGTTCGAGTTACTTTTGGACGAGTACTTTAATCCCTTTTCTGTATTCGATTCACTATTTTTGTTCGAATTCTTGCCCTTGATTTTGTAAATTATTTAATGAGTTCGTTTATTGTGTTAAATTGTGAATTTTTTGGTGAGTTGTTTTTAGTCTGAGTTTCTGTGTGTTTTATAGTTTGTCTGTGCTGGTTTTAATTACTGAGTCACTGTGATTACTTTATGCTGCTATTGTAATTGTAGTTGTTGTTGATTGCTTGGTTCGTTTCTATGGCTAGCTGGTTTTTAAACAAATTATGTCAAAATTTTCTAAAATTTTCTGTAAATATTTTCTTAATAAAAAAAAAGGATCTATGAATAAAATTCAATATTAATTCGAATCTAGAATTTTTTAGAATAATTTTTGTTCTTTTTGTTAGTTTAGAAACAAAATAGTAATTAAATTTTCTTTTAAAAATAGTTTAAATTTTGTTTTAGGAATTAAATAGTAAAAATCCACATTTCTCTAAAATCAATTTGTTCTAATTCGATTAAATTAGAAATTAAGGATGGCGAAATACATATTATTCCCTGTGGACCGAATCTAAAAATACTAAAACGATGATCGTGCGCTTGCGATAATTAAATGTACACATTTCTGCCACATCAGTTAAGAGACCTAATAAGGTCGCTCAGTCAAACAAATCTTCTTTATGTTAAAGTGTTATGATATGATGGTGAGGCTTCATGAATTGTTTCATGCGACAAAAAAATCATTTTTTTCATACTCTACAATATATGCTTGATGAGCTTTGTAGCTCATTCTTTTATTTTATAAATTATTACAGGAGGATATTCCAGATTAGAAGAGGATTCTTGGGAAGGTGGAAATAAGTGATGGACCAGCAGAGCTGGTGCTTGACGTAGCAGTGGTACTTCACACACTGAAGTTGTAGTTTGACTTATGGTTGAAGCACTTATTGTGGCCCTTGATTGTATGTTGATTCGAGGTAAATCAGGATATAGTTGACTTGTAGTGTACAAATGGTTATACCCTGTAGATAGTAGATGAGATCCACTGTGTGTGGCATCTTTTATTGGTAAGATGGAATTTGTTAAAGAATTGTGATTTAGATTTGTATAAATGGAGATAGTCATTCGTTTCTAATGGGGAATGAAGTTCTTTATGGTTGTGTAACAACATTGTGGAAAAAATGATATAGTTGAGATATAAAGTTTAAAAAAAAAAACAGGTTGAGCAGGTTGTGATGTAGTTTTGACGAACCCTCGGGCCGATTCTTTTCAGAGGAAATTAAACCGGTGTCAGGGGCGTCACATCTGACTTGTACAAACTTCAGTATTTTGTCTCCAAGACTGCATTCGAGAAGTAACCAAGTGATTAATTCGAGAACTAGATTTGGCTTAATCGATGACTCTGAGTTCTCGAATACTGTAATACTGACATATCGAATCACTTCTCGAATTATTCTTTTCTTTAGAAATCCTTGACTTGTCGAATAGAGCTTTCTGAGTCCTTGAGATATCGAATGTAGCTTTGAATTGTTGACTCTTTGAGAACTCGAATAATGCTTTGACTTGTTGATTTCTTGAGTTCTCGAATAGAGTATTAGACATGTCGAATCTCTGAGTTATCGAATGAGACTTTGACTTGTTGACTCCTTAAGATATCGAACATTGTCTTTTGAGATATCGAATCCCTGACTTCTCGAAGGCTTGACTTCTCGAATAGAACAAAATACTTCTCGAAATAGTACTTAGGCATATCTTTAATCTTCAAAATCCAACTGTGTTTATATCTACAGCCTTGTTCTCCAAGCTTGAGGCATGATCTCTTGATTTTCTTCCAAGCATTATTTCATGACTTAATTTATACAGTTACACATTTGGAATATTGATGCCTATTACAAGTACTAGAAACAAGTAGAAACTCTACAACTAGAGGTTCCCCCCAGTTAAAGGGTTATGTAAGTAATGCAAAGCATTACAAACAATTAGGCTTGTTATTAGATGTATTCAGGCATGCCTCTGTGACTAACACCTGTGTTTACGCTCCACAACCCCATTTTGTTGTTGAGTGTAATTACAACTTGTTTGATGAACTATCCCTTTCTTCAAGAAATAAGATTTGAGATTCCCAGCTGTAAACTCAAGGGCATTATCAGACCGAACAATTAACACAGTAGACTTAAAATGTTTTTCAACATAAGTAACAAAATCTTCAAAAATATCAGCAACATCTAATTTATGTCTTAACAAATGAACCCAAGTAAAACGTGTGTAATCATCTACAATCGTTAAGAATTGATTACAATTTGAATGAGTTTTGATTTTGTAAGGACCCCAAATATCAATGTGCAAAAGCTCTAAAATATTGGATGTTTTGATACTACTATGAGGAAAAGAGCTTCTACATTGCTTTGCTACTAGGCAAATCTGACAGATGACTTGATCTAAACATTCTTTTGCAACACAATTTGGCACCAGCAGCTTGAGTTGAGAAATTGGAAGATGCCCCAGTCGAACATGCCAAAGTTTGGTTTGACTTATTGATGTAGCAACAGAACTACAAGCTTGTGAAGAGCCGGATGTAGAAGCAAGTATATAAACCATCCATGAGTTTACCAAGAGGAATCAGTTGTTCTTTCAGAGAAGGGCCCTGAATAAAACAAGCATTATCAGTAAAAATTATCTAACAATTAAGATCCTTACAAATCTTGGGGATTAAAATTAATTGAAAATGGAAATCAGGAACATGTAAGACATTGTCCAAAGTGATACTGTTATGAAAAATAACTTTGGCAATATGCTTCACAGGAATCTGTCTTCCATCAGGAATGGTGATATGACAATTAGGATCAGTAACTGGAACATAGCTCTCAAAACAATGCAGATTATGAGATATATGGTCAGTGGCCCCACTATCAAGAATCCATGGTGATTTATGGGATGTCATAAGACATTTGTTACCTGCCAATAAAGCATGGCCAGAGGAAGAGGGTGTATCTACAATTTGCTGGTTATTAAGAAGATGCATGAGCTGGTTATACTGCTCTGTGGTGAGTGATGAAGATGGACTAGCATTAGGAGCTATCATAGTATTACTCTCCTCAAATTGTGATGACATTGTAGCAACATTTCTATCCTTGAATCCTTTAAATCCAGGTTGATAACTATTGATCTTAAAACACCTATCAATGCTATGTCCCTGAACCTTAAAATGAGTACAAAAGTAGTTAGCTCCTGGCTTGACCAATCTCTTGGTTCCATAATTCTGAGGACTTTTATAGATGTGATTACTTCCAGATTGTCTGTTGTAACTATTGACAACATTAGTTTTTTATCTGCGAAAAATGGAAAATTCTTAGTTTGAAAAGACACTTGAGAAATGTCTTTATGAGATTCCTCTTGTGCCACTAGTCTGTAGGCTTGAGATACTGTTGGCAATGGATGTGACATCAAGATATGTGCGCTCACAGATGCAAATTTGTCATTTAGCTTCAAAAGAAATGGTAAAAGTCTGTGCTCCTGTTGCTTTTTCTGAAACTTGTGATTTATTTCACATGTACAATTAGCACAGTCACAAGAAGGCAGTGGATTGGTGTCATCAATACTATCCCAGATGGTTTTGATCTTAGTATAGAATTCAGAAACAGTATGATTAGCTTGAATCAATTCAGTCAACTATTGTTCTAGTGAATACATTTCAGTAAGAGATGTGTGACCAAATCTTTCTTCCTAATCATGCCATATAGCCCTAGCTGATTTTAGAAAGAGAACACTTCTTGCAATTGTTTCATCAAGATTAAAGTGTATCCAAGAAGTGACTAAAGAGTTACATCTTTCCCAAGCAGTAAAATCAGGTGATGTGGAATCAGGAATTACAACAATACCATTCATAAAACCGAGTTTGTTTTTGGCAGACAGAGTAAGAATCATAGACCTTTTCCAGTTGTCGAAATTAGTACCAGAAAATTTGGTTGAAACAAGTTGTGTGGTAGTAGTATCAGATGGATGAATATAGTATACATTATAGGGATCAATATTGGTAGTATTTGTAGTCATTTTCAGATCAAAATAGAACAAACAAGATCGAAAGAAATAACAATTTCTATCACTAAGATTAACAATCAATCACAAGAAATGAAATTCTGGAGTTTATCGTGAAAGAAATTACAGAAATTTAGAATAGATCAAACTTATCTTGAGATCGTAGATCAACACATCCATGAACAGATCACAGATCGGCAAATACTCAAACAAGAAAACACAGATGGAGAGATTATGATTCACGAACGAGAGAGATTACGATCGCGAACGAGTGAAATAACACCGGAGAAATCATGAACAAGAGAAATAATCCCGGAGATCACAACTCTCACTGGAGATGACAACAGAGATGGAGATCACCGAAAGAAATGGAAATCAACGAGCACGAGGCTCTGATACCATGTTAATTCTGAAGAAAAACATTACTCTATGAAGAAAGCTTCATTAAAAATGATCAGTTGAGTTACAGAGAAAGCTAAAACATTTTGTATCTATACAAGTAATGAGTATATTTTGACTAACTAACTAACTCTCTATGTAATCTCTCTCTCTCTCTCTCTCTCTATATATATATATATACATCTATCTGTAGTCCCTTGTAACTAATCTCTAACTAACTCCAGCTAAGCTGCCAGGTGGATGTACAGCTGGAATGTTTACAACAAGTGAATGTAACCAGTCTGTGGAGCTAAGTAAAGGTGAAACAACTACAGCCTGATGTCGTGGAGTAGTATACTCAATACAATATTATGCTGGTGGTAGATATGTTTCTTCCTGGTGAAAATCCTGCAACGTTCCCACTTTTTTCTTGAATTTTTGGTTACAAATTTATGATTTACCATCTGGTTTTATGATGGAGACCGTGGGAAGACAACTGGGGAATTTTTTTGGTGAATTCATTATGTATCTTACACTGAGAGATTTTGTAGAAAATATCTCGACAATTGTAGTGATGTTGTTAACAAGGAGTGGGGGAGTTGGTTACGTGCACCACTCCGTAGGCTTGCCGTACAAAACAAGAGTAAGTGGTTGAGGGAAGACAACAACTGTGATTGGGAGGAAAGATTTGGAAAGGATAATAGAATGCCTAAATTCAAGGAGACTGTTGCTAGAGGAGATTAAGTTGAGATAATTCAAGAATGATGTATCAGGAGGAGCATATATTTAGGCAAAGATAAGTCTATCAACCCAGCTGGTATTTTCAATATTTAAAAAGTTTGGAGCCAAATACCAATCAATTGTCTATTGTTGGGCAGGGTGAAGGAGAGCTGGATGGGCTTAATATTTTAGAAAAGAAAAGACGTTGAGGTGAACTGGAGGCCCGGGTGGTTATGCAAACTGGAGATGCATCTCAGACAAAAGATTGCAGAGATGCTGAGTACCATAAACACAGATACTGTACTTTCTAAAAGGATTGCATTGTGTCTTCCCTAATTATTTTGGCTACGCTTGCAAGTGACAATGAGGAAAAAAGTGATTATCCGCAATATCTCATGAATGGTTTTAGGTTGGTGATGATGTAAATCTCATTGAATTGCCTTTGACAGGTGGAAAATTCACGTGGGAAAGAACCAAAGATAAACAAAATTGGGTCAAAGAACATCTTGATAGAGCTTTTTCCAATGACAGTTGGTGGAAACTCTTTCCCTTATGTAAGCTTACTGTTGATCATGAGCCCATAAATCTTTATTTATGCAATGTGCAAGTGACAAAGAAGTAGTTTAGATTCAAGTTCGAGAACACGTGGCTTCGAGAACTAGAATTTCACACTGAAGTAAAGAAGCATTGGGAGAGCCTTCCTAGCATTCATTTACTTCCTAAGTTATTATCTATCTCGTCATTCATGGCCAAGTGGGGGAGAAACATTTTTCATAAATTCGGAGAGAAAATTCGAAAGCAAAAAGAGGTTTTGAGCATGCTTGCAAATAGAGTCAATGTGGACAACATCAAAAACTATTTTACAGAAAGGGATAAACTAAATGCCCTGCTTATTAACGAAGAAGTGTACTGGAAATAGCATGCCAAAGTTTTTTCGTTGACTGAAGGTGACTCTAATTCGAAGTTTTTCCATGCACATGCCTCAGCTAAAAATAAGTCAAATTTCATTGATCACTTGAGGACGGATGTGGGTGAGCTTGTAACAGGTAAAGAAGAGATGCACACAGTTGTGATCGAGTATTTTGAAAAGGTGTTTACTGGGCAAGGAGGGATTAATTTTGAATGAAATGATAGGGATGCAGGGTTGATAATAGAAGAACAAAATCTGTCACTAATGGCAGACATCACTTTTAAAGAATTTACGAGGGCTGTAAAACAGATGCATCATGATAAGGCATCAGGTTATGGTGGCTTAAACCCCGCTATCTATCATAATTTTTGGCCAAGTTTAGGGATGGAGGTGTTCTAGCTATAAAGATTGGTTAAGAATTGCACTTTTCTTGCAGATTTAAATGACACAAACATTATTCTTATCCCAAAGAAAGAAAATGCTGATTGCATGAGAGATTTGAGGTCGATTACGTGATGCAGTGTCTTGTATAAGATTCTTGCTAAATGTCTGGTAAATAGATTAAAGTATATTCTCCCTGAGCTTCCCGGGTAGAAATATTTCCAATCATGTGTTGGTTGCTTTTGAGGTTCTTCACCACATGAAAAAGAAGCAAAGTGGAAGTGAAGGAGAAGTTGCTCTAAAGCTGGAGATCAATAAAGCTTATGATCGTGTTGATTGGGGGTATCTAAAGAAAAGAATGCCAAAAATGGGCTTCTGTGAGGGTTGTGATAAAATGGATATTGTTGTGTATAACCACAGTTCAATATAATATGTGTCTTAATGGTATTCAGTTGGGTCCTTGTTCACACAAAATCACGCAAGCATACGCGGTCAAAAGTAATATAAGATAAAGTTAAGTTCTTTCCCACAGAGACTGGTGTAATGCAGAATATGCATCTATGCAACAATGTATGATTTCTATTCACTGCTAAGACAAGTATCAATTTTGAGTTTTGATTATCTAAATTAACTATTAAGCAATTTAACAATATTAAGATCTAATTAACTAACGTGGTGTAAAACTGATTTACTAATGAGAGAATAACATGGGATCCTAACTTCATTAAATACTTCATCCAGAGTTGATGCCTTTATTTAATGTATGTGATGGTTATGATAACTGATCGGATAACACGAAACAAGCACACGATACCTTTCAGTATACGTATACCAAACTACTCAACATCCACAAAAGAGATAGAAGCTGGGCAGACACCAATTATGTTTAGACCCTATATGTCTATAAGATTTGAAAACATAACGGTTTAAGTACAAGTTATCCATTGAGATCACATAGGGCAGCGTAAGATGGTTAAAATTACACTACGAATCATGCATGTCAAAACATCCATAAACCTATGCTAGCATGGCAAGTTCTAAATCTCTATATCCATTGTCGCTTCAATAAAGATTAACAATTTAGATATTAGCTACGCATCTAAAAGCATTAAGTATAACCATACGAGGATATCACAATTCATCACACATAAATCTTAAAAGCAATCAAACTACTAAACTACATAAATAAATCCGTTAGAATCCCATGACAATGATTAGTTCATAATCTAACGGTTCGTCATCATGGGATCTAGTGATAACATGATATAAAACAAGGTCTGAATAAAAACGATAGTGCTAGAGTAATAGAGTTAAGAAAACAAATCAAAAAATGAGGACCCAAAGTATCGCCTAATAGAAGAATACAAAAGATGAAGTAGATCTAGATCTCCGTAGATGTCACGTGCTCCGGGAATCCTTCTCAACTTGTCTCTCTTGACTCTCTGTGTCTACCTCTTTTATTCTGCTGATAAGATATGTATTTATAGGCCTGGGTGACTTAGTCGTCAAGAAAATACCAAAACTGAGTTAAAACAGGATTCTGGACAGATCGGCACAGCGCGGGCGCGCTCTACTTTCTGCTGGTGCAGCACGGGCGCGCTCTAACAGGCACGGGCGCGCTCCATGTTCTGATGAAATTTCTGATTTTGTTTTTTACTTAAAGAAAATTCCGCAAGCTTCGCGTGGACTGTAAGATCGCTAAATTCGGACTTCTAGAACTCCAGATATGGTCAAAACAGTGTAGACTGCGCAACCTACTCGGAAAATCCGAATTTTCCACAAATTAGTGTGCAACTCTTGTTATTTAAACTCCAAGCCCTCCTTTATTATATTTCCTTGATACTTCTTTTCTTAACGTATCTCTGGCCTGCTTCTGACCTCCTGTTTTCGAGTTAAATTCCACCACAATTATGTCATTAAACACCACCAATGCCTCCAACTATTAGTTCTGCAAAACTCAATGAAAACACATTAAACACACCACATACTTGAGGTCAAGTAATCAATTTAAACCGATACGAAGCATTCCAAGTGGATATAAAATCCACTTATCAGTCCTATAACACCTAAATCTGGCTTCAGGCGGGGTGAACCTTTATCGCTGTATTTGTTTTTGTTGTGTATGGAAGGGTTGTCTTGCTTACTAAAAGGTGCTGAAGAGAATGACAGTATTAATGGGTGCAAAATTAGCCATACTGCTCCTGCTATTACCCATCTACTATTTGCAGCTGATAAGTTTCTTGTTCTTTCGTGCCAACAAGGATGAAGCACAAAGAATTAAGAATATTTTGAATACATATGAGATGCATTCTGGCTAAGTAGTTGTTGTGCTAAAATAAATGACAATTTCAACTACAAGCACACGGTTCAATCGTTTAAATACTTTAGGTATCGATCCTCGGAGACTAACATTTTTGCAAACTTAATTTTTAATTTAATCGAATTAGAACAAGTTTGATTTTTGAGAATTTGGTTTGGATTTTATACTAATTAATTCCAAAAAGGAAATTTAATCTAATTTTAAAAGAAAACTAAATTTTATTCTAAATCTAAACTAATTAATAAAAAGTAAAATGAGCAAAATTGTTCTAACAATTAATAGAAACTACAAAGTTGGATTTTTGAAAAATTCAGATTTTTACTATTTAATTACTAAATGAAAAATTATTTTAAACTAATTAATTAAAAATAAGAAGAACAAAAATGAATTAGAAACAAATTTTATTAACAGGAAATTTTTTGGAAAAATACGACATGACTTGATCCAAAATTTAACTAGCCAAAAAGAAACCCAAGCATTTTTAGTCTCCAAACTGAGAATTCACATAACAAAAACTCGAATAGAAAAATCAGTAATGCAGTAACTCGACTCAACATCATACAAAATCGAACAACAGACGCAGAAGATAAAATGCAAAACACGCAGCAAAGTTAACTAAGAAAACTAGCAAATCGTTTGTACACCAAGATGAACAAAGACAAAATGAACAAAGCAACGACAAAATGGACTCAGACAAATTAACAGCAAACAACAGCTTTAATCGACTCTCAAACAATTACAAATATGAACGCAAAACTACCAAGTCCAATTCGACAAACAGCAGCGACTCATGAAACAGGACCCAGCATACTTAAAAAATAGAAATTCGATCCTAACAGAACTCAGACTATCAGACTCGGGAAACAACCTTGACAGCAATAATAACCATAAAACTAACGACACCAACTAGCAAATCAACGAACAGAAATCCATCAGCAGCACAACTCGCAACAACCCAAAAGGCATACAGAGAATTCACACGACCCAAAGACTTAATTGAACATTCTAATGAAACTACCAAAAACCGAGTCAACTCGGTCTAACTCAGCAGCAACTAACTCAACCAACACAGAAAAAAACTCGGAAAAGAACTCCTAACTCAACTCGGTAAACAAATAAAATGACCCACTCGACTCAATATTCAGCATTCGGTAATAATCAACGAATTAAGCAAACAAAAACTCAGCAAACTCTAATACTAAAACTCGGAGACTCGAACACCAATCTAACAAAAAAAACACTCAGAACTCACATTCGCAGAACAATTAAGAACTCAACCAAGCAATGTAAACAACCAGACACAAAAACGAAGGAGAACAGGAGGCCTGTGTGTATTTATTCGAATAAGAAAGCACTAGAGTTTGGTGTTGTGTCGAGTAAATAGGGGAGAGTGTATTCTGATCGAAGAAGAAGAAACAAGGAAAATAAAAGAGATGGGTTCGAATAAGAAGAAGGAAAACAGGGAAATTTGTAAAGGAAAACAAAGGGTCTGTTTTAAAAAAAAAAGGAAAACAAAACAAAACAAAAACAGGGGAGATCCAATTACGTTTCGAATAAAACTAAGAAAATGCAGAAAATGTAAATTAAAATTGATAAAACGTATTTTTGTTGTTTTTTTTAAAAGTTAAATTGCGAAAATAAGAAAATTAACTACGAAATTAAAATTATACTTACACTAAAATGATGATTTGGAATTAAATGGCCCACAATAAAATGGAGATTTAAAGGGGCAAAATTACGAATTAAAACTACGAGCAACAAAATAAAAAAAAATCGTTATTTTCAACCCATAGTGGTTAGCATTTCGCTACTTTGTCCACTAAATGGATTTACGAAAATAACAAGGCAAGGCAAAATAAACGAGAGAGCAAGACAAGAAATTAAAGGAAATGAAATTGCATTAAAATAAAAGAGAGTGTTTACAAGAATTGAAACTATAAAATAAGAAATTAAAACTACCCTAAAATCTAAGTTCATAAATACAAGGGGGTGAGGGGGTATTTATAGGACAAGAATTAGGGTTAAGGGGGGTGTTGGGTAAATCCCCACCATACATTTGTGGTGTGTGGTGGTGAAATCCTAGTCATCTATTTGTTTCCTTCCCCCTTAAGCTTTGTAGAGTGAATCTTGTCCATACACTTATTTAGTGTGTTGGGATGATCTCCACCTTCCACATGTCTTCAAAGATTCCTTTTCCACCAAGCTCCTAATTCTTTTTCCTTTTTTCATTGAAGTCCTTTTTCTTCCTCTTTTTCCCTTCCTTGCTCTTTATTTCTTTATTTTGCCATTTCTTTATTTATTCACGAATTTCCTGAAATGCAACAAAATAAATTATTAAAATACGAGTTCAAGCAATAAATAGGTAATAAAAATATGCAAAAATATGCACTTATCAGTAGTTAATTATAAAAAATCGAGCATTTTTAACAGCTCTAATTTACATCAGGACAAGAAAAATGAGATCACTAGCATTGTTGGAATATGGAGTGATCTCACTATAAGCAAATATCTTGGCCATCCATCCCTGATTGGAAGATCAAAGAAATCAATGTTCAACTTGGTCAAGGAAAAGTTTTGTAAGAGTCTTCAGAATTGGAACAATAAATTGCTTTCTCGAGCTGGCAAAGCTGTGTTGATCAAAAGTGTTGCTCAAACCATTCATTCATATACCATGTCATGTTTTCTTCTTCCTAAAACTTTGTGTTAAGAGATTAAGCGCATGTTGAATGGTTTTTGGTGGAAATCTAGTTCAACAGACTCTAAAGGTATTCGTTGGCTCTCATGGGATAAAATGAGTGCATCTAAAATGAGAGGGGTTTGGGTTATCAGAATCTTTATGGTTTAATATGCAAAGTTGGGAAAACAGGTCTGGAATTTCTTGCATAAGCCAAATTCGCTTGTGGCTCGTGTCTTTAAAGCAAGGTATTATCCTCAGGATAATATTCTGAATTCATCAAGAACTGGTGGATCTAGTTTATTTGGTAGGGCATTTGGACGGCAAAAGAGGAGATTAAAAATGGCTTTCTCTAGGTGATGGCAAGAGTATAAATGTGTGCATAGACCCTTGGTTACGAAGAAAGCAGGATGTTTTGGTTGAAAGAAGGGAGTACACCATGAGTTTGACCACAAAAGTATGTCATTTTTCAAAACAGGCTTAAAGGAATAGGATAAGACGAAGGTAAAGGAGACTTTTGAAGATGTGGATGCACAAGCTATACTGCAGGCTGGGAAGCATGAGTGCGGGTGATTGTACGAGGGTGCGTAGTGCGGGGATACGAAAATTCAGAAAATCTAAAAATATGGGGATTCGGGTGCGGGGGGATTCAACTAATATTAATACATTAAAAATATGTTTTATGTATGTATTTCAAGAGTTTCATTTAAATTAAACTAAATAGTCAACTAATTAAGTTCTTTATCCTTAATAATACATTTAATTATTACTTAGTGACACAGCTAATGTATGCTAATGTAATTAATCGATCACGTATTTAACTATTAATATCTTGTATCACTTGTGGGTGAAAGAAGAATCCCCAAGAATTCCCGCGCACCCAAGAATCTCCAAGAATCGGATTTGCGATGCGGTGGGTAGACGGCGGGTAAGTGAAGAATCCATGCTTTCTAGACTGTAGGTTAGAATCCCACAGTGCGATATAGGTGATAGAGTGGCTTGGACACATACGAAGGAGGGTGTATATTCTATAAAGTCTGGCTACCAGACTTGGCGGAGGGGAACATTTAACCAATTCATAATGCTCATTCTGGTAGTTGGAGAAGCTTGTGAAATCTGAAAATTTCACCAAAATAAAGTTTTTTTCTAGAGGTTCTGTAAAAACAACATTCCAGTATGCATTGTTCTTCAAAAACGATGTAATGCAGTTCCATTAACTTGCCCTATGTGTAACAATGATGTGGAGCATCTGCTACATGTCTTTTTTGAATGTGAGTTTGCTGCACAATGTTGGCAGCATATGGGATTTTGTACAACATGTGGGAAGTACAGGATGCATCGTTGTGACTTCTAAAGAGATTGAACTCTGAGAGTTATGAGAAGTTGTGTAATATCGCCATGACTTTGTGGGGAATATGGTTTTTCAGGAATAAACAGGTACAGGAGAACATAGTGGTTTCCCCAAAGTTTGCAATGGAATGGAGTTTGAAGCAGATCACAAATTAGAATAATGCTAATGGGAAAGTAAATCAGTCGAGATCTTCGAACATGCCTAGGAGACGTACTAACAACAAAAAGTGGACTTATGTCGATGCCTCGATAGTTCAGGGATCATCTTCGTTTGCAAATGGGTGGGTTATTAGAGATCAAGCTGGTGAGTTTGAACGAAGGAAAGTAATGCGGTTCGGTATGGCGGTGTCAGTCCTGGAAGCTGAGGCTATAAACATAAGTGAAGCTATGTCATGGGTGATGGACAGAACAAATGCTCAAGTGTGCATTGAATCTGATTCTCTTACTACAATTCAAGCAATTAACAGAGGAAATTCATATCAGCTTGAGCTATGCCATGTTTTTGATGAGTGTCGCCAAAAATTAACATCCAGAAGAGGATTAAGTATTACACATGTTAGAAGGTTAGCTAATACGATAGCCCACATTGTGGCTCGTTTTCCTTGTGAGCGCTAAATAGCTATTTGATTTTATGTCCCCTCCACGTCAAGTGTTGGAGTTGCTGATGTATGATGTGAATTTTGAGTAATGAAGGTTACGAGTTTTTTCAAAAAAAAAAACTAATAGCTACTCCCTTTTGATTTTTTATATTTGACATATGACTCTTCTGCACACATTTCTAAGTACTTTGACCGCATGGTTAAAAATAATACTTTTTAACTTTTTTTCTTAATTAAAATATATAACTAAAACTTTAATTTGTGAAAAGAAGATGTTAAAAACAATAATTTTATATATGCAATCAATGCACATTTGAAATGTTTGCAAAAAAATCAACGACAAATAAAAAACAGAGGGAGCATTGTACACCATTCTTTTAGCGATTGTTTCTGCCTCACCAACACTCAAACGCCTTGTCCCATTCTCTATGAGCCACACTATCCTACCTCATGACCTACCTTCAAGGCCTCGAAACACAAGGTCTCAGATCCTCGCGAACTTTAGGCAAGAAACTGATACGGAACGTGATGTTCTCGTAATAATATGTAGTAAAGACAAATATAAAGTAAACTCCGAATCTCCAAAGATGGAGAAAAAAACTCTAACTCTGAATCTCCGAATGGAAAAACAAAACTCAAACTCTGAATTCACTCCTGAATTCGATTCTCAAAGCTACCGAATAGACAAAATTTTATTATCAATATATGTCCCCAAAAGATTACAAGACAAGAGTATTTATAGGCTACATAAATAACCTTATTCAGATAGGAATCTAAAAGAAATTCAATATCAGCTAGGAATTTAGCTAATACCTGAACCCAACTAGGAAACCCATCAAAATCCTGATCCAACTTGAAAAATAAAATCCTAAGTGCTTAAAGCAAGAAAAACCCTTTCAAGTGAAAGGTAAAAACTTGCAAGCCAAATATGTAATTATATAATAAATAAGTGAATTCTATTTTGTATCGTCCCACACGACACAGGAAATAGAATATGACTTCCCACCAGAATTAACTTCAAATCCCAAAACATCAATCATGATCTCCACAGGCTCATACGATGGCACAAGATCAACCACCGTGGTCACGTAAACACTCCCAGACCTTGTTCTTTTAAGAGACTCATCACTCTCCCCTTCTTGAAAAGAATTTGTCCTCAAATTCGCATCGTCGATGTACGGAGCTAAATCACCAACATTGAATGTAGAACTTACTCCTCCATACGAATCAGGTAGCTCAATTTTATAGGCACTATCTCCGTATTTCTCTATTATCTTGAAAGGTCCATCAGCTCTAGGCATTAAATTATTTTTCCTCATGTCAGGAAACCTCTCCTTTCTTAGATTAAGCCAAACCAAATCACCAGGATTGAACACAACTTGTTGTCTCTTCTTATTGGCATGTTCCTTGTATCTAGTGTTCATCTTTTCAATTTGCGTTTTAACTTGATCACAAGTTCTAAAGAAGGCTTCTTGACGTTTCTTAGCATCAAAATTCAGGATATCTTTTTTTTCAATAGGAATTAAATCAACAGGAACGTATGGATTTATACCATATATTACCTCAAATGGTGACACTCCTGTTATAGATGAGGATGTCCTGTTATATGCGAATTCAGCATGTGCCAATTTGATGTCCCAGTCCTTTGTAGTTTTACTCACTAGCCCTCTCAATAATGTCCCCAAAGTTCTATTAGTAACCTCGGTTTGACCATCTGTCTGTGGATGATGTGAAGTACTAAATAGTAACTTTGTTCCTACAAATTTCCATAGGGTCTTCCAAAAATAACTCAAAAATTTAGTATCCCTATCCGACACTATACTTTTAGGGATTCCATGCAATCTCACAATCTCCGTGAAGTACAAATCTGCAATACGACTGGCATCATCCGTTTTATGGCAAGAAACAAAGTGAGCCAATTTTGAAAATCTGTCCACTACAACCATAATAGAATCCTTACCCCTAGCAGTACAGGGTAATCCAACAATGAAATCCATACTCACACTATCCCATGGTGCAATAGGAACGGGAAGGGGAGTGTACAAACCCTTATGAAAGTGACTTTTTGCCTTTTGGCATGTGGCACATCTCTCCAAAATAGCTTGAGCATCTTTTAACATCTTAGGCCAATAGAAGTGCTCAGAAAGTAAGTCGCATGTTTTATGTATTCAAAAATGACCAGCAATACCACCACCATGTACTTCTCGAATTAATAATTCTCTAACTCCACACTTCGGTACACACAGTTTGTTTCCTCTAAAAAGAAAACCATCTTGTAGCACATACGAATCAGTCGGCATCGCAAAAATAGAAGAGAAATCAGGGTCAGTCACATACAACTCCTTCAAATGTTCAAATCCCAAAATTCTTGCATCCAAAATTGTAAGCATATAATGTCTCCGAGATAAGGCATCTGCAACAACATTACTTTTCCCATCCTTATACTTGGAAGAAAATGTAAAGGATTGCAGAAATTCAACCCATTCTGCATGTCTTACACTTAACTTCTGTTGCCCATGAATGTGCTTCAAACTCTCATGATCGGAATGTAAAACAAATGGTGAAGGACGCAAATAATGTGCCCAATGAGCCACAGCACGTACAATCGCATAAAACTCCTTATCATATGTCGAGTAATTAAGTTTAGCACCATTTAACTTCTCACTAAAGAATGCAATAGGCCTTCTTTCTTGCAAAAGAACAACACCTATACCAAGACCACTAGCATCAGTCTCTACTTCGAATACTTTGTTAAAATATGGTAAAGCAAGTACAGGTGTCTTGCAAAGAAGATTCTTAATTTCCTCAAATGCATTATTTGCACTAGAATTCCACTCAAATTCTTTTTTCTTCATCAGCTCAATAAGTGGTGTAGTCACAGTGCTGAAATTTCGAATGAACCGTCTATAAAATGAGGCCAAGCCATGAAAACTTCGAACATCATGAGAATTTTTAGGCGTAGGCCAAGTAGAAATAGCATCTACCTTAGATGGATCCACTTTCACGCCATCCCCAGCCACAATATAACCAAGAAAAGTAAGACTAGGTACTAGAAAAGTACATTTCTCCATCTTCCAAAACAATTTTTCTTCTCGGAGAACAATAAAAACTTTTCGTAAGTGTTCTAAATGTTGTTCTCTATTAACACTATACACAAGTATATCATCCAAGTAGACAACAACAAAAGAATTTAGAAAAGATCGTAATACCTCATTCATCAATCTCATAAAGGAACTAGGTGCATTGCAGAGGCCAAATGGTAAAACCATCCACTCATAAAGTCCTTGTTTGGTCTTGAAAGCAGTTTTCCATTCATCCCCATCTCGAATTCTCATTTGGTGATATCCACTCCTCAGGTCAATCTTGGAGAAAATAGTTGACCCATGTAGTTCATCAAGCATGTCATCCAAGCGAGGCATAGGAAAGCGATATTTTATGGTGATGTTGTTGATTGCCCTACTATCGATACACATCCTCCAAGTACCATCTTTTTTCGGAACTAGTAACGCGGGTACAGCACAAGGACTTTTACTTTCTCGTACATAACCCTTATCGATCAACTCCTGAACTTGTCTTTGCAACTCTTTTGACTCTAAAGGATTACACCTATAAGCTGCCTTGTTGGGTAATGGAGCCCCGGGGACAAGGTCTATGTCGTGCTCAATTCCTCTACGTGGAGGTAATCCCATAGGCAGATCATCAGGAAAAACATCTGCAAATTCATCCATCAGCTTACTTAGTTCCAGGTCTTCAATATGAGGCGAATCCTTTTCAACTTCACGAATGTATAAGACATACCCAATTGCACCATCTTCTATATTCTTTTCAAACTCAGCAGCAGTAATCAACATATTGTCCTTCACAGGTTCATGAACCACTTTAGGAGGAAGTGGTTTCAGTTTAAATCTTTTTTTCCCGCACAAAACTGAGTATTCATTCTTTTTGCCATGAAACATGACTTCTCTATCAAACTACCATGGACGTCCTAACAAAAGTGAACAAGCTGTCATAGGAACCACATCACACCATAGTTCGTCTCTGTAATTTCCTATTGAAAAAGTCACAAGTGCTTGCTTCTTGACTCTGATTGGTTCGTTGTCATTCAACCAATTCAACTTATAAGATTTAGGATGGTCCCGAGTTGGAAGTTTTAGTGCATTCACCATCTTAGAAGATGTCACGTTTATGCAAGAACCAGTGTCCACAATCACATTACAAGTTCGATCTCCAACGGCAGCTCTTGTATGGAATAAGTTCTCCGTTTGTTCTTTTTCTTTTACGGGTGTGCAATCAGTTCTAAGAAGTCTTCTCAAGAGGCCAATGTTGTTCTTCTCTTCCTCCGGCTCAATAGACTCGTGGTTTAGATCATCCCATCTCTCAGAATTATCGTAATCAAAATCTGTTTCTTCCTCATCATCATACTCTTGTCCCTGTTGAGCAGAAAGAGTTCTTTCTCGTTCTTCTTGTTCCTCATAAGCTGTCAACAACATGTACTCTTTCCTAGAAAGGGTAACTTTATTCGTACAGTCCTTTGCAAGGTGTCCTAAGCCTTGACACCTGAAACACCTTTTCTTTGCTAGCGCAGCTTGCTCAGGACTCACTTGGATCTTTCCTTTTGGCGTATCTTCCTTTGAGAATGCATTGGCCCCACTATAAGAAGTACTCTTATAAGCGCCAGAATTTTCACCCTTGAAAGATGTCTTAGAGAATCCTTTGTAAACTGGTTTTTCTTTTTCTTTCTCTTGCTTCTCAATTCGAAGAGCCATCTTTGTCACATCATCAAAGAACGTGTAAGGAATAAGTTCGACCTTATTGCCAATAGAAGAATTCAATCCCTTGATATAACGACCGATTTTCATCTCTTCTTCTTCTTTCAAGTCACATAGGATACACAACCTCTCAAATTCTGTTGTGTATTCAGTCACACTAAGGTTTCGTTGTTGGAGTTGATTCAGCTTCAAGTAATTATCTTGTATGTACTCTCGTGGAACAAAACGATTCTTTAATTTCCGTTTCATCTCAGTCCAAGTTGTGATTCTAGGAGCCTCTTCCCTCATGAGCTTCGTCTTCAAATTGTCAAACCATACAGATGCATATCTTGTTAGCTTCATGTTGGCAATTTTATAAGACTTCTGATCATCAAAACCTTTATAATCAAAGATTTTTTTCCATCTGTCTCACCCATTCTAAGAAATCCTCGGCATCACCCGCTCCACTAAATTCTGGTACATCCCATTTCAAGCTTTTATCATCGTCATTGTTGTTAGTGGGTGGAGGGTTTCTTATAAAGCCTGTGCGAAGAGGTGTATTTTCTACCTTAGCAATAACCCCCTCAATCCTCTCGTTTGTAACTTGTAAACCATCAATCCTCTCGTTTGTAACTCGTAAACTTGCCTTGATCGCTGCTTGTTGCTCTGCCATATAAGCAATTTGCTCACTAATATTTCTAAGAGTTAACTTCAAGAAATCTCCATCCGATCCTTCAAGTTTTAAATCTTCATCCCCTGCCATTAACGTGCAACAGTGTCGTGAACAGTGCTGTGAACTGTGTCGTGAACAGTATCGATGAACAGTATGCGTGAACAGTAATCTTTTTTTTTGCGAAAACTCTAGATCTCCCAACAATTAAGAATTGATGAAGAAACCTTGGCTCTGATACCAAATTGATAAGGAACGTGATGTTCTCGTAATAATATGTAGTAAACACAAATATAAAGTAAACTCTGAATCTCCAAAGATGGAGAAACAAAACTCTAACTCTGAATCTCCGAATGGAGAAACAAAACTCCAACTCTGAATTCACTCCTGAATTCGATTCTCAAAGCTACCGAATAGCCAAAATTTTATTATCAATATTTGTCCCCAAAAGATTACAAGACAAGAGTATTTATAGGCTACATAAATAACCTTATTCAGATAGGAATCTAAAAGAAATTCAATATCAGCTAGGAATTTAGCTTATACCTGAACCCAACTAGGAAACCCATCAAAATCCTGATCCAACTTGAAAAATAAAATCCTAAGTGCTTAAAGCAAGAAAAACCCTTTCAAGTGAAAGGTAAAAACTTGCAAGCCAAATATATAATTATATAATAAATAAGTGAATTCTATTTTGTATCTTCCCACACGACACAGGAAATAGAATATGACTTCCCACCAGAATTAACTTCAAATCCCAAAGCATCAATCATGATCTCCACAGGTTCATACGATGGCACAAGATCAATCACCGTGGTCACGTAAACACTCCCAGACCTTGTTCTTTTAAGAGACTCATCAGAAACCCTCAGGTCCAAACACCAGTCCCCAAAAACACCCAACAGAGCTTTCAAATCATCACCAAAACTCTCGGTGACACCATCGAGAACCTTGCGTTGCTGAATACTATTCAGTGAATGGAATTCCATCTCAAGAAAAAAGATATCCTCACACCTTTCTTTCAAAATAGTCTCCTAGTACCCAACTTTTTGGCACCTAAGAAGTTTGAGTAAATCAGCATCATCAGTCAAGGCAGTAATCCAGGCCATCAGCTTCTTGGCACCTAAGAAATGTGGAGTCCAAAAACTCATGTGTTATTTACACGTGCCCCTGCAACTCTAATAAACCTTGAGAAAAAACACCAGATATTGCAGGATATTTATATTCCCTTAATTTCTCACTCATCACTCGATTGCTTTCAATCCTAATTTTTTAAATTTGCAAAGTTCTGTTTTTCAAGATTTTAAGTTTAGGACCAGCCGATAAGATTTTGCAGAATCTTTTCACTGTACAAGATCTGGAACACCATAATCCTGTTTTGTTTTATGAACATCACTGCATCACTGACTAGTTTAATTAATTTTGAAAAAGTTAAGTGATTCTAACTTGTGATTCTCTTCTTCTAACAGAGGGAACTTTCAGAAATCTTAGAAAACCTTCATAACCAAAATTAGTAGAACATGTGAAATATCTACAAGCAGAGAGAAAATGTAGGCATCATATATTGTCTCACTTGTACATATATATTACATTGCACATATAAGAAAGGTGAAATCAGAGGTAATTAATTAATTTGTACCTCAGATACAATCATCTCAACTATTATTGTAAGGCTTGCTAAATGAAATACATGTATTCTATAATTTCATCCACAAGCAAGAATGCTACAACAGACATTAACTTTGCTCTCCCTCAGATAGAGGTAACTAATATCTAATGACATTGGTTTTCACCATGGTTAGCTGACAAAACTAATCCACTTATAAGACGCTGAAGCCTTTGAGCTCCTGGACCAGGTTTAAGCTTGTTTAGATTACCAACCTTGGAACACGGAGGATTTCCAGAACACCAACCACCAGGTGTGAAGCTCCCACTTTTTCGGCGTAGTAACTCCTTGTCTATCTTATCCAAAACAGGATCATCTTGCTTGAACTTACGGGCGAAGGCAGCACCACTTTGAGTCATATCATTTGAATCATTAAGGGATAACGTATGAGGATGTTGTGTTGGGGGATTGTCCCAAGCAATGTAGTGCATGTCATGGTTAACCAGAGTTCGTACATATTCCGGGGCATTGCATACGACAGTTTGAAAGTAACCTTCAGGAGAGGAGAGAAAGTTTGAGTAGTACATAAGTAGTGTTCTTGGAAGATTGTCCCAACCCCAGATGAGATACTCTACAAATGAACGTGAGAGTATCATCCAAGCTGAACCTGCAAAATTGTATTTATGTGACGGCACTTAAATGTTTCCAGAAAAAAACAACGGAGTTTTAAACATCGGAAAAGGGAACAAATAATTGTGTAATGACTTCAGGTCATATTTCATTAAAGCAGCAAATTCACATTTTCATAGAAGTTGCATTTCAGGACCCTTCCAAGTGATACAGTAACTAATACTAGCAGCGGAATTGCACTTTTTCTTGTGATGATGACCCTAGCGCCTAGCCTGATTGTGTTTGTAATTTTCACATGTGTACAGTGATTAGAACATAAAGAAATGAATGACATTATCTATCTATCTATGCTATCTATCTATACTATATTATTATAAACAAACTACCTTCTATTTGGTTGATAGTTTGGTACACTTTTATCGGTACACTCAATAGCAACCGTTGGATTTTGACACAGATTAATAAGAATCGTTGGATGTAACGTTAAAAGAATATTCTTTATTAATATTTAAAATACTTCCACAGGTTCAAGGTTCGAATCTCGTCATCAACATATTATTATTAAACATTTATATTATCTTATAAACTAATCCCGAAAGTTCAAGGTTCGATTCCCGTCAACAACATATTACAAATAAAATTTTATATTATCTATTTTCATCATATTATTATTAAATATCTATATTGTCTTATAAACTACTCTCATAAGCTAAAAAATATAAACCGTGCATCACACCAGCTATAAGCTAGTATCCTTAATATATAAAGTTAGTAAAAAGGATCTTCGCTAGTTTGCGCTCACCCCTCTCAATGATTTTCCAAGAGGTCTGAAATTTGATCCTCCACAATCACAATTATTTTTACGAATAATATAGTATCTTCATATGAATTGAGAAAGGAATATCTTTGGTAGTCCGTCGTCAGGAGGCACTCGAGAATGATGCTCCAGTGAAGTTTGATCCTCCACAGCTAGAATAATTTTTAAAAAATATTTTAATGCCTCATTTTCTTTCTATTAAGATTATCTAAAAGGTTTTGAATGCGATTCTCCACGGCCATTATTTTGTAATAAATAATTTGTAGTTTTTTTTTTTTGCTAAGTTAATTTGTAATATTTCCTTACTAAGATTTTTGAAAAAAAAAACATTGGGATAGCTCGATCCCCCACAACTACACATTTTTTTAACAAAAATAATTCTAATATCTTATATTTATACACTCCCACACAAAATAACACAAATTACAAAATTAAAATCCTAAAAAAATACGAAAACTTTCAAAATTATAAAAAAAATGATTCATGGTTCGCACAGTGATATAGTAGCCTCCTTCATTTACTTACCAAATATATCATGAACCAAGTTTGCTAGGGTGTGGATATAGTACCAAAAACAAGGAAATTCAAAAGGTTTTTGTTATTATCACGTCTTTCTTTTGGGGGGGAGGGGAGGGTTCTACACTTTTTAGGTAAGTAATATTTCTAGTATTGATTTTGCGAAGGGATCCTACATCAACTGATGTACGCTAATTACTAAGATAGTGCATCTACTGCTAGCTGTGGATTTGGATCAAATTTGGTGTACTTCGATTGTTTGCTTTAGTTTTGTTTAGAATTTGGACAATAGATTATCATAAACCACTGATTACTTCAATAAATCAACTAACAGAGATCAAACTCTGACCGGTACAAGATTAAGAAGAATCGTCCATCGGGCTGCAGGCACTACAGCCGATCAGCGGATTGTTACAAATTACATTAGATGGCAAAAAAATTTAAAAAAAATCATTCGTATTTGCTTAACTGCCTAGCACTGGATACTACTTATTTTACCCGGACTTTGTTGAAAGTGTCAACATGTATATTTGTCCAAGGGTTAAACTCACCAATTTTTGAAAATTTTACATGCTTTTGACCCAAAAAGATGAAATATTAGGTGTCTATACTTTCCCTGTCGAGTGTCCGAAACATTCATTCAAGGTAAAACAAAGAGTTTGGAAAAGTTTTGAAAATTGATAACATATCTGGGAGAACTAAACATTAGAGCATCTCCAAGAGTCTCCTAATTGGCTCCTAAATATATTATAAAAAATATGACTCTTAGCAAGTTAGCACATAGATTTCCGTGTCAACTCCAACAATACTCTTTGTCTTGGCTCCTAATTTATATATTATTCAGATTTCAAATTTCTCTATGACAGAGATATAAATTGAAACATGTGCAAGTAAATATTTTATTAATATAAAAAAGTTAAGAGCTATGTAGTTTTTAAGAGCCACTAAGAGTCTCTTGGAGCTCCAGTTTTTGCTATCCTCTTTTATATTTTAATTAAAGAGCTTGTTTAGAGAGCCTCTTGGAGATGCTCTAAGATTTGTGAAAAATTTAGTTTTGGGTTGTTTCTTTTGGGAAGAAAGTGTTTTAAGGGGTACTAATTGACCTGAATAATATCCATCCATAATGGCTGAACTGAATTAGAAAGATCGATTAGGTGAGGAAAGATCGGTAGCTACAACAAGCTTTAGATGAAGATATTAAAACAATTTGACATGCTCATGGAGACTATTATATCTTTTAATTAATTAATAACTATCATTTCTTTGAGTTAATTAAAAACTACAAGTTGTAAAAAAAAGGAAAATGAGTGAAATAACAACCTGTAAACAACTTAATGGCTGTTGGTAGAGATCTCCTAGGCGTTACCCAAAATACATCTGACTTTGTTGTTTGGTAGAGACCTGGGTCTATGATTATTGGCATTGCCCTTTGCCCCCTGCATTACAAATTGGATATGTTAGCATTAGTGCAGGCAAATGAAGATGGTGGGATCAAAAGCTAAGGGTGCTTGTGGAGGGAAGATATTAGCTTACTCCTTCCATCCCAAGTCACTTGTGTGTTCAATGAAATTCAGGTCCCGATTTAAACCAAAAAATGTGGAGAGAAGATCTGTACAGGATAAACTAGATAATCAAACCACTTTGTAAATGAAAATCAGACCTTAAGTTTTTTATTAGCAAATACATGCAAGAAAATAAAAGGAGTAACCATCTTGAGTCACCAGTGGATAATCAGAGGCACTGAGGTTGATAAACCAATCCCAATCTCTAGTTCTCTTGAGAAGGATAGCACATGCATGAAGAGTATTAGAGACCATGGTAGGTCCTCTATACGTGACCATATTGGCTTTAGTAATCATGAATACATTCCCGACTTTAGAAAACATTGGTTCCTTTTCTACTCGAGATACCAGCTCCAATCTCTCGTCAGCAGGCGATTCTAGGTCTAAATGTAGTACATAATGGTTCAATGGATGGTATAGTGCCTGGAGTGTTCTCCAAAGCTTTTCTAAGTCACCGCTCGACCCAGAAATTAAATAGGCAAAACGAGGAATACCAGGGGAAGGAGGAGGTGAAAATTGCTTAAATCTATCTTCAGCGAAAGATATTTTCGTTTGATTTGCCATACCAGGCGAAGGGAAAATTGTGAGGATTGAACTCATGGTGTGTAAAGAAGAGACGAGACCCATATTCAATGAGGTCGCAAGAAGGAAAACACATACAATTGCACTCATAACAAGAGGAAATACCCATTTTTTCTCCACATTCAAAGACCCCATTTCCAAGATTTATCATGAGTTTTACCAAAGTCTCGGTCTCAATCTAGGTCATTTCAGGAACAATATGCATCAGCTGTGAAATAATAATCTACAAGTTCCTAATTAAGATTGGATCCTTCTTTGAAAGGATCCTTCTTCAGATACAACCTGGTAAAATTGGTACTCCAAATGAAACTGTTACAAAAACAACCAATAACAATAACTGAGATTTCCCCTTAATTAAAGATTTGGCATTCTACTAATAATTTTGCTAGAACAAGCTGAAAAATTAGCTTGCACTATCAAGAACATGACATACAGCAAAACTCATAACTTTATCAACACTTGAACATGAACCCTAACACATAAAAGTACATGTATCAGACAACAAATTGCAACTATAAAATCAAGAAAGATAAAATTGTACCTTGAAACTGAAGTAGAAATATATATACAAAAGCAGAGCAGGGCATGATAAACAGAGGATTTATAACAAGTGTGTACTAGTGAGAAGAGTGAAAATTAAAAGTAAAGCAGAGGGCTGTTTGTTTGGACAGGATCTAGTGCAAAGAGGAAGTTGAGATTCGAACAATTATAGGCACAGAAATAGTCTACTAGTTCTGTACACAGATACAGTAGTAGCCTACGTATTTACTCATCCAGGTTTCTATTCACATTAAGTATATATGGAAATTAAGTAGGGGGCGCGGGGCTGGGCAACTGTTTGCCACGGTAATGTTACACAACATACTGTTTCACAGTCGTTGTGATTTAAAAAAAATTAACACCATATCACGAAAAGTTTCTATGGTACGGGCAAATTACAAAAATGTCCCCGCCCCTCGTACCGCAGAAAGTTTTCGCGGTACGATGTATGAAACAGAGTTCACTACTTAATGAAACAGAGTTCTCTACAGTTCACTAGAGTGAACTCCGCATTTGAAACAGAGTTCACTACTTAATGAAACAGAGTTCTCTACAGTTCACTAGAGTTCACTACAGTTCACTAGTTAATAAAATAGGGTTCACTACTTAATGAAACAGAGTTTAGTAGTTAATGAAACCATTATAAAGCATCGAATATCTATTTTATTTTTCTTTCTTTTCTTTTTAATTCTTTTCGATGTTTTTTTCATAAACTTGCATGCATTTAAATATCATTTAAAATATTTTTTAAATATCATTTCAAAATTTTTTTAAATGTCATTTAAAATATTTTTTAAATATCATTTAAAATATTTTTAAATAGTACATGCTATGTACCGCATAAACTTTTTGCGGTACGTGTGTACAATAGATTTTTGATGTGAAAACAGGGGATATTTAGGTAATTTGCTCGTATCGTGGAAAGTTTCTGCGGTATGAGGGCGGATCCATTTTGGTAATTTGCCCGTATCGCGGAAAGTTTCTGCGGTATAGTACGAATTTTTTTTAAATCAGGACCATTGGATGGTTGATCCAACGGTTATAAAACCGTATGTTGCCGTTTGCAGGAGACCGGGAGCCATTAAGTAGTAGCCTACGTATTTACTAGTTCTGTACACAATACACAGATGCACTCGTTCTTGAAATGCGGAAATTATACGCAAATGAGCCACAATTACGGTAAAAATTATAAAGGAGAAAAGGAATTGAATTTATGATTTATTGTCAGTTTGATAAAATTAAAAGAAAAAATAAAAACTTCTAAAGCAGTATTTTAAAAAACGGAAATCGACATTATATAGTAGAGGTACATTGTAATGATTAATCAGATCAATTAATCGGAGCATGAATCGTAAATAAATTAATTTAATAAATAAGAGTGTTGTGGAACAAAAAGTAAGGTTATCAAATTGCGGCTAGGGTTCGTGAGCTTCGTGCTTTAATGGCTACACTTGTGTTACTGTGACCTAATTCGGGTCTTCACAAGATGCCTACGTATCTCAATGTCGAGAATCAAGCCAAAAAACGTAGTTCTGAGATGAGGGGTCTGGCCCTTTATATAGGCTGAGAAGCCTAAGAATTATGGTAGGATTCGGAGACTTGGTGGGTAAGTCACCGTTATTGAGGAAGGTTCTGACTCCTTCCTTATAGGAATTAGTTTCCTTGTTGGATTAGGTGGCTTGGAGGCTACACAATATCCTTGGGATATTCCAGAACGTTCCTGGTTTCTAGAACGTTCCTGTTTTGTGGATCAGGCCCGTGTTATAAACAAGCTTGTACCGGGCGTCCCCGGTTTGGGCTGTTCTTTTTGGGCTTAACCACTAACCACGAATTTAATGCCCAGCTAGGGTTTTGGGCCTCATTTACGAGCCCATAAATACTATATTAATTATGCCTTTAGGGATTATTTTTCACCCATATCATTTGCCCCCCAACTTCTAGGAAAACTTGATTTCGTAGAAGTTTAAGGTCAGTTCGGCCCTACCAGGGTATCGTCTTACAATGAAGTGTGGAGCGACCTACACATTCACAACGACTAAGATTCTCTCCTAAGTTAATACTTAAGAAAGTTAAACGTTCCTTGACCTCTTGAACCTCTTTCTTAAGATTTCTGGGCGTTTCGGGAATAAGATTAGTGTCGTTTCGAGCTCATAGACACTAATCCAAGTGCAATTCGTGCATAGGATCCTTTATCATAGATTCATTAATGATTTATTTCCCTCAACTTTTCAAAGTTAGGGTTAATATCAGACGGTCATTGCTCATAAGCCTTAATAAGGGCTAATTTCTAAGCGAAAGACACTAATTTAGCCCTAATCGGGGCTAAACAACCCTAAACGGGGCTACAAAGGCCTTAACCGAGGCTAAATAATTCATATTTAATGTGATTACTACTAGGATATCCACCCTTAACCTTGAGATAGGTTAATTTTAAAGTTAGAGTCCTTAAACGTCGATAATCGAGGTTAATCACCCCCTAATTGCGATTAGCGAAACCCTAATCCCAAATTTTGGAGTTAAGCCAATCTAATAGAGATTCTTATAACCTCATGGTTGTAGAAAGAATCACGTAAAACTTCTCATTTTTGAGTTGTCTAGGTAAGAAATACGGCCTTCTGGGCAAGGTGTTTCAAACACCTTCCTGATTTCAAACACCCTCCTGGTTTCAAACACCCCTGGCATTTCTAAACTCAAATTTTCAAGTTGAGCTTATATGATAGAGATTCTTATAATCTCCTGGTATGAGCAAGAATCACATGAAAATATGCATTTTTGAACGTTTTAGGGGCGAAATACCTCATTCTGAGCTGGTTTTCAAACCAGACCTTGTTTCAAACACCCTCCTTTTTTCAACTTCTTGAAACCACTGAGAGACCTACCTAGGCTTGTAGAGGACCTTGAGAGGTTTCCAAATCCCAAATTTGAGCTCAAACGGAGCATTTTTGAGCGTTCTGGAGGGTCATGAAACCACCTAGGGGGTTCAGGTCTTCACAACACCTGACCAAGGTGACCTAGTCGGCCAACCCTGGTCGGCCATTCGGCCAAGATTCGGCCAAGGGGACCTGGTCAGCCACCCCTGGTCGGCTGGGCCCCAAAATTTTTTTTTTTTTAGAATTTTGGCCAAATTTTGACTAGTTGACTTTGACCGTTGACTTTGACTTTTGACTTTGACTTTGACCAAAACCAAAACTTGTTTCAAACTCCCCTCCTTGTTTCTAGAGTGAGTTTACAACACCTTGGTTGATTTTGTGATCCTTAATCACAAACAACCTTCTTCTTAGTTTTCAGGACTTTCTAGGTTTTAACTTGTTCTTGAACTCTTAGTTTCTAATAACCTTGGGCTATGCTATGGCCCTTGACTTGCTGACACCATTCCATACTTACAATAGGGTGTTTTGAACAACCTTGGCCTTGCCCCCCTTTCCATGGAGGTCTTTGTTCCTTTATTAGTTTATATAGGGTTTTTCTCTTGTTTTCAACACCTGACTTCAAGTCTAGGGTGCTATGGTCAGTTTTTATCCTTGATTTCATACTTAAGGACTTTAAAACTCCTACATTGTTTGTAAGGCCATGCCTTGGCTTGATTTTATTCAAAGGTTCCTGAATTTTAGGCCTTGAGTTCAATCAACCGGCTTAATTCAGGACATACAACCTCGTTGGCCATCTGGGCTTATTTTTTAGGCAGGTTTTCAAAACTCCCACCATTTTCTTAGAATCTATTTTCTATATTTCTATAAAGTATTAGCTTTTTAGCCAATCTTTTTACTTAGTGCCTTAATCATGGATTTTTGGCTTAATCTTCCGTTTAGGCTCGTTAAGCATAAGTTAGTTCAACCTCTTAGGTCGTTAACTATGTTGCTGCTCCAGCCTGCATTTTCATTCGTTTCTTTCGTTTATTTTCACGAATTAGATCGTTTATTTGACCCAATTCCGAGTTCATAACACCTTTTTCCTGCTGTTTTCGGCTATTTAACCTGTAAACGCGGGTCGTCGGAAAGATGACCTGCTATGAGGGGTCGCTCATTTCCTTATAAAAGAGTTGGAGTGGAAGTCATTCTTCACATTTCCATATTCTTCCAAAGAAAATTTCTCTCTAAAGAGCTCTCAAGATTCAAACACCTATTTCAATTTCAAACAAACCTGATGGCAAGTGAAGGTGGTCAGAGCACCGTAGTCCCTTCTAAGTCCCTTCTCCAAGCAATCAACAGGAGGACCAAGGACAAGAACAGGAAAGGTAAGGTGTTTCCTCCTCGTTATCAATTAACTTTACACCAACTCTTAGAAGAGCCCGGGGATGTGTTTCCAAACAATGCTGAATTTGACTCTTTCATATTTCCTAGCACTTTAGGCGTAGGAGATATTAACGACCTACTCAAATATGAATTTCCTTCTGGTTTGAGACTCAGAATCCCTTCACCGGGAGATAGGACTTGTAATTGGCACCCTGAAAATTTATATGTGTACAAAGGGGCTATCACAGCTGGCCTTAGGTTTCCGGTTCACCCATGGCTTGTTAGGTTACTAGCTGAAGTTAAAATTAACCCGTGCCAACTATATCCTAACTCCTGGAAATTTATATTCATCTTTATGGTTGAATGCATCATGGGAGGCGTCCGCCTTAGCATTCCTTTATTTAGACATTTGTTTGCTTTCAAAAATAGCCCTGTTACTAGGAAAGGATGGGTAAGCATCCAACATCGTACAAAGTCCCAAACGATTATCAACGCTGCCTCCGTGCCTGACTCATGCCACAATTGGAGGCACGAATTTTTTATCCTTAGGTGGAAAGGAGGAGATTGGGGTGAATTTTTCAGGACTAAATTCAACCATGTGAACGATGAGGGTGTTAGTGAGCTGCAGCTCTCAACTGAAGAAGTAGCCAATCGGGACTGGCTTATTTCATCCTTTCAAAATGCCCACTACCGCGAAGTTGTGACTGAGCATAACTTGATAGAGACCGGGCTTAGTAGTATCCCTCCCGAGGGTAATTCTTACTTTAACTCTTCTATTCTCATCATACTTGTTCTTATTCCAACATTGTTTTCTTTGTCTTTTCTTGCAGTTGCTGAGGAGATTGACAGTCTACCGGGTCATGCTCCCTAGATTACTAAAAGGATGATCAAAAAGGCTGAGAAAGAAGCCAATCTTGACGATATTCCAGTTCCTGAATTCCTCCAACACTACTCAAAGACTGGGAAAAGGATCAGGAGTTCGGACGGGAGTATGAAGACTGCATTCATGCCTGAGTGGGGGATATGCGAGCAGGACGCTATTCGAGATAGCCATCTTCTTGCTCAGGAATGGTCTCGAAATGCTATAGCCCCGGTTGGCAAGGTTCACTTCGCAACAGCAACGGACCTTGAGGAAAATGAAAGCTTGGGGGCATTTCATGCCTATAACGTAAGCTTATCTCCCCTTATCTTTTATTATTCTTACTAAATATTGACCATCATGGTTTAACATAACTTTTTTGTGGTGTTTTATTCTTGTAGTTGAATGCTCATTTCCAGAACGCTATCCAGCTAGGGAGATCATATAAGGATAAGGAAAGAACCGCCCTCAAGGCTGCGGAAAAGCATCAGAATGAGTCTCAAGAATGGGAGGCTAAATACTTCACCTCCGAAGACCAACTCTCATCCCTTAGGGGTAAGTACGCAGCCTTGGAGAACAGGACCCAGAACAACGAGGATTCCATCATCCAAAACTACTTGGGCTCGGATACATTCCTTGCCTTCATTGATGAACATGACAGGGAGGTCCAACCGGACAGCATGTCCATAGGTTGGGAAAAAACTGTGAATAAGATTAGCCAAGACCACAAAGGGGTTGTTTTTCCTTCCTTCTATCCAAGTCCTTGGAAGGTGACTGATGCTGATGACCTTGTTGAAGGTGCTGGAACTTCCTCCCAGGCAAACTGGCGTGCTTCAGGCTCCGGGGCTAAGGCCACTCCCCAACATTCAGGATCCAGTTCTGGGAGGCACCCTTCGAGATCCCGGGGGAAGGACCGAAGTGACAGTTCAGGACGCCAATTAGCCGGCCGAATTCGCGAGCCCAAATCGGTGAGTGTTACCAGTTCCTTGACTTCGACTTCCAAGAGTAGGAAAGAAGGTGAGACGGGGTCCTCCAGCGGAGAAGAAGCCCCTGTTCAGGTTGCTCCTCCTAAAGCCAAGAAGCAATTGGTGAAGACTGCTTCTATCAAGAAGTGATTATCTTTTAAGCCTTGCATGGCTTATGTTTGCCTCGTGTGGCTCTTATTCAGTTCTCGTTTTATCCTGACTTTACTCATGGTCCTTCATGGACTTATATTTTATTCGATGTTGTTTGTAACTTATAACTCTGTCCCCTAGGGGTATATTATCTACATGCTTGTTTCCTTTAATTCATACGTTCCTTTTTTATGGTACTTGGTCATCCTAGACTTACACACATCAGGTGTTTGGTACATCATTAAAATCACAAAAACGTAGAATAGAAAACAAACTTGTATTAATAACGTGAAATGGGCTCTGCCCTTACATAAAATGATAAGTTCTACTATGAGCAACATGCTCTGCAATGGTTTTACATAAACCTTATTTTTACTTCAATAGATAGGCTAAAAGCTAAGTCCTTACTAGGAGAGCTTAAACATAATAAATCTTGAGATTCGAGGCGTGCCAAGTACGAGGCACCTCGATTCCATCCAAGGTTTCCAACTTGTAAGAACCTCTTCCCAACATTTTGCTGACTCTATACGGCCCTTCCCAATTAGGGGCTAACTTGCCTGTCTGTCCAACTCCAGATGCTTCTATCTTCCTTAAAATCAAGTCACCTTGTTTGAAGAACCTTTCTTTAACCCTATGGTTATAATAAAAAGATGCCCTCTTCTGATGTTCTACATTGCGGGCATTCGCTTCGTCCCTGACTTCATCAATTAAATCAAGGGCAAACCTCATGCCTTCCTCATTGGTTTCTTGCTCATATGCTTCCACCCTTGGAGACGTATGAGAGATCTCCACAGGCACTACTGCCTCTGCTCCATAGGCTAGCAAAAACGGGGTAGCTCCTGTTGTCACTTTACAGGTGGTATGATATGCCCATAGAATAGGCAGCAGCTCATCCACCCACGTGTTTCTTGAACGTTCGACCCTTTTCTTAAGTCCATCAAGGATAATCTGATTCGCTACCTCAGCTTGCCCATTAGCCTGAGGGTGAGCTACTGAAGTGAAGCGAAGTTCGATGGCGTTCTCCTCACAATACTTCTTAAACTCCTCATTGTAGAATTGGCGCCCATTATCCGTCACAAGGATTCGTGGGATTCCGTATCTGTAAATTACGTTCTCCAAGAAGAATTGGGCAACTTGCTGGGTGGTTATCTTAGCTAATGGCTTAGCTTCAATCCACTTGGTAAAATAGTCAATGGCCACTATCAAGAACTTCCTTTGTGCTGAAGCTACAGGGAAAGGACCCAGAATGTCCATCCCCCACATGGCAAACGGAATAGGAGAGTTAATCGACGTTAACATCTCTGGCGGCTGCCTAACAATCGGAGCATGTTTCTGACACCTGTCACACTTCTTTACATAACTTTGCGCATCTGCCAACATCTGTGGCCAATAAAACCCCAGACGGGTGATCTTATGAGCTAAGGCTCTGCCCCCCAAATGTTGCCCACAGATCCCTTCATGAACTTCCTTTAATGCTTCTTCTGCCACTTGGGGCCTCAAACACTTCAAGTACGGGATAACAAAAGACCTCTTGTAAAGGATGCCTTCAATCAAGACATATCTCAATGCTCTCATTGATAGTTTCCGTGCCTCCGAGGCGTCTTCGGGAAGCCATCCCGTTTCCAGATGTGCCTTAATAGGATCTATCCAACAACTTCCTATATCAATGGGTGCCACCAATTTCGAATTGATGGAAGGGGCCTTAAAGACCTGGAAGTAAACACTCCCTGCATAATTCTCTATCTCAGAAGAGGCAAACTTTGATAGGGCATCGGCCTTGATGTTCTCCTCCCTCGGAATGTGCTCCATATAGCATTCATCAAACTGAGTCATAACGGCTTTCACAACCCTTAGGTATTTCGCCATAGTTTCATCCTTGGCTTCGAACTCACCATTCACCTGCGATACTACGAGCCTCGAATCTCCACAAACTTTAAGGTTCTTGACTCTCAATATTCTGGCCAAGCCTAATCCGGCTATCAAGGCTTCATATTCAGCTTCGTTGTTGGTTGTTGGAAAGTCCAACTTCAAAGCATATTCTACTAAAAACCCATCGGGGCTTTGTAAGACCAGGCCTGCACCACTAGATTTTGTTTTTGATGCCCCATCAAAATAGAGCACCCAATATTCCTTCTGATCAGGTGCAAGCTCCTCAACTTTACCTTCGCCTTCTTGGCCTGACACTATCTCCTGCCCCCCGACTTCTTGGTTGTCGATGGTACATTCAACCACGAAGTCAGCTAATGCCTGAGCCTTGATGGCTGTCCGAGGCTTATATACGATATCAAACTCCCCGAGTTCGATTGCCCATTTAATCAGCCTTCCACTGGCCTTGGGGCTATGCAATATACTTCTCAACTGTTGATCCGTCAAGACTTCAATCTTGTGTGCCTGGAAGTAAGGTCGTAGCTTCCTTGAAGCTGTTACTAGCGCCAAAGCAAACTTCTCAATGGGTGAGTAATTCAACTCAGCTCCGTGCAATACCCTGCTCACGTAGTAGATAGGCTTCTGAATCTTGTTTTCCTCTCGAATGAGAACGGCACTCAGTACTTGTTCGGATATCGCTAGGTATAAATATAGGGTCTCTCCAGGACTAGGTTTGGCCAACAACGGGGCCTCAGCCATGTACTTTTTTAGCTGTTCAAAGGCCTCTTGGTTTTCTGAAGTCCATTCGAAATTCTTCACTTTCTTCAAAGCCTGAAAGAAAGGAAAACACTTGTCGCCAGACCTTGAGATGAACCTTCCCAATACAGCTATTCTACCAGTCAACTTCTGCACATCCCATCAAGCCCATAAACTTCCCTGATCCAACGCCAAAAGCACACTTGGCTGGATTTAACATCATCTTATGGTGCCTCAGCACTTCAAAGGCCTCTCTGAGGTGTTCAACATAGTCTGCTGTAAATAAGCTTTTGACCAACATATCATCAACGTAGACCTCCATGGTTTTCCCAATCAGATGGGCAAATATCTTATTTACCAGTCGTTGATAAGTAGCTCCTGCATTCTTTAGTCCAAAAGCCATGACAAGGTAACAAAAAACACCAAAGTCAGTTATGAAAGATACCTTAGGGATGTCGTCTTTGTGCATCCTAATCTGGTTGTAACCGCTGAAACCATCCATGAAACTCAACATTTCGTGCCTTGCCGTGACATCTATTAGTGTGTCAATCCTTGGTAAAGGGAAGCAATCCTTAGGACACGCGTCATTTAAATCGGTGAAGTCTATACACATCCTCCACTTTCTGTTGGCTTTCTTGACCATCACAGGGTTAGCCAACCATTCAGGGAACTGAATCTCCTCAATAAAACCAGCTTCCAAGAGCTTGTCCACCTCTTGCTTAATGGCCTCTTGCCTTTCCAAGCAAAGTTCCTCTTCTTCTGTTTTATTGCCTTCCGCTTGGGGTCGGCATTCAACCTATGAGTTATGAGTTGGGGGTCTATCCCTGGCATATCAGCTGCCGTCCAAGCGAACACATCTCTGTTTTCTTGTAAGAATTCTACCAACTTGCCCTTCAAGGGTTCTTTTAAAGACGCTCCAATGTACATAACTTTATCAGGGTTTCGAGAATCCAGAGGTATTCATCATCCCCTCGGACATCCATGTCTTCTATCAGGAGGACCTGCCCACCTACTCCATCAGCTCTTAATGCGGCCACATAACAACTTCTGGCCATCTTTTGATCACCCTTCTGTTCTCCAACGCCATTCCTGGTTGGAAACTTAACTTTCATATGGTAACTTGAGGCAACAGCCTTAAACGCGTGAAGTCCAGTCCTTCCGAGGATCGCATTATATGTGGATGCTGCTTTGATTACCAAGAAATTTACCATCTGAGTAGCTTCCTTGGGCTCCTGTCCAATAGTAAGCGGTAGCTGGATGGTCCCTTCAACATTGGATTCGACTCCATTGAACCCATATATAGGCATACTGTTAGGAGTCAACTGCGAGTCGTTGTACCCCATCTTCACAAATGCGTCATGAAACAAAATATCGACAGAAGCACCATTGTCTATCAAGACTCGCTTCACCTCCGAGTTTCCAATTACCGGGGTTATGACCAACGGGTCGTCATGGGGGAACTTTACCCCTTCCAAGTCTGAATCGTCAAAACTAATCACTACTTCAGTCTTTGCACGTTTTGGGGCCTCTCCCACGATGTGCATCACCTCCCTAGCATATGCCTTTCGAAAGTTCCTTGTCGTGCCAGCCGCAGTCGGGCCTCCCCAAATCATGTTAATAACTGGCCCTCGTGGCTGGGGGTTACGATCACGATCGTTATCCCTTCTATCATTATCTCTTCTATCATAGTCTCTCCTTTCATTTCCACGATCTTTATCTTTCGTGAACCTGCTCAACTTTCCTTTTCGGATCAAGAATTCGATCTCGTCCTTGAGTTGCCTGCAATCATCGGTGTCATGTCCTATATCCTTATGGAACCTACAGTATTGATCCTTGTTTCTCTTTGCGGGATCACCCCTGAGTGGCTTCGGCCATCGAAAATCCTTGTCTTTCTCAATATCCATTAGGATTTGACTCCTAGGGGCATTCAACCTCGTGTATTCAGAGAACCTTGGTCCCAAATTTTTCTTAGGGGCAGAGTCGAATTCCTTGCTAGTCCGGGGATATTTGTCCCTAGCATCGTACTCTTGCTTCCGCTTTCGGGAATTTTCGTTTCCTCCATTCGTTGTAGGGGCTTCTGCCTTCCTCATGCTCTCTTCTGCTTTTATGTATTTACTCGCCCTTCTTTGGAGCTCAGTCATGCTCTCAAGGGGATGTTTTGCCAATGACATCTGAAAGTAGGTGTTCGTTGTTCCATTCTCCAGGGCTATCATAGCTACCTTGTTCTCCAGGTCTGGGACATTCAATGTCTCCTTGGTTAAACGCTTGAGATAATCCCTCAGGTTCTCATTCTTCCCTTGTTTCACTTGCATGAGAGATGCAGAGCTTTTTTTCATGGACTTTTCCACTAACAAACTGATTGATGAAAGCAGTGCTCAACTCCTTGAAGGAGCCAATTGAGTTTGCGGGCAACCGGCTATACCATCTTTGAGCCATGCCTGCCAGGGTTTGAGGGAACGTCCTACATTTAAGAGCGTCGCTGGCGGGTTGTAACAACAGCGTGTTTGAGAATGTCCTGACATGATTCGAGGGATCACCCGTTCCATCGTATGGTTTTATCGTGGGCATCTTAAATTTTCGGGAAACACGAGCGTTCATCACCTCCTCAGTGAACAGGGGTGTGGGATCGTCAGGGTCTCCGAGTGGCATCAGGTCTTTGGGATCACCCCTGGGGGTTTCCACCCTTGTAACTCCTCCAGTTGGGGCATCAGCCCTTCTTTGTCTCCTTGAAGATCTTTCCAAATCAATAAAGAGAATCTCCCTCAGAGTTGGAGGGGGGCCTATTCTGATTCAGCCTTGCTTCCTCCCTGGCTATATCGTCCTTCAGCCTTTGGATCTCAGCCTCATGGGCCTTGATTCTCTCAGTGGCTGTTTGAGGAGGCCCATCATGGATTCTTCGAGTCCTTCCCATAGGCTCCTTGCTTGCACGTCGCCTCCTCGGGGCTTCATCACGATCATCATCCTCAGATGAGGAATCATCAGTATAAGGTCCTGAGTAATCATAATACCCTTGCTCAGGAGGGGCTAAACCCCTAGCATAGGGAGGCTGATACGACTCAGGTATCTGTAGAGCGTGACCACTTGGTCCAGGATCCCTACGATTTGGAGGGTAGTTAGGCAATCCGTATAACGGATCAGTGTTCACGGGGAGTGAAGTGGTGGAGATCTGAACTCCTGAGAGTGGGGGACGGCTATTTAATGGTGAGACCACCATCTGAAGCTGATTGGTCTCACGTCCTGGATGGATGTCCACTGGTAAGGTTCTCTCAACATGGGGATTCGTCCCTATAGGTTGAGAAACTTGAGGCTGAGTGGTTGTCTCTGTTAATGGGGGTACATACCCTTGCTCCGTAACAACAGGTGGAGCGGTGGAGATGGCTGGTGGATCAGAAGTTACAGGAACATTCTCGGATGTCGTTCTTCGTGTGTTAACCATGGTTGATGTTGTCTTCCCACAGACGGTGCCAAATGTTGTGGAACAAAAAGTAAGGTTATCAAATTGCGGCTAGGGTTCGTGAGCTTCGTGCTTTAATGGCTGCACTTGTGTTACCGTGACCTAATTTGGGTCTTCACAAGATGCCTACGTATCTCAATGTCGAGAATCAAGCCAAAAAATGTAGTTCTGAGATGAGGGGTCTGACCCTTTATATAGGCTGAGAAGCCTAAGAATTATGGTAGGATTCGGAGACTTGGTGGGTAAGTCACCGTTATTGAGGAAGGTTCTGACTCCTTCCTTATAGGAATTAGTTTCCTTGTTGGATTAGGTGGCTTGGAGGCTACACAATATCCTTGGGATATTCCAGAACGTTCCTGGTTTCTAGAACGTTCATGTTTTGTGGATCAGGCCCGTGTTATAAACAAGCTTGTACCGGGCGTCCCCGGTTTGGGCTGTTCTTTTTGGGCGTAACCACTAACCACGAATTTAATGCCCAGCTAGGGTTTTGGGCCTCATTTACGAGCCAATAAATACTATATTAATTATGCCTTTAGGAATTATTTTTCACCCATATCAAAGAGTAAATAAGAGAGTGGTGGCTATATTTTACACCAATTTTTAAAATAGTGGCCAAATTTTCAGATTATCAAAAGAGTGGCCAACTTTTCTTTCCGCTTTTCAAAAGAGTGGTTGCCGTCAACTTCCGTTAAATTTTAACCATTAACTAATATATTTAAAGAGTAAATTATAAAATGGTGGCCATACTTTACAATGATTTTCAAAATAGTGGCCAAAATTTTATATTATCAAAATGTAGAAGTAGACGACAATCAGGTATATCTTAATTCTTAGTTGCTTTCTTAATTATATATTTGTTTTCTTCATAATTAATTTACATGTGATTCATATAAATGCAGTCAGGCACTTAATTCTTAGTTGCTTTCTTAATTGTATATTTACGTTATTCATAATTAATTTATATTTGATTCATATAAATGCAATAAAATAGATCTTAATTCTTAGTTGCTTGCTTAATTGTATATTACTATATTAGGTGTTTGACAGAAGTACTCAAAAGAACTAATACAACCAGCATGATCATTGGTTGCATATCATAAATTAAAATAGTGTATGGTGAAAATTAAGAAAGCAACTAAGAATTGAGATCTACTGGATTGCAATTTCCTTCTACATTTTGAGAATATAAAATTTTGGCCGCAATAAGAATTGAGTTTGGCATGAATCATGAAAATTTAATAATATTATTAGTCCATTCTATAATTCCGCGAATGGAGTTGTTGATTTCTTTGTAAATGGAAGATGGAGTTGTACGTCAGTTTGGTTGTGACAATGACGTGCAATGTTCTTTCTGCATAATTGGTGTGTGTGGAGACAACGGACCATTAACTTCTCCTTCGCCCTTACTCGGAGAACGTATACTTAGGAGGCTCCTTTTAATGCTTGTGCCGGATATGAATAACTACTCCTTTCTGATCAATTGGAATTTCTTTGTTTGCTTCTTTGGTGACAACACTAAACCCCGCCCAGTAACATAACTTTTTCTACTCATATTGCAGGTATTTTGCTATAATGTGTGGCGACAAATGTTAGATTACATGATGAAGAATGTCTTGATCCAGCTTCTTTCCGCAAGATTATTATTATCCATGATGTGAAGTGTCACGCATCAACCTCCACTTGGCTTTTTAAGCGGGCAACCCAACTCCCTAATCATATTCAAGATTGGTTCACTGAATTATTTGCTTAGGATGAAATGGGATAACTAGTATTTTACTTTTTTTAACTTTCAGTTTGATTGTACTCATTGAATTTCCATTATTCTGTGGGTGCCTTTAATACCCAATAGATAATGATTTACCTTTAATATTTAAATCATTAGTTTAGCAAAAAAAGAGAAAATATCCCTTGTATTTAGAGATTTTGAATAGATGTATGTATCCGAGTAAAATAAGGTTATTTTAAAAAAAAAATTAGTTTTTTTAAACAGGAATCACACTTTTTGCAAGATTATGTCCCTTCTAAAATATTATAGTCTTATTGGATTATATCCCGAACTGGTTTCAGGCAAAACCTTCTTCGGATGAAATCCCCTTCGGATAGTAACCATTTCGATGAAAAAAGTCTTTTGTGAAAATTCTCTTCGGGTATGACCCACTTTTGTAAAGGGTTGTTATAGTGTTGTAAAGGATTGTTTTAGGGAAAACCCACTTCAATTTTTTTGAACCCAAATTCTTGTAAAATTTACACATATAGTACATCTTTTACATATACCTTTAGAGTTACACTTCCATTATTTGAAGTCATATTTTGGTTTTGATTGCAATGGTCCTAATCATCTCGGGACTTCTCGCTTCCGTCATAATTCTTGGCATATCTATTAGTCTTCCCTCCTTCAATCAAGAATTTTATCTTGTCCTCTAACTGCTTATGATCGCCCATGTCATGCCAAACTCGGTTATGTATCGATTCCAAGAAGCTTTGGCCATTTGATGTCCTCTTTCTCTTCTTCATGAGCATCAAGACCAAATTCGTGGTTGTGTTTAAAAATGATTAGGTATTTTAGCGGGTAGCATTCATCTGATAGCTTGGTCATTTGATTTCTTTTCCTTTTCACTCATCTTGAAAATTTGAAGTCATGGCTAATTCTTTTCTTCCTAGTGTCCTCTCGCGATTAGATCTTTTTTCATCCACCCTTTCATCGAGATAAAATTTCTAACCTCCTTCTAGAGTTGGTTCATCATACGTGAACGTGCTATGTTAATGACATATGTTAATCACAGAGGCATGTCTGTATATATCTAATAACAAGTCTACTTGATCATAGTAATACTGTGTATTACTTACATGATCCCTTAGTTGGAAAACCCATTAGTTAGCTTTCTGTCTTGTAATTGTACTTAGTAATAGGCATTAATTTCATCTGTGTATTGTATAAAAAGTCACATAATAATGCTTGAAAGAAGATCCATAGATCATGCCTCATGATTGAAGAAGAAAGCTGAAAATAAACTGAAAGGCATATGACACTACCTATTTGTAATTCGAGGATCCTACTCAACTTAAATTAAATTTTAATAAGTAAATAAGAATATAAACTGTCACAGGAATCTCAGATAGTATTATCTGTCAGAAGAAAAAAGATTAAAGTCAATTTACAGTCCTGAAGAACTCTTCATTGAAAGAAGTTCATTCGTGTGACCAACCCCAAATACATGAGCGTCTTACAGACCGGGCCAAAGGTTCCTATGATTCATGAACCAGAAGAAACAGTAAATGGAGTTGTTACTCCTGCAATCTCTATCCAAAGGACCCTGCTTCTTTTACTCCGGCTGAAAAGGAGGATGCTTCTCTCGATGATAGCTTACAACTTATTTTGGTGGAATCCATGGATGCGGATATGTATAGTCATGTTGTTAATTGCATTGATGTAAAGCACATTTGGAAAATCATCGAAATGTTGAATGAGGGAACTTAAGAAGTCAGGGAGAATAGATTGGAAATTCTCACCCCTCAATATGTGCATTCCAGATCAGCTCCTGGTGAAAGTATCTCTTATGTCTTTGGAAGATACAATAAGCTGATCAACAATTTAAATCTACATGGAAAGCAGTATACACCTAAAAAGGTAAATAGGAAATTCTTGCTAACATTGCTTATACACCTGGAACATAGGATCACAACTATAAGAGAGTCCAGAAACATGAATGTTATTTCTTTGGAAAAATTCTTTCGAATCCTGAAAACCTATGAGCTGGAGCAGGAACAACAAAAGGAGGTGTATGGTAAAGGCAAGTTGTTAGCACATCCATAGCATTGGTTTCTGAAGCTCCTGAGAAGATGGCAGCTAAGGTTGTTCAACCTTACAGCGCAAAAAAGGAAGGAATAATAGCTGAGTGTGGTGAGACGCCTACCAATCAGAGTGATCCAGAGTTCTATTCAATGGAGGAGCTGGAGTTATTGGAAGATGATTCAATGGCATTGGTTGCAAGGAGGTTTAGTAATTTTAGATTTAGGAGAAATCCTAACCTCAGATTCAAGTCCACTGGGAATATATTCCCGAGAGGTGGTTCTTCAACCTCTAGTAGCACAAGGGGTGGCTACAAGACTGGAGTTTTGGACAGAAGCAAGATTCGTTGCTACAACTGCAATGAACTTAGACACTATGCAATTGAGTGCCTGAAAGCAAAGCAGATTAAAAGGAGAGAATATGCTCCTGAAAAGAAGAAAGGAAGCAAGGCCTATGTGGCAGGTGAAAAGACTTGGGATGATATATGGACTTGAACTCAAGGTTAGAGCTATGTACAACTCCTGCAAAGTATCTAAGGAGATGTTCAACAAGCAAGCTGTAGACAAATCAATGGGAATAGGATTTGGCTACAATGAGGCTGTTCGCATGTTAGGCATTAATTCCTCTAATCTTGTTAGTGCTGAGGAAAGGGGAATACCACACGTGCTTAAGGGTGTTAAAGAACCCCTCTTTAGAAAATCTGTTGCAGAACCACGAAACTTACTGTCAATCATTATTGAAGAAGAGTTGAGAACTGAGGACATTGCCAATGGTAATGTCCAGAATGATGTAAAATTGGTTGACATTAAAACCAAGAATGTCCACTCTAAACAAGTTTCACCTAAAGTTCCAGTCAAGGTTGTTAAAACAACAAGTTCCTCTAAGACTGGATTAGGTAGTAATAATGTGAAGAAGAACAATAACATGTCTAATATGCATTCCATGCCTCTAATTGATGCATCTCATAAACCTTGTGGTATCTTAAATTGTATGTCTTGTGCATTTAATGTTATGTCAGCATACTTTAATTGCTTGCATGCAACTTCTGCTACGAGTGCTCCTAGATAATTTGTTAATTATAATAAGCATGCTAGATTTAGAACTGCTAGTCCTCCTAATCTTAGGAAGGAAACATGGACACCTAAGCCTAGTCAAAAGCTGACCAAGGATGTTTATAAGGTGAAATGTCTAGTTGTTCAAAATGATGTTATTGTTGCAAAAGAGACATGGAAACCCAAGATGAAACAAATGCTTGTTAAATCTGTTTATAGGGTTAAGTGTCAAATCATTAAGCAAGATGTTGTGAAGATAAGGAATATGGTTTTGCCTGACAAAGGCCAGTTTTTCAAGTACTCTGGACCCAATCAGATTTTGGGTTCCAAAAAAAGTTTAACCAATTTGGCATTGCAGGGTGTGGATCAGGTTAAAGAGGTCATATGGATTCTGGATAATGGATGTTCAAGGCATATGACTAGCGATAGAGCCCTGCTGTCGAATGTGCTAGATAAGACCATCCCAGTGGTAACCTTTGGAGACAACAATAAAGGTATAACTGATGGATATGGTAGATTGGAATCTGGAAATGTTCTCATCGAAGATATATCTTGTGTGAAAGGATTGAAGCATAACCTTCTCAGCATTAGCCATTTTTGTGATAGAGGTTATGAGGTTTTCTTCAACAAAAAGAATTATCTAATTTCACATAAGAGGAATGATCATCCTGTTCTGTTAGGAGTTAGAAAAGGCAATATGTACACAGCCGACATGAACTCAGGAATCAATATATAAATCAATTGTTTCTATACAAAAGCATCTACTGATAAGAGTTGGCTATGGCACAAGAAGCTTTACAAAAGCATCTACTGATAAGAGTTGGCTATGGCACAAGAAACTTTCTCATCTAAACTTCAAGACGATGAACTCCCCAGTTAAAAGGGAACTAGTGCGAGGGTTGCCTCAGATGGAATTTACACAGGAAGGTCTGTGTGAGGCTTGTAAGAAAGGGAAGATCAAGAAAGCAACCCACAAGAGCACTGACACATCAGAAATAACTGAACCTCTATAGTTACTTCACATGGATTTGTTTGGACCAGTCAATGTTATGTCCATGTCAAAGAAAAGATATGCTTTGGTGATTGTTGATGACTTTTCCAAACACGCATGGGTTTTCTTCTTAAATTCTAAAGATGGAACCTAAGAAAACTGAGGAAGCTCTTGGTGATCCTGATTGGGTGATTTCTATGCAAGATGAACTCAATCAATTCAAACAACAAAAAGTGTGGAAGCTGGTACCCAGATCTTAGAACAAACACGTAGTTGATACAAGATGGGTATTCAGAAATAAGTTGGACGAAGATGGCATAGTGACTAGAAACAAAGCAAGACGGGTTGCAAAAGGTTTCTCTCAAGCTGAAGGAATTGATTATGATGAGACCTATGCACCAGTGGCAAGACTTGAGGCCATTAGGATATTCTTGGCATTCGTAGCATTCTCTAACTTTAAAGTTTATCAAATGGATGTCAAGAGTGCGTTTCTAAATGGTAAGGTTTATATGGAACAGCCCCCAGCTTTGAAGATCTAGATCTTTTGGACTACGTCTGCTTTCTCTTTAAGGCTATCTATGGTCTTAAGCAAGCGCCAAGAAAATGGTATGACACTCTTTCCGACTTATTACTTGAAAATGGTTTTGTTAGAGGTGTCATAGACAAAACCCTCTTTACAAAGAAAAGTAAGAATGATACTATACTAGTCCAAGTCTATGTGGACGATATAATATTTGGGTCTACTAATGACAATCTCTACAAGAGATTTGCTAAGTTAATGCAGGGTAAATTTGAGATGAGCCTGATGGGTGAGCTGAAGTTCTTTCTTGAATTACAAGTAAGTCAAAGAACATATGGAATATTTATTTATCAATCCAAGTATGTTAAAGAACTCCTCAAGAAATATCAAATGAAGGATTCTTCTTCAACAAGGACACCATCATCTACAGCTGTTAAGTTTGAGGTATGTGAGAATTTAGCCAAGGTAGATGTCACAAGCTATAGAGGTATGATTGGTTCATAACTTTATATTACTGCAAGTAGACCAGATATTATGTATGCTACATGCTTGTGTGCAAGGTTCCAAGCGGATCCTAGATATTTGCATCTCGTTGCTGTTAAATGAATCTTGAGATATCTTAAGGGTACTCCTAACTTAGGTATTTGGTACCCTAAAGAATTTGGTTTTAACCTAGTTGGATATACAGATTCAGATTACGCAAGTAATGTGATGGACAGGAAAAGCACATCTAGTAGCTGTCAATTCCTAGGTGGAAAATTGGTTTCCTCGTACAGCAAGAAACAGCAAATAGTTTCTAACTCAACAGCTGAAGCTGAATACATAGCTATTGGAGCTATTGCGCTTAGATCTTGTGGATTAGGAATCAACTACGTGACTATGGCTTTGTACTTGAAAAGATTCCAAGCTTGTATGACAATACAAGTGCCATAGCCATCTCCAACAATCTTGTACAACACACAAAGACCAAGCACATCGACATCAAGTATCATTTTATTCGAGAGCATGTCATGAATGGTACTGTGGAGTTATTACACTCTTTCCGACTTATTACTTGAAAATGGTTTTGTTAGAGGTGTCATAGACAAAACCCTCTTTACAAAGAAAAGTAAGAATGATACTATACTAGTCTAAGTCTATGTGGACGATATAATATTTGGGTCTACTAATGACAATCTCTACAAGAGATTTGCTAAGTTAATGCAGGGTAAATTTGAGATGAGCCTGATGGGTGAGCTGAAGTTCTTTCTTGGATTACAAGTAAGTCAAAGAACATATGGAATATTTATTTATCAATCCAAGTATGTTAAAGAACTCCTTAAGAAATATCAAATGAAGGATTCTTCTTCAACAAGGACACCATCATCTACAGCTGTTAAGTTTGAGGTATGTGAGAATTTAGCCAAGGTAGATGTCACAAGCTATAGAGGTATGATTGGTTCATAACTTTATATTACTGCAAGTAGACCAGATATTATGTATGCTATATGCTTGTGTGCAAGGTTCCAAGCGGATCCTAGATATTTGCATCTCGTTGCTGTTAAATGAATCTCGAGATATCTCAAGGGTACTCCTAACTTAGGTATTTGGTACCCTAAAGAATTTGGTTTTAACCTAGTTGGCTGTACAGATTCAGATTACGCAAGTAGTGTGATGGACAGGAAAAGCACATCTAGTAGCTGACAATTCCTAGGTGGAAAATTAGTTTCCTCGTACAGCAAGAAACAACAAATAGTTTCTAACTCAATAGCTGACGCTGAATACATATCTATTGGAGCTGTTGCGCTTAGATCTTGTGGATTAGGAATCAGCTACGTGACTATGGCTTTGTACTTGACAAGATTCCAAGCTTGTATGACAATACAAGTGCCATAGCCATCTCCAACAATCTTGTACAACACACAAGGACCAAGCACATCGACATCAAGTATCTTTTATTCGAGAGCATGTCATGAATGGTACTGTGGAGTTACACTTTGTACCCACAGAGGAACAAACGGCAGATATTTTTACTAAGTCTCTTGACGAATCCACATTCACCAGAATTGTTGGTGAATTGGTATGTTAATTAGTCCTACTAATTATTCTAGTTAATATCCGTTGATTGCTCTTAAATAATTTTGAAAGTGAATATTTTATTAAGACTTATTGTTAAAATCACTTGTCAAGTTATTTTATCAACTATTTTTCTCACTTGTATATTTCTATAATCTGTGTTATAATCTTTCTAATATTTCACTCCATGTTTTTTATATTTTAGAATAATATATTCTCTAAAAATATTTTTCTCAAATTTTACAAGTTAGAATTTTTGAGAAATCTATTTTTGTTGAAAGTTTCATTATTTTAAAGTACTTTTGAATGTTTATGATATTTTAGTAAATCATTTTTTCTTTCTAAACAATTTTCTGGTAGAAAGTTATTTTATTAGAAAATATAGAGATTTGTTAACTTATTATAAATATTTTTATAATTATATATTATTTTATTTAATATTTTGTAGTGTTTGTCTTATTATTAATTTCTAATTTCTGCTTAAAAAAGAAAACCTATAGTCTTTTTAGCATCTTGTGGTAATACCTCTATTATTTTTATGCTCTACATATATTCTAATTGTAAATTATTTTCATTTCTAACTAATTTGTTTGTAAATTATCTTAATAGTTCGATGTTTTGCTAATAGCATTAATGTGTTAATAAAAATCTGCATGTAATTTCTTATTTAAATTCACTCTAAATATTATTAGTATATTCGTATTATTATTGTTTTTATTTTTCTTTTTCCTACTAATTAATTTTTTAAATTATGTTTTCATTTTATTTTCGGGTGAAGTGCACACTTCTACTAGTTAGTAAATAAACTTTCTATTTTCTAAATTAGACTATGCTTTGTAGTTTATACTGATAGTCCATGTCATCTAAATCGTTTAATACTTAAATCAGACTATCGGTATGACTATCTGTTCATATTTTATTTTATTTTATTTTATTTTATTTTTAGACTTTTTGTAGTATTATTCGTAAGTCATAAAGGACTATCGATAGTACTATTAGATCGATAGTCATACGTAGCCTTTTTGTTATTTTATTTTTTTTCTATTGTTTTTGTACAGACTATCATTATAGACTATCCTATAGTACTTAAGTTAATTTGTTGTTAGACTATCCTTTCTAATCTAAACATTGTCTAAACTCACGAGTTTTTCACTCTGAGTAATGTTTTAATATATATACACACATTGCTCTGTATCTATTGAACCTCCGGCCAAATTTTTTCAAAACTCTTGTTCGATACTCAACCTTTTGACAAATTGTGAACACCATTTCAAAGATCATTCATAGCCCGTGCTTTCAACTGGTTAGACTTGAGATTTGGTTGAGATTTACAAACTAAAATTTTCTGAAAAAACCTTCGAATTCCTTGAATAATTCGAAGTTTAAGTGTGATTTTTGAAAAACTAAAAATAGGGCTGTGTTCCTAGTGATTAAGGCTTCAACATACTAAAATTCCATAATTGTTCGTGAAGTTTTGATTCTTTGAATTTTTAATTAATTTTTAATCAATTATCAAAATCCCTAAAATTCAAATTAACTAAATTTTAGTGAAATTTTAATTCTTTATGTGTGTATTTAAAATGGATGATAATTTGGAAATCGTTAGGCACAATCATGTGGGTTATTTTTGTGACGCCCTCCCAATCTGGGGTCTAGATCGGGGAGTCACTAACACAATAGATAAAAACAACCTAAAAATAATTAAATATAGATATAATATGCTGACTGATCCCAACCCTACTCACCTGGATCTTTCACAAGTAATGGTGTGAAACAAGCAAGCCAAACGTCTAACTAAGTTATTATTACGAGCCAAATTTAAAATATAATTATTACACAGCCTTGATTCAAAAGTTCTAACTACTATTTCTCATAACCAACTCTAAAACCTCCTCATTGAGCTGTTAGTACATCTAACTCGGATGGCAACTCGAAAGAAACCACAGTAGGGTTATAGGAACTGCGTTTCCTCACAGTCTGAATAGTACGTACCATGATCTCAAGTTACTGTCAAAAGGGTTAGAAACAAATAACAGTGAGCCAACGCTCAACAAGTAACCGAAATACTTAACGAATAATAACAGGAGTAAAACTAACTTTCAACAATAGCAGGATAGCAAAATGAATATCTGGAACAATAGAAATAATTCTGGCACGTGATAATAACAGGATATGTGTAAAGCAATTAACATTTCAAATGGTAAGCCAATTTCATTTCACAGTATTTAAACAAAAGATTATTCAGTTGATTGGAGATTTTACTCAACAACGGACAATACGGGTGATCAGCCACGTAAAGTCCCCATACCGGACACAAAGTCCCTCTGGACATTAAGGTAACTTGGGTTCCAAAGAGGTACACATTGGCCTATAAAGGTGCTGGACTGTTCCCATAAGAACTACAACATAATACAATATAGAAAAATGGCTGGACCGGCGTCACCCGATCTCTTACGCCTCTCCAATCTTTAGGAATCCGTAGAAACCATATACTGGAGTCCTAAACCTTTTATTAAACATTATTTTGAAAACAGTAAAACTTAGAAAAGCTTTTAGTTTTGAAACACTTTAACTTGTAAAACTTTTTGATTTGCAATGATAAAAGTCAAAGGATTTGAACAAGTCTTCTGATTTCAAAGGAATAAGGATTACAAGTTTGAATCATGAAGATATAGACTCAAAGACATTAAGACAAATGTTTAGGGAATAACAAAAGTGTCTCAAAGTCAAAGGTCAAAGATGTGTGTCACAACTAGTTTTAGGGCAATTAGATCAAGTTATAGAGTTAAGAAATAATAAGAAAGGTAGACCAGTTCTTAGGATAGTGATCAGGTTACAATGGAGCTTTATAAGATTTTAGGGTCAACACAGGTTTAACAGGTTACGGATATAAGTCATTTAAGAATTGGTTTATCTGTCAGTCAATTAGGTTTGATTAAGAAAGTCTCTATGATACATTATGGACAAGAAGCAATTAGAAAGAAATAAACTGTTTTAGGGATAGCAAGATACATATACTTGAATCAATAGGTTATAAACAGTTGCAAGAACATGAACTTCAAGAAGAGATAGAGTTACTTACCTCGGGTAGTATGCAATAGCTCAAACAGCTTAGTCACTGAAACTCAACTTTAGATTTCCCTTTATTGCTGGGGCCTACGTCCTTCGTATCTACATAAACCATATCACTAGCTACTTCAGTATACTATACTTCTTATACATCTAATCCTATTCTACCCAAACGATTCCTATTATGTCTTATCACTTAACATGTATAACACATACCTGTTTATACTTACTAAATCGTCTCACATAATCAGATACTCACTTAAGCACGTAATACATAGAACATGTGAATCACATATATCAATTAAACACTTAACAAATAAGATCACTTTGACTTATAAATAGTTTATAATACAATACTATACACTTTATGACTATAATTCTAACAAAAATCGGACAGTGTCTCCTTTATAAATTGAACTATCCCGCCGGAACATAACCGACTCAACCCAACATTCCAATCATCTTTTGAATTTATATCACATCTACCAACTCAAATAATTCGAAAATCATAATCTTTTTCATAATATTCTAATTAGCATCTAATTTCCATTTACTTAATCTAATTATCAGTAACAATTCACATGTTATCATTTCAACACTTAATATTCAAAATTAGCTTCGAACAATTCAAGCACATACATATAAAATCCGAAAATTCAGAATTTAAATCAATAATTCTTACGCAGAAAATTAAAATTGATTATTCGACTCATGTTCATCATCGCCGAGTACACCGGCTCAAAGAAAATCATTGTCGGCGGGTAAAACTTTCGGTGGTACTCTTAATTGAGCCTCTAACGCAAAATTTCCGCCTCTAAACAATTTGTATGCTAATAATCATCATGAACTTCAAGAATTCAGCAATTTAATCATATAAATTCGAATATATATACATAGGTATACATATATATACAAACGAATACATTCAACACAACACCAACATGATTCAAGCACCAAAATAGTTACTAAACATCATAGGCATCATTTTAAAGTAAAAATCGCAGCACACAAGCCATAATCGAAGCAAACCCGAAATGGGTTTTATAATTTCCATCACAAAAGCTGCATGCAATGACAGATATAGATAGAGGGCTGAAAAATATGAAGAAATCTGGTCTTGGATTATGAAACCGGTCAAAAACCGATTAGGAGGGAGATGAGAGAGAGAGAGAGAGAGAGAGAGAAGAAGAATCTGCTTAAGAACAAAGAAATGAAATGCACAGGAGAAGAATGAAGGAGAGATGGCGGTGGTGATGTTAGAAGAGCAAGGGGCAAAACAGTAATTTCACAATTGTTAAATTCTTTTCCAAAAATCTGATTTTTAACCACTATTAAATCGAAATAAAATAGGAAATCGGGAGATAAATATATCTAAAAAATTTTAAAATAAATTTCATGAACTTTCGAACATCCCCATATTTTTGAAATAATTTTTGAGTCAAAAATGAATTTATTATGAATTTTACGAATAAAAGACCTTTAAATGAAATAAAGTTTTTAAAATCCTTTTAAAATACTTACACATATAAACAAATACTTCAACCAATTTTAGAAACTAATTAATATCACCAAGATGACAATGCAAAAGATTTCAAAATTTTAAACGGTTCCAATGATTTTATAAATATCTTAGAAGATTAAAATGCATGTTTGAAATAGTTTTTAATACTCAAAAATGCAAATAAAAATTACACGAACACATACGACACTTACCAATCGTCATAAACATGATTCCACACATACTTTATTTTTACAAAATATATCGACCACATAAATAACATTTAAAGTCAAATAACTGCTTAATTAATTACACGAATTTCTAGGTCGATACAATTTTTAACCCCGAGAATTGTTCGGTTGAAAGATTTAAGCTCTGGATTCGGTTTTTAAACGAGCATTCTCTTGTCGTCATGCTATAATGGTTAATGCTCCCGTGTACTACTTTTGTTGTCTCCCCTGATTTGAGATCTTTTACCTTTACAGTGTGAGACACACGTTATGTAGTGAACGAATCAATCATTAACACCATACTAAATCTTCCAAAAAACGATATTGTTGATCCACCCTCTGATGAAGTAATATCACAGTTCTTCACTAATATTAATTGTCAAGGGGCTTTGGATCTAACCAAATTATCCAAAAAGGACTTAGCGGCTAAATGGGATGTTTTCTTTGATACCCTTGCTAAAGTGTTTGCCAACACTACTAAGAACAATTTCAATAATATTCCATCTTTGTTACAACGCATTGGTTTTGCGATTGTTTACGATCAAAGAATCGATATTGGCAAACTACTTTGGGGTGTAATCATAAAACATCTCATTACTGCTAAGAGTGATTTTGATTTGGGTGATAGTGTGTACTGTTACTATCCTCGCTTTTTGACACTTATCTTTAATCATCTCGTTTCTGCTGATCATCAACGTTACTTTGCTAATGGTTAATATGAAGTGTCTGCAACCACTCATAAGAAATTTTATACCCAATTAGACACTTCTCGTAAGTTTCCAAACATTCCTGTGGTCATAACCCCATATATGGCCAACTTCATACAATTGCATGTCATTCCACAACATGCACCATTAGTGGTTCAACCTGTACCTGTCCCTGAACCTTAACTTCCAGTGGTTTAACCCACTCCTGCTAGGACTTTTGCAGCAACTGCTCAACAGGTATTATCTTCTATCCCTGAATCTTCTCAATCTACTTCAACTGTTCAAACCCAAGTGCTTATTAGGGAAACTGACCAAGAGATTGTATAACCACAACCTCTAACCCAGGTCTTAGAGCCAAATAGTGAGTCAAATCCTATCCAAAACACTCAACCACTGCAAAAGTTACAAGTGAGAAGAGGATGAACCCGCAACTCTGCATCCACCAAAGAAGAGAAAATTAGAAATATTTGATGCATCTACTATCCCATCCATTTCCTCCCAACAGGATATGGACTTTGAAATGGCCAATACGCAGTTACTACATTCATCCTCTCAACAGGGTGAATCTATTGAAGTTCACCATCGGGCCATGGCACTCTGTACTGAGTCAAGCACAACCCTATTTCTCACAATGGGGGAAAACATTAATTTAGATGAAACTCAGGACACAACACAAGGAAGAGAGAACCTAGAGAAGGATACAGTTCCAACCATTATTAGGCAGAAGAGCCTTCACAGGCTTTTGAGGGAAATCTTAATTTTTCGCCACCTATAATAGAATCATCAACTCCCCTCCCAGGAGGAACATTCTTGGCTCCCTCAAGGGATTTTCCACTTGTAGTTTTGACTGGAGAAAGTGGAAGGCAACTTGATCAGTCTATCAATGAAGCAATTCAGAATTCGAATCAAAATGATTCGATAGACTTGATTAAGGATCGGGATTCACGAACTCCCATTGTACCACCACTGACCTCTCTTGAAGAAGCTAGGGTGATTTTTAATGCAGGTACATCATTTGGAAAAGATCTTGTATGGAGTGATGTGAGGACCACCTTAAATTTGAGTGATACACATGCACATAAGGTGAGTGAAACACCTCCAAGTGAAATTCAGGTGAGAGCACACACTGACATATATACTTTATCTTTACTTGCTCAAATTGAATCATTGAAAAAAACAACTTGCTGAAAGCCGAGCCGAAACTACAAAGTATAAAGCACAAGTGGTTGATCAGTCTTCTTCTTCCACCTCTGTCAACAATCGGTTAGTATTGCTCAAAGATAATATTGAGAAAATGAAGACAAGTTTTACCACCAAGATCAATACTTTTCACCAAGCACAGATTCAAGAATATCAGACTCTGTAGATGTCACTGTTACTCAAGATCAAATTATCACTAATATCTCCAATAGAGTTGAAGACCTTCAGATTTAATTACATGAAAATCAACTAACCACTGATCTTCGACTTAGTCAGATATGGAAATGAATGAACATCAAGGAAAGGGTTTGAAACACTTGTATGCCATGATTGTAAAACTCACACACCCATAGTTGAGAAAAAGAACTTCTTTAAAGGGAACAATGGGGATGGTGATGAGCGAGACCCTGGAGATGGTATAACTGGCAAATCTGTAGAGATGATCCCTCAACTAACGGGGAGAAGTGGAAAGGGGGAGGAGATAAATCTGATAAATCCAAATATCAAGATCAAGGTGTGAATAAGAGTGATAAGGGCAAAAGGAAAACTGCTGAAGGGGCAACCACTGAAGAAAATTATGACTATTACTACACAGATGAACCTGTTGATATTGATGTTTTTTCTGAAGTCAAGTTCCCTGGTGGGCATCAATCTAAAGCTGAAGAAGATCTGGGTAATTAGGAAGATGAAGTGCACTTGACCATCAGTTTGAAAAAAATCTTCAGTAGGAGCAAGCAAATCTTAGAATGAGAGAAGACAAGCTTCAAAAGACAACTCAGTTTATTGCTCAGAGGCTTAAACTGAAGAAAGCGGAAGATGCAGAGAAGCAACAACTACATGCAATCATGCAAGGCCGGTTTTGAGACAGTGCTACCGGTGCGACCCCACCGTGGCCACTAACTTGGGGGGTACAAAAAAAATGTTGCAGTGTAGTATATGTTTTTTCTTGCAAATGTGTTTTGTTTGATATTTATACCTCATGTTTTTGTTCACGACATGTATGAGTTCTTTACATTTAAGAACTTCATATAGTACTTAGCAAAAAAAAAACTTCATATAGTACTTTAAGAAAAAAGTAGGAAGAAAATTATTCAATCCCTCGCGGCTTGACTTGGTTTATATATGTTTTATCAAAATTCTATATTTACTATTGTTAATTAGATAAAAGCATGTTAAAATTTTGATAAAATCTGTTTATGAATCATGACTGCATTTTGAAGATCAGTTTAGAACTATTTGTATTTGTACTATGTTTCACATGCTAACTTCACTTTCTATGTTACATTCCTAGTAAATTATATCTTACACATGGATTTTCATTTTACATTTACAAGTATATTTAAAGGGTCTTGCAAAAATTTTGCACTGGGCCTATATATTTTCAGGACCGGCCCTGCAATCATGTTACAAGAAAGAAGAAAGGACATTCAATTGAAGATGGTCCGAGAATGGAAGCTGCAAGGGAAATGATAGATACCATTCAAACCACTGATAATGATGATCATCGACTTTTCAACATGTTTGAACAACTCGAACAGGTCAATCCAGATCATACACTATACATAGATACTTTAAAACTTGAAATATCAAGGATAGTGGTTGGATTTAATAGAGTTTCAAAAGAGTTGGTGATTCATGTTGATTGTCATAAATATGGGACACTCAAAGCTTCACTTCAATTCTTTCAGGACAAATCGTTGACTGAACTCTGGGCTTTAATGCAAAAGGTAAAAAGGACGTCTGAACAATGTACTACTTTATGAGAAACTTATGGAGCATGCCTATAGGGCTAATCTAGAAGTAATACAAACTCCACATCATGTCAAGTTTCTCAAAATGACATACTCCAGTCCTGCTATTTTGATTCGACTTCAATAAAAGGATATATTGCTGCTCATTTGGTGTGGTTAGAACATATGATTAGTAATACTGGCTTTGTTACTGAGGAAAAGACATTTCCTGCCAATATTATCCAATCCTATGCTCAAGACAACATCGGTAAATATACATACTTTCAAAATCAGTTGAAGAAGAAGCTCAGAACTCAGCCTGTCAGACTAGAGGGTTTAGCAACTAGAAGAGAACGTGTGCTGTTAGATATAATTGATGTAATGTTTCAATGTTTAAGTGTAACAGTGAAATATCAGAGTTTAACTGGAAGGAAGTCAGAGTTTAGTAAAGTCTGACTGACGGAAGCTGGACAGAGTTTAGTAAAGTCTATCTAGAAGCAGCGCGTACGGAGTCAACAGAAGATATTAGAGAGCAATTGAAGATTGATATGGAAGCGAGATCTTTGGAGACTGGATAGCTATCAAAGAGATCGAGTTGACTTAGGAGACGTGTGACAATCTGTAATTGATATCATTGTATAGCTGATTATTAGGAATATCAATTAGAGATTGTATCGAAGCTGTATATTTTATAAATACAGTTAGGTTAACCCTAGAAGGGTATCGTGCATCGAACTATCTTTATTGTAACCTAGCAGCTCTTTGTGATAGTTTACATCACGAAGAGGGTTTTTAATATCAGAAGATTTAAAGTGCATAATCATCTTACTTGTTAAACTCTCATACGAATTTGATTATTAATTGTGTATTCGGCCTAACAAGTGGTATCAGAGCCAATCTGTTACTTTATTACAGGTTAAGATCCAAACACAACAATAATCATGTCAGCAATTCCTCCACCAACATCTACTAGTTCTGAAAAGGCTCCTACTACTATGAGTCGTTATGAACCAATCAAGATTCCTATTCTCAGGCCATCAGAGTATGCCATGTGGAAGGTCAAGATGACTATGTTTCTGGAGGCTACAGATCCAGAATATCTTGACAGGATTTATGAAGGCCCTCACAATCCTACAAAGCTATCTGCTACAACTGCTGGTGAAGAAGCTAAAATAGTTCCAAAGGAAAAGAAGGACATGATTCCTGAAGATCTATCATCAATTGCTAAGGATGCGAAGGTTAGGCATTTACTGCATAGTGCTTTAGACAATGTTATGTCTAACAAATTGATTAACTGCACCACTGCAAAAAAGATCTGGGATGCTCTTGAAGTCAGATGTCAAGGAACTGCTGCTATTAAGAAGAATAGGAGAAACATACTCACACAAGAGTATGAGCACTTTGAGGCTAAACCTGAAGAGACCATGACAGAAACATTTGATAGATTCTGTAAACTGCTCAATGATCTGTCATTGGTCAACAAAGAGTATGATCTAGAAGACTCAAATCTCAAGTTTCTTCTTTCTCTACCTGAAAAGTGGGATGTGAAAACAACCACTATTAGAGACAATTATGAACTTGCTGAAACAGAGATTGATGAAATCTATGGGATGCTCAAAACTCATGAATTGAAAATGGAGCAGAGAAACAGGAGATCAAGCAGGAAGGCAAAGTCTGTTGCTCTTAAGGTTGAAGAGAAGCCTCAGAAGAAAGAGGCATCAAGAAGGAAAATGAAGGGAAAAGCTTTGGTCATACACTCAGAAAGTGAATCATCAAACTCTGATTATGATTCAAACTCTTCTGAATCATCTGACTCTGAGGATGATGAAGAAGAAATGAGAAAAATGGCTGTGTTGATGGTGAAGACCTTCAAGAAAATGGGTTTCAAGAATTTCAAGAAAGGGAAAAGGTTTTCTAGAGATTCAAATGAAGACAGAAAAAGTTTCAGGAGGTCTGAAAGAAAAGAGACCAAGTCTGGGAAAAAGGATAAGTCTGAAATTCAATGCTACAAGTGCAAGGAGATGGGTCATTATGCTCCTGAGTGCAAGAAGGGTAAAACTGGAAAAGTACTCATCACAAAAGGCAGAGATTGGGTAGACACTTCAGATTCTGATGAAGAAATTAACTATGCTCTCATGGCTACTACTGAATTAGAAACTTCTGAAAATCAGGTACCTCTAACTACCTATGCTTATAATATTGATGACATTTCTCAATTAAGAATTTATCTTAAGTCATTGCATATAAGTTATAGGGATCAGACTTTGGAGAATGAGAGGATAAAATCTGAAAATTCTGAACTTAAGGTTAGAAATAAACTTATTGAAGAAAAACTTGAAAACATGCAACAAGTTCAGAAAGAAAGAGATGATGTTGTTTCTATAGAACAGGATTTGCTTCAGAAATATAAACAACTAGAATCTGAGTTGGAGGAAGCAAATAAGAAAATTAGGACTTGGACTAATTCTGGAAAGGACACTCAACAGATTTTTCAAACAGACACTATTGGTCTAGGTTATAATGAGGGAGATGAACAAAGATTTCAAAGTCAAGTTAAAATCAGACCTCATTTTGTACATGGAGCCAGTAAATTTTTGTCTGACAATGAAAAAGAAGCTATTAAAAGTGAACCAGTAAAAACTAGTGTTAAACAGGTTAATATTGGTTCAATGACAGATAAACAACTCAAACACAAACTGAAGGAGTTAAGATCTGTTAAGAAACAGGGAGTGTCAAATAAGAACATAAATGGAAAAGTAGGCATCACTTCAGGAAATAAACCAATGCTTGCTAGTTATGCTCCAAGAAAGACATGTCATAACTGTGGTAGTACTAAGCATCTTGCAAATTTCTGCAAGAAAAACAAAAATATAAATTCTTTACCTTCCAAGTCTGAGGTAAAGAAGGATTTTGATAGAACTAAGCCACAGACTTTATGCACACACTGTGGAAGCACTTGGCATTCCATTTATACTTGCAGAGAGTATCATGCTATCTATCATAATAACTATGAACTGAAACCCAATCTGAAATGGGTTAAAGTTAATACTGCAAGTGTAAAATCTGATACTGTTAGCTCAAACTCTGATAATGTTTATTCCGCTGCTAAAGCTAACAAAGTTAAGAATGTCAATGGATCCAAGCAAGTCTGGATCCTTAAATCTAATCCTCAATAATTGCTTGTGATTGCAGGGCAACAGGGAGGCAACCCTTGTTGTGGACAGTGGATGTTCAGGACACATGACTGGAAATAAAGCCCTGCTATCAGACTATGAGGAGAAGGCTGGCCCAAAAGTTTCCTATGGTGATGGCAATGTAGGAAGAACATTGGGATATGGCAATATTAATCTTGGAAATGTCATCATCAACAATGTAGCTCATGTCCCAGGACTCAAGCATGACTTGTTATCTGTGAGTCAAATCTGTGACAAGGGATATCATGTAGATTTTCAACTTGAATATTGTGAAGTTATCAGCAAATCTACAGGAAAGGTTGTTCTAGTTGGTAATAGGCAAAACAATATTTATGAAATCAAGCTTTTAATAGACTCTGTTGGAAAAGCTGTTTGCCTGTCTACAAGAATGTCTAGTGAAGAGAGTTGGAAGTGGCACAAGAAACTCTCACATTTGAACTTGAACAACATCAATGAATTGATCAGAAAGGATCTTGTAAGAGGACTCCCAAAGACTCTATTAAATGTTGATGGCCTATGTGATTCATGTCAAAAGGCCAAGCAAAGGAAGTCATCTTTCAAGAGCAAGACAAAATTTTCAATCACTGATCCTTATCATCTTCTGCATGTTGATCTCTTTGGTCCAGTAAATGTTATGTTTATAGCAAGAAAGAAATATGCTTTAGTCATTGTTGATGAATACACTAGATTCACTTGGGTGTATTTTCTAGCAAAGAAGGATGAAACTACATTAACTCTGATGGAGCATGTGAAGTTTCTGGACAAAGGATCAAGTAACAAAGTCAGAATCATTAGAAGTGATAATGGAACTGAGTTCAGAAATGCAACAATGAAAGAATTCTGCAAGGACAATGGAGTGAAGCAAGAATTTTCAGCACCTGGTACACCACAACAAAATGGTGTAGTTGAAAGGAAAAATAGAACCTTGATAGAAGCTGCCAGAACTATGCTTGATGAAGCAAAATTGCCAACTTATTTCTGGGCAGAAGTTGTTCAAACTGCTTGTTTTACTCAAAATGCTACACTGATCAATAAGCATGGAAAAACACCATATGAGATGGTGAAGAAAAAGAAGCCTAACCTGAAATACTTTCATATTTTCGGGTGCAAATGCTTTGTTTTGAAGACTCATCCTGAACAGTTGGCCAAGTTTGAGCTAAAGGCAGATGAAGGAATTTTTGTTGGCTATCCACTGTCAACAAAGGAATTCAGAGTTTACAATCTGAGAACTAAAGTGATCATGGAATCTATACATGTGTCTTTTGATGACAAGAAGATAACTGGACTTGAAGACATATATGAATATGATCAACTGAACTTTGAAAATGAAGATTTAAACTTTGTTGAAGTAAACTCTGATCAAACTATTCTGACAGACTCTGTTGAAACAAACTCTGAACCTCTACTGGTAAACACTGGAGAAACTTCTCAGCCTAGAGTAAACTCTGCTAAAGAAACTTCTCAGCCACAACAAAGGGAAGAACCAGTTGAGGGGGAGAATGATCAAGATGAAGACTCAAACATTGATATTGAGTCAACTGAAAAATCTGGATCAAACTCTGATGAATCAAACTCTGAAAATTCAAATTCTGACTCTGGGCAGTCAAGTTCAGGGGGAGTCTCAGAAAATGAAGAAAGCCCACAACAAAATCAGGAGAGCATGGATCAAGGGGGAGGATCACATGCTGACAGAAGTCATTTGCCTTCTGTTAGGAAATGGACTAAATCACATACACCTGATTTGTAATTGGTGATCCAGATGCAAAAGTGAAAACAAGAAGTGCCACTGCAAGTGAATGTTTGTTTCATGCATTCTTGTCTAAAAATGAACCAAAGAAAGTGGAAGAAGCTCTTCAAGATGCTGACTGGATAACAGCAATGCAGGAAGAGTTGAATGAATTTGAAAGAAATGAAGTTTGGACCCTTGTACCAAGGCCAAAGAACAGATCTATTGTTGGTACTAAATGGGTTTTCAGAAACAAGACTGACAGTGAAGGTGTTATCACAAGGAACAAGGCTAGACTGGTAGCAAAAGGCTATTTACAGCAGGAAGGAATAGACTATGATGAAACATTTGCTCCAGTTGCAAGATTGGAGGCAATCAGAATTTTTCTAGCATATGCCTCTCACAAAAAATTCAAAGTGTTCCAGATGGATGTGAAAAGTGCTTTTCTGAATGGGAAGCTTGAAGAAGAAGTGTTTGTTGAACAACCACCAGGATTTGTGGACCCAAAATATCCAGACCATGTCTACAGGCTGGATAAAGCACTCTATGGACTTAAGCAAGCACCAAGGGCATGGTATGAAACTCTGGCTCAATTTCTCTTAGAAAGTGGATTCAACAGAGGTACTATTGACAAAACTCTATTTTATTTCAAATCTGGGAGTGGCTTGCTTTTAGTTCAGATATATGTTGATGACATTATCTTTGGGTCTACTAATGATAAACTCTGTAAGAAGTTTGCCAAACTCATGCAGTCCAGATATCAAATAAGCATGATGGGAGAGCTTTGTTATTTTCTAGGCCTACAGGTGAGACAAACAGATGATGGTATCTTCATTAATCAAGCAAAATATACCAGAAATCTTCTCAAGAAATTTGGTATGCTTGACTGTTCATCTGCATCAACTCCCATGGCAACAGCAACTAAATTGGACAAAGACACAGGAGTTTCAGTGGATATGACAAACTACAGGGGCATGATAGGATCTCTTCTTTACTTGACAGCTAGTAGGCCTGACATCATGTATGCAACTTGTCTTTGTGCAAGGTTTCAGGCAGATCCTAGAGAGCCACATCTGACAGCTGTGAAAAGAATCTTCAAGTATCTCAAGGGCACTATATCATTAGGTCTGTGGTACCCCAGAGAATCAGATTTCAAGCTACTTGAGTATTCTGATGCAGACTTTGCAGGCTGCAAGATAGACAGAAAGAGCACTAGTGGAAGTTGTCAATTTCTTGGTGACAGACTTGTCTCTTGGTACAGCAAGAAACAGAAATCAATTTCTACATCTACAGCTGAAGCAGAGTATATTGCAGTTGGTAGCTGTTGTGCACAGATCTTGTGGATGAAGAATCAGTTGCTGGATTATGGATTGAGGTACAGCAAGATTCCTATTTACTGTGATAATCAAAGTGCTATTGCTATGACAGGTAATCCAGTACAGCATTCAATGACCAAGCACATCAGCATAAGGTACCATTTCATCAGAGAACATGTGGAAGAAGGGAATATTGAACTAAATTTTGTGTCTACAGAACAACAGCTTGCAGATATTTTCACCAAACCATTGAGTGAATCTACATTTACAAGATTGATCAATGAACTAGGAATGGTCTCTGGTTCTGACTAGGAATGTTGGTTAGATTCAAATTTTACTAATGTAATGTGTTGCTCATATTTCCTTGATTTGTTAAGTGCTAAGTGATCTCTGTTGATTAAACTCTGTTATGCATACTCTGTTAACATGTTTTTCTTTAAACACTGACAAACTCTGTTAAACTCTGTCAGCATGCCTGTATGTCATACACTGTTAATAAGTTTGATAAACTCTGTGAACTCTGAGTTGATTTTTGTCTAAATGAAAACACCAATGAAGAAATATGTATGAAGCATGATTCTCAGCAATTAATCATGAATCTTTCTGAGTTATTGTGATCTAATCTTAGATTGTACAGAAAGTTAACACAGCATGATACTGGTTCATATTTATAGCATCTCTTAGTTTATTTTGTCCTAAACTCTGAGTCTATAAATACTGTGTGCATTGCCTTTCATGAATAACTACTGATGTTGATGAACTCTAAACTCTGTTAGTTATACTCTGGTAGATTAAAATGCTTACTGCAATACCCCAAAGAAAATGTATATAGGTTGCTATACTCCTTTGAGATTATGTTGGAGACTAGGATGACCCAGGAACTTATTGGTATATAATATGTGCTAAAATTCTCTGATTTTTGGTGACTAGTCAAAGACTAGGATGACCCAGGAACTTATCAAAATGATAAGGGCTAAAATTTTTGAATTTTTGGTGACTAGCTCCAACCTCTAATTACTGGAATGAATAGAATTTAAAAAAAATAAAAAAAAATTATATATATATATATTAGCAATAGAGGGGGTATAAAATAAATTAAATGTTACTGTATATAGATTGATTACTACAGAGTTTAGCTTTCATCATACAGTCAGTGTTTACTATGAGAGTTTGTGCATCCAGTGTTTATTGATTTACTTTATGGATTTTATGAAAAATTAGATGCTCTAAAAATTGATTTGGTAAACTCTGCTTCACACACACATATTTTCACAACTGTACAATTTTTGAAAGGGTTTCGATGATAAAGTTGGAGAATTGACAAACGCTGTTGATTTGTGGTTAGTACTCTAAGGTAAATTTTCATTTGGACAATTTGAAAATTTTGGAGTAAATAGTGCTTTTGACAACTGTTAATAAGTGTATTTTGTTAAAGTGTCTTGGAAATAGGAAAGAGAATACAGCGGTGATAATTGCTATTTTTACTGCGCATGATTAATTGATCCACTCCATGAATGACAAGTGTCCCACTCACCCATTATTGTGTCCCACTCACACATTAATCTAGGAACTGTTGAGTGTTTGAATACATAAACGATTGAGTTTTAATTTTTAATTACAACTCTAATTACTTTTGTGTACAAACGAGTGTGTTTTACTTTCACCCACTCACTTTTACATCTCACAGTTCTCTCAATTTTCACTTGCGCATTTTCGCAAACACCTTTCCTACATACACTTTTCTTTGTGATTTCTTGCCCATTTCTTGATTCAATGGCTTTTAAATCATTCACTATTCTTGGTCTACGTTTTTTCCCTAACAATTATGCAGCCCCACTCAATCATGAACGTGTTCCAGAAGCGTTTCATCTTATGCAGAATTTCTTGAGAGACTCAGAAATTGGACAAGCTCTGGTTGAACCTAGTACTCTCTCTGCATCTCAAATTGCCACTTTTTGGCGAAACTCGGTCTATGTGGATGGAGGAGAGAATGGGACTCCAAACATCATCTTCACTCATGATGAACAAGAGTTTGTGATTACTCCACAAACTGTCAGAGAAACGATGGGGTTTGATACACACACCTCTTATGCTTATGTTGTTGAACCTCAATTGAGATAGATGCTACAGGAGATAGGATACATGGATTCTCTTGACAAGCTTGGCAGTGTAAAGAGGCCTAATCTCAGGAAGGAATGGAATTTTTTCTTCGACTGCATTACAAGAACATTCCAGAAGAAGGTCACTAACTGGGATGCTATTCCAATGGACAGTCTACAATTCGGGTATTCTCTACTTTATGGCAGTAATTTTGATTTTGGTAGATATGTTCTAATGAATCTAGGTGATAAATTGTCAGAGTCTACTACGGTTTATTTTGCTCGATTTTGTCAAATTCTATTCACTGCTTGTGTATCTGGTTTAGAGATTGTTGAAGCTGATGTGATTCAGCCTTTTAGAGTCAACAAGAGAATATTCTTTGATATGACTAATAAGGATGCTGGTAAAGAAAACCTACATGCCTTTGTTCTGCCACTTGCTTTGCAGAATTTTCTCAACCAACCTCAAGACCAACCACATCCAGAACCACAACCTGAACCACTATACACTGATCATACTCAAACCTTAAACATTGAACCACCTACATCACCTACCCACACTGTACCTATTCAACAACCTCCATCACCAATCACAAACACTGCTTCAACCCAAAACCCTCAATCTCCAATCATAAAACAATCTTCACACACTCCACAAATAAACACTGAACCATCACAATCACAACCACAACCTAAAGCAAAAAGAGGCAGAGTAAAGCAATCAACAGCAACCACTGAAAGACATGCAAGAGTTAAGAAGATAATAGAGACAAATATCAAAGCAAAACAGACATCTCCTGGAGCTATTTATGCTAGAAGAAAGATTCAAAGAGCAAAGAGACCTAAATCACCCTCTGTGGTGGCAGAATCTAGTAAAGAGGATTCAGATGAAGTGCCTCTAGCTAAGAGAAGAAAATTAGTAATCTCTGATTCTGATGATGAACATGTTGAAGCTCCAGAGGTGGTTTCACAGCAAACACCTACTGTTGAGGCTGAAAAAGATAAAATGCCTGCAGAGGTTGAAATGCCTGCAGAGGTTGAAATGCCTACAGAAGAGGATACTAGAGATGGCTTTTCTCCAATGGATGATATTCTTGATTCATTTATGCCATTCTCTGATCCTATCTCATCTATTTTTGCTCAATCTGAAGCAACTAGTGCAGCTGATCAACCTACAGTTGTCATTTCTGAAACTGTAGCATCACATACAGAGTTACTCTCAGATGCTCACCAGACTGTTGAAGGAGGAGATGAGGTTGATCAAGCAACCAAGGCTACTTCTCAGCCTACTGCTTACAAACAACTTCAATCCTTTGAGAAGAAGGATGATGCTGCAGATGGAGGTGGATCTGATAGAACCAAAAGAACAATTACAAGGTCTAAAGTAAACTCTGCTAAAGCAAACACTGTAAACTCTGCTAGAGTAAACTCTGCTAAAGCAAACACTGCTGAAGGTCCACAGGATGATACAGAGTTAGCTGCAAACATGTTTGAAAGGCATATGATGTAGCCTATTTGTATTTCGAGGATACAACTCAACTTGAACAAGATTGTAATAGTAAATAGTATATAGACTGTCACAAGGAATCTCAGATTGTATTATCTGTCAGAAGAAAAAGATCAAGGTCAATCTACAGACTTGAAGAATTACTACATTGAAAGAAGTTCAGACATCTGATCAAGCCACAGTGAAGTATTCGTTAAAGAAGTGGATTCATTTAAAGTGACAGAGATTTCAACAGTGACAGAGACAGTACAGAAGAATTAGTAGAGAGAGAAGAAAGAGGAGAAAAGAAAAGGAACCAGATTTTAAAGTCAATATATGAAGAACAGTCATTGCGGTTAGTCACTCATGAACCGGACAGTACATCGAGTGTCAACATTAAACAGTGGTTGTTTATCATTAACTTCAGTGGTTCAAGCTATCAAGACGGGAATATTAAGAGAAGACAATAACCACAGCCATAAAGTCAAAAATAAAGAAAAGTCGTTGGAGTTAGTCGCTCATGAACCAGACCGTGCATCGAGCGTCAACGAAAATCCGGTGGTAATTCTTTATTACTTTCAGTAGTTCAAGAAAAAGATTTGAGCTGTCAAAAGATTTATATTAATTCTCTTTTAATTAATATAATTATGTAATTGGTTTAATTTAATAAATTAATTCATATCGAATTAATTTATTTATTAAATTAATTATCATGTTAATTAATTTTGAATTAATGTATTAATCTGAATTGATTTAATTAATTAATTAATTAATTATTATTTATTTTAATGATTAATTGATTAAGTATTTAATTAAATTAAATTCAAAACAAAAACAAAATAGACTAAAGGAAGCAGGTCTGTTTTCGTGTAAGTTGATATAAGGAATTGGCCAAGAAAGTTTGTGGTCGACAAATCTAAAAAAAAAAAAGAAACAGCCATGCTTATGGAAAAGCAAACAAAAGGTAACAAAGTAGCATGCAAAAGAAATAAAAAAGAATCCAAAGAAGTAGAAGAAAACAGCTCCTGCACATGCCTGTTTTTCTTTCTGTCGGACCTGCACAAACGCGCCTGTGGCGCGCGTGAACCTCACGCGCCTGAAAAATAGGAGAAACAGCCGCGCGTATCCTGCAGACTCCTTTCTTGTGACTGGTTGTTCAATCTGGCAGTCAGAATATTGTGATTACACATAATATTTCCTATCATTACAGCCGGTTTCTTTTATTATTATTATTAAACAAGACAATCTCAATTGTCTTGACGATTGTCTTGGTTAACCTGGATTGTCTTGACTATTGTATTGCCTATTGTCTTGGCAATATAAATTGTTTGTCTTGGAGGTTTTGGATTGTCTTGCCGATTGTCTTGGCAGTACAAAATTGATTGTCTTGGAAGAGCAGATTGTCTTGCCGATTGTCTTGGCAGTACAAATGAAAAAGAAAAGATGCCGGAGACAAAATATATCAAGACAGGCGGCCAGAAAGAAAACAACAACACAGAACATAATATTTTCAAGAAACAAGAACAGCTCCATTCTCTCTCATTTTTGAAGAACAACACAGCAAGAGAAAAATTCATAGAAACTCAAGTTCATCTTATTTTTAATATCTGATCCGATAGAACTTGTTTACTTGATACTCTTGTAATATTAGCGAGTTTTTACTCCTAATCTATATCTCGATTTTTATTAACAAATCTAGAAAAATTCATGTCGAATTTTCTAATTTGTTTTTATTAACTAGATATAATTTATGTACTGTATTTGTAACAAACCTCTCAAGTTAATATAATTTTATATTCAACTTGAATTTTGTTTCATTTAATTCCGCTTAAATTTGTCAAAATATAAATTAAATTTATCCGGACAAATTTCGATTAAACAGTACTGTTTGTATTCAACCCCCCCTTCTACAAACATATTGGACCTAACAATTGGTATCAGAGCCTATTGATTGATACACAAATCAAGATCCTATTTTTATTCAGTCAAAAATCCATTTTGAATTTTTAACTCACTTAAAAATTCATCATGTCTTCAAAAATTGGAACTGTTAAGATACCCTTTTTCTACAAGTGGCCAATCCTAAATATTTAGGAATATTGAAAACCAGGGCAATAGTTCCTATGATTACTCAAGAGGAAATAATCGTGGAAGGAGTTGTTGTAGTTCCCGCAAGGATATATCCAAAGGACATTAGTGTTTATACAAATGATGACAAAGTGGATATTGCCCTTGATATTAATGTACAATTAATTTTGGTGGAATCCCTAGATGCGATAATGTGCAATCATGTTGTTAACTGTAAAGATGCCAAGCATATCTGGGACACCATTATAACAATAAATGAGGGAACTAAGAAAGTCAGGGAAAATAGATTGGAAGCTAAGATTGTTCAACCTTACAGCTCTGAAGAGGAAGTGATTGTAGCAGAGTATGGGAAGACAGCTACAAGTCAGGGTTGTAGAGAATTTTATTCATTAGAGGAGCTGGAGCAGTTGGAGGATCAATCAATGGCACTGGTTGTAAGACAGTTTAATCATTTCAGATTTAGAAGAAATCCTAATTTCAGACTCAGGTCTACTGAGAACAGATTCCAGCAAGGAGGTTCATCCTCAAGTAGCACAAGGGTTGGCTACGAGACTGGAATGGTAGACAGAAGCAAGATCAGGTGCTTCAACTGTAATGAAATGGGACATTTTGCAACTGAGTGTCATCGACTGAACAAGATGCAAGGAGAGAGTATGCATCTGGTAAGAAGAACACAGACACGGCCTATGTGGTACAAGGCAAAAGCTGGGATGACACAGACAGTGAAGATGAAGAAGTTGGAAACTTTGCACTGGTGGCAAATGCTGAATCATCAACTTATTACACCACACCGTTAACTCTTACTGATGCTGAGTTAATTCATAGTTTACGTAATTGCTTGACTAATGCACAAAAAGGGTACGAGAGAATAAGTCTTGTTACCACTAAACTCGAAAATGAAGTGTTAGATTTAAAAAAGGTGCAGATTAATCAAGATAAGAATATAGAAGAAATAGCTAGACTTAACTACAGAGATAAGTCGCTAGGAGAATACATGGTAAAACAAGTTGATAGGATTGCTGTACAAGACATCAGGATTAAAGAACTTGAAACACAGATTAGAGCTTGTTATAATTCTGTTAAAGTTTCCAAAGAGTTTTTTAACAAACAATCTGTAGAACGAACTGTAGGAATAGGGTATGAATACAAAGAAGCTGTTGGTTCTTTGGGCAATCATTCTGCTAATCCTATTCCTGCTAAGGAAAGAGGTATACCACACGTACTCAAGAATGTTGAAAAACCAATGTTTAAAAAATCTGATGGTGGACCACCAGATATTCTTTCTATGGTTATTCAGGAAGAAATGAGAAAGGAGGATAGTGCAAATGGCACAGTCTTTGTTAAGGATAAATGTGTTAAGGATAAATCTGTTAAGAACGCTAATCCAAAGAATGTTTCATCCAAGAAAGATGTCACAGTCTTTGTTAAGGCTAAATCTGTTGAGAACACTAATCCAGAAAATATTTCATCCAAGAAATATGTACCTAAAGTGCCAGTCAAGGTTGTTGAAACAACTAGTTCTTCTAAGACTGGATTAGGTGGTAACAAGTTGAAGCAGAACAATAACATGTCTAATATGAGTAACATGCCAATCATTGATTCTAATCATAAAGCATGTGGTGTTGTCAACTGTATGTCTTGTGCCTTAAATGTGATGTCTGCTTACTTTAATGGTAATCATGCATGTGATAATAAGACTGCTCCTCGACAACATATGAACATGAATAATGTTAGATCAAAGATTGCTAGTCCTCCTTATGTGAGGAGGGAGACATTTGTACCAAAGCCTAAACAAAGTTTTATGAAGGCTGTTTACAAAGTCAAATGTCCAGTCAATGATATTGTTACTAAACAAACATGGATACCTAAATTGAAACAAAAGATTGTCAAATCTGTTTATAAAGTGAAATGTTTGTTGAATAATGATAAAGCTGTTGTTAAAGTAAAGAATGTTGTTTTGCCTGACAAAGGCCAATTCTTTAAGTACTCTGGAACCCAATCAAATTTGGGTTCCGAAGAAGGTTTAATCCGTTTGTCATTGCAGGGTGTTGAGCAGGTTAAACGAGTGACCTGGATCTTGGACAGTGGATGTTCAAGGCATATGACTGGAGACAGAACCCTGCTGACAAATGTGGTGGAGAAGGCCGGCCCAGTAGTTACCTTTGGAGATAACAGCAAAGGTAGAACTGATGGATATGGCAGACTTGAAGTTGGAAATGTTATCATTGATGAAGTCTCTTTTGTGAAAGGACTTGAGCACAATTTGCTCAATGTCAGTCAATTCTGTGACAAAGGTTATGAAGTTCATTTCAACAAGAAGAATTGTCTAATTTCACACAAGAGACATGAAAAACCACAACTAACAGGAGTTAGAAAAGGCAATCTGTATGTAGCATCCCAAAATCCGGGGTACAGATATGGGGCCACTAACCATAAACAATAATATAAACTCTGAATATAAACATCATATAAACTGATAAAACATTAAACCCCTTATCCAAGATCGCATACAGGTTATGGTATGAAACAAGCTATCGAATTACACTAATACAACTCAATCCCAGAATAATAAAATATTATACATTTCTGTGAATAAATGAAATTACTGTCTAACTCTATTTCCAACCTCGGCCATTCTCAATCCACTATCTGGCGTGATCCATAACTCGACTGTCTCTTCTCGCTGCCCGGAGATCAATTCTCACGGTCCACTACTAGGTCTACTACGCTTCACTATTAACTGGAGAAAAACAAGCAAAAGCAAGAGTGAGCCAACAATGCTCAGCAAGTGTAAATAGTGATGATAATTTTCAATAACAACAATCATTTTAATAAGCAAAAGAATTTCATCTCATTTTATGAAGGAATCGGTTGTTTCAACTTTTAGATTGCCACGAGGGCCAGCAATTCACCATTAATAAGGTGCAACAGAAACTAGAACTGATAAGAGTTTCAATATCAATATTATAAACACGGACTTCCAAGGAGTCAAGAACTAACATCTCAATCGCAGAATATAGATTAGAATTGGAATTTTTATTTATATTAAAAAAAAACAATAAGGTTAGGCTGCTGATCAGTCACGCACTAACCCCGGACAAACGCACACAGCAATGTCCTTTAATGGATCCACGGCACACATTGGCCTGAACTTCCGACCATGATAAGGTCCCACCCCGTAGGGTTTTACGCCCCAAGGGCCACTTTTTTAAAAACATTTCCAATTCTATATCATCCATAACAGGTGTCGGAACAATCGACAACCCTTGATATCCAACAACTGGAAACTCACGTCCAGAATAATAACTCAAGATTAAGAGTTAATGACAGATTCAAGATCATCAAGTGTCGACAAGTTCGACACAACAAGTGGGTAATAATTAAAGAATAACTCAAAGGGTATCGACAAGTTCGATACAACATAGGGGATAAACGAACCAAGATTATCAACTAATATCAACAAGTTCAATACGAACAAATAGGTTTATAACATCAGCAACTTATCTAAAGAAAATTTCATTTGAGCAAGAATAGGGTATGAATTGCAATAAGATTTTCAACAATTGAAATTCTAGACTAAAGCAACGACAAGTACCGGCATTTAATAAAATTTTATAACCCTCTGAAAGGTTTGAATCAACATGAGCGAGTAAACCGGATTAAACGTCTATCGGTGAAAATAATTACAGGATGTTCAATTGCACCCTAGTTTGAATAAAACATTTTTAAGAAGGGGTTTACTGGAAAAACTATGTTAAAAGTCAGGAATTTTATTAACAGGTATTTATGGGAATTTAAAACTGGGATTCTCTCTATTTAGGAAATCCCTTAAACAATTTTCGAGGAAACTAAAAGATAGGGTATTCCACTGGGAAACCGATAGCATTCCATGTAGAAAATGATATGCGGAAAAGGACTATTAGTGAAATCTTTTTAAAAAATTAGAATTTGAATCGAGGGTGGGGAAAATAAACGTTTTTACGCTAATTGAGGAAATACGTCATTCTCTAACTATGCTTGACCACATCATAACATATAACCAAGGAATTGAATTGCATCACTTGAATGATAAGTGAAGAGAAAACACTTGCCTCAACATACGGAGTTCTCGATCCTAATCATGGATCTCTAATTCAGCTTCCCGCTAGTCTCCACACTTTTCGTGCTGGTCTCCTTACTCGGCTTTACTTCTATCTCTACTTCGTACTCACCACTTTCGCTTCAATTCACCCGTTGGCTTTGACCTTTGTCCCTCTGTTTGTCTTTCCTTTTTCCCACACACTGCTCTTGACCAGGTTTCCTATTCAAACCTTTACAAGGTCAGATACTATTTCAGTGTTAACTCAAGCAAAACCACATCGTTCGCTCTACTCTACCCATGCGTGTCCTATAACGCTTACATATATCATAAATAACATATACGAACACATACCACTACATATAGACATATCCAATCATATTCACATAGTGGTCTTAGTATAACTACTAAGTCACATATACACGTCACATATCCACTTCAAAATAGCACACCATCAACTCTTCAAAACCACATTATATACTCAAAATAATCCACTGACATATATACTTAAATCCTTAAAAAAAAAAAAATCATAACATACTTTCAAGTATTGAAATCAAATAACTAAAATAGACTTTTAACTAAATTTGCAGGGGATTTTTAGAAAATTTCGGCATGAAGTATTCGTTTATCGGACTATGGGCTCAGCCCCTCCATGCCAAACAAAACAATTCATAACCCTGTTTTTATAAAAACTAAAGCTGCCTTAACTTGCAGCAACATAAAAGTAAACAAATAAGAAAAGTACCCGCCCAGACATGCGGCACCTAGCACATAATGAAAAGTATCCGCCCAGACATGCGGCAACTAAACACGTAAGAAAAATAAACTACGTTTATCCACATTTAAGTCAACACCACGTAGTTGACAATTATGACTTCTGACAATTACTACGACCCGACTTATACCATTTAGCACATAGACATTTACTGATAAGGCAACTCTTATAACTACGCATTGTATGACCATAACAATTAGCACTTAGCACTTTAGCAATTAACAATTACAATTGAAAACCAACAACTAACAACTAGAAATTTCTCCACTAAAACACTAACTTTATTCACTAGGATCGTTTAGCACATACACTAGCAATTTAAACTAATTAACTTACAACCAACAATTAGCAATATCCATACTTTACAACAATTAAAACCAACTCGCAATTAATACCACTAATTACAATTAACAAACATAAACTCTCTGAATAATCACGGACATTAAAACAATAACTTACAATTTAAAATTAATTAAAATACAACAATTAATAGGTATCAACTATGCTCTTCAAATTAACTACGGGAATTACAACAACATTCTCAAAATTCGAAGATAATCTAATTATAAAAATCAACATATCTAACTTGCAATTTAAACTAATTAAACTACAACAATTACATAATTTAATCTAAAATTGACAATTAAACAATTACATCGGAGAATTAAAATAACTAACATAAATATAAAATAAATAAAATTATACCTTTCCGGTTCCAATCTCGTTATCATCTCATCTCTCTCATCTCTCTCTCTCTCTCTCTCTCTCTCTCTCTCTCTCTCTCTCTCTCTCTCTCTCTCTCTCTCTCTCTCTCTCTCTCACTCCAGCTGCTGCACAAACTCGCGCGCGCCTGGCCGGAGCCAGCCACCACGCCCCCGTCGCCGGCAACCCTGCTACCTCCTTCCTTCGTGTCTTCTCTTCCCGCGCCTCCCCCGCTTCACACACTGCACACGCGCTCCACATACACCCACACAGTCGCTTATATATATATGTGTGTATATGTATGTATAAACTAATCCCCAATCTCTCCTAATTCCTCTCCCAATCTCTCTTCTTCCCCCTTTTTTTTTTCTCTTCCGACTCTGGAATGTTCTCGACTGCTACTGCATTTTTCTTATTAGTATGTTATTGGGCTTGGCCCAATACATATGTGCTAACACTACACATTCCACCCGGCCCAATTGTAACACTTTAATCCGTTTTTAAAACTAATAAGTAACTTTCATGAATCGAAATTAAATAAAATATTCGAAAAGTTAAACTTTTCATTTTTAAAATAAAGAATATAAAATTACGAACACGCACATATTTTCGAAATATTTTTCGGATCAAAAATGAATTAAATATGAAATTTACAAATTTTGATCCTTTTAAAATACAAAAAAAATCCTTAAAATCATTTTAAAATACCACAACACTCAAATTAATCCACCCAACAATTTTAAAAACTCAATAGATATATAAAGATAATTTTACAAAAGATTTCATGATTTTTAATTCCTCCGACAATTTTATAAAATTTATAGAGGATCAAAAATCCATGATTTAAATATACTTAAATCCTCAAAAATACAAATAAAAATATACTGTCCTACACAGCTCACACAAATCATCATATAAACACATAGGCATCAATTCACAAACATCCCACGTTTACAACAATATTCACATAATAATATTCATAATTTATATAAAATAAATAATTCTAAATTCGAAATTTTCTAGGTCGTTATATCCTTCCCCCCTTAATAGGATTCTGTCCTCAGAATCACTCCTAAGGACATAAGTGACAGTTCTTTCAATCATTTTGCTTCCACTTTCCAGGTCATATCCTTCAACTCTAGGATTTCTTCCATACCAACTCAATCATTACCAAGCTCATTCTGCTAGCCCTTGAATTTCGAAATAACCTTAAACTTTGGTTTCCGAGTCTTATTAACTCCAAACGTTTATCATACGTGAACGAATATCTTATTGTCAAAATCAACATGATCTTTTCGTATAACGAACTATACTCTGCTTCAACACTATATTACCACGCTAATCCTTCGCCATAATGCAATCGCGCAATTTGCCTTAATTTACAACGACCTACGCTTGGTATAATTCTCACACTTTACGTATTACCACACGATTTCGAATTGAACTACGAGAAGAGAATATCAAGAAATCCTCTGATCGCTTCCACTCCACTTTTCAAGTACTATGTTGATCGAGAAGGGAATAATTAAGATGTTTCTTTCTGCCCTTGGCCCCGTATTTATACCGGGTACCCAATCGGGAAACTTAACATCATTTCGTCTATTCTCAGTCACATCCTTGCAATCGAATACTATAACCAAACACATGCGTCCTTAGATGCACATCAAGCATAATTCGATTAACAACTCGATTCTCACCCTTATCAGAATATTCTGGTTTGCTAGATCTTTTGAAATATAGCCTCTATTATCTGTAGGTCTTGAAAACTAATTTCCTTGTCACCTTGACTGTGACTTCACTGAATACAAGAACAAAATTGAAATAAGACCAATCTGTAATATAAATTCTCCAGAGGTCACAACTTCACTTGATACCAATCATGAAACCATTCTTCAACAATTTTCAACAAGCTCCCGCTCTTATCAACACGCATAGTCAACCTCATACGCATCATTGCTTATTGATATGTCTTAAAACGAAATCTTCCTCAATTAAACTTTGAGAAAAGGAATATCAAGAAATTCCCCGATCATTCTCACTCCTCTTTCACGTGCAATGTTATTTGAGAAGGGAATAATCGGAAACTTCTATCCATCCTTCATCTTATTGTTTTACTGAGTAACCGATTTAAAAATTTAACCTCATATCATCTATTCCCAATCGCATTTTGAACGCGAACAACACGATCAACTCTTACAATATGGCATTCGCGCTAACCACCATTCGATTTACCACTCAATTTCTACCTTCTTACCACATCGGTTTGCTAAAACATTTGAAAGAAAGCCGCAAATATTTTGTTGATTTAAACAAATTAATACCGTTTGAACCACTGAAAATCCTTTTGAAAGATATTTTAGAAAAATCATTTTGAAAGAAAACATTTAAAATAATAGGGTTTTAATCGAAAAGCCTTTTGAACCAAAATATTTTTAAAAATTTTAAAAAAAATCAACTAGCAAACCACGACCTTGGCTTCGACCTAATTCCTTATGGTACAACATATTTAAAACTTGCTTACGACTTAACTGCCTTGCATCCTCAGAGTTCCTTCCCAATCATAACTTTGCATACTTGGCGAGTCCTCGGATTTGACTCTTCCCATTACAACTCCAACATTTAACATCACTATCATTAACCACAGAATCATAACATTCGAAATTCACACTAGAACTCTTATGCAAAAATTTTCTTCCTTTTCTTGTAAACTCTTAAAATCACTCTCGATTGATTTGCGTACGCTTCCTGAATTTTCGATCATCTTGTTATGTGATCTACGATCATATTTAATTCTTCGTCCGAATGTCGTTTGGAAATCTTATTCATTGGAATATGTTTTGACTTAATCATCTCCCTTCTGCTACCTTCTTCTTATACAACATGACTTTATTCCTTAGATATAACAAGTTTTTGATCTGCTTGGTTGCTAAGACTTCTATATCTGCTTTCGACTTCAGAACATCATTTTCACATTTCTTAAAATCAAACTCTCCCCTTCATTGATAGGAAATAAATCCAATCCTGAATCATATTTAACTCTTTTTATAGTCATCACAATCCACTTCCTGCTAACTTCCTTTATAATCGTATTGAATTTCTCGATTCTTGATAATTATAACAGTAGTCTTATTACTCTTTTCATAATTCCACTAAGATTGATATGATACTATATTTTTGGCAAAAATTCCCATCTTTCCAAGCTCATAACACATAGCTTTGACTTCTTACTCTACCACTTGTCATCGTGCTGCCCCTTTTTGGTTACAGCCACAACTTCCCATATTTCTCTTAATAAAGTCTCTAGGGATTCTACTCCCGAAATCTTATTTTCTGATCATGGGATCTTGTTAATTTCTGCTAATTCCCTTTCTATAGACAACCACATCTTCGGGACTCCACATTCTTTTCTTAACTAAGTTCTGCATGTCTTATTTAGTCACTTCTAGAAACTTTCTGATTTCTCTGCCTTCCACCTTACTAGCATTTTACTTCATCTCAGTTAACTTCCCACCATCCGTGATAACCATGATTTCTTACACTGACCATGCATAAGTCATTCACTCCACATATTCGCCTTATTCCTCATTCAGTCTTAGCCCCTGGTAAATTCTTAACAAATTATCTCTCCTTGCTGCTACCATCTCATGGTATTCCATTTACTACCTCCACCTTACAATAGATGTCTAAAACAATCCTTCTTTAACATTGAACATCTTTACCAACATCTCCATCACCATTTCTTTTCGCCCTTTTTACAATATCTGCGATAATGTGCTCTTATTTACTGCTCTTTTGCTTTATTCAATTTCCATTAGCCTCCATTCTTGTTCGTGATTCCTTGAACGGTACTTATTCCAATTTCACAAAACACATCCGTCTTAACCACCAAATTCTTGAACTTACATAACCAATTCTTCATCAGCACCATTGTAGTTACATCACTTAAGACATCATCACGTCTAACTTCGTATATCGCTATCATTAGAAATTCTGAAATCATCAAATCTCTGACAAAGGAGCCAATGAAATGAATGGGGTATCAATATGAATATATACTGAGTTTGTTGGACAAAACTTTTAGAAAGGAATACAACCGAGAGATCAATATGATCTTTGAACTATTTTCAGGTTGCATTTGTCACTTGGTTAACCACCACAGTACATAAAGATGGCCAGTCTTTAGTACTTCTATGACAAACACAATCAGTGGCGTCCCACTGAACTCCTATCACAAAGATAAGATGTCCCTGAATCCCCTATTTATATAGGTTGTTCATCTCAGCTGGAATATAGGTAATCAAGTATTCATGATAATGGAAAGGATTTAAGAGTTTCAAAAGTCTTTATGTAAAATTGAATCAAGCATTCTCTGGAAAATATAGATATTTCAGGAAGAGATGAGATTGAATTCGAATAAATCTGACATACACAGCTCATCATCAATTGATGTATAGAAGACTTTTCAATAGATGCATCAACTACTGATTAGGCAAACATTTAAGAAATTCCTAATTATTCAGTCCCACTCTTGTCGACTAAGCACTACTATACTTAGCTGCCAAAACCAGCCTGACAATAATGAGTTGAATAGTTAAGAAGATCTCAATTCATTCTCGATTTTGGACTGTCACTGCGCAACGAATGCCTCAGCCACGATACCAATCGAGAATTAATTTACGACAATTCAAAGAAAGAATCGGAAATTTCTTCAGATAATGACTTTGAACGAATCAATAATTAAGGTGCACGGCTACGCTTAACTTCCAATTCTTGCTAATAATCACTTCTCACTTCGCATTCTTAACCTTTTCGTACTATCTCCGAAACGTTCACATCGAAACGAATCTCATAGGATGTCCTATATTCTACGCGAAAATCTAGAGATAACGTCTCCCGAACTGATAACTCTAGCTGCCCACTTAGCTTAGGCCGCTTCAGGTTCACAGTTTTACTAATAGATCGATCCTTAAACGATTCGAACTTCTACTCGCGCGATATGCCGAAAGACCGATTTAACGTCGCGACGCTTGCCGAAGTATCCTAGCGTGATCCTTATCCTAAACCGTTCTACCCGACTCCTATCTTATACTCGTACCCTAACCCTCCTAATCTGTTTCAGTGACCATAACCTGTAGCTCTGATACCAACTTGTAGCATCCCAAAATCCGGGGTACAGATATGGGGCCACTAACCATAAACAATAATATAAACTCTGAATATAAACATCATATAAACTGATAAAACATTAAACCCCTTATCCAAGATCGCATACAGGTTATGGTATGAAACAAGCTATCGAATTACACTAATACAACTCAATCCCAGAATAATAAAATATTATACATTTCTGTGAATAAATGAAATTACTGTCTAACTCTATTTCCAACCTCGGCCATTCTCAATCCACTATCTGGCGTGATCCATAACTCGACTGTCTCTTCTCGCTGCCCGGAGATCAATTCTCACGGTCCACTACTAGGTCTACTACGCTTCACTATTAACTGGAGAAAAACAAGCAAAAGCAAGAGTGAGCCAACAATGCTCAGCAAGTGTAAATAGTGATGATAATTTTCAATAACAACAATCATTTTAATAAGCAAAAGAATTTCATCTCATTTTATGAAGGAATCGGTTGTTTCAACTTTTAGATTGCCACGAGGGCCAGCAATTCACCATTAATAAGGTGCAACAGAAACTAGAACTGATAAGAGTTTCAATATCAATATTATAAACACGGACTTCCAAGGAGTCAAGAACTAACATCTCAATCGCAGAATATAGATTAGAATTGGAATTTTTATTTATATTAAAAAAAACAATAAGGTTAGGCTGCTGATCAGTCACGCACTAACCCCGGACAAACGCACACAGCAATGTCCTTTAATGGATCCACGGCACACATTGGCCTGAACTTCCGACCATGATAAGGTCCCACCCCGTAGGGTTTTACGCCCCAAGGGCCACTTTTTTAAAAACATTTCCAATTCTATATCATCCATAACAGGTGTCGGAACAATCGACAACCCTTGATATCCAACAACTGGAAACTCACGTCCAGAATAATAACTCAAGATTTAGAGTTAATGACAGATTAAAGATCATCAAGTGTCGACAAGTTCGACACAACAAGTGGGTAATAATTAAAGAATAACTCAAAGGGTATCGACAAGTTCGATACAACATAGGGGATAAACGAACCAAGATTATCAACTGATATCAACAAGTTCAATACGAACAAATAGGTTTATAACATCAGCAACTTATCTAAAGAAAATTTCATTTGAGCAAGAATAGGGTATGAATTGCAATAAGATTTTCAACAATTGAAATTCTAGACTAAAGCAACGACAAGTACCGGCATTTAATAAAATTTTATAACCCTCTGAAAGGTTTGAATCAACATGAGCGAGTAAACCGGATTAAACGTCTATCGGTGAAAATAATTACAGGATGTTCAATTGCAACCTAGTTTGAATAAAACATTTTTAAGAAGGGGTTTACTGGAAAAACTATGTTAAAAGTCAGGAATTTTATTAACAGGTATTTATGGGAATTTAAAACTGGGATTCTCTCTATTTAGGAAATCCCTTAAACAATTTTCGAGGAAACTAAAAGATAGGGTATTCCACTGGGAAACCGATAGCATTCCATGTAGAAAATGATATGCGGAAAAGGACTATTAGTGAAATCTTTTTAAAAAATTAGAATTTGAATCGAGGGTGGGGAAAATAAACGTTTTTACGCTAATTGAGGAAATACGTCATTCTCTAACTATGCTTGACCACATCATAAAATATAACCAAGGAATTGAATTGCATCACTTGAATGATAAGTGAAGAGAAAACACTTGCCTCAACATACGGAGTTCTCGATCCTAATCATGGATCTCTAATTCAGCTTCCCGCTAGTCTCCACACTTTTCGTGCTGGTCTCCTTACTCGGCTTTACTTCTATCTCTACTTCGTACTCACCACTTTTGCTTCAATTCACCCGTTGGCTTTGACCTTTGTCCCTCTGTTTGTCTTTCCTTTTTCCCACACACTGCTCTTGACCAGGTTTCCTATTCAAACCTTTACAAGGTCAGATACTATTTCAGTGTTAACTCAAGCAAAACCACATCGTTCGCTCTACTCTACCCATGCGTGTCCTATAACGCTTACATATATCATAAATAACATATACGAACACATACCACTACATATAGACATATCCAATCATATTCACATAGTGGTCTTAGTATAACTACTAAGTCACATATACACGTCACATATCCACTTCAAAATAGCACACCATCAACTCTTCAAAACCACATTATATACTCAAAATAATCCACTGACATATATACTTAAATCCTTAAAAAAAAAAAATCATAACATACTTTCAAGTATTGAAATCAAATAACTAAAATAGACTTTTAACTAAATATGCAGGGGATTTTTAGAAAATTTCGGCATGAAGTATTCGTTTATCGGACTATGGGCTCAGCCCCTCCATGCCAAACAAAACAATTCATAACCCTGTTTTTATAAAAACTAAAGCTGCCTTAACTTGCAGCAACATAAAAGTAAACAAATAAGAAAAGTACTCGCCCAGACATGCGGCACCTAGCACATAATGAAAAGTATCCGCCCAGACATGCGGCAACTAAACACGTAAGAAAAATAAACTACGTTTATCCACATTTAAGCCAACACCACGTAGTTGACAATTATGACTTCTGACAATTACTACGACCCGACTTATACCATTTAGCACATAGACATTTACTGATAAGGCAACTCTTATAACTACGCATTGTATGACCATAACAATTAGCACTTAGCACTTTAGCAATTAACAATTACAATTGAAAACCAACAACTAACAACTAGAAATTTCTCCACTAAAACACTAACTTTATTCACTAGGATCGTTTAGCACATACACTAGCAATTTAAACTAATTAACTTACAACCAACAATTAGCAATATCCATACTTTACAACAATTAAAACCAACTCGCAATTAATACCACTAATTACAATTAACAAACATAAACTCTCCGAATAATCACGGACATTAAAACAATAACTTACAATTTAAAATTAATTAAAATACAACAATTAATAAGTATCAACTATGCTCTTCAAATTAACTACGGGAATTACAACAACATTCTCAAAATTCGAAGATAATCTATTTATAAAAATCAACATATCTAACTTGCAATTTAAACTAATTAAATTACAACAATTACATAATTTAATCTAAAATTGACAATTAAACAATTACATCGGAGAATTAAAATAACTAACATAAATATAAAATAAATAAAATTATACCTTTCCGGTTCCAATCTCGTTATCATCTCATCTCTCTCATCTCTCTCTCTCTCTCTCTCTCTCTCTCTCTCTCTCTCTCTCTCTCTCTCTCTCTCTCTCTCTCTCTCTCTCTCTCTCTCTCTCTCACTCCAGCTGCTGCACAAACTCGCGCGCGCCTGGCCGGAGCCAGCCACCACGCCCCCGTCGCCGGCAGCCCTGCTACCTCCTTCCTTCGCGTCTTCTCTTCCCGCGCCTCCCCCGCTTCACACACTGCACACGCGCTCCACATACACCCACACAGTCGCTTATATATATATATGTGTGTATATGTATGTATAAACTAATCCCCAATCTCTCCTAATTCCTCTCCCAATCTCTCTTCTTCCCCCTTTTTTTTTTCTCTTCCGACTCTGGAATGTTCTCGACTGCTACTGCATTTTTCTTATTAGTATGTTATTGGGCTTGGCCCAATACATATGTGCTAACACTACACATTCCACCCGGCCCAATTGTAACACTTTAATCCGTTTTTAAAACTAATAAGTAACTTTCATGAATCGAAATTAAATAAAATATTCGAAAAGTTAAACTTTTCATTTTTAAAATAAAGAATATAAATTTACGAACACGCACATATTTTCGAAATATTTTTCGGATCAAAAATGAATTAAATATGAAATTTACAAATTTTGATCCTTTTAAAATACAAAAAAATCCTTAAAATCATTTTAAAATACCACAACACTCAAATTAATCCACCCAACAATTTTAAAAACTCAATAGATATATAAAGATAATTTTACAAAAGATTTCATGATTTTTAATTCCTCCGACAATTTTATAAAATTTACAGAGGATCAAAAATGCATGATTTAAATATACTTAAATCCTCAAAAATACAAATAAAAATATACTGTCCTACACAGCTCACACAAATCATCATATAAACACATAGGCATCAATTCACAAACATCCCACGTTTACAACAATATTCACATAATAATATTCATAATTTATATAAAATAAATAATTCTAAATTCGAAATTTTCTAGGTCGTTATACTGTACGTAGCCAATATGAACTCAGGAAGCACTAAAGAAATCACTTGCTTCTACACTAAAGCATCTAATGATGAGAGTTGGCTATGGCACAAGAAACTTTCTCATCTCAATTTCAAGACAATGAATTCTCTAGTTAAAAGAGAGTTGGTGAGAGGTTTGCCTTCAATGGAATTCACTCAAGAAGGACTGTGTGATGCATGTCAAAAAGGCAAGCTAAAAAGGGCAAGTCACAGGAGCACTGACACATATTCAATAACTGAACCATTACAATTACTTCATATGGATTTGTTTGGTCCAGTTAATGTGATGTCTATGTCAAGGAAGAGATATGCTCTAGTGATTGTTGATGATTTTTCAAAATACACATGGGTCCTGTTTTTGAATTCTAAAGATGAGACTCCACAACTGGTGATTGATCACATCAAATTAATTGAGCGAGATTGTACATATCCAGTGAGAGCTATAAGATCAGACAATGGAACTGAATTCAAGAATACAGTTCTAAATGACTTCTGCACTGAGAAGGGTATAACCAGACAATACTCAGCTCCAAGAACTCCTCAGCAAAATGAAGTAGTGGAAAGAAAGAATAGAACCTTGATTGAAGCTGCACGTACTATGTTAAGTGAATCAAGGCTTCCATTGTACTTTTGGGTTGAAGCTGTTAATACTGCGTGCTATACCCAGAATCGAACTCTAATCAATAAAGATCAAATGAAGACACCCTATGAAATTATGGCTGATAAGAAACCATCACTCAAATACTTTCATGTATTTGGGGCAAAGTGCTTTGTGCTTAAAGAAGGTGATGATCAAGGTGGTAAATTCGATACCAAAGCATTTGAAGCAATTTTTATTGGTTATTCAATGAGAGCATACAGGGTGTATGTGATTGATGAACAGAAGATGATGGAAAGTGTCAATGTAACATTTGATGACACTAAGCTCCCTAGTATCCAAACTGAGAATCCATCTGAGAAGTTATCTTTCGATGACATGACAGATACAGATTCAGATGATGACAATGCACCTGAGATTTTTGCTGATGCTAATGACAACAATGATGATCAGGGTAATGGTGATGAAATCAATGATAGTAGTCAAAATTCCCCTGACTCTTCTAAACAATCATCATCTAGTCAACCTGGAAACAACTCAGGGGGAGAAAATGAAGGGTCAACTGGTCACACACAACTTCACAATGAAGATCAAGGCGAATCGTCAAGATCTAATCTTCCCAGACATACTGTTTGGAATAGAGCTCATCCTTTTGAGCTAATTATTGGTGATCCAGTTGTTGGTGTGAAGACTAGAAGAGCTTTTCAGAATCAATGTAATTATTCAGGGTTTCTGTCTGAAATGGAACCTAAGAAAATTGAAGAAGCTCTTTCTGATCCTGATTGGGTGATTGCTATGCAAGATGAACTCAATCAATTTAAACAACAAGAAGTTTGGAAGCTGGTACCCAGACCTACAGACAGACCAGTGGTTGGCACTAGGTGGGTATTCAGAAACAAACTTGATGAAGATGGCACAGTGACGAGAAATAAAGCAAGACTGGTAGCAAAGGGTTACTCCCAATCTGAAGGCATTGATTATGATGAGACCTATGCTCCAGTGGCTAGACTTGAGGCCATAAGAATATTCTTGGCATTCGCAGCATTTTCAAACTTTAAAGTTTATCAAATGGATGTCAAGAGTGCTTTCTTGAATGGCAAGCTAGATGAAGAGGTTTATGTAGAACAGCCCCCTGGCTTTGAAGATCCAGATTTAATTGACTATGTCTACTTCCTTTTCAAGGCTGTCTATGGTCTTAAGCAAGCACCAAGGAAATGGTATGACACTCTCTCTGAATTTTTTATTGAAAATGGTTTTGTTAGAGGTGTCATAGACAAAACTCTCTTCACAAAGAAACATAAGAATGATACAATTCTAGTCCAAGTCTATGTGGACGATATAATATTTGGGTCTACTAATGATCTGTTGTGCAAGAAATTTGCTAAGTAAATGCAGGGTAAATTTGAAATGAGCATGATGGGTGAGCTGAAGTTCTTTCTTGGATTGCAAATAAGTCAAAGGACAGATGGAATATTTATCTGTCAATCCAAGTATGTCAAAGAGCTTCTCAAGAAGAATCAAATGGAGGACTCATCTTCAGCAAGAACACCATCATCTACTGCTGTTAAATTTGGAGCATGTGAAAATTCTGCTAAGGTAGATATCACAAGCTACAGAGGTATGATAGGCTCATTACTTTACCTTACTGCAAGTAGACCTGATATTATGCATGCTACATGCTTGTGTGCAAGGTTCCAAGCGGATCCTAGATATGTGCATCTCATTGCTGTTAAACGAATCTTGAGATATCTTAAGGGTACTCCAAATTTAGGAATTTGGTACCCTAAAGAATCTGGTTTTAATCTTGTTGGATATACAGATTCAGACTATGCAGGAAGTGTTGTAGATAGAAAGAGCACCTCTGGGAGTTGTCAATTCCTAGGTGGCAGGTTGGTTTCCTGGTACAGTAAGAAACAGCAAACAGTTTCCAACTCTACAGCCGAAGCTGAATACATAGCTGCTGGAAGCTGTTGCGCTCAGATCTTGTGGATCAGAAATCAGCTACGGGATTATGGCTTTGTACTTGACAAGATTCCTATCCCGTGTGATAATACAAGTGTCATAGCAATCTCCAACAATCCTCTGCAGCACACGAGAACAAAGCACATTGACATCATGTATCATTTTATTCGAGAGCATGTCATGAATGGTACTGTGGAGTTACTTTTTGTACCCACAGAAGAACAAACAGTAGATATTTTTACTAAGTCTCTTGACGAATCCACATTCACCAGAATTGTTGGTGAATTGGGTATGTTAAACAGTCCTAGTAATTAAACTAGTTAATATCTGAGGTTTGATCTTTAATAATTTACAAGTGATTATTTTGTGAATATTTTCTGATTTAAATCACTTGTATAATTATTTTATAAATTTATAATCTTGCTTGTTAATTCTTAAATCATTGTCATTATCTTCTTAATATTTTCCTACTTACTTCTTTTATTTTAGAATAATTTTATTTTCTCTAAAAATATTTTTCTCAAATTTTACAAGTGGAAATTAGTGAGAAATCTATTTTTGTTGAAAATTCCTTTTGAATATTTGTGATCTTTTAATAAATCACATTTTCTTTCAAAATAATTTTCTGATAAGAAAGTCATTTTATTCGAAAATATATATAGATTTATTAATTTGCTACAAATGTTTATGTAAATAGTTAATATTTTATTCAATATTTTGTAGTGTTTGTTCTTCTGTTATTAATGTGTTAATTCCGTCAAAAGGACAACCTATTGTATTTTTAGTATTTTATATTTTTTATTTAGTTATTTTAAGTAGCTATATTGTTGTAGATATTTTTCTAAATTATTATCTTTTATCTTTAATATTCTGTAAATATTATTAATACAGTTATTTTTGCATTTAAAAAAAATATAAAAATAAAAATTAATAAAAATAAAAATTTGTTTGTAAATTATTAAGTTATGTATAGTTTTATTATTTTTATGTTAATTCAAAATTTTCTTCTTTGTTTAGTTTTATTTGAATTTTTTCTTTTTTTATAGTTTTTATTTTGTATAATTATTGTGTATATTATTTCTTATTTTTGTATATTCTTTTTCATGTGTATATAAATAGTTTGCATAGTTTTTACAGTTTAGTCACTATACTTGCAAAACTTACAAATAGGTCACTGTACTTGGTTCTTTTGTTGTTCTTCTTCTTAACACACACAAACCTGCAGTTTAAGTATAAATCTTTGTTTTGTGATTGCTGTTAACAGATCTTCGTGTTAAGGACTTAACAATTGACCAATGTTGGTATCAAATTGGTATGTGTCTATACAATTGGTTAGGAACTAATGTTTGATTTTCAGGATCTAACAATTGGAAGACAAGACCTATCAAGTGCTAACAATTTCTAATAGTTGGTATCTATCTTACAGGACCTAAAGCATGATAAAATAGTTTTGTTCGTATTGGTTTAAACATTAACTTACATTAATTCGATTAATTTTTATTAATTGAATTTTTGTCCTTGTTTTTGTTTAGTAAAACCAGCTTAAGATCTTTATCTTCCTAACTCAAAATCTCTTTCTACAGCTGTGATTGCTTACATTGTAAATCTTTTGAAATCACAACTGTATATCATTTCTCTTAAGATAAATGCAATATTTTCTCAGAAAACTTTTCAATGTTAAAAATGCATTTTATCTCTATATTGCTCATATTCTGTGATGCAGGTTCATCTACATGAAATTTTGTATTCTCGCATGTTTAGTCATAAGGTTGTAAACCCAACAACTTTTGTCCCAGACTACAGTCAAACTCAAACACATTCTGACTTACCCCCTAAATGGAAGTAACCTATCAGACTAGAGGTCACCAGGGAGTAACTGCACTTGATGCAACAAACAAGGATGTGTGGGATATTCAGTTGGAGAGTCACTACCTTATACACTAACCAAAATATTTCATATGCACAAGTGAGATTGCACACACTAAGGATGAATTGACGGAAACCTGTAATCCAACCATTTTACGGTTAGGATTATAAGTTAAAGGTTCTTTAATGAACTGATTGTCTTCACAGACCTCGAGAGAAGATATTGATCTCAAATGAAAAATTCAACAAGATCATTATCTAACTCCCCAGAGGGAACATCTCTGGATCCTGCGGGTAACGGATCCGACATAGGTGCGGATCAGCAACTTGTGAACTATGATTCAGATTTTACCTGATGAGTTTAACAAGGTGATGTCTTCACAGACATTAAAATGGAACTTTAATCTCAATGCTAAATTTATAGATCATTGTTTACCTTCTCAGAATTCAAATCTGAAAACCCTACAAAGGGAAATTAACAACTTGTAGATTATGACTCAGATTCGTCTGACGAGTCCAACGAGGATTTGGGATTTGCGAACTCCCATTGCACCACCACTGACCTCTCTTGAAGGGGCTATGGTGATTTTTCTTTGCAGGTACACTAACGGATGTTGGAGCTATGAGTGATATGAGTGAAACACTAGTGAGCAAGAGTATAAACATAGAGAGAAGTGAGACATTCAACACGAATGAGTGGAGAGATGAGTGAAACACTTGTGAGGTACACTAAACACTATCACACACTCATAGTGAGGAAGAAAATGAAACTTCCTTTCTAACAAAGCTTTATCAATTGATTTCAATGTACTCTAACGATTGGTATAAATTGGTAACAATTTGGTATCAACTACTTTGTCAATTAGTTGAATGGAGGATTCCTCAACTAAGGGGGAGAGATATATTGAAAAAGATATATTCAAGTTAAAGCTTACCTTAGGGGGATATACTCAACTAAGGGGGAGAAGTATGGGGTACAAGTAAAAGAAGAGTGAGTTAGAAAGGGGGAGCAGTAAAGACTGTGCTTAGGATGAGAAGCAAGTCTAGTTTCTAAGGGGGAGCCTTAGATGAAGAAGCAAAAGAACTTTCATTTGTTATGAAAGTGGAGATATAAGGAGAATTACATCACAATACTATTCTATTAGTCATTCAATGTACTATGTATAAAGGCTAAGTGGAAGGGTAGTAAATTCACCAGAAGTTATAGAAATGGTATTGATTCACCATTGTCTATATAGTAGGAACAACTATTTTTATTTAGTGAGAAAAGCTGTGTCAGAAATGGGAAGTGATTGTAAATCAAGAACTGCTGATAATCACAAATGTAAGATATGAAGGATTATCAGGCAGAGATATGAAGAATCAGAAATGAAGATGAGTTATCTATTGAAGATCAGTTCAGTGCTAGAGGAACAATCATCTATCATTTCATCAACTGAAGATTCTGGAATTGTTAAATCTAAACCAGAGAAATTTTTTTTTTGTATTATTTACTTAATTCTTAAAAGTTTTATCTTTTTCTTGTTTAAGTTAGGTAGTTGAGTTATCCTCTAGGTATTTTCTTGTTATTGTCTAACAAACAAATAGGGGGAGATTGAAAGGCATATGATGTAGCCTATTTGTATTTCGAGGATACAACTCAACTTGAACAAGATTGTAATAGTAAATAGTAAATAGACTGTCACAAGGAATCTCAGATTGTATTATCTGTCAGAAGAAAAAGATCAAGGTCAATCTACAGACTTGAAGAATTACTACATTGAAAGAAGTTCAGACATCTGATCAAGCCTCAGTGAAGTATTCGTTAAAGAAGTGGATTCATTTAAAGTGCCAGAGATTTCAACAGTGACAGAGACAGTACAGAAGAATTAGTAGAGAGAGAAGAAAGAGGAGAAAAGAAAAGGAACCAGATTTTAAAGTCAATATATGAAGAACAGTCATTGCGGTTAGTCACTCATGAACCAGACAGTACATCGAGTGTCAACATTAAACAGTGGTTGTTTATCATTAACTTCAGTGGTTCAAGCTATCAAGACGGGAATATTAAGAGAAGACAATAACCACAGCCATAAAGTCAAAAATAAAGAAAAGCCATTGGAGTTAGTCGCTCATGAACCAGACCGTGCATCGAGCGTCAACGAAAATCCGGTGGTAATTCTTTATTACTTTCAGTGGTTCAAGAAAAAGATTTGAGCTGTCAAAAGATTTAGATTTTAATTCTCTTTTAATTAATATAATTATGTAATTGGTTTAATTTAATAAATTAATTCATATCGAATTAATTTATTTATTAAATTAATTATCATGTTAATTAATTTTGAATTAATGTATTAATCTGAATTGATTTAATTAATTAATTAATTAATCATTATTTATTTTAATGATTAATTGATTAAGTATTTAATTAAATTAAATTCAAAACAAAAACAAAATAGACTAAAGGAAGCAGGTCTGTTTTCGTGTAAGTTGATATAAGGAATTGGCCAAGAAAGTTTGTGGTCGACAAATCTAAAAAAAAAAAAAAGAAACAGCCATGCTTATGGAAAAGCAAACAAAAGGTAACAAAGTAGCATGCAAAAGAAATAAAAAAGAATCCAAAGAAGTAGAAGAAAACAGCTCCTGCACATGCCTGTTTTTCTTTCTGTCGGACCTGCACAAACGCGCCTGTGGCGCGCGTGAACCTCACGCGCCTGAAAAATAGGAGAAACAGCCGCACGTATCCTGCAGACTCCTTTCTTGTGACTGGTTGTTCAATCTGGCAGTCAGAATATTGTGATTACACATAATATTTCCTATCATTACAGCCGGTTTCTTTTATTATTATTATTAAACAAGACAATCTCAATTGTCTTGACGATTGTCTTGGTTAACCTGGATTGTCTTGACTATTTTATTGCCTATTGTCTTGGCAATATAAATTGTTTGTCTTGGAGGTTTTGGATTGTCTTGCCGATTGTCTTGGCAGTACAAAATTGATTGTCTTGGAAGAGCAGATTGTCTTGCCGATTGTCTTGGCAGTACAAATGAAAAAGAAAAGATGCAGGAGACAAAATATATCAAGACAGGCGGCCAGAAAGAAAACAACAACACAAAACATAATATTTTCAAGAAACAAGAACAGCTCCATTCTCTCTCATTTTTGAAGAACAACACAACAAGAGAAAAATTCATAGAAAATCAAGTTCATCTTATTTTTAATATCTGATCCGATAGAACTTGTTTACTTGATACTCTTGTAATATTAGCGAGTTTTTACTCCTAATCTATATCTCGATTTTTATTAACAAATCTAGAAAAATTCATGTCAAATTTTCTAATTTGTTTTTATTAACTAGATATAATTTCTGTACTGTATTTGTAACAAACCTCTCAAGTTAATATAATTTTATATTCAACTTGAATTTTGTTTCATTTAATTCCGCTCAAATTTGTCAAAATATAAATTAAATTTATCCGGACAAATTTCGATTAAACAGTACTGTTTCTATTCAACCCCCCTTCTACAAACATATTGGACCTAACAATGTTTCTTGAAGAACATGGAAATGATGTCACTCTAGAAGATGTAAAGGCTGAAGAGCTAAGACTTAAAGCTGAACATGAGAAAAAGCTTAAGTCTGGGAAATTCAAGAAAAAAGTTGAAAAGGAATCAAGGCCTGTTCTTAAAGGCGTTAAGATCAATGAAAATGTCAATGATGATCAGAGATTGTCTCATTCAAGAAAGCCAACAGCAGATGAGGCTAGATTGAAGCTTAAAGAAAAAGTTGTTGAAGTTGATAAGAGTTCAAAGAAGTTAAAGCAAGTTACAACCTCTGTTTCTACACATGTTGTACAAACTACTCTTCCAATTCATGGTTTTGTGAGACCTACTATTCCTGAGAATACTGAGAAAGTTCAAGGAGGTGATATTTTTCAAAGCAGAGCAATGATTGCTAAGCAACCTCATGATTTGGCTGGTTTAGGGTCAAACAGAGAAAGGACTTTGAATATTACTCCTAGAGATCATTCATCACTGGCTGCTCCAGGCAAGGGTGTCCTTCAAGTTAATTTGGACAAGCTGGAATCAGTACAGTTGATTCATCAAAGAAGTCTAAATAAAGACTTTCTGCTGTATTTCATGGAGGATGGGACTGTTTATAAAGTTGGAGAGCATGATATTCATTTGAAAATGTATGAAGAACTGCAGTATGTCTTATATATTTTCAAGGTAAATAACAGTCGTACTTACCGAGCTGCAGAAGTGCTTAGATACCAGATTGAAAGATCAAAGATGATTTGTGGAATTAAAGACAAGTATGAATATGTACCAAAGTACTTAGATTACAAAGGAAGAATGGTTGAAATGAAGAGAAACAGTGCTAAGCTGAGAACTGATTTGGGTATCACTGTGCTTGAATTCAATTCAGAATCAGAAAAGTCATACTTTATCAGACTTGGAAATGAAATGAAGAAGAACAACATCTATGATTTGAGATCAGCTATTTATCAGACAGATGGTACAGATTCTAAGCTTCGAGAGATCAAGCTAGAGATGGAAAGAGCACTTGAAGTTGCAGAAGAAAGATTGCTAACAGAGTACTTGAGAACAGCATGGGATGTTGAAAGGATTAAGTAATTTATGCTCTGTAAGTTTTTCATATTTTCTGTAATTTTGTTAAGTATCAGTTTAAACTCTGTTTAGTTGTTAAACACTGTATATGATTATTTGTTTTTGACATCATCAATTATCTTTTAACTTGTGCATTTTTGCTAATGAACAAGTTGGGGGAGATTGTTAGATATAATTGATGTAATGTTTCAGTGTTTAAGTGTAACAGTGAAATATCAGAGTTTAACTGGAAGGAAGTCAGAGTTTAGTAAAGTTTGACTGACGGAAGCTGGACAGAGTTTAGTAAAGTCTGTCTAGAAGCAGCGCGTACGGAGTCAACAGAAGATATTAGAGATCAATTGAAGATTGATATGGAAGCGAGATCTTTGGAGACTGGATAGCTATCAAAGAGATCGAGTTGACTTAGTGAACGTGTGACAATCTGTAATTGATATCATTGTATAGCTGATTATTAGGAATATCAATTAGAGATTGTATCGAAGCTGTATATTTTATAAATACAGTTAGGTTAACCCTAGAAGGGTATCGTGCATCGAACTATCTTTATTGTAACCTAGCAGCTCTTTGTGATAGTTTACATCACGAAGAGGGTTTTTAATATCAGAAGATTTAAAGTGCATAATCATCTTACTTGTTAAACTCTCATACGAATTTGATTATTAATTGTGTATTCGGCCTAACATGTGCATAATCGTGATATGCTTAAAACTTTAGAAGAACCTGAAGAGGGAGAGATAAGGGATCAAGGCACATCTACTTGAAGATCAGCTCTACTTGTTAAATTTTTAGAGCTTAGGTAGATCAAGATAGGAAAATTGTAATATATGACCAGTCTAGAGGATCATCTGTCTTGTATTTATCTTTATGTTTGAATTTGGAAAATGTTAATATAAAGCAGAACTTTTTCATTATTTACTTAGCATTTAGAGTACTACCTTTTACTTGTTTAAATTGAGTTAGTTGAGTTATCCTCTAGGAATTTTCTTGTTATTGTCTAAACAAATAAATAGGGGGAGATTGAAAGGCATATGACACAACCTATTTTTAATTCAGGTATCCTACTCAACTTAAATTAGATAGTAATAAGTAAATAAGAATATTAATTAACTGTCACAGGAATCTCAGATAGTATTATCTGTCAGAAGAAATAAGATTAAAGTCAATCTACAGTCTTGAAAAACACTGCATTAAAAGAAGTTCAGTAAGATCAAGTCTCAATGTAGTACTTAAAGAAGTGGATTCATTTTGAGTGATAGAGATTTCTGCTAGAGACAGTTAAAGAATAGACAGAGTATAGAAGAATTAAAGAGAGTTGAGGAAAGAAATTAAACCACAGCCTAGAGTCAAACTAAAGAACAGAGATTGGAGTTAGTCGTTCATGAATCAGACCGTACATCGAGTGTCAACAAAAATTCAATGGAAGTTCTTTATTTATTTCAGTGGTTTAAAATGAAGGAGTTGACTATCAAAGATTTATAGTAATTCTTTTTTAATTAATTAAAGTTGTTTAGTTAACTTAATTAATAAATTAATTCTTCAAAATTATTTTAATTCTTAAGTTAATTATTAAATTAATTAATTTAGAATTATTATAATTGTCAAAAGACTACAAGAAATGTTTATCTATTTATTTAACACTTGTATGACTATGGACAATAGTCATACAGATTGTCTAGTTGAATAAATAGTTTGGACAGACATGATAAATGTTTAAATTCTAGATAGTCTAAGTGATGAATAGTCTGGCAGCTTGCTAACTCATGTATGACTATCTAGGATAGTCATACCGATTGTCATTGGTTAAGAAAAGGATAGTCTGCTCAGCTTTGCTAAGTCCTACCGAATGTCTGGACAAGTTACCATAGTACTACCGAAAGTCATGGAAGAAGAAAAAGAAAGTCTGGACAGCCTTCCATAGTCCTATCGACAATCCATAAAGCATGGATTGTCTGGATTAAGTCATTCATGTATAAACCAAAGACAAAAGAGGCAGGAGATATGATTCTTTTGTTATAAAACAAAAGCTGGCCGCCAAAAACAATGATCAACACAACACTTGAGAATTAAAGACAACAGCCAACATTAAACTCTCATCTTTACTCCTCAACAGCAAGAAGCATTTAATTCTTAAAAATTCTTAAGTTCTTTGTTTCGAATATTGTATCTGTTAGAACTTGATTATTTCCTACTCTTGTACTACTAGCGAATTTATATTCTTAGTTCATATCTCATTTTTTTATTAACAAATATAGAAAAGTTCATGTCGAATTTTCTAATTTATTTTTATTAGCTTGATATCACTTTGTGTTTAATATATCATTATGTTTAACTTGAATTTTGTTTCATTTACTTCCGCGCAAATTTGTCAAAACTAAGTTTAAATCAACCGGACAAATTTCGATAAAAAGGTATAGTTTGTATTCACCCCCCTTCTACAAACTTATAGGGCCTAACATAAACACAGTTGAAATGTGAAGATTGAAAATTTTCCTAAGTAAAAATTCGAGAAGAACTTTGTTCTATTAGAGAAGTCAAAGATTCGACATCTCAAGGATTCGATATGTCAAAGACACTATTCGATATCTCAAGAAGTCGACAAGTCAAAGCTCAATTCGACATCTAAAGGATTAGATATGTTAAAGACTCTATTTGAGAACTCAAGGAGTCAACAAAGTCAAAGTTGCATTCGAGATCTCAAGGAGTCAATCAAGTCTACAACATATTCAATATCTCAAGGACTTCATCAGTAAAAAAAGAATATTCGATATCCCAAGGATTCCATAAGTTAAGAAACTATTCGACATCTCAAGGATTCCAGAAGTAAAGACTCATTCGAGAAATAATTAGATATCTAAAAAAGACTTGTTCGAGAACTCAGAGATGTCTAGCAGTTCAAAAGTAGTTCTCGAATCAAGTACTTAGTCAATTCTCGAATTCTTCAAAAGAAAAATTACTAAAGATTCTCAAGATAGAAAATCTACACAAATCAAGACACCTGCAGTGGTCCAATTGTTGCAGTGTGCACCTGGAAAGCCTACAAAGAAGCTTAGAGAGAAATTTAAGGAAAAACAACTAAAGAAGTGGATCTGGTCAGTATGCAAAATAAGAAGAAATCATATGATAGCAAGTTTCACTAAAATAGTATAGGCAAGCATAGAAAGGTAGTTTGTCTATTGCTAGTTTTACAGAAATAAGTTGTGTACATGTTCTATAAGTACACAGACTCATATATTTAGTTGTTAAGTTTTTCATTACACATTCAAGAATATCTCTCTGAGAAAAATGAAGCTGAGAATACTTCAAATCTAATAAAATATTAGATTTAAAGTGACGGCCTTAGATTTCGTCCCATTTCTAAGCCAACCGTGTCGGCGTCTAGCACCTGTCGATCCCCCAAACGAACTACTAGACAGCCTTGCCCCAAGTGTTCCCTAACACTTAAGCAGCGAATAAAGAGAAATGTAAGAGTAGAAGACAACCACACTTACTAACAAAGACCCTTTCTTTATTAGTAAACAATATTACAAGAGTTAGATCCCCTTGACCCAAACTAGCCCCTTGCTAGCACACTATGAATGCTCTCACTTTCACTCTATCACTCAGTTTCTCTTATTTCCCCCCAAAAAAATAGAAGAATTCCATTTGCTTTGTTTTCGCTTCGCACATGTGTGGCACTCCTTGCTCCCGGGGCGGCATACATAAAAAAGAAAGGTTTTGGAATTACTTCTATTTTCGATCAGGGGTTAGTAGTGATTCTTTAGAAGGAGTCCTATATTATCATAAATTACATTATTCTTCATATTCGGGGACTCGTTGTCCAAGAAAGCGAGGTCCTTTTTTAGAATAGTATGAATCTCTTTTACGATTGTAAGGGAAGAAAGAGCTGGGTTCTCGAGCCCGTAGTCCTTAACAAGCTCTTTCCGTAAAAGCTCCATAAGCTATTTGTTCCTATTTCCGCCTTTGCCTTATGAAACTCGGAGATTCTTTCTTTTTCAAAGAGATCCAGATATTTTGAAATATCATTAATGACAAAAGTTCATGTATTGTTTTATTTCCACATTATTCTTATTCAAACATACATACTCTAGCTACAAAATTAAACAGATTCAAACATCTAAACAAGACAAGAAAAATCAAGAAAAGGTTGATTATCCAGGTGTATTTCATACTCAACAACATATTAAAATAAACGTTTGTGGTTTCTTGTTGGAGAATATCATAATAATTTTCTCATTTTGTCTATGTACTTTAATTCATTCTTGGTGAATTTGTTAACGTGACGCGCTTCATCTTTCATCATTTATTATTGATGTAGAACTCTTCTCATCAATTTTTCACTATCGAATTGCCCTATAAATGCTTGACTTGAATCCTTGAAGAAATTGATTGAGTTTGGAGAAAGATGACTATACCATGCGTCCCCTGTCAGCCCTTGGAGTTTGGGAAGAAATCTTCATACATTTTGATAGTCGGCATACGAAATTCCCTTTGAGATTTATGCCCTGAAGATGTCTACAATGAAAGAGTAATAGGGTCATCAAGGTTTCCTAATGGGAATAGTTTATTAATCTTTCATCCTGACCGAGCCATTTCCTTTCTTTTCCGAGAGGGGTTAAATTTTAAATATAATACTTTCATTCTCTTATCTCGAACTTCTTGCACTTCTTAGCAACTTGTGCATGATAGGCCCAGGGCCAGTCCTGGAGGGAGGGCAGGAGGGCGTCTGCCTGGGTTTCGAAATTTTGGGGGGCCTAAAATTTAAAAACTAGTTACTTAGTATATTTATACGTATATTTGTACAGAGAAATTTTATACATTTTCAATATAATTTGTACTATAAATTTTGTGTAGAAGATAAAAAGAAAAAAATTAAATATACGCACTCTTTACATAACTTTTTTTTTTGACTTCTAAAAGTAAATATTATGTTTTACTCCTCTCATAATGAAGACCTATTTGCTTCTTGTTATTGAGCTTTTTCCTAATCTGCTAAATCATCTCGTACCCCATAATACTCTTGAGGCAAAGTCACAAAAATGCACATGTAATTTTTATTAATTTATATCATCTTTTCTTCTATATCTAATTGGCTAATATGTAAACTTTTTTCATATTTGTGCATAAATTAGTGCATTGATCTTGTTTGACTAGCTATGGTTTAAGATTTTGATTGTTCATTAATTTTCAAGATACATACAATTGTTTATTAATGTTAGGTGTTTCATGTTTGATAAAAGTACTCAAATAAAACAATATCCACTTGGCTCTTTCCTCTGATCATTCTTTCTAGAGAAATAGATTTGCATTGATAATGGGATTCTATAAGCAATTGTAGCATTTAATATTATTACATAGGCACTAAGTCAAGAATACATAGGGGTTCATCAGTTTTTGGTTGATAATCAATACATTTTTTTTGTCTTTACTGGATTTAACATTATTTTTCCAATACATCACTTTCTTTTGAGGGTTTTGGTACTAAGTTGATGAATTTTCTTTAGTCCGATATTAGGTTTTGTTCTCTTCAGTTTTTAGAATTGTTTCCTATTTGTTTTAATATTATATTATTTAATTATTAATTTGAATCGCATAGGATTGTAATTATAAATATGTTCTGACAGATAAGATAAACATATATTCTCGATTATAATATCAGATCTTATCAGTATATCGATCAACTAGCTCGGACACCAATTGTTAGGTCTGGATATGTTTGTAGAAGGGTGGGTTGAATACAACCTATACCATTTTATCGAATTTGTTCATTTCATTAAATATTAACTTGAGAACAAATTGATGCGGAATAAAGCGAAACCAAAATCAAGTTGAATAGAAAATATATTAAACTTGTGGGGTGTCTCAAACACATTACATATTACAAGCTTTAAAGATCAAACTAATTAAAACAAATTTAGAAAAAAATCGAAATGAAAAAATCGAATGCTAAAAAGCAGGTAGAGAGAAATACTAGGGATTTTGATCCGCTAGATAGTTCCAATGGTACAAGTAAACAATTTCTAGAGGCTTGAATTTAACAATAAGAACTAGAAATTAATTTACGGTATTTAACTTTGAAGCTCCGGGAGAAGAAGAAGAAAATATTAAAGTGTGGTCTCTATTTTTCTTTTTCTCTTGATCTTTTGTGTTTGTAAATGATTGAGTTGAAGTGAATCAATCCTTCTATTTCCTTCTATCTTTAAGTAAAATGAATTACCCTTAACAGACTATCGGTAAGACTTAAAAGAATTAAGTTGCAAAGACTATCATTTTCCTCTTGAAAGACTAGCCACTTTGCACTTGAAAGAATATCTCTTGTTCTTGAAAGACAATTGGTGAGACTGTCCACTAAGCTTCAAAGACTATCGATTTGTTCTTGAAAGACTTTCCATTAAGCTGCAAAGACAATCAGCAAGACTATTGTTTGTTCTTCAAAAGACTATCCAATTTAAACAAACAATCGGTTAGACTATTATTTAGTCATTTAAAGACCTACCAATACTTTCTTTAAACAAAGGGGCCTATTTCGTCTTATATGGATACGCTTCATAAAAATGCTTTTTGACCCACACAGCTTTAATCTTTAATTAATAAATATTTATTTTAATTCAGAAATTTTAAAAATAAATATATACTATTATATAGATATTTATAAATATGATTTTCTAATTGAATAAAATATTTATTAACATAAATAAATCAGTACGATCAAAGCTGCGGTCCGTAAAATGTCTGGTCCCGTGTTCCTTTTGCTTAGCAAATAATAAATCAATTTCAATCGGCGTTCCAGCTTAACGAATATATCAATTTGCATTTCTTTTGTGAATTATTTTTCCGCAAAGTCAATCCGCTTGGTCTGTCAGGCCTGTTTGGCTTTATCCCTAGTTGCAATTAGAAGTAGCTCTATTACTGAAGTAATCAGAATTTTAAAACTAGAAAACACTTCTATTTCTTCAACAACGATCATTTTAAATCACTGAAATTGGTGACGAACTTTCATTGCATAATGTTGACACTCAATGCACTGTCTGGTTCATGAGTGACTAACTGCAATGACCGTTCTTCATATCTTGACTTTAAGCAGTGGTTCATTTCTTTGTTTTCTTTAACCTTTTCAAACCTTCTCTAATCTATATTATGTCACTTTAAATGTAATCCACTTTTTTGATTACTCCACTAATGCTTGATCAAATTAATGAATTTCTTTCAATTTAGTATAACATTAAAACTGTAGATTGTCGTAGTCTTCTTTCTCTATGGCAGGTGGTACATTCTGAGATTCCTGTGACAGTTGATATACCATTTACTATTACATTCTTGTTTATGTTGAGTTGAATCCTCAATGTTTACAAATACGATTAAACATATGACTTTCAATGAGCATGGAATAAAAAAATTGTAAATTGTAAGGTGGGAGACCTTTATATGGGTCAGCCTAAATTTGATGATAGAGGGGAAAACACACTAAAGTTGGAGACTCTCGTACTGGTCGATCTTAGTTAAGTGAGAGATGAAAGAAAGACCATGCCAAAATAAGTTTAAAATATTATAATTTGTAAGAAAAGTTATGGAGAGTACCCATGAACGAACTTCTAACTGAAATACTATATGTTTGACATATCATTCTTCGTAAAGTTTTTATAAATTATATTACAGGATATATAGTACTCTAATTAGTACTTAATTTAAAAATACTTCACTGAACTACACCCTAACTTATAGATTTGATAAAGCAAAATAATTTACATCGCAAGCATCTATTGAATTGAGTTAAACAAAATTACGCCATAGGGTATAGAACACCCATCTACCTCGAAAGGGTGCTTGGGGCAATATGGTGCCACTATTTTGCCCCTCGATTGATTATTCAAGGTTACTTGTGTTGTTGCATTGTTGATATTTTTGGACTTTGATTGGCCCCTCCTTATGCGTATTGATTAACATTAATATTATTGACTAAAGTTACGACTTTCGTTGACTGACTTCGATAGATTAATAATTGTCCTACGATTACCGTGACGCCCCAAATTCGGGGTCCAGATTTGGTGCCACAACTAATACAATTAAGTATAACTTAATTATACAAACGACCCCTCAACAAGGATCAATCTCAGGTTATAGTATGAAACAAGAATCTAAATTACAACAACTATTATAACTACTATACCTTCTTATCAGAAGCGCAGTCCAATACTGTATGAGTCCATGCTGATTCTGAAATCTAACTTGAATAGAACGCCTTGTCACACTCGCTCGAATTATAAGACGTAGGTAGACCATTCTTAAGTCTAGCTGAAAGGTTATATGAATAAAACAAGAGTGAGCCAACAACGCTCAGCAAGTGAATAGTGAAGTAACAACTTCTAAATAAACTGAAAACTGACAACAAACATAAAGCTGACTTCCAACAATAATAAGATGGCAGAATGATATAACTGGAAGCAATAGAATAATACTGACATTTGATAACAACAGGATATCAACTGAAAGGCAAAGCAACAGTTGATAATAAAATATGTGCAAGGTAATTGACATTTCCAATAATAAACCAATTTCATTTCACAGTCTTATAAATAAAACATTTTAAAAGTGATTGGAGGTTTTTATTTCATAACAGACAATACGGGTGATCAGCCCATAAAGTCCCCATACCGGACACAGAGTCCCTCTGGACATCAATCCTCTCATTAGGATAGCTTGGGTTCCCAAGAGGCAACACATTGGCCTATAAAGTTGTCGAACTGGACAGACCAGAACTAAAATAATACATACACAAACCGACAGAACCAGCATTACCCGTTCGCCCCGTCTCTCCAATCATCAAGAATCCGTGGAAACCATTTAGACGGAGTTCCTAACATTTTTATTAAAAAAAATCTCATTTTAAAACATTAAGCTTTGCAAACATTAAGCTTTGCAAAACTCTTTTTAATTTCATAAAACATTTTAATACTTAATCTTTTCAAAAACCTTTACTTCGAAGTACCTTCGACTCTCTGATAACAAATCAGCCCAGTCTAAGTAACTTCAAAGTATTTTAAGAAAACAACTCATTTTGATTTGCAATGATAAAAGTCAAAGGGTTTGACTAAGTTCTCTGACATCAATGAAATAGGGATACAAGTCTAAATCAAGAAGATATAGACTCAAAAGGAATCAAGGCTTTGATCAGAGTCAAGGAATGAAATTTAAGTCAAAGGTCAAAGATATGTATCCTGACTAGTTTTAGGGCAATTAACTCAGTTTAAAAAAATAATAAATATCAAGAATGGTAATCAAGTCTTTAAGTTAGTGGTTTGATCAACATTGCAATATATATAGAGTTTTAAAACATTAAAGCAGGGCAACCAATCAATTTATGGAGATAAAAGTCTTGCATTTATGAAACAATGGTTAGACAGGGCATAATAAATAAGTCTTACTTTTCTAAATCAAGGTTCGTTTGAATATGAACTTCAAAGCAGGGTTTAGTAGCATATAACTTTTTAAAACAAAGTTTTGTTGAAATAAGGTTCATTGAAAGTCAAGTTCAGTAAAAATATGATTCCTTAAAATATGGTTCGTTAAAACCTGGTTCTTTAAAACAGAGGTTCAGTAAAACTTGGTTTACTAAAACATTGTTCAGTAAGATAGCAATTAAGAAAACATTAGTAAGTAATACTTGAGTTAATAAAACATGATTTGATAACTAAAAGAAGGTTTATCAATCAATAAATATAAACAGGCGTTTAATTTTTAGAAATCTTATTTAAGACTTAAAAGTCCGATTCAGTTCATAGGGTATAAGATGATAAGCACAATAAAGGTCTAAGCTTAAAACAAGAGAACAGATTAGAGAATAAAAGTTCACTGTTAATCTAAAGAAGGGTAGTCATAGAGTGCATAACAATTAATGTATATTTAAGGATAATTCACAAGATAACTCAATGGAAGGGTACAACAAGGTAATGATTACTTGCAAACTGATTTGAAAGAATATTTGATAATTAATAGAAGCAGATATACTTCACTTGAACAATAAATGAGGAATAGAAACACTTGCCTCAATATACGTAGTTCTATTTCCAACACATCGAACCGTCACTCACTTTGCGTCAGTCTCTACCTCTTTATACGTTGGTTTCTAATCGACTATACGTTTATCTTTCCTCCATAATTTGTCCGTCTCGATATCAGTATACTTATCAACTCTGATAAATATCCTCGTTCTTGAAATTCCATTTACACGCATAATGACTTCTTACCGGCTTCCTACTTGCACCTATAATAAGGTAAAGTACTATTTCAGTATACTATAATCCTCAATCGTCTAACTTTATTCTACCCAAATGGTTCCTATAATGCGTTAACATTTAGTACTTATATACACATTGACTATACTAAACATATTTACCAAGTAATTTCATATAATCAAGTAATCATTTAAGCACTTAGCAATCAGAACATGCAATTCATGTATGTCACTTAAACACTTAACACATAATATCACCTTGAATTATAATTAGCTTATAACCTTATACTATAGACTTTACGACTTATAATTCTAACAAAAATCGTGCAGAATCCCCTTTATAAAATGAGTTATCCCGTCCGGAACATATCCGACTCAAATCACAACCAAACCAACAATCACATCTCAATTTCAACTTATACTTAATCGTTCATATGACTTTATCACACCAATACCATATACACATTCTAACTTGACATATCATAATTGAACTAATCAATTTCAAAGTTTACCAAAAATCAAGAATAACAAATTGGAAAATTCATAAGTTTAACAATAAAATTCACGTGTAATATTCGGACCTCAAACTTTTATTTCTTATATCAACTACAAATTCATCCACTAAACACTTAACAAGTTATAGCATTCAAATTTACACTAATCCTACTAATTTAGAAATTAAGAATCAAATTATCAATCCCACATAAAGACATGTAAACAAGTTTATGCATATTCAATATATATCAAATCAATTACATAATACTTTATCACCCACAAATTGGCTCTTTAAGAAACTAAATACATTTACGAACAAAAAAATGTAATTTAAATAAATTTTGCTAACTTAACAATTCCCATGAAATCATAACACATCAACTTCATCATAATCATTAACCAATTATTATTTATAGGGCTAAACCGGCTTTCCTACTAGATGGACTGTCTAGCAGCTTATACAGAGAAGATATAAGAGAGAGAAGAGAGAGTTGTGTGTTGAGGTGTGTTTTGAAATGAAATACAAAAGGTCTATTTATAGGTTTTAGAAAGTCACTATTTGACACTATTCCAACAACCCCTAAAATAGTAACCGAGCACTATTCCAACAACCCCCAAATAGTAACCGGACACTATTTCACCAACCCCAAATAGTAACCGGGCACTATTACACCAACCCCAAATAGTAACCGTTGGTTACTATTCATATACTATTCATATGAATAGTAATTTCGGATACTATTCATTTTCCTCTTAATTTGACATCCTTAAATATTCAGCTTCCAACTAACTAGAGGATATCAATACTGCTCTAAACTCAATCATACCTCTTGAACAGTTTTTCTGAGTTAGATACTTCGATTCTTTTGTGAAGTGTTGACGCCTAGTGCAACTGGTCTGGTTCACAGATGACTAACATTCACTCGTGGTCTTTATATCATGTCTTTAAGAACACTGCTAAGAATTGTGCAATCATAAAAACTTTATCACTGGAATCTTTTGGCCCTTCAACTGAATCGTCTGTACATCTTATTTTGTCACTGAGGCTTGATCATGTTAATGAACTTCTTTCAGCGACTTAGATCCTTGTTGATGCCTGTTCTTCAAATTTCATGATCCCTGTATAGAGTTAATATTATTTATCTTTTATCCTAGTTGAGTTTTATATGTCTCTATTACATATTACATTACATTATGCTTTACAACAATGCAAATTCTGATGGATTCAAATCTGACAGGACTGCTTTTGTTAAAAAGGCTTCTGCTGCTAAAAATGTTAAAATGCATGCAAAAAGAACCTAACAAGTGGGGGTTCTTAAAAATTCTAACTGAGTTCTTTGTGTTTCTGATTGCAGGGTAAAAAGAAAAATGTGTTAGTCATAGATAGTGGATGCTCTGTGCACATGACTGGAAACAAAACCTTGCTATCAGAATTTGAGGAGAAAGCTGGCCCAATAGTGTCTTATGGAGATGGAAACATTGGACAAACTTTGGGATATGGAAAGATAATCATTGGAAATGTCATCATTGATCAAGTAGCTCTGGTGAAGGGACTCAAACACAATCTACTAAGTGTTAGTCAAATCACAGACAAAGGTTATCATGTCAACTTCTATGACTCTCATTTTGAAGTAATCAGCAAGGCATCAGGAAAAGTTGCCTTAACTAGTCTAAGGCATGGTAACATTTATGAAGCCAACATCTACACCAATACTGATGGTCCCTCTACATGTCTCGTCAGTAAAGAATATGTAGATGAAAGTTGGAATTGGCATAAGAAGCTTTCTCATCTCAACTTCAATAACATCAATGAGTTGGTTAAGAAAGATTTGGTGAGAGGATTACCAAAGGCATTGTATACTCCTGATGGACTCTGTGATGCTTGTCAGAAGGATAAATAGAGAAGGACATCATTCAAGAGTAAAACAGAATCCTCGATTGATGAACCATATCACATGCTTTACCTTGACTTGTTTGGACCAGTCAACATAATGTCCATTAATAAGAAAAGGTATACTCTAGTCATTGTTGATGAATATACTAGATTTACCTGGGTGTATTTTCTGCACAGAAAAAATGAAACTGCTAAGATACTTTTGGACCATGTGAGACTCATTGAAACTAGTACAAAGCACAAAGTGAAGATTCTAAGAAGTGCTAATGGAACTGAATTCAAGAATTCAATAATGGAAGAGTTCTGCAATACAAAGGAATAGTTCAACAATTCTCTGCTCCTGGCACACCCTAGCAAAATGGAGTAGTTGAAAGAAAGAACAGAACTCTTATTGAAGCAGGCAGAACTATGTTGGAGGAAGCTAAACTACCTACATATTTTTGGGCAGAAGCAGTCAACACATCATGCTTTACTCAGAACATTACTTTAATCAACAGGCATGGTGTAACTCCTTATCAAATGATTAAAGAAAAGAAGCATAGTCTGAAGTATCTACATATGTTTGGCTGCAAGTGCTTTGTTCTAAGAACTCATCCTGAACAGCTAGGAAAGTTCGAGACTAAAGCTGATGAGGGCATCTTTATTTGCTATCCAATAACTAGAACCTTTAAAGTCTAAAATCTAAGAACAAAGACAGTCAAGGAGTCTATCAATGTATCTTTTGATGATTAGAAGATATCAAGGATTGCTGAAGACTCACATGACAGTTTGATTTTTGCAAATGAAGCTACCAAGAATCCTGATGAAACCATTTCAGATACTGATACTCAATCAGATCATGATGATCCTCTCATTCCTAATAAGACACAAATTATTAATGGTAATGCAAATGTTGAGGGGGAGCAACAACAAGAAACCATCAATACAGAAATAACTCAAACATCAGGAGGAAATTCATCAGAAACAGATTCAAGTGATAATTCTTACAGTAGATCAGAAGGAGATAGCACTATCTCAGGGGGAGCTTCTAACAATTCTAGTTCTTTTGAAGACAACACCAATCCAGGGGGAAGCATCAATTCAAGAAATGATTTACCATCAGCAAGGAAATGGACTAAAAGTCACACTCCTGATTTAATTATTGGGAATCCTGATGCAGGTGTTAAAACCAGAAGTGCAACTCAAAATGAATGTCTTTATCATAACTTTCTATCGAAGGAGGAGCTTAAGAAAGTTAAAGATGCACTCAAGGATATTGATTGGGTTACAGCTATGCAAGAAGAACTAAATGAGTTTAAAAGAAATGAAGTCTGGAAACTTGTACCAAGGCCAAAGGATAGGTCAATTGTGGGTACAAAGTGGGTGTTCAGAAATAAGACAGATTCATATGGTACAATTGTAAGGAATAAAGCAAGACTAGTTGCAAAGAGGTATTCTCAACAGGAAGGAATAGATTATGATGATACTTTTGCTCCTGTTGCAAGGTTAGAAGCTATCAGAATTTTTCTGGCATATGCAGCTCACAAGAAATTCAAGGTTTTCCAGATGGATGTTAAGAGTGATTTTCTGAATGGAGAATTGGAAGATGAGGTATATGTTGAACAACCTCCTGGATTCATTGATCCTAAATATCCAGATTATGTGTATAGACTGGATAAAGCACTTTATGGACTAAAGAAAGCTCCAAGAGCCTGGTATGAAACATTGGCTCAATTCTTACTGGAAAGTGGATTCAAAAGAGATACAATTGATAAAACCTTGTTTTATTTGAATCATGGTAAGGATTTGCTGTTAGTTCAAATTTATGTTGATGATATCATTTTTGGGTCAACTAACTCTAAATTGCGTGAGAAGTTTTCAAAGCTAATGCAGTTTAGATATCAAATGAGCATGATGGGAGAAATGAGCTACTTCTTAGGTCTGCAAGTTAAACTGACTGATGATGGGATTTTTGTCAATCATTCAAAGTACACAAAGAACTTATTAAAAAAGTTTAACATGCAAGACAGTTCTACTGCTTCAACTCCCATTGCTACAGCTACTAAGCTTGATCCTGATCAAGGTATTGAGGTAGATGTAACTAACTACAGAGGTATGATTGGCTCACTTTTGTATCTAACTGCTAGTAGACCAGATATCATGTATGAAACCTGTCTATGTGCAAGATTTCAGGAAAATCCTAGGGAGCCACATCTTATTCAAGTTAAAAGGATTTTCAGATACTTGAAAGGCACTCCATCTCTTGCCCTTTGGTATGCTAGAGAATCTGATTTTAGTTTATGTGGATACTCAGATGCTGATTTTGCAGGATGCAAAATAGATAGGAAAAGTACTTCAGGCAGTTGTCAGTTTCTGGGAGGAAGACTAGTTTCTTGGTTTAGTAAAAAGCAAAAGTCTATCTCTACATCAACTGCTGAAGCTGAGTACATTGCTGCTGGAAGCTGTTGTGCTCAGATAATATGGATGAGAAATCAGCTAATGGACTACGGTTTGTCATATTCAAAAATACCTATTTGTTGTGATAACCAAAGTGCTATTGCTATGACAGGAAATCCAGTTCAACACTCTCTTACAAAGCATATCAGTATCAGATATCATTTCATAAGAGAGCAAGTACTGGAAGGGACAATTGAGCTACACTTTGTTCCTACTGATCAACAGCTAGCTGATATATTCACCAAGCCACTTCCTGAAGCTATTTTTACAAAACTGGTGTTACATATTATGTGACTCCTGAAGTTGTAGTTGAAGCTCTTCACTTACTATCTCTCAATTGTAAGACTCCTAACAATATACATGATTCAGCACTTTTTGAGTTTGCCATAAGACTTGGTTACAATGGAAATCCAAAGAAATTTGGGAGCCTGTACAGGACCAAGCTTAAGAAGGAATGGAATTTCTTCTTTGATACAATCAGTAGATGCTTCCTGAACAAAGTTTCAAACTTTGATGCACTACCAACTGGCTCTGTTAAAATTGGGTACTCTCTAATTCATGATCTTTCTTTTGATTATGGTACTTTTATTCTGAAAGCATTAAGTGATAGAAAAGAAGAAAAATGTGGTCATGTCTACTTTCTTAGATTTCTTCAATTGATATTTTCTCACTTATGTCCAAATGCTACATTTGAAAATGATACAATATTACCTATCTGTAGAATTTCAGAAAATAACATAAAGTCCTTAGTCAATTCTGATAAGGCAAATGGCTTTGAGGGAAATCCTTACATTCCTGATGAGGTCTGGCTTCTTTTGAAAGAGAGATTGCCTATTCTTTATGGCTCAGCAACAAGTGCTATGGGACAGGACCAAACACATCTTGTTCCTGACACAAGCACATCACACAAACAACAATCCAAACAGTTAACCATCTCTGGTGTCTCCCAAAAGGCATCAGTTGTGAAAGAAAAGAAATCAGCTAGATCTGATGTGTCTGGAAGACAATCAGGATCAAAGGATATCTCCACTCCTACCCTCACTCAAAAGCAGTCACAAGGGGGTGCACAAGGGGTCCTGGTTAAGAAGAAACCTAGTCTTAAGGTTGATGATTCTTTAATTAAAATGGGTGTGTACAAAGAAACAGGAGAGAAAAGGAAGTTTTTACAGTCAGAGGATTCTACTTCTGATTCTGGTGATGATACATTACCTTTATCAATTGCATTAAAGAAAAAGGAAGTTACTGCAGTTGCTACTGAAGAAATGGCTATCTCTGAAAAGCCAAAGAAAAGAAGAAAGATTATCAACAAAAGCAGTTATTCCATTCTTCTGGAAATACAGAATCTTCTTGATGATACAGAGACTATTGCTGAAGTCTCTACCAATCCTGACAACTCATCAGTTCCTGACACAACTGTCAATCTTGACACTTCTACTCCTGATAATTCACCTGTGAAGACTGTTGAGATTTCTGATTTTCCTGCACTTGCTTCTCCAAAACGAAGAATAGTTGAGATGTTAGTGGAGCAAGTGAATGCTATTACTGCTCAGCTTGGTTTAGAACCAACACCACTTCAAAAGAAACATGTTAAAGCAAGAGTTTTTCATAGACAGAAGAAACAGAGGATGAATTCACCTCTGAAAGGATCTAGTCCACAAGAACCTGAACTTCAAAGGAGTTCAGCAGCTAATGAAGATCCAGTCACACAAGAACCACCCACTCAAAGTGTGGGTGCAGACATCTCTGAAGGAATAGTCCCACAAGAACCACTTTCTCAAAGGGAAGGTGAAGACTGTTAGTGTAGGTGCCCTAGAGGCAATACATTGTTCCTTTGAATAAACCTTTATGTCATTTGATCATTCAATAAACGTATTTATTATGACTTTAATTACTGCGATATATTTGTTAGCATAATAAATGTCCTTAGAATCATGATACACATTATATATAGTTTAAGTACATGACTTGAACTTGAGATAATATAATATATCATATTCTTAAAACGTCCCTGGTCGAGTATTATTATTATAGGACAATAATAATACATAAATAGACTAGTATGTTGTTTGACAGATAACCACATCTCATTGGTTATAAGTATGGAGATACTAAAGTCAATACATAGGTACATGTTAGGGGTGAGCAAAAAACCGAAATGAAACCGAAACCGAACCGAAACCGATCAAAACCGAACCGAAAAAACCGAAACCGAAGCCGAACCGGCGGTTGCGGTTTTTGATTTTTAAAAACCGAAATTTTCGGTTTCGGTTCCGGTTTTAGGTTAAAACCGAACCGACTAAAACCGAACCGAACCGATTATTAAAATAAATATATAATTTATATAAATTTATAAAACTTTAAAACTTTCTGGTGACTGCTCTGGCTGGTAACTTCTCATTTTCGTAAACTATATATATAGGTTTCTACTATCATGTAAATTATATTAAAACTAAGATTATATTGCAACCAATTTACATATTACATGAGAAAGTTCTAATTTGCTTTTGTATTAGCAACTCAAAGTACATTTTGTCATTTACTCATATACTGGTTTTTGCAAGGCATTAAATTTGTGCAAGTTAAGACTTAATTAGGTATGATTTATTCATTGCACATTATCACACATGCATGTATAAATTTTGTTAAAATATATTGTGAGCCCTGTATAACTTATTAGCTTACTAATGTCATATGATACTGTCATATAACATTACCACTAACATATACAGAGAGTGTATTCATTCAAAAACTCAGTTACTTTGTTTAAAAATCGAGAGCGTTGTAATTTATAAATTTAAAATCTTGTAATATATTTATGATTTTTTCGTTCGGTTTTATAACCGAAACCGAACCGTTAAAAACCGAACCGAGCTTTTTAAAACCGAAACCGAAACCGACGGTTCGGTTGCGGTTGCGGTTTTCAATTTTAAAAACCGAAGACATGCGGTTTCGGGTTCGGTTTCGGGGCAAAACCGAACCGAACCGAACCGTGCTCTCCCCTAGTACATGTAGGAGTACATGGTACTGGACAGACCCACAGTGAGATTCTTCATGTTTAATAAAGTCATAAGAAAGACTCACAATGATAATGGTGCAATGATCCTTTGACTTGAGATCAGTATATTCCTATACGAGGATTAATATACTTTGACTACATTAAAAGTTACTTTTGACCGGGTGATGATAAAAGTGGACATCGGGTATATCATGAGTCGCATAAGAAATATGAATGATAGATAAAGGATTTAACCCTCCTAGAATTAGGAAAGATATTATTGGCCTCTTGATTGAGTGAGACTATAAAATGCATGGCCGTGCTCAAATAATGATTTGTTTTTAATAGTCTACTCATGGATCAAGTAAACCCGGATTAAATGTTGAAGAGGATTTGTTTTTAAAGGTATGATTCGTAATCTCCATAATCTGTCCATAATTATACATGGATCCTGGTTTGGGTTTCAAAAATTTATTGTTTTATTTACGTTTATTCGCTGCGTTTTATGCCTCGGAACCCAACAATGGTATCAGAGCTACGTGTATAAGGGGCTGATTTGGTTACGTGTTTACTGTATTCGATGCATGTATGCATGTTATATGAATCTGCCATGAAACAGTTATGAGATATCTCGATTATAATATGTTATGTCATTCATATATGATTCTGTTATGTTGAATATTATGATATAATGATACAAGCATGTTTACAATCTATCATGACTGATAAGTATACGATTTTGGTATGTTATGCATGTTGTCTGGTTTATATAGTGATATAAACTGTTGGACAGATTGTGTATGGACACGATCTGTAAAGTGGGATACGATTTGAATGTATATGATACATGCTTCCAGAACTGTATATGATGCAGTGGCGGCAGAGGCTAAAAGATATGATCTTTTGTTAAGAAATTGATGATTTCTTAAGAGGACAAGTCTTCTGGAATTAAAAAAAATCCCGAGTTCGAGCTCGACCACCGCCAGGGGCTGCCGCCCCTGGACCCCGCTCGGGGCTGCCGCCCCCGGACCCCGCCCGGGGCTGCCGCCCTGGACCTCAGACTCGGGCCAAGCACGTTTACTTACTGCACTTTACATATATATGAATGTATGCGATATATAATGTATGTGTAGAGATAAAGATGCATGTTTGATTAGATTAATAATGTATGTATTAGATACATCACCCATGCCATGCTTGCTTAAACAAGTTAAAATCTGTAACAATTCGAGATTTTAAAATTAAACATAACGATCATAAGATTTCTATGTTTATGAAACACGGAATTAAATACGATTTTCAATTATTTCGATATGGGAAGATTTTGTCAAAAACGGGTTTTACCTGTAAGGAAGTTGGGTATTAAGCGAGGCCACTTGTGACTCCTCCAATAACCTGGAAATCAAACTATTGGTGAATATTGATTTGAAGTATTTAATTCAAGGAAAATTGGGAATCTCTTTATGATGGAATCATGGTCATTTTTAATTCTAAACCCCTTAAAAAAATATTAAGTTTTAATCAGATGCTTTCCAATGAATGAACACTCATCGAATCCTAGATCGATAAGGGGAATGGCTGTCAGTGGCAGGGGACTCCTGTCTATCATGGTGAGATGCGACGAATATAAACGGTTATATTCGGCCGTTGTATCATTGGGTCTAACTTAACTGAGTCGTCATAATATGGTGGAAATAAACGGTTATATTCAACTATTATGAACTTAGAAGCATAGAGTTTGGTTGAAAATCTATTTGATAGATAAGAGCAATCATTGATCACCAAACTATCCAAGAATCATATATGATATAATTGACAACTGTTGTCTACCTAAATAATCATGTTTTAAGGACTACCAGTGGTTGACTTAGGACATGACGAAATATGGATCTTGGCTCACTAGAAAGATTTATGGGATATACTTTCCGAATTAATAATAAGGGCTATTGATTTGATAAAAATAGTGGGATATATTATGAATATATATCATAATCATTTGAACATAATAATTTATAAATTCAGACAATCTAATGTTTAGTTTGTGCTTTTATCATTGTAGATACTAAGTAATGGCAAACAACACAAACACACTATCCGTACGATCAGTCCTTGAGAAGGACAAGCTGACAGGAGGAAACAACTTCGTAGACTGGTAGAGGAATTTGAGGATTGTCCTCAGGAAGGAGCGTAAGCTTAATTTCATTGATATCCCTCCGCCAGGTCCCCTTCCCGAGGGCGCTACTGCTGAGGAAATAGCGGCCCACGCAAGGGATGAGAATGATGCAAATGATGTTGCATGTCTTATGTTGGCAACTATGAGTGCTGAGCTTCAAAGACAGCATGTGAATATGGATGCATATACTATCAATGAGCACTTGCAAAGAATGTTTTCAAGCCAAACTCGTCAAGAAAGGTTCAACACGAGTAAGTCACTCTTTAATTGCAAACAAGGGGAAAGTGAACCAGTTGGCCCACATGTTCTGAAGATGATTGGTTACATTGAGTACCTTGCTACTTTGGGTTTCCCGATTGCTGTGGAAACTGGTATTGACCTAATCATGAATTCTTTGAATAACAAATTCACTCAGTTTGTTGTGAACTACAATATGAATGAATTTGACAAAACACTTACTGAATTGTTGCATATGTTGAGAACATATGAGACCAACATGAAGACAGCTGAACCCGCTCCCATACTGATGGTGGGCAATAAAGGTAAGGCCAAGGGGAAAGGGAAGTGGAAGGGTAAGAAGAAGACTGGATCTGATTCTACACCCAAGCCAAAGTCAGGTCCCAAACAGGCTTTAAAGCCTAAAGGTGGGGTTGCTAAGGGTGAATGTCACTACTGTAAGAAAATTGGTCACTGGAAGAGAAATTGTCCTGTTTACTTGGAGGATCTGAAGAAAATGAAGGCTGTTCATATTTCTGGATCAGGTATTTATGTTATAGAAGTCAATCTGTCTACTTCTACATCTTGGGTATTGGATACTGGATGTGCTTCTCACATTTGTATAAATGTGCAGGAACTGCAGAGAAGTAGGACTTTGGCTAAGGGAGAAGTGGACCTACGAGTAGGAAATGGAGCAAGAGTTGCTGCTTTAGCTGTAGGAACTTATTATTTATCTTTGCTCTCTGGGCTTGTTTTAGAACTTGAAGACTATTTTTACGTGCCTGCGATTCGCAGAAACATCATTTCTGTTTCTTGTTTGGACAAGAAAGGTTTTTCGTTTACAATAAAGAACAACAGTTTCTCTTTTGCTTTGAATGATTTAACCTATGGTGTTGCGCGTTTGTTTAATGGTTTATATGTTCTTGATTTAGATAATCCTGTCTGTAATATAGAAAACAAACGACTTAAAGTTAATGACTCAAATCAAACATACCTCTGGCATTGTCATCTAGGCCATATAAATGAGAAACGCATATCCAAATTACGTAAGGATGGATATTTGGATAAGTTTGATTTTGAATCATACCAAGAATGCGAATCTTGTTTGCTTGGTAAGATGACTAAAGCCCCTTTCACTGGTAAAGGTCAAAGGGCCACTCAACGTCTGGAGCTAATACATAGTGATGTATGTGGCCCAATGCGTGTGATGGCTATAGGAAGATACTACTACTTCATAACATTTATTGATGATTTCAGTAGATATGGATATGTATATCTTATGAAGAACAAATCCGATTCTTTTGAAAAGTTCAAAGAATACAAGGCTGAAGTATAGAAGCAAATTGGCGGTGGTACAAGTATTAAGATCTTACTATCCGATCGTGGGGGTGAATACTTAAGCACTGAATTTAAAGAGTATTTAAAGAAGTGTGGTATTGTATCACAACTCACTTTGCCAGGTACACCTCAATGGAATGGAGTTTCAGAGAGGAGAAATCGCACCTTGTTGGACATGGTGCGATCGATGATGAGTCATGCAGATCTTCCAATAAGTTTCTGGGGTTATGCTCTAGAAACAGCGGTTTTCACACTTAATCGTGTTCCTACTAAGAAGGTTCAAAAGACTCCATATGAGATATGGGAGGAGAAACGGTCAGGCATGAGCTTTATGAAAGTTTGGGGATGCAAGGCATTTGTGAAACGTCAAGTATCTGACAAGCTTGGACCTAAATCCGAAGAGTGCAATTTTGTAGGATACCCTAAAGAAACAAAGGCGTATTATTTTTATAGTCCTTCTGAGCAGAAAGTGTTTATTGCTTGAGATGTTGTCTTCATGGAAAGAGATTTCGTTTCCAAAAGAAACTTTGGGAGAACTATAGATCTCGATGAAGATCGAGAATCACAAAACAACATTGAACCTGAAGTGGAACAAGAGCAGAATGATGATAATGCTCAACAAACACAGGTTGTTCGTAGATCTGGTAGAACTCGCCATGAGCCAGAGAGATATGAATTTCTCTTGACTCAATGTGGTGATTTGATGCTCATAGATGAAGATGAGCCTCTTACATACCAAGATGCTATGAACAGTCCAGACTCTAAGAGATGGCTTGAAGCCATGAAATCCGAGATGGATTCCATGTACGAAAACCAAGTATGGACTTTGGTTGATCCACCTGAAGGGGTAAAACCCATAGGGTGCAAATGGGTTTTCAAGAAGAAAAATGACATGGATGGAAATGTTCAGACCTATAAATCAAGGCTGGTAGCAAAAGGTTTCAAACAAATTCATGGTATTGACTATGATGAAACTTTCTCACCAGTGGCTATGGTCAAGTCCATAAGGATTTTGCTTGCCATTGCAGCATTCCATGATTATGAAATCTGGCAAATGGATGTCAAAACAGCCTTCCTTAATGGAAGCCTTGAAGAGGATGTGTACATGACATAACCTGAAGGTTTTGTCGATCCAAGGAATGTTGGCAAGGTATGTAAATTACATCGATCCATTTATGGATTGAAGCAAGCATCTAGGAGATGGAATATTCATTTTGATGAAACAGTCAAAGAGTATGGCTTTGTTCAAAATGAAGATGAACCTTGTGTTTACAGGAAGGTTAGTGGGAGCCATGTGGCATTCATAGTACTATATGTTGATGATATACTACTAATGGGGAATGACATACCTTCTCTAAAGGCTGTTAAGACTTGGTTAGGGAGCAACTTCTCCATGAAAGACTTAGGAGAGGCAACCTACATTCTAGGAATGAGGATCTATAGAGATATATCTAGAAGGATGATAGGTCTAAGTCAGAGCACATACATTGATAAGGTTTTGCATCATTTTGGTATGCAAAATGTAAAAAGGGGATATGTCCCCGTGTCTCAAGGGATAACGATCTCTAAAGACCAGTGTCCGAAATCATTGAATGAGAAGGACCACAGCAATTGGATCTATCATGTATGCAATGGTATGTACTCGCCCAGATGTTTCGTATGCTTTGAGCATGACGAGCAGATGCCAGTCTAATCCAGGTGAAGGTCACTGGATGGCAGTCAAGAATATTCTAAAGTACCTGAAAAGGACTAAAGATTCATTCTTGGTGTATGTAAGAGAGGAGAAACTGGTTGTAAAAGGTTACATCGATGCAAGTTTCCAAACAGACAGGGATGATACTGTATCACAGTCTGGTTTTATGTTTTGTCTAAACGGAGGTGCTGTAAGCTGAAAGAGTTCAAAGCAAGAAACAGTAGCTGATTCTACAATGGAGGCTGAGTACATTGCAGCTTGTGAAGCAGCTAAGGAGGCTGTTTGGATTCGAAAATTCATTACTGATTTGGGAGTGGTTCCATCGATCGCAGATCCCATTGATCTATACTGCGATAATAATGGAGCCATTGCACAGACTAAAGAACCTAGATCATACTCCCGATCCAAACATATACTCAGGAGATTTCACCTTATTCGAGAGATTAATGAAAGGGGTGACATACACATATGTAAAGTGCACACAAATGATAACATTGCAGACCCACTGACCAAAGGCTTGTCACAGCAGAAGCACGATGGTCATACTAGTTCCATGGGTATTAGATACATGGGTGATTGGCTCTAGTGCAATTGGGAGATTGTTAGTGTAGGTGCCCTAGAGGCAATACATTGTTTCTTTGAATAAACCTTTACGTCATTTGATCATTCAATAAACGTATGTATTATGACTTTAATTACTGCGATATATTTGTTAGCATAATAAATGTCCTTAGAATCATGATACACATTATATATGTAACGCCCCGACTTCCCAATACTATAAATATACTTTTATAATAAATTATTGGATTTAATTAGATAAAAATGGAATTTTAATACAGGGAAATTTTGGAAAATTTCGGCATGTAGTATTCGTAATACGGACTATCCACCTGTAATTTGAATCCAAACCAATACAATCCAACACCAACCACAATTTCAACTACTAAAGAAATAATACAAACACATGTTCAACCTGTCCTAACTGATCAGGTGAACCATACTAAAATGCCCTCCCGATCAAAGTAAAGATCGGGGGATCACAATACCAACTAAAAACATAAACCTTGATAACAAAATAATAAGAAATAAATACAACCCCACTACTAACCCGGATCTCTAACAGGTAGTGGTATGAAACAAGCAACTACTAACTAAATTATTACATTACAATACTAAATCCTTAATTAAAAGATATATACACTCCACAATATAAATACAACCAACTAGAACTATTACACAAATTTTAACTGATACCCAAAAGTCCAACCTTCTAGCAGAGTGCAACTAGGCTGCCTAAGGTCCACAACAAGTTCTTCTCGGATATAGCTCCTACTTCGTATCTTTTTCTTCTTTAACTGAAAAAGGGTTAGAAACAATAGCAACAAGTGAGCCAAATGCTCAGCAAGTAACAATATAGATGCAAAAGAATCAACAACAAAAAATGTGGATACAACAATATAAGAAATCATTCTTTGAGCTCTTTCAAAATTTTTGACAATTTATAATTCATTCCAAAGATAGGGAGAGAGAGAAATCAATTTCTCTTTTTATATCATATATTCACCTTTTAAACATTTCAATTTAAATTAAGCCCTTTTATTAAAACCGGACAATACGGGTGATCAGCCACGTAATGTCTCCATACCGGACACTAGGTCCCTCTGGACTTTGAAAATTGGGTTCCCAATTAGGCAACAAATTGGCCTCTATTGCTGGACTAGGACCACCCTAGCCTCTTATGCCAAATTAAATTGCTGGACTAGGACCACCATAGCCTCTTACTCTAATTTAAAATAATTATGTACATGTCCATAAAGTAAAACAAGTTTCGATGAATGGAATTCTTATGCAATAATTCAGAGCAATGGGTTATTCTGTTTAATTTCAAGAATAAGTGACCAACAGTCAAGTAAACAATTCAATTTAATTGTATAAGGTTTGCAAGGTAGGGTTCAAGTGTGATTCACAAGTGTTTAAAATTAAATGTTTATCAAGCTCTTGTCATTTTAGAGGGGTAATATAAGGTGACATCGAATATGGTATGGCTTGGGGAAGAATAGGCGTATAAGAAATAAGGGTCATTAGTTAAATTAAGAACAAACAAGGTTTAAGGATTTAGAGATTAATCAAGGGTTATAAGGTATTGTTATGCTAGGGTGAAATAAGGGAATAGATATGAAATGAAGTTTAAGCCTGGGCAAAAAGTATGTTATATTGCAAGATTTGCAGTTCAACGAAAATTAGAATAAGCAAGAAGGTACAACAGTTTAAACGATAATCTATAAAGGTAACCAAGAAGGTACAAGGGTTTAAGCAACAGTTTATATGGATTTACAATATAGTACAAGAGATTCGACAATTGACTTGAAAGAAACAAACAGTAAGTTATAAGCAATTAAGCAACAATCCATGAATAATTGATAGAATCTGAACTTCGATAAAAGATTCAAGTTACTTGACTTAACCAAATATTTCCACGCTAGTCACTTAGTTCAAAAACTCTCAGCCTTTGCCTTTCCTTTATCCCTTATGTCTACGTCCTTCGAACCTACACATATAAAAACACTATTTTAGAATTCTATATTCCTTATACGTCTAATCCTAATCTACCCAAACGATCCATATATCGATGATAATACTTAATACATATTACTTACCAAATAACTGACTACCATAGGCTAAGCACATAACGACATAGCATCTATAACATGAAATCACGTAAGTCACTTAAACACTTAACACATAATACCAACTTACTTGAAATCATCTTATAACCAAATATTATAGACTTTATAACTTATTATTCTAACGAAAATCGGGCAGCATCTCCTTTGTAATACTACACTACCTGTCGGAATACAACTGACCCAAACAATAAAATCAATCAACTTAAACAATTCATAGAAACTCAGATACTCCACATAATCAACACATAACTTTTATTTCTCATGATCCAACTAGAGTACATATACACTTCATTTAGTACTTCACATCAGACTAATATTCATAATTGAAATTCGAAAAATTACAATTGTAATTCTAAATACAATACGCAAGTTCATATCAATTTCACTACTTAATAAACCATAAATCAATAAAAAAAACATTTAAATACCCTTACAGGTCATAATCATCATAACATGATAATTAACACTTAACAATTATTTAAACATGTTAATTAACAATTAACAATCCATATAACTCGAGGTTAAATATATAAAGTCCGAAATAATTTATAAAATTTGAAAATGCACACATACAATTTAATCGACGAACAATTATCACACGATATCATTCAAACAAGCATAAAACTCGAATTTAAACACCACCGTTGCCGCCAACTCGCCGGAGCTCATTGCCGGCGGTGGCTAGTCCTCGGGGAAGACCTTTAACAGGTTCTTCACCCATTAAGCCGCTCAAAACTCCATTTTCAACCATCCCAATCATGTCACTGTCCATAAAGACAAAAATCGAGCCCTCTAGGCCCTTGTACACACACAACCACATACATATATACACACGACTGTATATAAACTTCAAAATAAACACATAAAATCCATTAATTCGAACTCAAATAGGTTAGAAAATGAATTTACATCGATTTTTGGAGATGTTGAAGGTGTGGGTTTGCAAAGAAGAATCAAGAATAATGTGGAAATCAGCTGGTGGAAGTGGGTGATAAAGACACAAGGGCAAAATGGTCCTTTTACAATTGCTAAAAGAAATTAAATAGCTTTTAAAATCGAATTGGAATGGGAAACCAATTAAAAATAAAGCTTTTCATTTTTAAAATATAGAGTACAAAATTATGAACACCCACATATTTTTAAAATATTTTTAGGATAAAAAATGAATTAAATATGAATTTTGCAAGTTTTGACCTTTTAAAAGCAATATAAATCATAAAATCATTTTAAAATACTTAAACACCAAAAATAATTCACCCAATAATTTTAAAAACTAAATAAATATACAAAGATAATATTACAAAAGATTTCATGAATTTTAGTAACTCTGATGATTTTATAAAATTCTTAGAAGTTCAATAATGCATGTTTTAAATAGATTTTAATCGTCAAAAATACAAATAAAAATACACGGATTCACATTTCACATATACATCATCATATTAACATGATGCCACGTATATTTAATCTAAAAAAAATTCACCTCATATAATCCACATTTAATATTAAATAAATAATTATAAATATTACAAAAATTTCTAAGGCGTTATATCTTTCCCCCCTTAACGGGATTCTGTCCCCAGAATCTCACCTAAGTAAATAGATGAGGATAATTCTCTAGCATCTCACTCTCAAGTTCCCAAGTTGATTCTTCAACTCTTGGGTTTCTCCACAAAACCTTTACCAACTTAACTGTCTTATTCCTTAGCTTCCTATCAATTCTGTCCTGAATTGCTACAGGTCGTTCTATATAAGACAAGTCTGGCTGTAACTCAATAGGCTCGTACTCGATCACATGACTCAAATCTGGATGATATTTCTTGAGCATTAACACATGGAAGACATTGAAGATATGACTCATATGTGGCGGTAAGGCTAACTCATACGCGACTTTTCCAACCCGTCTTAAGATCTCAAAAGGTCCTACATATCTCGTACTGAGCTTTCCTTTCTTGCTAAACCTCGTAACTCCTTTCCAAGGTGACACTTTCAACAACACTTTCTCTCCTTCTTCAAAATTCATATCTTTCCTGGCTTGATCAGCATACTTCCTTTGTCTGTTCTGGGCAGCAATTAGCCTTTTCTGAATGATTTCGATCTTTTCCTTCGTTTGTTGTACTAGTTCTGATCCTAACACCTTACGCTCACCCACCTCGTCCCAGTACACGGGAGATCTACATTTCCTTCCATATAAAGCTTCATATGGCGGCATCCCAATACTCGCATGATAGCTGTTATTGTAAGAAAACTCCACCAAAGGTTGGTGCTCATCCCAACTTCCTTTGATATCCAATGCACACGTTCGTAGCATGTCTTCAATAGTTTGAATGGTTCGTTCACTCTGTCCGTCTGTCTGCGGATGATAGGCTGTACTCATCTTAAGCTCAGTTCCCAAACATTCTTGAAATTGTTTCCAAAATCTGGAGTTGAAACGTGGATCTCGATCAGACACAATAGTTACTGGCACACCGTGACACTAGAATAATTTAAATTTTATACAATTATTTTAGTAACTTAAGTGTTATATTTCATTATTGGTAGGATCTAGTAGACGCGAAGGGTAGCTAGCTTTTGGATCACCCTGAGTTACACTTCTAGACTCTACTTTTGAGGCAAGTTTACTGATCCTACTCTTTCTTTCAGAGTATATTTATTTTCATTAAATTTATGCCGAATTCTTTATTAAAAACTCGTAAATTTACGAAAACCCGTTTAAATTAGTCGAATCAGTTCTTATCACTTCCAATTTATTATCGAGCATGTGATATCATTATTGAGCATGTGTATATCCTGTTTTAAAAGTTTATGATTGTTTTAATAAATATTTTATATCTTCGGATTTAAAACTGTTATTGGACTGATTTGGTGGTTTTACTGCCAGTTATTTTAAAAAGGTTATTCATACAATATACATTAGGAATAAAAATTATAGAGATGTTTATCCCTTGATCTCTAAACAAAATGTTTTGTTTTGATATGTGAATATGTCTAGCGTAAGAGGCTCGTTGCAGGTCCAGCTTTTATTAAGATGTACCAATGACAATAAGTGTCATCTTAAGGCCAATAGCAATAAGTGCCATCAGGATCCATATTTTTTTTATATAGCCTGTACATCAAGTGTGAATGGTTTTTGGGTTAAGCGGGACTGATCATCAGCTTAACTCTTGCAACCGTTGATATTCCACATATTACTTAAGGGAAAAATTCATGTTTTTGACTGGAAATATTGTTACTTAAATAAAGGATACTTTTATTAAACTATTAGTCTGTTAGACCTTCAAATACAGCTGTAACCAACTTATCTAGTGAGAATCTTTCGTTGATCGGAAGAAAATATGCAGACTTAGTCAAGCAGTCTATGATCACCCAAATCGCATCATGATTGGCTTTCGTTCTTGGTAATCCAACCACGAAATCCATAGCTAGAAGCTCCCATTTCCACTCAGGAATATCTAACGGCTGTAGTAGTCCACTGGGCCATTGATCTTCGGCTTTGACTCTTTGACATGTGTAACACTTACTAACCCACTCTGAAATCTCTCTTTTCATATCAGGCCACCAGAAATGTTCCTTCAGGTCTTGGTACATCTTCGTACTCCCTGGATGGATTGAATATCTTGAACTGTGAGCATCCCACAAAATCTCATTCTTTAATTCTGGCACGCTGGGAATCCAAATCCTCGAAGAAAATCTTAAGATACCCTTATCATCCTTCTGCGTGCAAATCTCTTCACCTGTCAATGTGTTCATATCTTGATTCATGATTTCCTTCTGACAGCTTCGTATCTTTTCAAGTAACTCGGGTTGAAAGGTCATGGTATAACACTTACCACTGGTAGGCTCCGAGATCTGGACTTCTAATCTCAACTTTTCAAACTCCTTGAACAATTTCTTTGAGACGGTAAACATGTTCAGTCTCTCCTTTCTACTCAATGCGTCAGCCACTACATTCGCTCTCCCTGGGTGATAATTAATTGTGCAGTCGTAATCCTTAATTAACTCCAACCAATGCCTTTGTCTCATGTTAAGTTCCCGCTGAGTGAAGATATACTTCAAACTTTTGTGATCCTTGTAAATCTCACATTTCTCACCATATAGATAGTGTCTCCAAATCTTTAGTGCGAATACAATTGCTGCTAACTCAAAATCGTGAGTCAGGTACTTTTGCTCGTGAGGCTTTAATTGTCGGGAAGCAAAAGCAATCACCTTTCCATGCTGCATCAGTACACACCCCAATCCCTTGTACGAGGCATCGCTGTAGATCACAAAATTCCCTTGACTATCGGGTAACACCAACACTGGTGCTGTTACTAATCTTTTCTTTAATTCCTGAAAACTTTCCTCACACTTTTCATTCCATAAAAATTTCTCATTTTCCTAGTCAACTTGGTCAATGGTGAGGCGATCTTAGCAAAATCTTGAACAAATCTCCTATAATAACCAGCCAGTACCAAGAAACTTCTCACTTCGGTAGGTGTCTTCGGTCTGCTCCAATTCACCACAGCTTCTATCTTTGCAGGGTCAACTCTAATTCCTTCACTACTGATTATATGGCCTAAAAACTGCACCTCCTCTAACCAAAACTCACATTTCGAAAACTTGGCATACAACTTCTCCGCTCTCAAAATTTCCAACGGAATCCTTAAATGTTCCGCATGTTCTTCCCGGGTCTTGGAATATATCAAAATATCATCGATGAAGACTATCACAAATTTATCCAAATGCTTCCTAAATACTCTATTCATGAGATCCATAAATGCTGCTGGGGCATTGGTTAATCCAAATGGCATCACCAAGAATTCATAATGTCCATACCTTGTGCGAAATGCCGTTTTTGGAATGTCTTCAGGTTTGATCTTTAATTAATGATAGCCCGATCTTAAATCAATCTTTGAGAAATAAGCTGCTCCCTTAAGTTGATCAAACAAATCATCGATTCTAGGTAAGGGATATCTATTCTTGATGGTCAGCTTGTTGAGTTCTCGATAATCGATACACAATCTCATACTACCATCCTTTTTCTTGACAAACAGCACAGGCGCTCCCCACGGTGATACACTTGGTCTTATGACTCCCTTATCTAAAAGTTCTTTTAATTGTGTTGCTAACTATTTCATCTCCACAGGTGCCATCCTATATGGTGCTTTGGACACGGGTTCTGCTCCAGGTACTAGGTCTATAGCAAACTCCACTTCTCGATCTGGAGGTAAACCGGGTAATTCTTCTGGAAAAACGTCGGGGGAACTCGTTAACAATTTGTATATCTTCTATCTTCCATCACGTGTGCTAAATACGCTTCACAACCTTGTCTAAGTAACCTCTTCGCTTGCATAATGTTCAGAAATTTCTTTACTTGCCTTTGTCCTTGAAATACTACTTCTTTATCATCTTCCCACCTTAATCTTACTTGCTTCTTTCTACACTCAATCTGTGCATCATAATCAGCCAACCAATCCATTCCTAAGATTACATCGAATTCTCCCATTTCAAAGGGTATCAAATTGGCATAGAAAAGGTAACCACCTATCTCTATATTACATTGAGGACACACTTGACAGGGACTCTATCTTGGTTTGCCACCTCTATCACTAAAGCTTGCTCTAAAGGTCGAATTTCACATTGTAATTTACTAACAAACTTGTTAGAAATGAAAGACTTGGTAGCTCCAGAGTCAATTAAAACTTTAGCCTCTACTGAGTTCACAGTGAGCGTACCTACGACAACATCAACTTCCTGAACTGCATCCTGCATCGTCATGTTGAATGTTCTGGCTTTAGGTGAAGACATCTGGGTCTGGGCTGGAGGTCCAGTTATCATCAAAGCATTTGTCGATGGGGGTCCGGCTATCCTCAAAACATTTGCTGGCTCCTTGCAATCCTTCGCAATATGACCCAATTTCCCACATTTATAACACATTACCCCTTGTTTTGAAGTCGGGCACTCTCCTGCATAATGGCCCTTCTTGTTGCACTTATAACATGTAATATCTAGTCTGCGGCAAACCCCCGAGTGCTTTTTCCCTCAAGTCGTACATTCAAGTAAAGCTGGTCTGATTGCAAGCTACTGATTAGTATTCTAAAAACGTCTACTTTGACCACCATTTCCATTCTTTGGCTTCTGAAAACCCTTGCTTCTATCAAACTGACCCTCACTCCTTGGCTTGAACTTGTTACTATTATTATTACCTCTTTGGTTCTGACTTCCCTCAATACTTTCTATCTTCCTTTTCTTCCCTGCCTTCTCCTTCTGATACAGTTCGCTTTCACCTTCCATAATCATAGCTTTCTCCACCACCATTGCATAGTTTTCTAATTGAAACACTGCCACGTTACTACGTATCCATGGCTTTAGACCTTGCTGAAATCTTTTAGCTTTCTTTGCCTCAGTATTAACGTATACATGAACAAACCTTGCTAACTCTGTAAATTTTGCCTCGTATTCCGCCACACTCATGTTTTCCTGCTTTAATTCTAGAAACTGAATCTCCAGCTGATCTTGCATATACCTTGGGAGATACTTCTCGGGAAATAACTCTGTAAATCTCTGCCATGTAATCACTCCTTCACCTTCCAATAGCTTTGTGGACTCCCACCAATAGTTTGCTTCAGCTTTCAAGAAATAGCTCGCATATTCAGTCTTCTGTTCTTCTCCTACCCTTACCAAAGCAAAAGCTTTTTCCATTTCATTCAACCAAGCCCTAGCTTCTATAGGGTTAACAGTACCTTTGAACTCAGGAGGGTGTACGGCTTGAAAAGCTTTGAAGGTCACAATTGGTTGGGCGGGTCGTTGCTGAGCTAGTGCGGCTGTCTATTGTTAAAGAAGTTGGAGAATTTGAGTCATAGTCGGGTCAACTGGATTTTGATTGCCAGTGTTCTGGTTTTCGGGATTTGCAGTAGATGTTTTCTTCTTTGGAGGCATGATTCTGATAAGAAGATAAATAGTTCATTAAACAACAGGTAAATAAACAACAAGCAATTATATATAGAGGTAAGGTTTACAAATCCTGAATTTTGAGTTATCTGTGATCACAAGAGTTATAACGATGTATAGAAACAGGGAAGCATAGGTATTATCTTGAGCAAGTAATTCTAACAGGAGATATTTAGGCAACTCAGAAATGTAATAAAAAAAATGTGCAGATAACGAGAAAATAAAGGTCATGGTACCAACAAAGTTAATAATATAACACAACAGTTTCAGAGTTCAAGGTACACTGTTAACCATCCTACTACCAAAAATAAATACCAAGGGTAATCTCAATCATCCACCATCTGCGATAACGATGTAGCGAGTAAAGAAATTATTAAAGCGATAAAAGAATATCCTAAACCTAGTACCTACTATCCTAATGATAACCTACACCTATCGCTCCTATCCTATGCCTATAAGGGTTCAAATCCTATCCTACTCCCATCCTATGCCTAATCCTGGCTTGTTTCAGTGACCAAAACCTGACAGCTCTGATACCAACCTGTAACGCCCCGACTTCCCAATACTATAAATATACTTTTATAATAAATTATTGGATTTAATTAGATAAAAATGGATTTTTAATACAGAGAAAATTTTGGAAAATTTCGGCATGTAGTATTCGTAATACGGACTATCCACCTGTAATTTGAATCCAAACCAATACAATCCAAACCAACCACAATTTCAACTACTAAAGAAATAATACAAATACATGTTCAACCTGTCCTAACTGATCAGGTGAACCATACCAAAATGCCCTCCCGATCAAAGCAAAGATCGGGGCATCACAATACCAACTAAAAACATAAACCTTGAAAACAAAATAATAAGAAATAAATACAACCCCACTACTAACCCGGATCTCTAACAGGTAGTGGTATGAAATAAGCAACTACTAACTAAATTATTACATTACAATACTAAATCCTTAATTAAAAGATACATACACTCCACAATATAAATACAACCAACTAGAACTATTACACAAATTTTTACTGATACCCAAAAGTCCAACCTTCTAGGAGAGTGCAACTAGGCTGCCTAAGGTCCACAACAAGTTCTTCTCGGATATAGCTCCTACTTCGTATCTTTTTCTTCTTTAACTGAAAAAGGGTTAGAAACAATAGCAAGAAGTGAGCCAAATGCTCAGCAAGTAACAATATAGATGCAAAAGAATCAACAACAAAAATGTGGATACAACAATATAAGAAATCATTCTTTGAGCTCTTTCAAAAATTTTGACAATTTATAATTCATTCCAAAGATAGGGAGAGAGAGAAATCAATTTCTCTTTTTATATCATATATTCACCTTTTAAACATTTCAATTTAAATTAAGCCCTTTTATTAAAACTGGACAATACGGGTGATCAGCCACGTAATGTCCCCATACCGGACACTAGGTCCCTCTGGACTTTGAAAATTGGGTTCCCAATTAGGCAACACATTGGCCTCTATTGCTGGACTAGGACCACCCTAGCCTCTTATGCCAAATTAAATTGTTTGACTAGGGCCACCCTAGCCTCTTACTCTAATTTAAAATAATTAAGTACATGTCCATAAAGTAAAACAAGTTTCGATGAATGGAATTCTTATGCAATAATTCAGAGGAATGGGTTATTCTGTTTAATTTCAAGAATAATTGACCAACAGTCAAGTAAACAATTCAATTTAATTGTATAAGGTTTGAAAGGTAGGTTCAAGTGTGATTCGCAAGTGTTTAAAATTAAATGTTTATCAAGCTCTTGTCATTTTAGAGGGGTAATATAAGGTGACATCGAATATGGTATGGCTTGGGGAAAAATAGGCGTATAAGAAATAAGGGTCATTAGTTAAATTAAGAACAAACAAGGTTTAAGGATTTAGAGATTAATCAAGGGTTATAAGGTATAGTTATGCTAGGGTGAAAGAAGGGAATAGATATGAAATGAAGTTTAAGCCTGGGCAAAAAGTATGTTATATCGCAAGATTTGCAGTTCAACGAAAATTAGAATAAGCAAGAAGGTACAACAGTTTAAACGGTAATCTATAAAGGTAACCAAGAAGGTACAAGGGTTTAAGCAACAGTTTATATGGATTTACAATATAGTACAAGAGATTCGACAATTGACTTGAAAGAAACAAACAGTAAGTTATAAGCAATTAAGCAACAATCCATGAATAATTGATAGAATCTGAACTTCGATAAAAGATTCAAGTTACTTGACTTAACCAAATATTTCCACGCTAGTCACTTAGTTCAAAAACTCTCAGCCTTTGCCTTTCCTTTATCCCTTATGTCTACGTCCTTCGAACCTACACATATAAAAACACTATTTTAGAATTCTATATTCCTTATACGTCTAATCCTAATCTACCCAAACGATCCATATATCGATGATAATACTTAATACATATTACTTACCAAATAACTGACTACAATAAGCTAAGCACATAACGACATAGCATCTATAACATGAAATCACGTAAGTCACTTAAACACTTAACACATAATACCAACTTACTTGAAATAATCTTATAACCAAATATTATAGACTTTATAACTTATTATTCTAACGAAAATCGGGCAGCATCTCCTTTGTAATACTACACTACCTGTCGGAATACAACCGACCCAAACATTAAAATCAATCAACTTAAACCATTCATAGAAACTCAGATACTCCACATAATCAACACATAACTTTTATTTCTCATGATCCAACTAGAGTACATATACACTTCATTTAGTACTTCACATCAGACTAATATTCATAATTGAAATCCGAAATATTACAATTGTAATTCTAAATACAATACGCAAGTTCATATCAATTTCACTACTTAATAAACCAGAAATCAATAAAAAAAAACATTTAAATACCCTTACAGGTCATCTAATCATCATAACTGTGACGCCCTCCCGACCTGGGGCCTAGATCGGAGAGTCACTGACACATCTAGATGCAACAACCTAAAATATAATATAAATATAACATGATGACTAGCCCCAACACTACTATCCAAGATCTTTCACAGGTAATGGTATAAAACAAGCAAGCCATCGTCTAACTAATTATTATTACAAACCTGAATTCAAAATATATTGTTATTACAAACCAAAGTTCTCAAAAGTTCTACTGCCAATTCTCACAGCTAACTAAAGATCTCCTCACTGAGATGTTATTGCATCTACCTCGGGAGTTATCTCAAAACGGACCAACTCAGGGCCACGGTAGGTGCGCTTCCTTGCGATTTGGATTGTACGAACCATGATTCTTAGATTACTGTCAAAAGGGTTAGACAAAATAATAATGAGCCAACGCTCAGCAAGTAACTAAAGATCTCAACTGAATATAATACAACAGGGTATTGCAAAAGATGACAGTAATTGAAGATGTGACAGAACTATGCTCGAAGCGGTAAAAGCAATACTGATATTTAGTAAAAACAGGATATCATCTGATAAACAGGATAACAATAGATATTTCAAAACTGTGTAAAGTAATTGACATTTCAATCGGTAAACCAATTTCATTTCATAGTAAATAAAACGTAATCATCACTTTAAGAAAACTGATTGGAGAATTCTTATTTTATAACAGACAATACGGGTGATCATCCCATAAAGTCCCCATTCCGGACACAAAGTCCCTCTGGCCATCATTTCCTTTCATTTGGATAGCTTGGGTTCCCAAGAGGCAACACATTGGCCTATAAAGGTGTCGAACTGGACAGACCAGAACTACACAATGCTACATCTCAAAAACTGACGGAACCAGCATTACCCGTTCGCCCCGTCACTCCAATTGTCAGGAATCCGTGGAAACCATTTAGACGTCTTATTTTAGAACATTAAGCTTTACAAAACTCTTTAAAACATTTTAATACTTAATCTTTTCGAAAACCTTTACTTCGAAGTACCTTCGACTCTCTGATAACAGATCAGCCCAGTCTAAGTAACTTCAAAGTATTTTAAGAAAATAACTCATTTTGATTTGTAATGATAAAAGTCAAAGGGTTTGACTAAGTGTTCTGACATCAACGAAAGAGGGTACAAGTCTGAATCAAGAAGATATAGACTCAAGTGGAAATCTGGATTTCAATTAGAGTATAAGGGAACAGTCCAAGTCAAAGGTCAAAGATATCAATTAGGTTTAGTTTTGAAATCATTTGATCAAGTTGTAAAGTTTAAAAATCATTGATAAAGGAATAACAAGTTTGTAAAACAGTGTTTAGGGTAATATGATATTTGATAAGTATTTTAAAATCAACACAGGGTATCCGGGTCAGGGACATAGGTCAAGTGGAACACTGGTTTATCGGTCAGTCAATATGACTGGATCATAGTAAATTGTAGGACATATATGGTCAAGAAGCAATTAAAAAGAATTAGTATTGTTTATCTCCGGATGACAGTATGGTCAAGAAGCAATTAAAAAGAATTATGCTGGTCTAAGGTTTACATGTGTTGAACCAGGGTTTATCAATAAAGATTTTGGGTACATGCAAAGGTAAGTTTATAACAGAAGTGTGATCAACATGGTATAGAATAGGCATGCTTGAATCAACAAGATACAACAGTTTCAGTAATATAAACTTTCAGAGAAAAGACAGAGTTACTTGCCTCTGGTAGAATGCAACATCTCAATAGCTCAGCTTACTGAAACTCAACCTTAGCCTTTCCTTTATCACTAGGTCCTACGTCCTTCTTATCTACATTAACCATATCACTATTTTAGAATACTATACTTCTAATACGACTTATCCTAATCAACCCAATCGATTCCTATATCGCATAACCATTTAACATATATATATCGCATTCTTATTATGTACCTCACTAAGATCATGTAAGCACATACTCAAATAGCATTTATAGCATGAAAGCACATAAGTCACTTAAACACTTAACATGTAGTGTCATCTTAACTTGTAATCAACTTATAAGAATATACTATAGGTTTTACAGCTTATATTTCTGACGAAAATCGGGCAGAGTTTCCTCTGTAAATAGGACTATCCCGTCGGAATTCAACCGACTTAAATCACAACCAAATACCTACGATGGATTTAAGATCCACCTACACTTCCCAGTGGATTCTATACTCATAACAAATCATGATCATACTACTTTTATCCGACAATAACAAACACATCACTAATCAGTACTTTAACAATTTATTAAATATAAATCACTAGATCATATATGATAATTCACTAAATCTCTTTCAATAAATCGCAAAATCATATAACTCATATATTAATTCAAAATTCGAATTCATAAAAATTCAGAAATTAACTAATACATATCAAAAGCATTTCGAATTACAAGAATCATACTTATAATTATTTAAACAAATTATACTTATTCCTCAAATAATTCGAATTAATCATAAATTATTACAAACAAATTCAATTAATTACTAACTCAAACATGCATCTTCACAAATTCATGTAATATTTATCTAAATTCGAATTCAGCAACTAATTATTAAAATCAACATTTAATTAAATCATGCTCTTCAACAATTAATTCGAAATGTTCGAATTACAGTATATACCTTACGAAATATTTGAATGCAACTTAATTCTATTCGAGGTTATCTTCTAAAATCAACTAAGATGCATAATTCAAGAATCATAAATTCATATTATTCAAATAAAATCATAATATTCACATAACGAAACAATTATAAATTTTCTCGACTTAAACTCGTAAGCAATTAATAAAATCATCACATAACTCAGATTCAATATTTATTTAACGAATTAGGCTCAGAAAAGTTCATCATAGCCTCCCGCCGGCTCACCGGAGCTCACGGCCGGCGGTGGCAGCGTTCGGAGTCGCCGGAGTTCGGGTTTTCTCCACGAACTCTACCTTTAACTTATTTAACATTACCCACAACTGATACAACACAAAACGAATCAAACCCAAGCGAAATCAGACCAACACCCGAAATGGGTTTTCGAAAAATCTGCATAAAATCGACATGCATGACTGGTATCGGGTAGAGGACAGAAAACCGAGTATAGATATGGGTTCAGATCATTCAAACGGTATAAAACCGTGAGAGACATGAAGAGAGATGTTACCAACTATGAGAGAGAGAGAGACGAGCTCTGCAAGAGAAACACACACGCACAACACACTGAGAAGAAATGGAAAGGGGCGGAGGTGATAATACCCTCCCAGGGGTATTTTGGGGTATTAATAAATGCTGAAAAAATCTGTTTTTAAATCTAGTTTTTAATCATTTTAAATTTGAAATAAAATAGAAGAATGGGGTAAAAATATTTTTAGAAAATTTTAAAATACAGTTTACAAAATTAGAAGCATCCCCATATTTTTAAAATAATATTAAGCTCAAAAATGAATTTTATATAAATTTTCGAAATAAAGGCTCTTTAAAAAAAATAATGCTTTTAAAATCATTTTAAAATACCAAATCACATAATTAAATATCCACACTAATTTTCATAACTCCATAATATCACAAAGATGATAATGTAAAAGATTTCATGATTTAAATCAACTCCAATGATTTTATATGATTTTTGAAAGATTAAAAATGCACTTTAAAAATACTTTTAATGCTCCAAAAATATAAATAAAATTCTAAAAGCATATACGACACATACCAAACATCACATAATCACATAAACATGGTTTCATACATATTTTGATTTCACAAAATTTATCTATCATAAAATTCACATAATTTCCACATTTAACAATTAAATAAGCATTTATAAATCGCGAAAAATTCTAGGTCGTTATAGCCTTCCCCCCTTAAAACGATTCTGTCCCCAGAATCTCACCTATGTAAACAGATGAGGATACTTGGCAAGCATCTCGCTTTCAAGTTCCCAAGTTGACTCTTCGACTCTAGGATTCCTCCACAAAACTTTAACCAATCTAACAATTTTATTCCTTAGCTTTCTATCACTTCTATCCTGAATTTCTATTGGTTGCTCTTCGTAAGATAAGTCTGGCTGAATCTCAATAGGCTCATACTCAATAACATGACTCGCATCGGGATTGTACTTCTTAAGCATAGATACGTGAAATACATTGTGAATATGGTGCATATGCGGTGGCAACGCCAATTCGTAAGCAACCTTTTCAACTCGCTTCAAAATCTCAAATGGTCCTACGTATCTTGGACTCAGCTTTCCTTTCTTATCAAATCTTGTAACTCCTTTCCCCGGAGACACTTTCAATAACACTTGATCTCCTATTTCAAAACTACTGTCCCTTCTTTTTAAATCAGCATACTTTCTTTGACGATTCTGGGCAGTAATTAATCTCTTCTGAATAATCTCAACTTTCTCCTTCGTCTGCTGAAGCAGTTCTGGTCCTAAAATTTTTCCTCTCACCAACTTCTTCCCAATATACTGACGATCTACACTTTCTCCCATACAATGCTTCATACGGGGGCATTCCTATACTTGCGTGATAACTGTTGTTATATGAAAACTCAACTAATGGCAAATGTTTATCCCAACTTCCTTCGAAATCCAATGCACAAGCTCTAAGCATATCCTCTATTGTTTGAATAGTCCTTTCACTTTGTCCGTCCATCTGTGGATGGTAAGCTGTACTCATCTTCAATTGGGTTCCTAGGCATTCTTGAAATTGTCACCAAAACCTTGAATTAAACCGTCAGTCTCGATCAGATACTATCGAAACAGGAACTCCATGTCGAGAGACTATCTCCTTCAAATACAAATGTACCAACTTGTCCAATAAAAATCTTTCGTTAATCGGTAAGAAATGAGCAGACTTTGTCAATCGATCAATGATTACCCAAATTGCATCATGATTTGCCTTAGTTCTTGGCAATCCCACTACAAAATCCATAGCAAGGTGCTCCCATTTCCACTCGGGAATATCTAACGGTTGTAACAATCCGCTTGGCTTCAGATGTTCTGCTTTAATCCTTTGACAAGTATAACACTTACTTATCCACTCAGCTATCTCACGCTTCATATCTGGCCACCAAAAGTTTTCTTTCAAATCTCGATACATCTTTATACTTCCAGGGTGAATAGAATATCTCGAACTATGGGCTTCACTCAGAATCTCATTCTTAAATTCTTCTACTTTAGGAATCCATATTCTTCTTCCAAATCTTAAAATACCTTGATCATCTTTCTGTGTACAAATCTCTTCTTCAGTCAACCTATTCATCTCACAATTCATCACTTCCTCTTGACATCTCCGAATCTTCTCTAACAACTCTGGTTGAAAAGTCATTGTACTCAAAAACTCATCTGCATCTTTTGAATCATAAACTTCTAAACTTAACTTCTCAAGTTCTCGGAAACTCCTTTGGCATAGTCAATGTATTCAACCCCTCCTCTCTACTGAACGCATCAGCAATAACATTTGCCTTTCCAGGATGGTAACTTATCGTACAATCATAATCCTTAATCAACTCCAACCACCTTCTTTGTCTCATATTCAACTCTTTCTGGGTAAAGATATACTTCAAACTCTTATGATCAGTGAAAATTTCACACTTCTCTCCGTACAAATAATGTCTCCATATTTTCAACGCGAACACAATTGTAGCTAACTCCAAATCATGTGTCGGATACTTTTGCTCATGCGGCTTAAGCTGTCTCGAAGCGTACGCAATAACATTCCCGTGTTGCATCAAAATGCATCCTAATCCTTTGTGCGAAGCATCACTATAGATAACAAAATTTCCTTTATCATCTGGCAATACTAACACCGGTGCTGAAACTAATCTTTTCTTTAGCTCTTGAAAACTTTCTTCACACTTATCATCCAAAATAAACTTCTCATTCTTTCGGGTCAACTTTGTCAACGGGGTAGCAATCTTTGAGAAATTTTGTACAAATCTTCGATAATAACCAGCCAATCCTAGAAAACTTCTCACCTCAGTAGGAGTTCTTCGTCTACTCCAATTCACCACAGCTTCAATCTTAGCAGGATCTACTCGAATTCCTTCTTTACTAATCACATGACCTAAAAATTGTACTTCTTGCAACCAAAACTCACACTTAGAAAACTTGGCATATAATTTTTCCTTTCTCAAGGTTTCCAATGCTATTCTCAAATGCTTGGCATACTCTTCAAGGTTCCTCGAGTATATAAGGATGTCATCAATAAATACAATTGTGAATTTATCCAAATATCTCTTGAACACTCTATTCATTAAATCCATAAACACAGCTGGCGCATTCGTCAATCCGAAAACCATCACTAAAAACTCATAATGTCCATATCTCGTGCGAAATGCAGTCTTCGGAATATCTTCTGGTTTGATCTTTAATTGATGATAACCTGATCTCAAATCAATCTTAGAAAAGTAGGTAGCATCCTTCAGTTGGTCAAACAAATCATCAATCCTTGGCAATGGATACTTATTCTTGATAGTCAATTTATTGAGTTCTCTATAATCAATACGCAACCTCATGCTTCCATCCTTCTTCTTAACAAATAACACTGGCGCTCCCCACGGGGACACACTCGGCCTTATAACTCCTTTATCTAATAAATCTTGTAATTGAGTAGCTAACTCCTTCATCTCAGCAGGTGCCATTCGATACGATGCTTTAGACACAGGTTCAGTTCCTGGTGCCAATTCAATCGGGAATTCAATCTCTCTATCTAGAGGTAATCCGGCCAATTCTTCGGTAAATACATCAGGAAACTCATTTACCACTAGAATGTCTTCCATCTTAGGGACTTGTTTCTCTGTATCAATTACATGTGCTAAATAAGCTTCACATCCTTGATTTAACAATCTCTTCGCTTGCATAAACGTTAGAAATTTCTTATCTTGCTTCTGTCCTTGAAATACTATCTCATTACCATCTTCAGTATGTAACTTAACTTGCTTCTTCTTACACTCAATATGCGCATCACTTGCAGACAACCAATCCATTCCTAAAATAACATCAAACTCCCCCAACTTAAATGGTAAAAAATTCACGTAGAAAAGAATTCCTCCAATCTCAATATTATAGTTAGGACACTCCCGGTCTATGGAAATCTTATCCTGATTAGCAACTTCTACTACTGATGCCTTTTCTAATGGACGAATCTCACAATGCAATTTATCAAGAAATCTTTCAGATATAAAGGATCTTGTTGCTCCAGAATCAATTAAAACTTTAGCTTCAAAAGAGTTGACAGGAAGCGTACCTGTAACCACATCGGCATCATTAACAGCTTCTTTGACAGACATGTTGAAAGTACAGGATCTAGGCTGAGGTGCTTGTTACGGCACTTATCGCGGTGCTGGTGGTGCGGTTATCCTTAAGACATTAGCAGTCTGGACATGCACCTTGCAGTTCTTAGCAATATGGCCAATCTTACCACACTTATAACAAGTGAGTCCTACTGACTTCACTTCCAGACATTCTTGAGCATAGTGTCCTTTCTTCCCATACTTGTAGCAAACTATGTTAGGCTTATTACAGATACCCGGGTGCTTTCTTCCATAAATTTTGCAATCTGGTAGTATGGGTCTTGTTATAGCCTGAGGGTTTACTCCTTGGGGTCTACGGTTTTGTCCTCCGTCACCATCTCCAAACTTCTGAAAATTTCTCTGTCCTCATGGTCGATTTCCAAACCTTCCTCTGTTCTGAAAGCTCCTTTGACCTTCTGTCTCTTGACTCTTTTCCATTTTATCCAACTTTCTCTTTTTACCAGCTTTCTCCTTCTGATTCAACTCACTTTCTCCTTCTATAATCATTTCCTTCTGCACAACAGCAGAATAGGTTCTCAACTCGAATGCAGCAACTCTACTCCTTAACCATGGCTTTAATCCATGCTGAAACTTCTTAGCCTTACTAGCTTCATTTCCTACATACTGGGGTGCAAACCTAGATAACTCAGTAAACTTGGCCTCATACTCCGCAACAGTCATCCCTTCTTGTTTCAATTCCATAAACAGAATCTCCAACTGGTCTTGTAAATAACCTGGCAGATATTTTTCATTAAAAAATTCTACAAATCTTGGCCATGTAATCGAATTTCCTTCTGCGGCCTTAACAGACTCCCACCAAAAATTCGCTTCCGCCCTCAAATAAAAATTGGCAAACTCCACCTTCTGAATTTCATCAACCCTAACTAACGTGAAAGACTTCTCGATATCCATCAACCAAGATTTAGCTTCAATAGGGTTCATGGTACCTTTAAACTCAGGTGGGTGAACAGCTTGGAAAGATTTAAAAGTTGTAGCAGGTTGGGCAGCTTGGTGTTGTTGGTGTTGAACAAATGCAGCAGTTTGTTGTTGAAGTAATTGGAACATCTGGGCCATAGTAGGGTTATCTTGATTTTGTTGGTCTTGGTTATCATTATTGGTAGCTTGACGGGTTCTTCTGGGAGGCATCTTTCTGATAAGAAGGTAAACAGTTGGTAAATAACAAGTAGGTCTATATTAAAAAGAAATAGGGTTCCTCCGTCTGGTACCAATAGACGATCGGTTCCGATAAGACAATATGATATGGGTACAATTGTAAATCATGCAACAGGGTTTATATGAACAGGTTACTAAGTTATGGAAATACAGTATGTAAAGACAGTATGTAAAAAGCGATAAGTAAAGCAACGAACACAGGATATACGAAATATGCATACGTCACTAAGACGAAAACGATCCAACATCACAAAAGATCATAAAAGTTAAGGGCATTCAGCCCTTCTACATCTGAACTGAAATAAACAAACTAAAACAACAACAATCCGTCTACTAGCACTAGGAAAACTGGAAAACATCCTAAACTAGTAGTAGACATAACTAACACTAGTAGGCTCTACAAAATGTCCCACTCACAACCATCTCCATAGCAGTAGTCTAGTCACGGTGTTGGTTTCGATCGCATACACGCAGCGAAAACAGTAAAATAAAATCGAAACCAAGCCCGGATCCATGTATAGTAATTCGGATAATCATAGTAGTAAGAATATGTTTACCTTTTTGAAGCTTTACAATCGTAACAATGATGGAGATGCAAGCCTCCCACGAATATTGAGCGCTCCTCTTCGAGGCCTCCTCTACGGCATCCACACGAACACTCCAAGAACGATTCTTGAATGGAAGGGAGGTACTAGCCTCCAATGAAAATATATGAGATCTTGTTTTTATGGTTTTTGTTTTATTCGGCTAAGACTCTTATGTTTTTCACGTACAAAAACTTTACCCCATATCTTTATATATAGGATAATGTCAAGCCAAACATCCATGTCAAAACCTAGCCCATATATGATTTAATTAAATAATAGAATAAAATCCTATTATTTAAATAATAATAATTAAGTCATACTCAATTATTAAAATCATAAAAACATATCTCATATATCTTTGCATTTTATTATAGATTAATTAAGTCCCACTTAATTAATATAATAAAATCCATCTTTATCATTAATTAATTTAAATTCATAATTTAAATTAATTCTTCCTTTAAAATGTTCTATGTGTGTGACCCTGTAGGTTATTATTTATTTTGGCAATAATTTTATTCTCCAATAAAATTATAAACAATGAGCGGTATCTAGTAATACATCATTGCTACCCAATTAAATAATAATTAAATCGTGATTCGATAAACCTTTTTGTGATTAATGTTCCCGTGTAATATAATCCCTTTAACCAAATATTATAGATTAAACTCGAGGCATGTGTTTAGTTATCCTCTTCATAATTTAATCCGGGTTTACTTGATACATGAGTAGACTATTAAGACAAATCATTATTTGAGCACGGCCATGCATTTTATAGTCTCACTCAATCAAGAGGCAAATAATATCTCTCCTATCTGATAGGATGGTTAAATCCTTTATCTATCATTCATATTTCTCATACGATTCACAATATACCCGATGTCAACTTTTATCATTACCCGGTCAAAGGTAACTTTTAATGTAGTCAAAGTATATTATCCTCGTATAGAAATATAATGATCTCAAGTAAAAGGATCATTACACCATTATCACTGTGAGTCTTTCTTATGACTTAATTAACATGAAGAATCTCACGGTGGGTCTGTCCAGTACCATGTACCCTACATGTACCTATGTATTGACTTTAGTATCTCCATACTTATAACCAATGAGATGTGGTTATCAGTCAAATAACATACTAGTCTATTTATGTATTATTATTGTCCTGTATAATAATACTCGACTAGGGACCTTTAAGAATATGATATATTATATAATCTCAAATTCAAGTTATATATACTTAAACTATATATTGTGTATCATTATTCTAAGGACATTTATTATGCTAACAAACATCGCAGTAATTAGAGTCATAATAAATACTTTTATTTAATAATCAAATGACATAAGGTTTATTCAAGAAACAATGTATTGCCTCTAGGGCACCTACACTAACAATCTCCCACTTGCACTAGAGCCAATCACCCATGTATCTAATACCCATGGAACTAGTGTGACCGTCGTGCTTCTGCGGCGACAGACCTTTGGTCAGTGGATCTACAATGTTATCATTTGTATGCACTTTACATATATGTATTTCACCCCTTTCATTAATCTCTCGTATGAGGTGGTATCTTCTGAGTATATGTTTGGATCAGGAGTGCGATCTAGGCTCTCTAGCCTGTGCGATGGCCCCATTATTATCGCAATATAGATCAATGGGATCTGCAATCGATGGAACCACTTCCAAATCAGAAATGAATTTTCGAATCCAAACAACCTCCTTAGCCGCTTCACAAGCTGCAATGTACTCAGCCTCCATTGTAGAATCAGCTACTGTTTCTTGCTTTGAACTCTTCCAGCTTACAGCACCTCCATTTAGAAAAAACATAAAACCAGACTGTGATACAGTATCATCCCTGTCTGTTTGGAAACTTGCATCGGTGTAACCCTTTACAACCAGTTTCTCCTCTCCTCCATACACCAAGAATGAATCTTTAGTCCTTTTCAGGTACTTTAGAATATTCTTGACTGCCGTCCAGTGACCTTCACCTGGATTAGACTGGTATCTGCTCGTCATGCTCAAAGCATACGAAACATCGGGGCGAGTACATACCATTGCATACATGATAGATCCAATTGCTGATGCATATGGAACTTTATTCATGTGATCCTTCTCATCTAATGATTTCGGACACTGGTCTTTAGAAATCGTTATCCCTTGAGACACAGGGACATATCCCCTTTTAGCATTTTGCATACCAAAACGATGCAAAACCTTATCAATGTATGTACTCTGACTTAGACCGATCATCCTTTTAGATCTATCTCTATAGATCCTCATTCCTAGAATGTAGGTTGCCTCTCCTAAGTCTTTCATAGAGAAATTGCTCCCTAACCAAGTCTTAACAGCCTTTAGAGAAGGTATGTCATTCCCCATTAGTAGTATGTCATCAACATACAGTACAATGAATGCCACATGGCTCCCACTAACCTTCTTGTAAACACAAGGTTCATCCTCGTTTTGAATAAAGCCATACTCCTTGACTGTTTCATCAAAATGAATATTCCACCTCCTAGAGGCTTGCTTCAATCCATAAATGGATCGACGTAATTTACATACCTTGCCAAAATTCCTCGGATCGACAAAACCTTCAGGTTGTGTCATGTACACATCCTCTTCAAGGCTCCCATTAAGGAAAGCTGTTTTGACATCCATTTGCCAGATTTCGTAATCATGGAATGCTGCAATTGCAAGCAAACTCCGTATGGACTTGACCATGGCAACTGGTGAGAAAGTTTCATCATAGTCAATACCATGAATTTGTTTGAACCCTTTCGCAACCAGTCTGGCTTTATAGGTCTGAACATTTCCTTCCATGTCAGTTTTCTTCTTGAAAACCCACTTGCACCCTACGGGTTTTACCCCTTCAGGTGGATCAACCAAATCCCAAACTTGGTTTTCGTACATGGAATCCATCTCGGATTTCATGGATTCAAGCCATCTCTTAGAGTCTGGACTGTTCATAGCATCTTGGTATGTGAGAGGCTCATCCTCATCTATGAGCATCAAATCCCCACATTGAGTCAAAAGAAATCCATATCTCTCTGGCTCATGGCGAATTCTACCAGATCTACGAACAACCTGTGTTTCTTGAGCATTATCATTATTCTGCTCTTGTTCCACCTCAGGTTCAATGCTATTTTGTGGTTCTCGATCTTCATCGAGATCTATAGTTCTCCCACTATCTCTTTTGGAAACAAAATCCTTTTCCATGAAGACAGCATCTCGAGCAATGAACACTTTCTACTCAGAAGGACTATAAAAATAATATGCCTTTGTTTCTTTAGGGTATCCCACAAAATTGCACTCTTCGGATTTAGGTCCAAGCTTGTCAGATACTTGACGTTTTACAAACGCCTTGCATCCCCAAACTTTCATAAAGTTCATGCTTGACCGTTTCTCCTCCCATATCTCATATGGAGTCTTTTGAACCTTCTTGGTTGGAACATGGTTAAGTGTGAAAGCCGCTGTTTCTAGAGCATAACCCCAGAAACTTATTGGAAGATCTGCATGACTCATCATCGATCGTACCATGTCCAACAGGGTACGATTTCTCCTATCTGAAACTCCATTCCATTGAGGTGTACCTGGCGGAGTGAGTTGTGATACAATACCACACTCCTTTAAATACTCTTTAAATTCGGTGCTTAAGTATTCACCCCCACGATCGGATCGTAAGATTTTAATACTTGCACCTCCGCCTATTTGCTTCTCTACTTCAGCCTTGTATTCTTTGAATTTTTCAAAAGAATCGGATTTATTCTTCATAAGATATACATATCCATATCTACTGAAGTCTTCAGTAAATGTTATTAAGTAGTAGTAGCCTCCTCTAGCCATCACACGCATTGGGCCACATACATCACTGTGAATTAGCTCCAAACGTTCAGTGGCCCTTTGACCCTTACCAGTAAAAGGGGCTTTAGTCATCTTACCAAGCAAACAAGATTCGCATTTTTCGTATGATTCAAAATCAAACTTATCCAAGTATCCATCCTTATGTAATTTGGATATGCGTTTCTCATTTATATGGCCTAGACGACAATGCCAGAGGTATGTTTGATTTGAGTCATTAACTTTAAGTCGTTTGTTTTCTATGTTACAGACAGGATTATCAAAATCAAGAACATATAAACCATTAAATAAACGCGCAACACCATAGGTTAAATCATTCAAAGCAAAAGAGCAACTATTGTTCTTTATTATAAACGAAAAACCTTTCTTGTCCAAACAAGAAACAGAAATAATGTTTCTGCGAATCGCAGGCACGTAAAAACAGTCTTCAAGTTCTAAAACAAGCCCAGAGGGCAAAGATAAATAATAAGTTCCTACGGCTAAAGCAACAACTCTTGCTCCATTGCCTACGCGTAGGTCCACTTCTCCCTTAGCCAAAGTCCTACTTCTCTGCAGTTCCTGCACATTTATACAAATGTGAGAAGCACATCCAGTATCCAATACCCAAGATGTAGAAATAGATAGATTGTCCTCTATAACATAAATACCTGATCCAGAAATCTGAACACCCTTCATTTTCTTCAGATCCTCCAAGTAAGCATGACAGTTTCTCTTCCAGTGACCAGGCTTGTGACAATAGTGACAATCACCTTTGTCAGCCTTTGCGACATCTCCTTTCGGCTTTTTAGCCTTTTTGAAAGAGGGCTTAGAAGGACCAAGATCTTTCGGTGTAACCTTTTTCTTGCCCTTCCATTTCCCCTTTCCCTTAGCACCTTTCTTGCCCACCATCATTATGGGAGCTTTCTCAGGTGCCTTGACCATATTTGCTTCAGTGGTCCTCAGCATGGCCAACAATTCCATAGGAGTCTTATCTTGCTCAGTCATATTAAAAGTCATAATGAACTGAGTATAGTCGCTGTTCAAAGATTGCAAGATTATATCGACTTGAGCCTCTCGCTGAAGCGGGAAACCCAAACGAGCAAGGTAATCACAATACCCAATCATCTTTAGAACATGTGGTCCGACTGGTCCATTGCCCTGCTTGCACGAGAAGAGTGCTTTTCTTGTGTTGAACTTTTCAACACGAGCCTGTGATTGAAACATCGTTGAAAGATGTTCAAACATAGTATAAGCATTCATATCAAAATGCTGCTTCTGAAGCTCAGCATCCATAGTAGCAAGCATAAGACAAGCCGCATCAGTTGCATCATCAATATGCTTCTGATAAGCATTTCGTTGAGCAGCAGTGGCATTGTTAGCAGGGGCTGCCGGTGGAGGAATATCAATCACATAAGATTTCTTTTCCTGCATGAGAACAATTCTCAAATTCCTAGACCAGTCAAGGAAGTTCGATCCTGTCAGCTTGTCTTTCTCAAGGACTGATCGCACAGAGAAAGTATTGTTTGTATTTTGTGCCATTTGTTTTCTACAATGATAAAATGCATAAGATAAGTTAGATTGTTACATTAATTATGTTCAAGTGATTATGACATATTCATAATATATCTCCCACTATTTTTATCAAATTAATAGCCCTTACTATTAAATCGGAAAGAATATCCCATAAATCTTTCTAGTGAGCCAAGATCCATATTTCGTCATATCTTAAGTCAACCACTGGTAGTCCTTAAAACATGATTGTTTAGGTAGACAACAGTTGTCAATTATAACATATATAATTCTTGGATAGTTTGGTGAACAATAATTGTTCTTGTCTATCTAATAGATTTTGAACCAAACTCTATGCTTCTAAGTTCATAATAATTGAATATAACCGTTTATTTTCATCTTATTATGACGACTCAGTTAAGTTAAACCCAATGATACAACGGTCGAATATAACCGCTTATATTCATCACATCTCACCACGATAGACAGGAGTCCCCTGCCACTGGCAGTCATTCCCCTTATCGATCTAGGATTCAATGAGTGTTCATTCATTGGAAAGCATCCGATTAAAACTTAATATTTTGTTAAGGGGTTTTGAATTAAAACGACCATGATCCCATCATAAAGAGATTCCCAATTTTTCTTTGAATTAAATACTTCAAATCAATATTCATCAATAGTTTGATTTCCAGGTTGTTGGAGGAGTCACAAGTGGCCTCACTTAATACCCAACTTCCTTACAAGTAAAACCCGTTTTTGACAAAATCTCCCCATATCTAAATAATTGAAAATTCGTATTTAATTCCGTGTTTCATAAACACAGAAATCTCATGATCGTTTGTTCATTTTAAAATCTCGAATCGTTACAGATTTTATCTTGTTTAGCATGGTAAGCATGGCATGGGTGACGTATCTAATACATGCATACATCATTAATCTAATTAAAAATATGCATACATTTGCTACTCTACACATACATCATATGTAAAGTGCATCACATAAAATAATATGCTATGGTTATGGCCCAATCCTATGCGATTTTTCCAAGCTAATGGAAAAATCAAGGTCAATCTATGGTGGTAATAACTAATTATTACAAAATTTCTTGCTTCGCTTCCAAAGCTGCCTTGATTGCCGCCAAGCTCCTCTTGAAAAATTTTACAAAAGAACTCGAGTTGCATTCGAGATAAAATAATTACAAAAGGAAAAACGACATGCAAGTCGTATTTAATTACAAACCATAAATTAAAATTAATAAAATAAATTGAAAACTAGGTCTTGGGGCCATAACCATGCATCATGCTCACATAGCAATTAAAAACATCACATATTGTATAATCACAATTTTATACAACATAAATTAAATATGATCAAATCATAAATAATAAAATTAACGCACTTTAATTAAATATTAATCTAGTAATAAAAATTACTAATTAATAAAATTTTGCATACTCCAAGTTAAACATTAATATTTGTAATTTAATCTTAGCATGCAAAACCTGGCTGGAAAAAAAAATTTATTATTATTATTTTTTTTATTAAAAAAAAAAACAGATACGCATGTACAGTATGCGCATATGACCTAATCTGTTAATTCTATCAGACACGCATTCCACGTATGCGTGTATGGCTTAAACCCTAGGTGATACGCATCTACAGTATGCGCATCGCCTGTACATGCATATTTTTCTGCAGTTTTTCCAGAAGACCCAGTTCGATCATGAGATCATAGTTAGTCGCGATTTTGCATTCCCAATGGATTTTCAGACCTACGTTTACTATAGCAGTAACATCATAAACAAATATCACTGATTCTTGAGTGATTAGAAATCAAAACCTAGTAGATATATATACATATATGTAAACACGTATGTATATATATTCATACATGAACTGAACTACTGAATATCGACTGATTTCTCAGATGATTTGGTCACGTGTTAATCTTATTAAAACATGGCAGGTAACAGCAGATCATAGAATCCAGCAAAACAGAAGAAACAGTAGCATGCAGATCGTGGTTTTCATGCAATACGTAGGGTTCTCGGGAAAGGGAAAAAAAACAGAATTGGTATAGCATAAAACAGATCGTATGCTTCATATATAACCAGATTATCATATTATACAAGTAGCTCTGATACCATTGTTGGTTTCGATTGCATACACGCAGCGAAAACAGTAAAATAAAATCGAAACCAAGCCCGGATCCATGTATAATAATTCGGATAATCATAGTAGTAAGAATATGTTTACCTTTTTGAAGCTTTACAATAGTAACAATGATGGAGATGCAAGCCTCCCACGAATATTGAGCGCTCCTCTTCGAAGCCTCCTCTACGGTATCCACACAAACACTCCAAGAACGATTCTTGAATGGAAGGGAGGTACTAGCCTCCAATGAAAATATATGAGATCTTGTTTTTAGGGTTTTTGTTTTATTCGGCTAAGACTCTTATGTTTTTCACGTACAAAAACTTTACCCCATATCTTTATATATAGGATAATGTCAAGCCAAAAATCCATGTCAAAACCTAGCCCATATATGATTTAATTAAATAATAGAATAAAATCCTATTATTTAAATAATAATAATTAAATCAAACTCAATTATTAAAATCATAAAAAAATATCTTATATATCTTTGCATTTTATTATAGCTTAATTAAGTCCCACTTAATTAATATAATAAAATCCATCTTTATCATTAATTAATTTAAATTCATAATTTAAATTAATTCTTCCTTTAAAATGTTCTATGTGTGTGACCCTGTAGGTTATTATTTATTTTGGCAATAATTTTATTCTCCAATAAAATTATGAACAATGAGCGGTATCTAGTAATACATCATTGCTACCCAATTAAATAATAATTAAATCGTGATTCGATAAACCTTTTTGTGATTAATGTTCCCGTGTAATATAATCCCTTTAACCAAATATTATAGATTAAACTCGAGGCATGTGTTTAGTCATCCTCTTCATAATTTAATCCGGGTTTACTTGATACATGAGTAGACTATTAAGACAAATCATTATTTGAGCACGGCCATGCATTTTATAGTCTCACTCAATCAAGAGGCCAATAATATCTCTCCTATCTGATAGGAGGGTTAAATCCTTTATCTATCATTCATATTTTGAAATATACCCGATGTCCACTTTTATCATTACCCGGTCAAACGTAACTTTTAATGTAGTCAAAGTATATTATCCTCGTATAGAAATATAATGATCTCAAGTCAAAGGATCATTACTCCATTATCACTGTGAGTCTTTCTTATGACTTAATTAACATGAAGAATCTCACGGTGGGTCTGTCCAGTACCATGTACCCTACATGTACCAATGTATTGACTTTAGTATCTCCATACTTGTAACCAATGAGATGTGGTTATCAGTCAAATAACATACTAGTCTATTTCTGTATTATTATTGTCCTGTATAATAATACTCGACTAGGGACCTTTAAGAATATGATATATTATATAATCTCAAATTCAAGTTATATATACTTAAACTATATAATGTGTATCATTATTCTAAGGACATTTATTATACTAACAAACATCGCAGTAATTAGAGTCATAATAAATACTTTTATTAATAATCAAATGACATAAGGTTTATTCAAGAAACAATGTATTGCCTCTAGGGCACCTACACTAACACACGGGAACCTCGGGTTCTACCATACTCACATATCATCCAAGAAATCAAACCCGAAAGTCGACAAAGCTCATCAAAGACAGGCCTAGACAGGGGAACCTCAAGAAAACGCTGCTGGGTGACCCTCTGTGCTAACTCAATACGACTATCCCAATCTATCGTAGATAAGTCAACTTGACGATGCGCTTCGTCCTTCATCTATTTAATCAATGCTGAAAGCTCATCATTCCTGCTTGTCAGATTCTCACAAGTACGGACTATCTCAGCGTATGTGTGCATAGGTGCAAGTGAGTAGGGTCCGATAGATGACTCGCCGTGCTCGGTGACAAAAGGGGTCACAACTGGTACTGGGACAGGAATAGACACGGTATCAGTAATAGGCTCAAACACTGGTGCAGACTCAGGCACAGGCTCAGTGGTAGGGACAGGAATGTCAGAACGGGCCGTGGGACTCTCCACCTCAGACTCGGATACTGGCACATCAGACTCAATCTCTGCATCGGCATCAGACATCGCCTCCGAAGGATCAATCTTTTCGGATGAACTACTAGAATCGGAAGGTAGGGGTGGTGCATCATCGGCAAGATCCATGTCCTGTAGTAATAATATATATACAAGCAGAATATAAATGAGTTACATTATGTTAGTCCTAATGATCTATCGCGAAGGGAAAACCTAACCTATAATCACTCCCTACATCTATCACTCTCAAATCCTAATTGTATCTACTTCTTTTATTAATGATCCTAAATTCCTAGCTTGTTTCATTGACCAAAACCCGTAGCTCTGATACCAACCTGTGACGCCCTCCCGACCTTGGGCCTAGATCGGAGAGTCACTGACACATCTAGATGCAACAACCTAAAATATAATATAAATATAACATGCTGACTGGCCCCAACACTACTATCCAAGATCTTTCACAGGTAATGGTATGAAACAAGCAAGCCATCGTCTAATTAATTATTATTACAAACCTGAATTCAAAATATATTGTTATTACAAACCAAAGTTCTCAAAAGTTCTACTGCCAATTCTCACAGCTAACTAAAGATCTCCTCACTGAGCTGTTATTGCATCTACCTCGGGAGTTATCTCAAAACGGACCAACTCAGGGCCACGGTAGGTGCGCTTCATTGCGATTTGGATTGTACGAACCATGATTCTTAGATTACTGTTAAAAGGGTTAGACAAAATAATAATGAGCCAACGCTCAGCAAGTAACTAAAGATCTCAACTGAATATAATACAACAGGGTATTGCAAAAGATGACAGTAATTGAAGATGTGACATAACTATGCTGGAAGCGGTAAAAGCAATACTGATATTTAGTAAAAACAGGATATCATCTGATAAACAAGATAACAATAGATATTTCAAAACTGTGTAAAGTAATTGACATTTCAATCGGTAAACCAATTTCATTTCATAGTAAATAAAACATAATTATTACTTTAAGAAAACTGATTGGAGAATTTTTATTTTATAACAGACAATACGGGTGATCAGCCCACAAAGTCCCCATACCGGACACAAAGTCCTTCTGGCCATCATTTCCTTTCATTAGGATAGCTTGGGTTCCCAAGAGGTAACACATTGGCCTATAAAGGTGTCGAACTGGACAGACCAGAACTACACAATACTACATCTCAAAAACTGACGGAACCAGCATTACCTGTTCGCCCCGTCTCTCCAATCGTCAAGAATCCGTGGAAACCATTTAGATGGAGTTCCTAACATTTTTATTAAAAATCTTATTTTAGAACATTAAGCTTTACAAAACTCTTTTTAACTTTTAAAACATTTTAATACTTAATCTTTTGGAAAACCTTTACTTGGAAGTACCTTCGACTCTCTTATAACATATCAGCCCAGTCTAAGTAACTTCAAAGTATTTTAAGAAAATAACTCATTTTGATTTGCAATGATAAAAGTCAAAGGGTTTGACTAAGTGTTCTGACATCAACGAAAGAGGGTACAAGTCTGAATCAAGAAGATATAGACTCAGGTGGAAATCTGGATTTCAATCAGAGTATAAGGGAACAGTCCAAGTCAAAGATCAAATATATCAATTAAGTTTAGTTTTGAAATCATTTGATCAAGTTGTAAAGTTTAAAAATCATTGATAAAGGAATAACAAGTTTGTAAAACAGTGTTTAGGGTAATATGATATTTGATAAGAATTTTAAAATCAACACAGGGTATCCGGGTCACGGACATAGGTCAAGTGGAACACTGGTTTATCGGTCAGTCAATATGACTGGATCATAGTAAATTGTAGCACATATATGGTCAAGAAGCAATTAAAAAGAATTAGTATTATTTATATCCGAATGACAGTATGGTCAAGAAGCAATTAAAAAGAATTATGCTGGTCTAGGGTTTACATGTGTTGAACCAGGGTTTATCAATAAAGATTTTGGGCACATGCAAAGGTAAGTTTATAACAGAAGTGTGATCAACATGGTATAGAATAGGCATGCTTGAATCAACAAGATACAACAGTTTCAGTAATATAAACTTTCAGAGAAAAGACAGAGTTACTTGCCTCCGGTAGAATGCAACAGCTCAACAGCTCAGCTTACTGAAACTCAACCTTAGCCTTTCCTTTATCGCTAGGTCCTACGTCCTTCTTATCTACATAAACCATATCACTATTTTAGAATACTATACTTCTAATACGACTTATCCTAATCTACCCAATCGATTCCTATATCGCATAACCATTTAACATATATATCGCATTCTTATTATGTACCTCACTAAGATCATGTAAGCACATAATCAAATAGCATTTATAGCATGAAAGCACATAAGTCACTTAAACACTTAACACGTAGTGTCATTTTAACTTGTAATCAACTTATAAGAATATACTATAGGTTTTACAGCTTATATTTCTGATGAAAATCGGGCAGAGTTTCCTCTGTAAATAGGACTATCCCGTCGGAATTCAACCGACTTAAATCACAAGCAAATACCTACGATGGATTTAAGATCCACCTACACTTCTCAATGGATTCTATATTCATAACAAATCATAATCATACTACTTTTATCCAACAATAACAAACACATCACTAATCAGTACTTTAACAATTTATCAAATATAAATCACTAGATCATATATGATAATTCACTAAATCTCTTTCAATAAATCACAAAATCATATAACTGATATTCCATAGGAAGAAATGGTTATTTCGTTCCTCCATAGATAAACTTTTATTCCAAGTCACAACATAATAATTCAAAATTCGAATTCATAAAAATTCGGAAATTAACTAATACATATCAAAAGCATTTCGAATTACAAGAATCATACTTATAATTATTTAATCAAATTATACTTATTCCTCAAATAATTCGAATTAATCAAAAATAATTACAAAAAATTTCAATTAATTACTAACTCAAACATGCATCTTCACAAATTCATGTAATATTTATCTAAATTTGAATTCAACAACTAATTATTAAAAATCAACATTTAATTAAATCATGCTCTTCAACAATTAATTCGAAATGTTCGAATTACAGTATATACCTTACGAAATATTTGCATGCAACTTAATTCTATTCGAGGTTATCTTCTAAAATCAACTAACATGCATATTTCAAGAATCGTAAATTCATATTATTCAAATAAAACCATAATATTCACATAACGAAACAATTATAAATTTTCTCGACTTAAACTCGTAAGCAATTTAACAAAATCATAACATAACTCAGATTCAATATTTATTTAACGAATTAGGCTCAGAAAAGTTCATCATAGCCTCCCGCCGGCTCACCGGAGCTCACGGCCGGCGGTGGCAGCGTTCGGAGTCCCCGGAGTTCGGGTTTTCTCCACGAACTCTACCTTTAACTTATTTAACATTACCCACAACTGATACAACACAAAACGAAGCAAACCCAAGCAAATTCAGACCAACACCCGAAATGGGTTTTTGGAAAATCTGCATAAAATCGACATGCATGATTGGTATCGGGTAGAGGACAGAAAACCGAGTATAGATATGGGTTCAGATCATTCAAACGGTATAAAACCGAGAGAGACATGAAGAGAGAAGTTACCAACTATGAGAGAGAGAGAGAGAGACGAGCTCTGCAAGAGAAACACACACGCACAACGCACTGGGAAGAAATGGAAAGGGGCGGAGGTGATAATACCCTCCCAGGGGTATTTTGGGGTTTTAATAAATGCTGAAAAAATCTGTTTTTAAATCTAGTTTTTAATCATTTTAAATTCGAAATAAAATAGAAGAATGGGGTAAAAGTATTTTTAGAAAATTTTAAAATACAGTTTACAAAATTAGAAGCATCCCCATATTTTTAAAATAATATTAGGCTCAAAAATGAATTTTATATGAATTTTCGAAATAAAGGCTCTTTAAAAAAATAATGCTTTTAAAATCATTTTAAAATACAAAATCACATAATTAAATATCCACACTAATTTTCATAACTCCATAATATCACAAAGATGATAATGTAAAAGATTTCATGATTTAAATCAACTTCAATTATTTTATATGATTTTTGAAAGATTAAAAATGCACTATAAAAATACTTTTAATGCTCCAAAAATATAAATAAAATTCTACGAGCATATACGACACATACCAAACATCACATAATCACATAAACATGGTTTCATACATATCTTGATTTCACAAAATTTATCTACTAGAAAATTCACATAATTTCCACATTTAACAATTAAATAAGCATTTATAAATCGCGAAAAATTCTAGGTCGTTATAATAACATGATAATTAACACTTAACAATCATTTAAACATGTTAATTAACAATTAACAATCCATATAACTCAAGGTTAAATACATAAAGTCCGAAATAATTTATAAAATATGACAATGCACACATACAATTTAATCGACCAATAATTATCACACGATATCATTCAAACAAGCATAAAACTGAAATTTAAACACCACCGTTGCCGCCAACTCGCCGGAGCTCAATGTCGGCGGTAGCTAGTCCTCGGGGAAGACCTTTAACAGGTTCTTCACCCCTTAAACCGCTCAAAACTCCATTTTCAACCATCCCAATCATATCACTGTCCTTAAAGACAAAAATCGAGCCCTCTAGGCCCTTGTACACACACAACCGCATACATATATACACACAACTGTATATAAACTTCAAAATAGACACATAAAATCCATTAATTCGAACTCAAATATGTTAGAATATGAATTTACATCGATTTTTGGAGATGTTGAAGGTGTGTGTTTACAGAGAGAGAGAGAGAATACGGGTCTGGGTTCAAGAAGAACGAAGAAGAATCAAGAATAATGTGGAAATCTGCTGGTGGAAGTGGGTGACAAAGACACAAGGGCAAACTGGTCCTTTTACAATTGCTAAAAGAAATTAAATAGCTTTTAAAATCGAATTTGAATGGGAAAACAATGAAAAATAAAGCTTTTCATTTTTAAAATATAGAGTACAAAATTATGAACACCCACATATTTTTAAAATATTTTTAGGATAAAAAATGAATTAAATATGAATTTTGCACGTTTTGACCTTTTAAAAGCAATATAAATCATTTTAAAATACTTAAACACCAAAAATAATTCATCCAATAATTTTAAAAACTTAATAAATATACAAAGATAATATTACAAAAGATATCATGAATTTTAGTAACTCTGATGATTTTATAAAATTCTTAGAAGTTCAATAATGCATGTTTTAAATAGATTTTAATCGTCAAAAATACAAATAAAAATACACGGATTCACATTTCACATATACATCATCATATAAACATATAAACATGATGCCACGTATATTTAATCTAAAAAAATTCACCTCATATAATCCACATTTAATATTAAATAAATAATTATAAATATTACAAAAATTTCTAAGGCGTTATAATATATAGTTTAAGTACATGACTTGAACTTGAGATTATATAATATATATATCATATTCTTAAAAGGTCCCTGGTCGAGTATTATTACTATAGGTCAATAATAATACATAAATAGACTAGTATGTTGTTTGACAGATAACCACATCTCGTTGGTTATAAGTATGGAGATACTAAAGTCAATACATAGGTACATGTAGGAGTACATGGTACTGGACAGACCCACAGTGAGATTCTGCATGTTTAATAAAGTCATAAGAAAGACTCACAGTGATAATGGTGTAATGATCCTTTGACTTGAGATCATTATATTTCTATACGAGGATTAATATACTTTGACTACATTAAAAGTTACCTTTGACCGGGTGATGATAAAAGTGGACATCGGGTATATCATGAGTCGCATAAGAAGTATGAATGATAGATAAAGGATTTAACCCTCCTAGAATTAGGAGAGATATTATTGGCCTCTTGATTGAGTGAGACTATAAAATGCATGGTCGTGCTCAAATAATGATTTATTTTTAATAGTCTACTCATGGATCAAGTAAACCCGGATTAAATGTTGAAGAGGATGACTAAACACATGCCTCAAGTTTAATCTATAATATTTGGTTAAAGAGATTATATTACACGGAAATATTAATCACGAAAGGATTTATCCAATCACGATTTAATTATTGTTTAATTGGCTAGCAATGATGTATTACTAGATACCGCTCATTGTTTATAGTTTTATTGGAGAATAAAATTATTGCCAATTAAATAATACCCTATAGGGTCACACACATTGAGCACTTAAAGGAATAATTAATTTAAATTATGGATTTAAATTAATTGGTGATTATTTGAATTTTATTATGTTAATTAAGTGAGACTTAATTAATTGAGATAATATATAAATTCGAATTAGAGGAGTATTTCTGCCCATAATAATTAAGTGTGACTTAGTTATTAATTAAATAATAGAATTTCGTTTTATTATTTAATCCTATACCTAAAAGGGTTGGGCTTTTGCTGCTGAGGGCCTATTAACCAGTCATTATAAATAGATAATGATAGGTTAAGAGTGGTTCACGTTTTTGTGAAAAACCCTAGAAAAGGTAGCAAGAAAAGGCAGAAATCGAATCATCAATAAGGAGGCTAGTACATCCATTCCGCAGTCAAGTTCGTGAGTCGTTCTTGAAGGTGTTCGTGTGGATACCATAGAGGTGTTTTCCGAGAGGTAGACACAAGTCATGAAAGCTAGGATCTCCATTGAGTTCGTGAAAGTAAAGCTCTTTTAAAGGTATGATTCGTAATCTCCATAATCTGTCCATAATTATACATGGATCCTGGTTTGGGTTTCGAAAATTTATTGTTTTATTTACGTTTATCCGCTGCATTTTATGCCTCGGAACCCAACAAGACAAGAACATTCCTGCCCCACAAGAACCATCTTCTCAAAGTGAAGATGCAAGCAAGCTCACATTAGCACAGGAGTTTCCTGACACTGCTCAAGGCATTCCTGAAATTGAATTTGACTTATCTCAAAGTCTGGCAGATAAAGCTACTCATGATTTGCACATTGCTGAATGTGATGAGGTAATTAAATACACTGCATTTGAGGGAAGCACACAAGAACCTTTGACTCAAAGTGTTGAAGCAGCTTCACAACCTCGGACTACACAAGAACCATTGGTAGCACATACTGATGCAAGTCATTCTCCAGTTGCAGATGTCAATCCTAATGACAGTATTACTGATCCAAATATTCCACCGCTCATTAAACCAATTTCTTCAAGACCAATGGAATCTATCTCAACTTCATCAGGTAACACTTCTATCTCTACTTCTTTTACTACTGATAGTATGATTACAGATAGACCTGATATAAGGATACCTCTATTTGTATGACTTCAGTCTACTCCTCTCAGCCATCTCTTATTTCTTTGAATTTGTTGAGCCAGAACCTTTCTTGTGAGAATGAGAGTGAACAATTAGAGAAAAAGAAGAGTGAAGAGAGGTAGTCTCCTGAACTGGCAAAAGGAGAGGTAGAACAGAGTGAGAAGTTTCAAACTTCTAGTGAGGTAGCAGTCACTATTGAAAGTGACTTAGGAAAAGCAATGAGAGGTGATGAGATCACTTTAAAAGAATAGAGAGATTTAGGAATTGTTTCTGTTTCAAATGCAGGTCCTCAGAATATTTTAGCTGCTTCTTCTGCTGATTTAAAATTAAAGGGTATTCTGAATCCTAATGATAATCAAAGTGATGATGTTCCTGATGCTAATGATAGTGATAGCTCAGATGATGATGATGATGAGGATGATCTTGAGATAGCATAGCTTAAAAAGGCCATTCATGCTAGTCTTGGTGCCACTCATGGATCTTCCAGCAAATTTATGGAATCTGTTGGTAAAACTATAGAGGGTTCAGTTGCACATAAAAGAGGCTTGTTACATCCTGAAATCATTCATGATATTGGCACTGGAGAGAATGCTGAACGTGTTAGCAGTTATGAATGGGATATCAGCTGGGCTAGTCCTAGAGAAACTATTTCTTTTGAAAATGCACAAGGTCATGCCTACTCTGTTGCTAGAACTCTGACTGATAATGTCCCTCTACGAGATGTTGTGAAGATGCCTACTATTATTTCTAAAGGTTTTCAAACTAAAATTGCTTCTGTTAAGGATTTTCATGCGCATACTCGAGCTGAGTTACTGTCCAAACTTGAATTATCTGCTACTGGTTCTCAGGTTCGGATTCTGACAAAAGAGGTTGAGAAAACTAATAAGAGGCTTGATTCTCTTGAAAGTAAAGTTGACAACGTTGCAGTCTCTCTCCAACTTATTCTATCTTTATTGACTGATCCTGATGTCAAAAAGGGGAAGAAGGTAGTCAAAACAAAATGAACACCTAATCCAATTGTAAGAAAGGATGATGATACTTTTGGAAATGATGGTGGTGCTGAGACACATGGAGCAGGAACCTCTGTGCTGCATTGGTAACAAGGAGAAGTCAGTCTAAAACTCAAACCAAGCAGTTAACTCATGTTTCTAGAACTGGACAGAGAACATTAAGGACAATGGTGGAATCTCAAGTATTGACGGAAGAACAATTTCTACCTGGTCAAAATCAAACACTTCCAACCATTCCTGAAGAAGATGAAGATTTGGTTATTACTGAGATACAAGATGCTTCACATCTCTTCAAGAAAATTACTTCTAAGGAAGGTGAGAGTGAGATTGTGTATCACAATGATATTAAAGTTCAACAATATCATGCTAGGAAGGCACTTGACTTGACTTTTGAAGAGAATCCTGACATGAGCACTGAAGAGATCTAAGAAGAACAGAAGAGGATTCTAGAGGAAATTGCCAAACAGAAAGAAACTCCTGCTGTAGGTAGAGAAAGAGGCAGAGGAGGTAAAGGCAGAGGCAGAGGAAGAAAGCCTGTTCAGAAAAGTTCAAGATAGACAAGGTCTAGTGGAATCACAATAGAGGAGATAACTGAAGATCCTCAGAAAGTTAAAAAGAAGAAAACTCCATTATTTCTTGAAATGACTCCAGACAATGTATTCAATGTACATGAAGAAATTGGAAATGTATCTGAAGAAATTGAAGAGGAAAATCAATTGACAGCAAGGAGGAGCAAAGTGACTGTAGAAGCACAGGATGTTGCTGTTGAAATAGTTCGAGACGTTGTTCCTGGCATTGATTCAATTCCTAATGCTATTTCTGATTCTAAAGAAGCTGAAATCTTGAAAGAACTCGAAGTCATGATTCTCACTGTTGTGACTGAATCTCACAATCTGGAAGTTGATGAAGAAAGATTAAGAATTGATCAAGAAAGATTCAAAAGATTTGAAAAAGAAAAGGAGGTCATAGAAAAGCAAGGGATACTGAGATTAAAGAAACCAGAAAGTACATGAAAAATGTAGTTGAATCAAATAGATTGCTGTGGTATGATCGAAGTAGACTTGTTCCAGAACATCGACAGAATTATGCACCAGACAAGAAGAAGAAGAACAAGAAGTGGAAGAGTATTGATGAATGGGAGTATCAAGGACCAGTTATTTTTCAATCAGGTGCTCCTATAACTGAACTTCCTTTGATTACTGAAGCTGGTACTTCACAAACACTTCGAAAATCCAAATTACTTTGGGCAGATATTTAGTCTAGCTTGAAGGGTTTGGAACCTAAAACCAGAGGAGGTATTGGTTATAATCAAGCTCAAATTATCTCTACTGCACAGACAGATTAACATGCTCTAGTTGAAAGGATTGATGAAGAATTAACTGCTGATCATCTGTGGAAACTTGAAGCTGTTGCTATTATTGCTGATTGTCATGGAAGTGCTAAGAAGGTGGAGAAATTGTTGTACTTCATGAAAGATAAGACTGTCAAGAAATTAACTATTGATGAGTTGTTATGCAAATCTACAAAGGAACTAAAATATGTTCTTTATCTGCTCAAGGGTAAAAGAATCAAAGTTAAAGAGATTATAGTCTACAAGAACTGGTATAGTATGATTCTCAGAATTATCAGACAAAGATTTCTGGATGGAGGAACAAGGTATGAAGGTAACTATACTCCCATGTTCTTAAATTCTAGGGGCAAAGAAACTGAAATTCTAAGAGGCACTACTGTTAAGGAAGAATACCTTGGTGTGGAATAGTTGTCTCTTATTCCTGATGGGAAGGAGTTTGCATATATACTGTTTGGAGAATTAAATTTACCTAGAAGCTCAATACAGAATCTCAGGGCATCTATTTATCATATTAATGAGGAAGTTGAAGAACTCAAGAATCTGAAGAAGAAACTGGTTCAAATTCTCGAAAGCAAGGAAGAAGAGTTGCTATCAGATTCCTTGAAGATGAATCTTCTCTATCAAAGAATTTCTGAAACTGTTCCTGATGATTTTTAGAAGATATTTTGTTTTGAGTTTTTGACATCAATGAATCAAGGAATTTGTGCTTTATTTTACAAAGTACAAATTGGGGGAGATTGTTAGATATTGATTCAAGTGATATCAGGATCTGGACTGCTGATCAGATACTGATGCTGACGTCATCAGTAGTACAATGTCAGTATTAGGGATTATCAGTATTAGAAGCTGGTCAGGATTAGATGAAGATTTATATTAGTCCAGAGATCAAGGAAGATTGATTTATCAACTCCTATTTTATAGGATCGTAGCTATCAGTTAGGATATGTATTGTAAATAGTTGTTAATTGATTTGACATATCTTGTAATTGATAGGGCAGTTGTGTGATGTATATAAACAAAGTTTAGGTTTTACATTTAAGTAATCACTTACACGAGATATCATGTAACCTAGCAGCCCTCAAGAACATCAGAATTTCTTGAGAGAGTTTGTAACAGTTTTATATCAGAGTTAATAAAGCTGTTATTTATTCATACTTGTGTTATCATTTTTGTTTAAGTCGAAAATCTTATACAATTGTATTCAACCCCCCTTCTACAATTGTTGATTACTGGGCAACAGTATCCACACGAACGCTTGTCTCGAAGGATTGATGTGTACTAGCACCCGAAAACTGCTTCTCTCTCTATCCTCTTTCTTTCTCTCAAGAACGGCTAGGGTTTTATAAAACTTGTATTCCCTTATAAAATCAGCCATAAAGAGATATATATAGAGAGTAGAGAATTAGTTTTCTAATTATAATCCAATTATAATTAATTCTAATCTGAAATTCCAATTTATTATATTATTAAGTCGCACTTAATTAATTAATAACTAATTTCAGAATTAGTTTAAGTAATTCCGTTTTTCTATTTATTTAATTAATTAAGTCATACTTAATTAATATTATAAATAAAATAAATTACTTAATTAATTTACATTCATAATTTAAATTTTTTCTCCTTCAAGCGTTCTTTGTGTGTGACCCTGTAGGTTATTATTACGTTGGCAACAATTTAAATATCTAATTAAAATTTTAAACAATGAATGGCATCTAGTAATACATCATTGCTACCCAAGTAATAATAATTAAATCGGTCATTCGATTAAGCCTTTCGTGAATAATGTTCCATGTAATATAATCCCTTTAACGATGCATGATATTATAGATTAAACTCGAGGCATGTAATGTGTCATCCTCTTCATAATCAAATATTAATTTTCTTGATCGATGAGTAGACTATTAAATCAAATCAATATTTGAGCACGGCCGTGCATTTCATAGTCTCACTCAAACAAGAGGCCAATAATATACCCAATGTCCACTTTTTATCATCACCCGGTCAAAGGTAACTTTTAATGTAATCAAAGTATATTTATTCTAGTATAGAAATATAATGATTTCAGGTCTAAGGATCATTACACCATTATCACTGTGAGAATTACTTATGACACTGATAACATGTAGAATCTCACGGTGGGTCAATCCACTGCCGTGTACCCTTACATGCACCTATGTTTTGACTTTAGTATCACTATACCTATGATCAATGAGATTTGGTCATCAGTCAACAAACATATTAATCTCTATGTATTATTATTGTCCTTTAATAATAATACTCGACTAGGGATATTTAGGAATAAAGATACTACTCATACAATCTCATTTTCAAGTCACATACTTAAAGATATATAGTGCGTATCATAATTCCAAGGACTTTTATTATGCTAACATTCATAACGCAGTAAATAAAGACATAATAAATAAATTAATAATAATCAACAAAACATAATTCCTAATAATAAAATGTTTTCCCTAAAACATAAAAGTATTGTCTCTATGGCACAAATACTAACACGAACAACATTCAAAACTACTTACACATAAATTAGGTCACAAAAGATAAAAATTACGATATGACAAAATATATGCTCGATTTAAGTTACATAAGTTTAAAATCTATAACACACTTGATAGGCGCGACGAAAACAAAAATATGACAATAGTGAACAACATTACAACTTTACAAGTATGAGATATTATATCTTAAATCTATACACAGAAATGAAGGTATGAAGTCAACTACGACAACATCAAAATTCAAAAGGCAGAAATTCCTCAATGCGAAAGCATAGCCTCTTCATGAAAATATGTTTTTATAAGAGTGTCCTATAAGCTCTATTCATAAAACTCGTAAACACCCCCATTATATGTAAGCTCTATCTCGAAATTCGACAATCGAAATTATACTAGAACATACGATATCATTAAATGTCATGAAGATATTCCGACAGGAATGATAGTTAACCATTATATTCACTATATTTCAATAATTTACTTTGCACTTAAATCTTCAACAACTCATCTTTAAAGTTTTGAGCCTACTATTGTTAGTCTTAGTCAACATGAAGGTATTTCATTCATAATTAATATTCCCTCCGTCCCAAATCTCTTGTCTTAGAATAATACTTAAATGTTAGTCAAAATTCGATAAATTTGACCATAAAAAAGTCAAATGAGACGAAAGATTTCGGACGGAGGAAGTAATAAATTTTGAAATAAAATTATTTCAATCAATATTATAATTTTTAGATTTACCAAAATTTTATCTATAATTTACAAATTTTCCAAAATACAATTTATAGTTCAGATCTCTAAAAAAATTAAATGCACATTACTAAATCCTCGTTATGAAAGTCACATGTTTAACCTATTTGTAAACATCGAGGATTCAACTTAACTTAAACAAGAATGTAATAGTAAATAGTATATACATACTGTCACAGGGATCTCAAATGCTCAACTGTCAAAAGAAAGAAGACAAAGATAATCTACCGTTTTGAGGTATACTACACCTGAAGAAGTTCATTCAGTTGATCAAGCATCAGTGGAGTAATCAAGACAGTGGGTTCTATTTATAGTGACAAGAGGTTCCTATAGTGGCAGAATACAGATTAAAAAGGTTTGATTAAAGAGTGAAGAAAAGAAGATATGATACACAACTTTAGAGTCAATATATGAAGTACTGTCATTGCAGTTAGTCACTCATGAACCAGACCGTGCATCGAGTGTCAACATCATGCAGTGGTAGTTTCTTTATTCACTTCAGTGGTTCAAACTATCAAGACTGGCTAAGGAATAATCTTTGTGGAGGATCAAATTTATCAAGACATGGAAGACCACAAGGGTTATGCTATCAAGGAGGTGTGTTAATTCTCTCTTAATTGATTAAATCATTTGGTTGATTTATTTGATAAATTAATTCTATCAGAATTAATTTATTTTGTAAATTAATTAAAAGGTTAATTAAGTGGGAATTAATATAATTATCAAAGGATGATCAAGAGAAATAAGAAGAGAAAAAGAACCACATCTTAGAGTCTAAATGAAGAACAATCATTGAAGTTAGTCGTTTATGAACCAGACAGTACATCAAGCGTCAACACAGATTCAGTGGTAGTTCTTTATTATTTTCAGTGGTTCACGGAGTTAAATTGATTATCTAATGATTTAATTTAATTCTCCTTTAATAGAAATAAATCATTTTAGTTGATTTAATTAATAAATTAATTCTGAAAAAATTAATTAATATATCAATTAAATCTGAATTATCTTAATTAATCATTAAATAATTAAATGTTCTAAATTGACTTAAAGGAAAGATTTATAGAGGTTGCACTGCTTAAGTCATATTGACAGATATTAAATCTATAAAGATTTATAGAAGCAGATATACAAACACGAACACAACAACTTCACACAGACAGAGACCAAGAGAGATACAGAGGGGAGAAAAGAGAGACACATAGAATTATTTTCTTCTCCCCTCTAGAGCTTCAACTTAGTTTTAATTACTTGTAAAATCATCTCTAGAATTCATTGTAATATCTTAGCCACTAGAGTTTGATTACTTGTACTATTGGAACAATATACCGGATTAAGTTCCCTAGAACTTATCTCTCGAATTGCTTTTAGCATTCAATCTTTTTATTACAAATATAGAAAATTTCATGTCGAATTTTCTATAGAATTTGTACTAATTAGTTTGGTCATCAAACCTTGTAATTTGTACCCGTGTATTTAGACACACCCTATCAAGTTTAATATAATTTTATATTTAACTTGAATATTGGCTTCGTTTTATTCCGCATCGAATTGTTAAGAAATTAATATACACCCAAAGAACAATTTCGATAAAACGGTATAGATTGTATTCAACCCCCCTTCTACAAACTATTTGGACCTAACAATTGGTATCAGAGCCTTTTGATTGACGCACAAATCAAGATCCATATTTTTGTGGTCCTCCAATTGGTTTTCGAGTTTGTTGACCCATATAGAAATCAAATCCGGTATTAGACCAAAAAGTCAACTCCTCTTACTTTCAAATTTTTTAACTTTCAAAAATTCAATTCTTGAGATTTTTGAACTTTAAATAATTTGAACTTATTTTTGGATTCTTTAACTTTCAAAATTTTCAGTTTTGAGATTTTTGAATTTTAAATAATCTAAATTTATTTTCGAATTCTTTAACCTTTAAAAATTCTCAATTTATGATATTTTTGATTTTTTAATAATATGAGTTTATTTTCAATTGTTAACTAACTTGAATTTATTCTCAAATTGTTTAAACTTTAAAAATTTTCATTTTATGATATTTTTTATTGTTAAATAATCTTAACTTATATTCGAATTTTTTAATTCTTGAAATGATTAATTCTTTGAAATTTTGATTTTTAAACAACTTCAATTTATTTTCAAATTGTTTAATTCTCAAAATTTTTAATTCTTGATAATTTCAAATTTTAATTAACTTGAATTTATTTTCGGATTCTTTAACTCCCAAAAATTTTCATTTCTTGAGATTTTTTGATTCTTAATTAATTTGATTCTAATTTCAAATTTTAATTAATTTGAACTTACTTTCAGATGTTTTATTTCTCAAAAATTTTCAAGTCCTTGAAGTTTTTGAATTTTAAATATTTTGAATTTATTCTAAGCCAATGGTTCTAAGAAGATTGTTAGTTGAAGATTCCTCCGGATTGTCAAAGATGATTTGAATCTTGTGAAGAAGATGCATTTTTCAATGAAATTAATTTATACCTACTAAAGAAAAATTTGTGGAAGCTCCTCAAAGTTATATCCATAGAATTCACTGGTTTTTCAGAAGCAAGAATGGAAGAGCTTTTAGTGGATAGAATTTTTCTCGAAGATTTGAATTAACTCTATTGATTCTGTGATATATAAACACTCAGTGGATTGCTCCAATGTATCATCTACTACACTTAGTGGATTGTATCAAGAAATATTTTTCAAGGAATCAATAGAGATTTTAGAACAATGGAATCAAGAAAGTTTGAGAATAAACTAGACTGCAAACATCTCAGTCAGGAATTAATGATGGAACCTCAGAACATACAGGGAGAGTTACTAATTCAGAAAGAGTATTAATGCTACATCCAGGGATCAGGCCAATCCACTCCAAAACAGAAACTCTTCAAGTTATAGTTCAACTCAAGAGGTGGTTACAAGACTGAGATGGTGGAAAGAACAAGACATGATAGTTGCAGTTATGAAAAGCTTTATGTGATAAGTAACTATCAAGGTGTGCAACATGGTACAGAATTCTGACAGGCAAGGATGAATAGGGATTCATTAAATGAGATTAAACAGAAGCATCAGCGTAGAACTTATCTTGCTGAAGGAAAGAGTTGGGATGGATCAGATGATGATGAGAAGATCATAATTAATATCTTGCCTTCACAGCAACCACTAAAGATGATTCACCTCATATGTCTCAGGTATCAATTCTTCGAACTAATGTATTATGTAATTCTCAGAAATTCAAAGCATGTTAAGATCTTAGTTTTTAATTGTTATATCTTTGGTTATAAGATCTTAATATGTGTATGAATATTTGCTGAATTTAATTAATTGCATTAGTGAGTTAGAGCTGTTCCTTAGACAATATCTTTTAATTCTTAATTGTTATATGTTAAGCATATATGACCTCTGCTTAAGCTAGTTTCAGGATCCCCAGTAAAACAGATTTGTTTATTCATTCTGATTTGTTTGTTAAGGTTTAAAAAAAAGTTTCAAAGATGGATTGATTACCTAGGTTGTTTGTAGAACATAAAGCTGTATCTAAAACTGACTTTAGTAATACAGGCAATTAGTGGTTTATAACAACATCCTTGGACTGGATAGAATTAGTGATTACTTATTAATTCTTCTATTCCAACTGGTTTTAGAAAATTCTTGTATATAGGTTAACTGGATTTTTTAAATGCATTACATGTCATAGTTTGCACGTTTTAAATGTGTGATGGTTTGATTGCTATATGTATATCAAGTCTGTAGATTACCTCTATAAACAGAGATATCTCTAATCCATCTGGACCCAAGTAAATCTGGGTACCAAGAAATTTTATCCATTTATGAATGTAGTGTAACACCCTCACTTACCAATATTAAGATTATAAACTCTTATACTCAATTAAACATTAATATAGAAGAAATTTTAGAAATTTCGGCATGATGTAATCATAAACCGAACTAACCACCTGCTCAAACAACTAAGTAGAACTAAAACAGTCCACTTGCATAAGTTATACTAAACCATAAGGAAATAAAACCATGCCAACCCAGACCGCTCACAGGTCACTGTATGAAACAACTACCAATAGCTATTACAACCCAGAACTAAATCAAATAATATACAACCATTTAAATATGATAATCTGTCTACTAATACAGACATAATATGAACAAAGATATATGCTCACTACCCATCCAACCACCTCGACTCTCTGGCTGCCTCTATGGCTACCCCAACCAGACGGGCCACTCCTCCTAGACATCTCCGAGCTTAGCTGAGGAAACAGAATTAGCAAGCAAGTGAGCCAAAATGCTCAGCAAGTATATATATATATGTAATTAAAAACATCAACAACTGAAATGTCTGCAAGATTGTCAAGAATTAACAATCAATAATATATAAGCTCAACTGAAAGTTCATCTTTTGTCTGAATCATAAAATAGAAGAGGATTGGACTATCATCCATTTTATAGATAAAAACAATTATAAGGTTATGCTGCTGATCAGTCACGCACTAACCCCGGACAAACGCACACAGCAATGTCCTTAATGGATCCACGGCACACATTGGCCTTAATAATTTCTGACCACGAATCTGGTCCGACCCTTACGGTCCACATTTTAAAAAAAAACTAACAGTCCAATCCTATAACTAGACATCAGGTGTCGGAACAATCGACCACCTCAACTGTCAAATATCCTGGACACTTTTGTTCCAGGTCAACATCTCAAGTCTCGCAAAATGGAATAAGGTCGGGTAAATTCTGATCTAAATATCGACAAGTTCAATATGTATTTATATACAAAGGGTAAGGATGCAAATCAATCTGCTAAAAGAATCAACGAAGTCAATATAATCGATTTGGGGTGTAACAATTAAGTATTCAGAATTAAGGGGAATTAATGGAACAAGTATAGCAAGAATAAGTCGAATAAGCATCTGAATCAGGTTATAATAATCATAACTCATGTGAAAGACAAGTGAAGTAATTTACTTGCCTTAACCAGAAAATCACAGAATCCGAAGGGTCTTTACGTCCTCAGCTTTAGCCTTCCCTTTATCCACGGGATCTACACACAATATAACACTATTTTATAATCCTGCTCCACATTCGCTAATCAATGTCAACATTCCACTTAATCTACCCCTGCGAATAGTCTCCTAATTTATGTTTATTTAATCATATAATATCATTATATAAGCCACAGACAAAAGTATTTAATCATATAGTCACGTAAACACATACCACATAGATTTTAAAATATGAAGCCCGACTCACAACTCGTGTAAATTGTATAATTATACATACTCATTTCAAGAAATAAATTAAGATTTTTAGAAAAATTTTGACGGCATCCCCTTTATACGGGGAACTGCCAGTCGGGATACAGCCGACTCAACCAATCACCATAAATAGTATCCAACCAATATTATTTACAACTATTACCAAAATGCATCTCATCATTTATACCAAATCCATTTTAAAACAATTAATTACTAACTTAAATCAATTCATATACATAACCTCATTAATACAACTTACAGTTCAAATATAACGAAATAGTAATACATAATTTAGGAAATGAAATCTTGGCTCAGAATAATCATCATTGCCGGATACCATCGACTCGATTTATTATTAATCTCATTGTCGATGGGGCAAAATCCCGAGGGTACCCTAATTTGGGTTTCCGACCCGAAATTCCGCGCAATAATTTCAGATAATTTTGAAATTTCACAGAAGCTGTCAAATGGGGTACGAATTCATAAATAAAATTTTCGAAGTACAATATCAGTACTAATCGAATTATCATCATGAATTAAACCATTAGAGCCCTGAGTTATAACCAAAAATGTCGAAGCACATCATCATCACCTCGGTTGAAAACAGAGTTAAATTACCAGCCCAACAGCACAATCAAACTAACACACTTACATTACTTAACTCATACACACGTACAAACCACACACACACACTATGGCCAAACACACACATACCCACTGTACACACACACACCCAGCACCACCACTGCAGCAATTCACAGAACCGAACACACTACATATACATACAATCATCGGTATATACATACAAGAACATGGAGGTAATGAAGCCCCAAGTCGACACAGTAATCTACCCACAACAACAGGGCACGCACACAACAAGCACAGTAGAAAAGGGGCGAATAAGGAAGAGGGAGCTCTACCCGCTAGGAACACAGAACGGTGGTCAAAGGAATCAAACGGAAACCGTGAATGAGAGAGAGAGAGAGAGAGAGAGAGAGAGAGAGAGAGAGAGAGAGAGAGAGAGAGAGAGAGAGAGAGAGAGCTTGGAAGAATCCAGAGAGGACTACACAACCCAGCTGAGAATGTAATCGGGGAAATGGGTATTTAGGGATTTGGGTGATTAAAAAGGGGAAAGAAGATTGTTAAGACAATTAATTATTATTTAGGAAGTATACAATAATTAATTCAAAAAAAAAATTCGAATTAACCAGGAAAATGGGTGGAATTTTAAATCTAAAATTATAAAATGAAGAACACAAAATTACGATCACCCACATATTTTTAAAATATTTTTAGGATTAAAAACGAATTAAATATGAATTTTACAAGATTAAATCCTTAAATTGGAAAATAATTCGTAAAATCATTTTAAAATCCTTGAAACCCAAAAATAATTCACCAAGTATTTTTAAAAGTCATATAAACTAATAAAATCAATAATGAAAAAGATTTCAGGATTTCTGCTAATCCCGAGAATTTTATAAAATTCACAAAAGGTAAATATAACGCAATTAAATAGGAAATAAATCCCAAAAAATATAATTAAAATAGTCGGGCTTACATAACACGTATAAAACACCAACCAGGCCTCCAAATATTATTCCACAGATACATCACCTCCTTAACCAATTTATACACCACATAATTCATATTTAATAATAAATAAATAACTTTTAGTAGTTAAAATATTCTGAAATTTCTAAGGCGTTATAACCTCCCCCCCATTAAAAGGATTCTGTCCCCAGAATCTCACCTGAGTGAATAATTGAAGATAATTCTCCAGCATATCAATTTCCAACTCCCAAGTTGACTCTTCTACTCGGGGGTTTCTCCACAAAACTCTCACTATAGGAATTGTTTTATTCCTCAAAACCTTTTCTTTTCGATCTAGTATTTTGATAGGCTGCTCCACATAAGATAAATCTGGCTGAATCTCTATCGGCTCATATTCAATGACATGTTTAGAATCCAGATGGTATTTCTTAAGCATGGATACATGGAACACGTTATGGATATGTTGCATATGAGGCGGTAAAGCTAACTCGTAGGCGACTTTCCCGACTTTCTTCAATACCTCGAAAGGCCCAACAAATCTTGGACTTAATTTTCCTTTCTTGCCAAATCTTACCAACCCTTTCCACGGAGACACTTTCAACAGTACTTGTTCTCCTTCTTCGAACTCCATATTCTTTCTGGCCAAATCAGCATACTTTTTCTGTCGATTCGGAGCTGTCACTAACCGTTTCTGAATAAGTTGAACTACTTCCTTGGTTTGCTGCACTAACTCAGGTTCGAGTATCTTTCGCTCGCCCACTTCTTCCCAGTATACTGGAGATCGACACTTTCGTCCATATAACGCTTCATACGGTGGCATACCGATGCTAGCATGAAAGCTATTGTTGTATGAAAATTCCACTAACGGCAAGTGTTCATCCCAACTTCCTGCAAAATCCAATCCACAAACTCGGAGCATGTCTTCAATTGTTTGAATCGTTCTTTCACTCTGTCCATCAGTCTGAGGATGGTAAGCAGTACTCATTTTTAATTCGGTGCCCAAACATTCTTGAAAACTTCTCCAGAATCTCGAATTAAATCTTGGATCTCGATCTGAGACTATTGATACTGGAACTCCGTGTCGCACCACAATCTCTTTTATGTATATGTGAACCAATTTGTCTAATAAGAACCTCTCATTTTTCGGAAGGAAGTGTGCAGATTTCGTTAATCGATCAACAATTACCCAGATAGCATCATGATTATCTCTCGTCCTTAGCAATCCAACCACAAAATCCATCGCAATATGTCCCCATTTCCACTCGGGAATCTCTAATGGTTGTAGCATCCCACTTGGCCTTTGATGTTCTGCTTTTACTTTCTGACAGGTCAAACACTTACTCACCCAATCGGCAATATCTCTCTTCATATCCGGCCACCAGAAGTTTCTTTTCAAGTCTCTATACATTTTCGTACTTCCTGGATGAATCGAGTATTTCGAACTGTGGGCTTCCTGTAGAATCTCATTCTTCAACTCTGTCACATTGGGTATCCAAATACGTGAAGAAAATCTCAATATCCCATTGTCATCTACCTGTGTGCATATTTCCTCACCTGTTAACTTGTTCACATCTCCGCTCATGACTTCCTCCTGGCATCTGCGAATCTTTTCTAACAATTCAGGCTGAAACGTCATAGTGTACACCGTATCTGTACTACTTGCAGGCATACACACCTCTATCTCCAATCTTTCAAACTCTTTGTATAATTCCTCAGGCATTGTCAACATATTGATTTTCTCCTTCCTGCTTAAAGCATCCGCCACCACATTCGCCTTCCCAGGGTGATAGTTGATGGTACAATCATAATCCTTGAGTAATTCTAACCATCTTCTCTGTCTCATATTTAGCTCCTTTTGGGTGAAAATATACTTTAAACTCTTGTGGTCCATGTAAATTTCACACTTTTCCCCATACAAATAATGTCTCCAAATCTTCAAGGCGAAAACAATCGCGGCTAATTCTAAGTCATGAGTAGGATATTTCTGCTCGTGAGGTTTCAATTGTCTCGAAGCGTAAGCAATTACCTTACCGTGCTACATTAGTACACATCCCAAACCTTTGTGAGATGCATCACTGTAGATCACAAAATTTCCTTTTTCATCTGGAAGTGTCAATACAGGTGCAGTCACCAATCTCTTCTTCAATTCCTGGAAACTTTCTTCACACTTCTCATTCCACACAAACTTTTCATTCTTCCTTGTCAACTTTGTTAGTGGGGTGGCTATCTTCGCAAAGTCTTGAACAAATCTTCGATAATATCCCGCCAATCCTAAGAAACTTCGAACTTCTGTGGGTGTTTTAGGTCTATCCCAATTCATCACGGCTTCAATTTTAGCAGGATCCACCTTAATCCCTTCACTGCTGATGACATGCCCTAAAAACTGCACTTCTTTCAACCAAAACTGACACTTGGAAAACTTCGCATACAATTTCTATTTCCTCAACGTTTCTAAAGCTATCCTTAAATGCCCTGCATGCTCTTCTTCGGTCTTTGAGTATATCAAAATATCATCTATAAAGACAATCACAAACTTATCCAGATATTTCTTAAAAACTCTATTCATTAGGTCCATGAATGCTGTCGGTGCATTAGTTAGCCCAAAGGCCATCACCAAGAACTCGTAATGCCCATATCTAGTCCGAAACGCTGTTTTTGGAACGTCTTCCGGTCTAATCTTTAATTGAAAATATCCTGATCGCAAATCAATTTTCGAGAAACAAGTTGCTCCTTTCAGCTGATCGAATAAATCGTCAATTCTTGGCAAAGGGTACTTATTCTTAATGGTCAACTTATTTAGTTCTCGATAATCGATACACAATCTCATACTTCCATCCTTCTTCTTTACAAATAATACCGGAGCTCCCCACGGCGAAACACTAGGCCTAATAATACCTTTCTCCAAAAGATCTTGCAATTGAACTGCCAATTCCTTCATCTCTACAGGTGCCATATGATATGGAGCTTTTGACACGGGTTCAGTCCCTGGGGTTAAATCGATGATAAATTCTATTTCTCTATCTGGAGGCAAACCGGGAAGTTCATCTGGGAAAACATCGAGAAACTCATTCACCACTGGTATTTCCTTTATCTTAGGTACCTCTTGCTTGGTATCCATAACATAAGCCATATAGCCCTCGCATCCCTGCCTCAACAGCCTCTTAGTTTGCATGATCGTTAAAAATCTCCTAGTCTGTCTCTGACCCCTAAAGGTAACTTCTATATTATCGGAGGGCTTAAGTATCACCTTTTTGTTCTTACAGTCGATCTGTGCATTATTCTCTGTTAACCAATCCATTCCTAGAATGACATCAAATTCACCTAACTGGAAGGGTATCAAATTAGCGTAAAAACAATGCCCTGAGATATCGATCTTACAACGAGGACACACTTGAGTAACCGGAATTCGTTCTGAATTAGATATTTCTATAACCATAGCTTCACGCAACATGCATATCTCACAGTTTAACCTTTGAACAAATTATTTAGATATAAAGGACTTCGTAGCCCCGGAATCAATTAATACTCTAGCCTGAACAGAATTTACAGGGAGCGTACCTGCCACCACATCAGAATTCTTTATAGCTTCGTTCAGAGTCATATTGAAAGTCTTTGCCACTGGTCTGACACTTGCTGTTGGGGGTGCCTCAATTGCTTGCAATATTGGGTTAGCCAGAACCGGAGGTTTCACTACAGGCACTTTACAGTCTCTCATTATATGCCCTGGTTTCCCACAACGGTGACATACGATTCCTGCCTTGCACTCTCGAGCATAATGACCTTTCTGACCACACTTGTAGCACGTCACCTCCAACTTTGTACACACTCCTGGATGCCTCTTTCCACAAGTTTTGCACTCTGCCAAGGGTGGCCTAACCAATTTCTGCTGACTCGCATCTTGAATTCTATTTCCTTGACCTTCATTCCCTGATCCCGGATTTTTAGAGTTCCCATTCTTCCCTGACTGAAATCCTGGCTTTTTAATAGGTACACTCTGGGAACTGCCTTGCTCTTGACGTCCTCCCACTGACCCAACTTTTCTTTTCTTTCCCTCTTTTTCCTTAAAGTATAACTCACTTTCTCCTTCAGCTATCATGGCCTTCTGCACCACAGCTGCATAAGTCTCCAGCTCCAAAACTGCTAATTTAGTACGAATCCATGGTTTCAATCCTTGTTGAAACCTCTTTGCCTTCTTACTCTCCGTGTCCACATAGGCCGGAGCAAACCTAGCTAGTTCAGTAAACTTGGTTTCATATTCTGTCACCGACATTTTTCCCTGTTTCAACTCCAAAAACTTCATCTCCATCTGATCTTTCATATAGTCGGGGAAATACTTTTCCAAAAATAGCTCTGTAAACCTTTCCCAAGGAATCACCTCAGTAGCTTCCAACATCTTTACCGACTCCCACCAATAAGTAGCTTCATTCTTTAGGAAATAACTTACATATTCGGTCTGTTTATTTGCTGGGACCCCCACCAGTGCAATAGCTTTTTCCATCTCTTTTAACCAAGATCTCGCCTCCACCGGGTCCGCTGTTCCTTTAAACTCAGGAGGTTTAACTGCCTGGAAAGACTTAAAAGTGACCACCGGAGGAACAGGTGGCTGCTGCTGTTGCTGTTGTTGCTGCTGCTGTTGCTGTTGTTGTTGCTGAGCCAACAACTGCTGCTGTAATTGCTGCTGTTGCTATGCTAGAGTAGCAGTCTGCTGAACAAGAGTTTGTAATATTTGTGCTAAGGCAGGGTCCATCTGACCAACAGGAGGTGGATTAGCTTGCTCACCCTGATTGGTGGTTCGAGTATTTTGTTTCTTCTTTCTTGGAGGCATATTTCTGAAATCAATGAACAATTATATTAAATTCAGGTTCAGAAAATGATGGCTCAAAATGATCCAACTTAGGCAAACAATGCATATATTACTGAAAAGTAATTCAAGGTCTCCAACCAATATTCCGGTCAACAATTGATTCACAGGGTGCAATAGGATATCAATCCAAGGTTACACAAGGTATTCACAAACATTCAGTATGTACAATAAAGAAACAATAGTCATAATGCTAAGGTCAAACATAGTATTGAAAGTAAAAACAGTGCTAGAAGGAAATGGTGCTGAAAGTAAATATGAAACGAGCAGTAAATAAGATGCTTAGGTAAATGACAGTATAAGGAAATTTAACACAGTTCTGCAAAAGTGATAATGATATATATAGATAGATCTGATACAAGCGTAAGAACAACGCTTCGATAAGGGTACAACATAATACTAAAAGAGGAGACTGCTAGCATCTAGTCAAAGTACAACAGATATATACAACAAAACTGGTCGCACTGCAAATCCTGGCATACTACTACTCCCACAACATGCCTCTATATACCACATCATCATCATACTACCCTAATCATCACTGGTCATCATCGTCATCAGACTCTCCCCGCCAAGCTGATTCCAGCATGCTCTCCAGCTCTGCCCTCACCAGGCCTAGAGTCACCTGCTGTGTCACGAATGCCGGCTCATCTCGGGACCTAATCCGTCCCCGCCTAATGATAACATGTCTAAGAGCTCGTACTCGCCTCCGGACATCCTCCAGCTCAGCTACCGCTCTATCTCGCTCTCTAGCCCGGTCCTCCTCCCCAGCCCTCATAGCCCTCAACTCTGCCATCTGCCCTAAGAGATAGTCCCTCTCTCTGGCCACTCGCTCGTACACATTGTATGGAACAGGCTGAGGAGTGTACTGATATGCTGGCCCGTTCACCGAGCCCTGCGATCCTACGAATGGCTGCCTAGCCCCTGGGGAAATCTGCTACGGTACGGAAGCCCCTCCTTCCAGATCCTCGTCCGGGTCTGAATCGGAACCAGAAACAGGTGCCTGAAGTATACATATATATATATTATAATTAGACATCCTATCTCTCACGAAACAGTCCTAACCTTTCTCATAACTCTACCCCGACTCCCCACCTAATTGTTTCAGTGACTGTGACCTGTGGCTCTGATACCAACTTGTAACACCCTCACTTACCAATATTAAGATTATAAACTCTTATACTCAATTAAACATTAATATAGAAGAAATTTTAGAAATTTCGGCATGATGTAATCATAAACCGAACTAACCACCTGCTCAAACAACTAAGTAGAACTAAAACAGTCCACTTGCATAAGTTATACTAAACCATAAGGAAATAAAACCATGCCAACCCAGACCGCTCACAGGTCACTGTATGAAACAACTACCAATAGCTATTACAACCCAGAACTGAATCAAATAATATACAACCCTTTAAATATGATAATCTGTCTACTAATACAGACATAATATGAACAAAGATATATGCTCACTACCCATCCAACCACCTCGACTCTCTGGCTGCCTCTATGGCTACCCCAACCAGACGGGCCACTCCTCCTAGACATCTCCGAGCTTAGCCGAGGAAACAGAATTAGCAAGCAAGTGAGCCAAAATGCTCAGCAAGTATATATATATATGTAATTAAAAACATCAACAACTGAAATGTCTGCAAGATTGTCAAGAATTAACAATCAATAATATATAAGCTCAACTGAAAGTTCATCTTTTGTCTGAATCATAAAATAGAAGAGGATTGGACTAGCATGCATTTTATAGATAAAAACAATTATAAGGTTAGGCTGCTGATCAGTCACGCACTAACCCCGGACAAACGCACACAGCAATGTCCTTAATGGATCCACGGCACACATTGGCCTTAATAATTTCTGACCACGAATCTGGTCCGACCCTTACGGTCCACATTTTAAAAAAAAACTAACAGTCCAATCCTATAACTAGACATCAGGTGTCGGAACAATCGACCACCTCAACTGTCAAATATCCTGGACACTTTTGTTCCAGGTCAACATCTCAAGTCTCGCAAAATGGAATAAGGTCGGGTAAATTCTGATCTAAATATCGACAAGTTCAATATGTATTTATATACAAAGGGTAAGGATGCAAATCAATTTGCTAAAAGAATCAACGAAGTCAATATAATCGTTTTGGGGTGTAACAATTAAGTATTCAGAATTAAGGGGAATTAATGGAACAAATATAGCAAGAATAAGTCGATAAGCATCTGAATCAGGTTATAATAATCATAACTCATGTGAAAGACAAGTGAAGTAATTTACTTGCCTTAACCAGAAAATCACAGAATCCGAAGGGTCTTTACGTCCTCAGCTTTAGCCTTCCCTTTATCCACGGGATCTACACACAATATAATACTATTTTAGAATCCTGCTCCACATTCGCTAATCAATTTAAACATTCCACCTAATCTACCCCTGCGAATAGTCTCCTAATTTATGTTTATTTAATCATATAATATCATTATATAAGCCACAGACAAAAGTATTTAATCATATAGTCACGTAAACACATACCACATAGATTTTAAAATATGAAGCCCGACTCACAACTCGTGTAAATTGTATAATTATACATACTCATTTCAAGAAATAAATTAAGATTTTTAGAAAAATTTTGACGGCATCCCCTTTATACGGGGAACTGCCAGTCGGGATACAGCCGACTCAACCAATCACCATAAATAGTATCCAACCAATATTATTTACAACTATTACCAAAATGCATCTCATCATTTATACCAAATCCATTTTAAAACAATTAATTACTAACTTAAATCAATTCATATACATAACCTCATTAATACAACTTACAGTTCAAATATAACGAAATAGTAATACATAATTTCGGAAATGAAATCTTGGCTCAGAATAATCATCATTGCCGGATACAATCGACTTGATTTATTATTAATCTCATTGTCGATGGGGCAAAATCCCGAGGGTACCCTAATTTGGGTTTCCGACCCGAAATTCCGCGCAATAATTTCAGATAATTTTGAAATTTCACAAAAGCTGTCAAATGGGGTACGAATTCATAAATAAAATTTTCGAAGTACAATATCAGTACTAATCGAATTATCATCATGAATTAAACCATTAGAGCCCTGAGTTATAACCAAAAAATGTCGAAGCACATCATCATCACCTCGGTTGAAAACACAGTTAAATGACCAGCCCAACAGCACAATCAAACTAACACACTTACATTACTTAACTCACACACACGTACAAACCACACACACACACTATCGCCAAACACACACATACCCACTGTACACACACACCCAGCACCACCACTGCAGCAATTCACAGAACCGAACACACTACATATACATACAATCATCGGTATATACATAGAAGAACATGGAGGTAATGAAGCCCCAAGTCGACACAGTAATCTACCCACAACAACAGGGCACGCACACAACAAGCACAGTAGAAAAGGGGCGAATAGGGAAGAGGGAGCTTTACCCGCTAGGAACACAGAACGGTGGTCAAAGGAATCAAACGGAAACCGTGAATGAGAGAGAGAGAGAGAGAGAGAGAGAGAGAGAGAGAGAGAAAAAGAGAGAGAGAGAGAGAGAGCTTGGAAGAATCCAGAGAGGACTACACAACCCAGCTGAGAATGTAATCGGGGAAATGGGTATTTAGGGATTTGGGTGATTAAAAAGGGGAAAGAAGATTGTTAAGACAATTAATTATTATTTAGGAAGTATACAATAATTAATTCAAAAAAAAATTCGAATTAACCAGGAAAATGGGTGGAATTTTAAATCTAAAATTATAAAATGAAGAACACAAAATTACGATCACCCACATATTTTTAAAATATTTTTAGGATTAAAAACGAATTAAATATGAATTTTACAAGATTAAATCCTTAAATTGGAAAATAATTCGTAAAATCATTTTAAAATCATTGAAACCCAAAAATAATTCACCAAGTATTTTTAAAAGTCATATAAACTAATAAAATCAATAATGAAAAAGATTTCAGGATTTCTGCTAATCCCGAGAATTTTATAAAATTCACAAAAGGTAAATATAACGCAATTAAATAGGAAATAAATCCCAAAAATATAATTAAAATCGTCGGGCTTACATAACACGTATAAAACACCAACCAGGCCTCCAAATATTATTCCACAGATACATCACCTCCTTAACCAATTTATATACACCACATAATTCATATTTAATAATAAATAAATAACTTTTAGTAGTTAAAATATTCTGAAATTTCTAAGGCGTTATATGTAGGGCTTAACAGGTTAATCGATTATGCATTGTTAATGATTTATTCAAAGCATATCATCGAAGAAAGAACCCTGCTATCAAATGTGAATGTGAAGACAGGCCAAGTGGTTTTCCCTTGGAGACAACAGCAAGGGTATGACCCAGGGTCATGGCTATTCAATAGCTAGGAATGTTGTCAGTAATAAAGCATCTTTAGAAGATGAAGAGTCTACTATTTGAGGAGTTAGGAAAGAGAACTTATTTGTAGTTGACATGGAATCTCAATCAAAGGTGAAGTCAACAAGGTTTAATCTAAAGCTTCATCAGACTTGAGTTCAGCTATGACATAAGGAGCTCTCTCACCTGAATGTCAAATCAAGAGATTCTTTCCTGGAAATCGAATCAGTAAAGGAGACTGCCTCATCTGGAATTAAAGCAAAATGAAATTATGAGGCATGTCATAAAGGGAAGTCAAAGAAGCATCTCACAGAAGTTCTACATCAAAGAAAAATATACTTTAGTGGTGATGACTGATGACTTCTCTCAACAAATAAGTTGTTGTTCAGACAATCTAAAGACAAGACACCACTGTTGGTGATTGATCACATCTACAAGATTAGCAAGAAGCAAAACTGACTATGATAACTTGGAGTCCATATTATAGGATCTATCAATTAGTGTTCTAGATGATTTCTGCACCTTCAAGTGTATTAATGCTGAAGCAGTCAATAGTTTGCTACTGACATGATTGAACCCTGATCCATAAGAAATATAGGAAGACCCCACAAGTTATGAAGGAAATTGTTTTGCAATGATAAATGAAAGTGAGCATCCTGGAAATCAGCTAATGCTCAAGAGGATAATTCCCTTAGTTACTCAATGGAGTCAACAGCCAACAGGGTGATTGTTATTAATCAACAGAAGGTGATAAAGTCTTAGTGATATTCAACAACTTCTAGCTCCCAGCTGTCAGTGGTGATGATTATTCAGATCCAACCAATGTGAAACATGAAGAATCTTCATGTAAACCCAGCAACAGCTTAGGCGGAGCAACTAAAGGATCAACCAGTCAACTCAACACCACATTGAAAATCATAGGACACTATGAGAACATGTTTTCCAAGACAAAGAATGTTGAATCAATTAATTCTTTGTCCTAGTTCTTAGTGTTTCTAAAGGTGGAAGTAAAATACTAGCAGAGCTTCAAGTACCAATGATTATTTCTTTAGTTTTCTTTTATAAGAAACTAAGAAAGCTACAAAGGCTCTGAAAGATCTATATTGAGTGATTACAATGTAAGATGATCTCAATCAGTACAAAAGGCAGATTGAAGGGAAACTGGTATCCAGACCAAACAACAAGGCTGTAATTGGTACAAGGATAACCAGAAGTCTAACTGGATGTCAAGGCATTGTTATGAGGGACAAGGCCAAACTGGATGCTAGGTTACAATTTGATCAGATAGTACATCTGACAAGAAGCACCAGTGACACGACTTGAGGATATCAGACACCTGCTGCACATTCAAGATTATAATGGACATCTGGACCTATTAAATCTGGATGCTAGAGGAATGTGAACAAGTGCACTCCTGGTTGGTGAGATAATGGAAGGTCTCTATAGGTTAGTATGAACTGGTATCATCACTCAATCAAGAATAGAAGATATGGTATGACACCCTAACTATAATTTAACATTAGGTATCAATCTTTAACAGTTGGTATCTTTTAACAATTGGTGTCATATTTATAGAACTCTCTACATCTTTAGGCACAAACATAAATGATATATATGTGCCATGATATCTTGATTATATTATATGTTGGTCTACTAACTATAAATTGGTACCAAGATATTTGCTGTTTTGATGTTGGTAAAGTTGCAATTCTTTTGATTTACTTTTGTAAGCCTAAAGAATGATAACAATAAAAGTAAGTCAAGGATCTTTTGTTTCTGTTCAGAAGATTCTAGACCTGTCAAGACTCTCTGCCAACACACCACTATAGCTGGATTTTGACCTATTAGTTTGGGCCTAACAAGTTGGTACTCAAAAATCTTAAGTTGGACCCAAATCTGAGGAAATGGTACCCTAGAGATATTTGACCCAACAAGTTCAGGATCTACTAATTAGGACCTAATCAGGCTATAGAGGAATCATCAGCTCATTATCTTATTCAATTGCTAATAGATCACTTACACACATATTATATTCTCAATATGCAAATGTACAAGGCCCCAAGTGGAACCTAGAGAATCTATTCTTGTATTTATCACAATTGATTTTCAGATGTCTTAAGTTGGACCCAAATCTGCGGAGATGGTACCCTAGAGACATCAGTTCTGACATGTTTTACTGTATAGAGACATATCAAATGAGTTGTACGAAAGCAGGAGAACACAAAGAATCAAATTCATCTCCAATAACTCTGTGGAACACTCAAGGACTAAGCATCTTGCATAAGGTATCAATTATTTCGAGAGCATGTCTTTAATTAAGATTAACTTGCAGACATGTTTGCTAAATCACTTGATGAAATTAATTTTTCAAGATTGGTTTGTAAACTTGGGATTTTATTAATGCTATATGATTTGTAAATCCCATCTGTTAAGTAATTCTAAAGGAAGATCACAAGTAGTCAATTATCCGTATTGAAAGGACTTGTGATTTTACTATAAGTAATTCTTAAATGAGTTTACAAGTATTCAATTGTCAGTATTGAAAGGACTTGTGAATTCATTGTAAGCAATTCATAAATGAGTTCATAAGTATTCAATTGACCGTATTGAAAGGACTTGTGAACTTATTTAGATCCAGACCTCACGCTGAGAATTATGTGTTAAATAATTGCCATGTGTATAATTGTAATATATTTCAGTGGTGATTATTTAAGGATAATTTAGATATTTAAATGCTAAAATCTAACTCATAGGGATTTAGTGTTTATTTATTTAATTATTTACTTTGATTAATATGAGTTATAGAACCCGAAGCAATTCAATTTAGTATTTGCTCTATACCTCATATTTATTAAAATAAATATATAACATAACTAATTTTGGACCCAATCTGTGTTAGTCTTCAATTAGTTGTGAGATGTTAATTCTAGTGAATTTATCAATGCTCCATTTTCAAAAATTCACTATAATTAATATCATGGTTCTAACAATTGGTTGTATTGAAGTTTTGACTTATATCAGTTAATGATATTTAGTTAGAATTCTATTTACTTACTAATTGTGAGATGTATTGGTATGAGTGAAATTACTTAGAACTCCTCTAAGTAATCTATGTTGTATCTTTTGAAATTCACTCATACTACTATACATGGTGTTAAAATTCTCTAAGTAGAACTATGGATATTGTAATATCTAAAGAGACCATAGTTAATTTACTTGGAATAATTTTTATGCTTATTTTCAAGCTTCTAATCACTTTGATAATAAATGTTGTATACAATGGATCAAGGTTTATTGGACTTAGAATATTTTTTCTAAGATTGCAGACAAGACAGCCTTGGTAATCAAGTTTTATTTTTAGAACCAAGGTTGTCTAATACAAGCAGTTGTTAGGAGTTAACAATTGTTATTAACGAGGAGTTGCCTTGAAGTCATAAGTTTAAAATGTTATATCTTAAGAGCTTGTTCATTTCTTGTCAACTAGTTCCTCGTACTTATGAATATCAGTGAATGATAATCATAAGTAGTTAGATACTAATATTCATTCTGTCAATTGGTATTCAATGTAAAAAATTCAATCTTCACTGAATTGAATTTATCAAACAATTGGTATCATTGAATATTTTGTATTTAACAGTGATTATTTATATCCTAGTTAAATTATGACGTGAAACAATTCAATGGTTTATTTGCTCATAATTTTATTTTGGTAAAGTAATCATAAACACAATTACTTGCATTTTAAAGTGTTTGACAAATACTAACAGTTGGTATCAAATAGTAAAATATTTGTTTACTAACAATTGTTGGTTGCTCTGATTCTTTATTGCAGACTGTGGTGTATTAGCTCTGATGATATTACTTAGAATTTATTCTAAGTAAACAGTGACTTTTCTATGAATCATTAGTGTTAGTATATATTAAGATGTTCAACTTTCTAAGTAAGTGAGACTTAAAGTTACATTCGCTCTCCTATCATATTTTAAAGTGGTGAGAATTTGTAAAATTGAATTCTCTAATTCTGGTTATACACCACTTTATATACATGATAGTTCTTAGAATATTTTTACATCCATCCGACGATTACTTAGTTTATGTTGTGCTAAGTAATGCAGTGCTAAGGGAGGAATATTGGTTATCTGTACTTATGTACTCGATAATCTTTGTTACCTAAACGACATTTAGTGCTTGTATGAGTCTTTTCACTAACTTTTGTGTTAAAGTTCTCTACACATTATAAGCACTTAAAGAATTTCTTTCCTTCTTAATTACTGCGAAGTCAAGAGTTGGTGTCTTTTAAAAATAAAACGACATAGTTTTCCTTAAAAGACATGATTATATATTGTTTTATGCATAAATACAAATTCTTGCACATTAACAGTTTTTAAAAGAAAACTCAAATCTTTCAACAGTTGTGATTGCTTATATGTTTAAATGTTTTGAAGTCACAACTGTACAACATTTCTTTCACAAGATATAATGCATATGTTTTCACTCAATGTTCTAGTATGTTGTAAATACATTCTATCTCTATATTGCTCTACTGCTATGTGATGTAGGTTCAGCTCCTAGTGGAAGTTTTCTCACATGAAAGTCATGAGGTCGTAAACCCAACAACTTCTATTCCGGACTTTAAATCCAAATCTAAACACATCCTAACTTACCCCTGAAGTAGAAGTAATCTATTAGACTAGAGGTCAATAAGGGAGTAACTGTACTTGTTACAGCAAATAAGGATGTGAGGGATAGTAAACCCACAGCTCTACCTCTCAAGGAGAATATATATATACAATTTGAGGTATCTGTAAGCTCGCCTGCATTCTCCCAAAAGGATGCAGAGCTGAAAAATGGCAATAAAACAGTCTCTGGATTCATTCTCTCAATAGGATGAGTCTATTGAAATTCACCTGTCAGCTAGGGCATCTGTTGGTAAGTCACTACTTCATAAACAAACTAAAATACGTCCTATGCACAAAGTGAGATTGCACACACTAAGGATGAATTGACGGAAACTTGTACTCCAACCATATTACGGTTAGGATTATAAGTTCAAGGTTCTTCAATGAACCAAGAGTCTTCATATACCTCGAGAGAAGGTATTGATCTGAATGCAAAATTCAACAAGATCATTATCTAACTCCCCAGAGGGAACATCTCTAGATCCTGCGAGTATCGGGTCAGACATAGGTGCGGATCGGCAACTTGTTGACTATGATTCAGATTCACCTGATGAGTTAAACAAGGAGATGTCGTCACAGACATTAGAAGGAAACATGAACTTAATTCTAAGTTTTGATTTCACTGTTTACCTTCTCAGAATTCAAATCTGAAACCCACAAAAAGGGAAAATTTTATCAACTTGTAGATTATGACTCAGATTCATCTGACGAGTCCAACGGGGATCGGGGATTTGCGAAACCCCATTGCACCACCAGTGAGATGAGAGAAGAGATCACTCATTTTAAGTGATATGAGTAAAGAAGAAAGATAAACACTAAATCCCATTCCCTATTCCCCAAACAAAGTTCACTTACATGAGTTGGGAGATATAAGGAAATTTTCGGGAGATTTGGTTGTCAGGATGACCAACAGTGAGGCCATTCTATAATACCTAAAGGGCAAAGTTGATCAATTTACATACTTCTATTCTGGAAGTCTTCGTGAAAATTCTTCAACACAAGCAAAGCTTCTTTTCTTTATTACAGCAGACAATGGTATATGTATGAAGAATCTGTTGTACTAAAGGTAAGAGGTGAGTTATAATTGAAAATTTGGTATCATCTAATTTGCATTTGGATGTTTGTTGTAATTGAATGCTTTGAGGATTACTCAACTAAGGGGGAGAGATATATTGAAGAAGATATACTCAAAGATTGCCTTAGTAAGAGATACTCAACTAAGGGGGAGATTATAAGCTTACCTTAGTGAGGGGAGATTTTCTATCTAAGGGGGAGAGATCTGAGAAAGGACATACCTTAGAAAGGGGGAGTATTCACCTTGTCAGGGGGAGATAGATTTATTCACATTGTCAGGGGGAGATGAAAAGTATTCACTGTTATAAGGAGGAGACATATCACCTTAGGTACGGAGACATAAGGAATGAGAGAAGTATGAAACGACAAAGAAGAGTTCTTCAGTATATGGTTGACAAGTCATATTCTTTACCACTGAAGAATTTCCAAGTATCTGATGATAATGTTTAATGTTAAATGTAAAGGGTTATCAGGCAGATATGTCAAGAAATGAAGATGACTTACTTAATGAAGATCAGTTCAGTGTCAAAGGGACAATCATCTATCATTTCATCTACTGAGATTCTGGAAATGTTATATCTAAACCAGAAATTTTTTTTCAATGTATTATTTACTATAGTTCTTTAATGCTTTATTTTCTTCTTATTTTAGTTGAGTTATCCTCTAGGAATTTGTATGTTATTGTATATCAAACAAATAGGGGGAGATTGAAAGTCATATGTTTAACCTATTTGTAAACATCGAGGATTCAACTCAACTTAAACAAGAATGTAATAGTAAATAGTATATACATACTGTCACAGGGATCTCAAATGCTCAACTGTCAAAAGAAAGAAGACAAAGATAATCTACCGTTTTGAGGTATACTACACTTGAAGAAGTTCATTTAGTTGATCAAGCGTCAATGAGTAATCATGATAGTTGGTTCTATTTATAGTGACAAGAGGTTCATATAGTGGCAGAATACAGATTAAAAAGGTTTGATTAAAGAGTGAAGAAAAGAAGATTTGAACCACAACTTTAGAGTCAATATATGAAGTACCGTCATTGCAGTTAGTCACTCATGAACCAGACCGTGCATCCAGTGTTAACATCATGCAGTGGTAGTTTCTTTATTCACTTCAGTGGTTCAAGCTATCAAGACTGGCTAAGGAATAATCTTTGTGGAGGATCAAATTTATCAAGACATGGAAGACCACAAGGGTTATGCTATCAAGGAGGTGTATTAATTCTCTCTTAATTGATTAAATCATTTGGTTGATTTATTTGATAAATTAATTCTATCAGAATTAATTTATTTTGTAAATTAATTTAAAGGTTAATTAAGTGGGAATTAATATAATTATCAAAGGATGATCAAGAGAAATAAGAAGAGAAAAAGAACCACATCTTAGAGTCTAAATGAAGAACAATCATTGAAGTTAGTCGCTTATGAACCAGACAATACATCAAGCGTCAACACAGATTCGGTGGTAGTTCTTTATTAGTTTCAGTGGTTCACAGAGTTAAATTGATTATCTAATGATTTAATTTAATTCTCCTTTAATTGATATAAATCATTTTAGTTGATTAAATTAATAAATTAATTCTGAAAGAATTAATTTATTTATTAAATTAATTATTATATCAATTAAATCTGAATTATCTTAATTAATCATTAAATAATTAAATGTTCTAAAATGACTTAAAGGAAAGATTTATAGAGGCTGCACTGTTTAAGTCATATTGACAGATATTAAATCTAAGTCTTGGCTGAGTTATGTCATACTGAAAGAAGGCAGAAGGTTTAAGTCATACCGAACAAAGGCAGGCAGTTTAAGTCATACCGAAAGCTTGGGTTATGTCTTGAAACAGTTTAAGTCATACCGAAAGCTTTGGTTATGTCTTGAAACAGTTTAAGTCATACCGACAGCTTTGTGTTATGTCTTGATGAAGATTAAGTCATACCGACGGCTTTCTGTTATGTCTTGATGCAGATTAAGTCATACCGACGACTTAAGGTTATGTCTTGAAGCAGATTAGGTCATACCGACTAGCAAAAGATCTACAACAGACAGCAGCTCTTGTATGTCTTGTTATAAAAAGAAAAGAGTGGACAGAAGCAGATATACAAACACGAACACAACAACTTCACACAGACAGAGACCAAGAGAGATACAGAGGGGAGAAAAGAGAGACACATAGAATTATTTTCTTCTCCCCTCTAGAGCTTCAACTTAGTTTTAATTACTTGTAAAATCATCTATAGAATTCATTGTAATATCTTAGCCACTAGAGTTTGATTACTTGTACTATTGGAACAATCTAGCAGATTAAGTTCCCTAGAACTTATCTCTCGAATTGCTTTTATCATTTGATCTTTTTATTACAAATATAGAAAAGTTCATGTCGAATTTTCTATAGAATTTGTAATAATTAGTTTGGTCATCAAACCTTGTAATTTGTACCGTGTATTTAGACACACCCTATCAAGTTTAATATAATTTTATATTTAACTTGGATATTGCCTTCGTTTTATTCCGCATCGAATTGTTAAGAAATTAATATACACCCAAAGAACAATTTCGATAAAACGGTATAGTTTGTATTCAACCCCCCTTCTACAAACTATTTTGGACCTAACACGTTAAGTGTTGTATAAAATATAAACTAAAATTGTGATAATTTTTAAAGTATTCTTTATAAAATAAATTATCATAAATTTAAGATTTTTTAAATATGGTTTATTTCAATTTTTTTTAAAATTCAATTTTCATATCATGCTTTTTATTCTTTTTAAAAAAATTTGTTTGCAATAAAAATTAATGACTAAAATATCCTAATTTTGACTATGGTAACAGTTGAATTTAATAAAAAAAAATTAAAAGTATGTAAAAAATAATGGGCTGCGATCCACGAAAATGCAAAATATCGATTATTGAAGTTTTGAGTGTAAAATAAATTTCGATTTTAAATATAAGAATTCAAAATGCTAATTAATCGATTCACCCTTTCCCCTACAGAATACAAGCCGTCACTACAAGAAATTCCATTTTTGCTAACAGAAATTTCCGTTGGTAAGTTACTGAAATCCGTTGGTAAAATGGAATTCTTGTTTTTACAAACAACCATAACCCAACCTACTTTGTAGCGGATATTCTATTGGTATTATTAACAACCAAATGCCAACAGAATTTTCGTTGTTATATTTCTAACAAATTGCCAACGGATAGTCTGTTGGTATTATCAGTAGAAAATTTATAACATATTGCCAACGGATAATCTATTGGTAGTTTTAACAACCATTTGCCAATGGTATTCCATTGTTAAATTTAGAAACACTCCCAACGGATAATCCAATTTTGCCAACGGATGCAAAATATCTACGAACATTTAAATTTTTAATATCGATAAAAAAAATGATACCATCAAACAAATGATAACAAAAGTCTTTTTTATATAATACCAACATCTTAGTAGATAATACAAATTCAAAATGGGGTTAAGAGTTACAAGATCACTCTTACCCTATATTACAAACCAAACTAGTCAATACAAAGTACAGGAAATTCACTGATCTCCTTTCTTCATCCGATCATGCCAATTACCAAAAATCAGAATGTTTGGCAAGTCTTACATAACAAGAGGGATTCAACAAAATAAAGAGTTTCTTTTAAAAACAAAATTAGCAAATATTTACCTGCATTTATCAAAGGTTCATGGTAAAGGTCTGCCCAGGCTTCATTATACCAACCATTTTATTTCCTGTTCACATTAAGGTCATCACAGATTCACCAATTAAAAGATAACTTAACAAGGTTTATTATGTCCATTTGTAAAAACTTATTAGCAAGCCATCTACCACAGAAATTTTTTAACTACCAACTAGAAAGTATATCAAATTTGGAAGCTATATATAAGGATACTCACATAGTGAGGAATATTCGGTGCACAACGAAACAGCTCTCCTATTCCATGACCACAATATGACTTCACCTATTGCAACAAGTAAAGAAAGATGATATTAAATAACTGTTCAATAGATAGATAGAAAGAGAGACTGGTAAAAGGTCTTCATATTTCTGGCAGATTGCGGCTTGGTCAATAGATAGATAAATTGAATGACCTAAAGCTCTTAGTCTCTAGCCTATCCTAAAATTTCTGGCAGATTGCGGCTTGGTCATATTCAAGGCCAGCTGTTTCTTTTGGCCAGCTTTGATATTTATAGCACAGTCGTGAAAGAAAGGTATTCTCAAGATTTAGAGCCATCTTGAACCTTATATAAACATACAGGTACATCTCAGATGTTCTAATCTTTTACATACATAACTTTATTTTGCTTATCGACTGAAAACTTTGAACCAGCAAATACACTAAAATTTCTATCGTTATAAGTGGAAAGTATACACCATGAAGAGAGAAGAAATACTAAAAAAAACTCTCGTACAATCAACAAGAAAGATACAGAACAAAGAAATCAAGCCTAACCTCCACATCTACGGAAAGTATTCACGAACTATAGTACATCTAGATTGATAAATTAGTGATTACTAACACAAATTTAATTTAATTTATGTAAACAGGCATATGCCTGAGAGAGGGGAGGGGGTACACATTTACAATTGTAAACATAGTTAATATACTTAAATACTCCACTAATTTTCTGAAAACACAAATAGACATTACAACAAAAAGTTATTGGCTATCACATATGTGATTTTTCACTCCTTTCTCCCTTTTTCACATTATAGAGTTTCCTTAATCTTGACCCGATTATGGTCCATGAGTAATTCAAGAAAATATTAGAGAAACTTCGGATTGCAAATATAACATTCATGCACATCAATCCACATGACGCATATTTCATCATGTAAATTCCACCTTACAATTACAATTCACAAACTAGTACAAGCATTTGCAAATGCAATATAAAGGTTTCATTTTTATGGAAGAAAATTAAAATTCTTTTACCTTTGGGCCTAAATGATTGTACAATTCTGGGTGGGTTGGGTTTGAGATTAGCTATTTCGTAAAAAGCAGTAGTAGACGATGCTTTTCACCACAATTATTCTTTTCCCTGGCTAAGGTGAAGCACCATAGTACCTCTGAATTGGTATCCATATATACACACATATGTACAAGTTCGAAATTCGAAAAAGAAACGATTGTTACTTACTAATTGGTGAAAAAGAAATGAATGTTGCACAAGAATATGACACGCCAGCACCAAATTTGTTGATAAACACAAAATCAAAAATTAAAAATCAATCTTCAAACATAAACTCAAAGAAAAAAAGCTAATTGACAAGAAAGAAAGTCAAATCGAGCTTCATTAACACGAATAAAGCTTTGAATTGAGTTTAATTAGCTAGGGTTTAAGATTTTGCAGGTGGATTTGTGAGTAATTGAAATTCTAGGGTTTATAATTATAGTAATTGAAGACTTAGGGTTCATATGAGTGTTTTTACAGTTGATAAAGTTTAGAAAAAGATGAAAGAGAGAGAGAGACATGAGCGAGAGAGATGAGAGTGGTCGAGATGTGAGAGACGGGAATGAGAGAGAAAGAGATTGAAAGGGGGGAAATATCGGGGGAGGGCGGGATAAAATTTGGTTAAAGGGGGAAATATTTTTAGTACAAGCGGGAGAGTTTTTATTACAGGATTTGTGCACTTCTTTTTTGTTTTCACATATTTGTTTAAAATTAAACAAATATCTGTGTATGTATATGTAATATAATTTTATAGAAACCTGTATAACAAAAATTATTTGTAAGAGTGTAAATTAGTTAAAAATTCAATTGTTATTACTCAATTTTTGATAATTTATTCATTTTATAATTCAAATGTACATCTATTTTTTGATTTTGGAATTAATTTTTTAGTTTATTTTTAAAAACATTCATAACTTAAAATTAAAAAAATACCATGTGGAAAATTTTAAAGATTTTATTTCCAAAATTCAGAAAAAAAAATAATTTGGTTTGGTAATTTAACGGTCAACTATTACTTTGACTGGAACCCCTAAACAAGGTTTCGTCAGGTTTTAGTGTTTCAATGTTTTAAAAAATATTTCTCGACGACCCAACCATACGGAGGTCAAGATCCATCCTTTTTAATGTTCTTGCCAAAATTTTAGAAAAAAAATAAATTTATTTGGTTTGGTAATTTAGCGGTCAACTAGTACTTTGACTGGAACCCCTAAACAGGGTTTCGTCAAAGTTTAATATTTCAATTTTTTAAAAAATATTTCTTGACAACTTAACCATACGGAGGTCAAGATCCATCTTTTTAATGTTCTTGCCAAAATTTCAGAAAAAAATGAATTTATTTTGTTTGGTAATTTAACGGTCAACTAGTACTTTGACTCGAACCCCTAAACAGGTTTTCGTCAAGGTTTAGTGTTTCATTTTTTTAAAACATATTTCTCGATGACCCAATCGTACGGAGATCAAGATCCATCCTTTTTAATGTTCTTGCTAAAATTTGAAAAAAAATAAATTTATTTGGTTTGGTAATTTAACAGTCAACTAATACTTTGACTGGAACCTCTAAACAGGGTTTCGTCAGGGTTTAGTGTTTCGATTATTCAAAATATATTTCTCGATGACCCAACCATACGGAGGTCAAGATCCATCCTATTTAATATTCTTGCCAAAATTTTAGAAAAAAATAAAATTATTTGGTTTGGTAATTTAACGGTCAACTAGTAATTTGACTGGAATCCCTAAACAGGGTTTCGTCACGATTTAGTGATTCGATTTTTTATAAAATATTTCTAGACAACCCAACCATACGGAGGTCAATATCCATCCTTTTTAATGTTCTTGCCAAAATTTCAGAAAAAATAAATTTATTTCGTTTGGTAATTTGACGGTCAACTAGTACTTTGACTGGAACCGCTAAACAGGTTTTCGTCAGGGTTTAGTGTTTCAATTTTTTAAAAAATATTTCTCGATGACCAAACCATACGGTGGTCAAGATTCATCCTTTTTAATGTTATTGCCAAAATTTCAGAAAAAAATAAATTTATTTGGTTTGGTAATTTAACGGTCAACTCGTACTTTGACTAGAACCCCTAAACAGGGTTTCGTCAGGGTTTATTATTTCAATTTTAAAAAATATTTCTCAACGACCCAACCTTACGGAGGTCAAGATCCATCTTTTTTAATGTTCTTTCCAAAATTTCAGAAAAAATTAAATTTATTTGGTTTGGTAATTTAACAATCAACTAGTACTTTGACTGGAACTGCTCAACAGGGTTTCGTCAGGGTTTAGTGTTTCGATTTTTTTAAAAATATTTCTCGATGATCCAACCATATGGAGGTAAAGATCCATCCTTTTTAATGTTCTTGCCAAAATTTCAAAAAAAAAAAAATTTATTTGGTTTGGTAATTTAACGGTCAACTAGTACTTTGACTGGAACCCCTAAACAGGGTTTCGTCAAGGTTTAATGTTTCAATTTTTTTAAAACTATTTCTCGACGACCCAACCATACGGAGGCCAAAATGCATCCTTTTTAGATATATATTGACATACGTGCGGTTGGATCGTCGATAAATATTTTTACAAAAATAGAAACAACAATCCGGGACAAAGCATTAGTTAGTAGTACCGGTAAAATCAATAGTTGACTACCGATTTTACCATCCAAATTAATTTATTATTTTTTAAAATCTTTGGAATATGACTAAATTAGATATATATTGACATACATGAAGTTGGATAATCGATAAATATTTTTACAAAAATAGAAACAACAATCCGGGACAAAGCGTTAATTAGTAGTACCCGTCAAATCAATAGTTGACTACCAATTTTACCATCCAAATTAATTTATTATTTTTTAAAATCTTGAGAATATCACTAAATTAGATATATATTGACATAAGTGCAGTTGGATCATCGATCAATATTTTTACAAAAATAGAAACAATAATCCGGGACAAAGCATTAGTTAGTAGTATAGGTGAAATCAATAGTCGACTACCAATTTTACCATCCAAATTAATTTAATATTTTTTAAAATCTTGGGAAAATCAGTAAATTAGACATATATTGACATACGTGCGGTTGGATCGTCGATAAATAATTCTACAATAATAGAAACAACAATCCGGGACAAAGCGCTAGTTAGTAGTACCGGTCAAATCAATAGTTGACTACCAGTTTTACCATCGAAGTTAATTTATTATTTTTTAAAATCTTGGAAATATCATTGAATTAGATATTTATTGACATACGTGCGGTTGGATCATCGATATATATTTTTACAAAAATATAAACAACAATCCGTGACAAAGCGCTAGTAAGTAGTACCAGTCAAATCAATAGTTGACTACCAATTTTACCATCCAAATTAATTTATTATTTTTTTAAAATCTTGGGAATTTCAATAAATTAGATATATATTGACATAGGTGCGGTTGGATCGTCGATAAATATTTTCATAAAAATAGAAACAATAATCTGAGATAAAGTGCTAGTTAATAGTAGTGGTCAAATCAATAGTTGACTACCAATTTTACCATCCAAAAAATCCTAAACTTAATTTAAAATTTATAAAAATCCAAGTATTCATGATAAATATTTTTGTGATGAATATTACCTAATTTTATAATAGGAAAAATGATGAATAATTTTACCTAATTGCTAATGATGAATATTTTTAACTAGTTTGTAAAATAAATTAAAAAATTAAATAAAAATAGGAAAAATACAAATTTTTGAACATAAATTCATACACACCAAAGTAGTCATACTCCCTATTTGTGTGATTAATTTTACCCTACTTTCAATAATTTTCCATTTTTTTGATTTTTTCCACATTTTTAACTAGTTTGTAAAATAAATTAAAAAATTAAATAAAAATAAGAAAAATATAGATTCTGGTAACGGGGCGCGTGCCACATTCACTGTTAGTCGCAGAGGCATGCCTGTATATATCTAATAACAAGTCTAATTGTTTGTAATGCTTTGCATTACTTACATGACCCCTTAACTGGGGGAACCTCTAGTTGTAGAGGTTCTACTTGTATTTAGTACTTATAATAGGCATCAAAATTCTATCTGTGTAACTGTAAATTAAGTTATGAAATAATGCTTGAAAGAAGATCCAGAGATCATGCCTCAAGATTGGAGAACAAGGTTGTAGAAATAAACACGGTTGGATTTTGAAGATTGAAGATTTGCCTAAGTACTAATTCGAGAAGTATTTTGTTCTATTCGAGAAGTCTAGCCTTCGAGAAGTCAGAGATTCGATATCTCAAACGACACTGTTCGACATCTCAAAGAGTCAACAAGTCAAAGTCTCATTCGATAACTCAAAGATTCGACATGCCTAATGCTCTATTCGAGAACTCAAGAAGTCAACAAGTCAAAGCTACATTCGATATCTTAAGGACTCAGGAAGCTATTCGACATCTCAAGGATTCCACAAGTTAAAAGCTCTATTCGACAAGTCAAGGATTCCTGAAGAAAAGACTAATTCGAGAAGTGATTCGATATGTCAGTTGTACAGTATTCGAGAACTCAGAGTTATCGAATAAACTAATTCTAGTTCTCGAATCAATCACTTAGTTACTTCTCGAATGCAGTCTTGAAGATAAAATACTGGAAATTGTACAAGTCAGAAACCTGCAGCAAGCCAAAACATTTTCAGGACCACAGTACTGTAAAGTGCTTTTGGAAAGTCTACAAAGAAGCTTAGAGAGTTGTTACAGGAGACAAGTTTCTTAAGAAGTGGATCTGAGCAGATTAAAGAAAAGTCAAATTACAAGTTGCTTGGATGTTTACTCGAATAGGGATAGACAAATTAGAAATAATTTCGTCTGTCTTTACATTTGTAGTAAGTAGGTTGCACACATGTTCTATAAGTGTATAACCTCACTTCTCTAGCAAAAAAGAGAGGAAGATTGAACTTTTCCCATTACAACTTAGAACATCTCTCTGAGAAAAACGCAGCTGAGAATACTAACATTTGTATTCACAGTTTATAACAAATCTTTATCTAACACAATATCAGATTAAAGTGAGTGATCGTGTTCTTGTGTTTATATTCCGTACTTAAATATTTTGTTAAACACAAACACAAACTTTGCTACACAAACAGATTCAAACCTTCAAACAATCATTCTTAATATTCATCGTTGAAGAAAAGTTTGAAAATACATTCACCCCCTCTGTATTTTCTTGTCTTTGTATTCCATACTCTTGTCTTCTTTGTATTCCATACTCAACAAGTGGTATCAGAACAGGCTGTTGATCAAAACAGAAAAAGATCATTAATATACCAAAGACAACAGGAACGGTGAAGGTCCCGAAGTTTGACAAAGACAACTACAACCTCGGGAAGATCAAGATGATGTTGTTCGTCAAAGATGCTAACCCTCTATACCCTGAGATTCTCAAGAATGGTCCATTTGTTCCACAACAAGAGATTGCTGAGTCAACTGTTGGAAAAATAACCATTCCAAGATCCTATGTTCGCAAAGAACCATCTAAATGGACAGACTTAGAAAAAGAGAAGGTTGCTCTTAACAGCTATCTCATGCTGCTTATCATAGATTCAATATTGGAGTTGTCGATGCCAACATAGCTTCGTGTACAACAACAAAAGAGATGTGGGATCACATTGGAATTTTGTGTGAAGGGACAGAGGAGGTTAGAGAAAACAGATACTAGTCACTAAGTATGAAGCTTTCATGGCTCAACCTAAAGAAAGCATCACTGAGATGTTTGAAAGATTTCATAAACTGGTGACTGAGCTACAGATGAATGGAAAGGTTTACAGCACCAAGGAACTGAATATGAAGATTTCAATCTCTTCACCAAACCATCTAGAGCAAAGAGTTATTTCTCTAAGAGAAAGAGATTTAAGCAGAGTCACATATGATGTGCTCTATGGTGTACTGAAGACTCATGAGCTTGAGCTACTTTAGAAGAGGGCTATCCAAGCCAACCAAGGCAGAATGGTCAATACATCATGTGCCTCGATTGTCAACAAATCTATTCAAGTCCTTGAAGCATCTACAAGTCAGCTAAGGATAGAAGAAATAGTGGATGATGAACCTGAAGTTGAGGTGCCTAAGACTGTTGAGGAGAAGGAAGAAGATGAGTTTTACACTCTTGAGGAGTTAGATGCTATGGAAAACTCCTCATATGCTTTCATGGCAAGGAAATTCCCAAATATCAAATTCAAGAGAAAGCAACCCTTCAAACCTAGACCTCAAAACCATTCATTCAACAAGAGCAAAGCACCTATGAAGCCAAACAAGGATAAATTCAAAACTGGCTATGTGGATAGCTCATCTGTGAGATGTTATAGATACAATGACCTTGGGCATTTGCTAGTGAAAGCAAGAAGCCTAAAAAGAAGGATAAGGAGTTTCTTGAGCTTGAAGCTAAGTATGAGGCCCTTCTGAGAATGCAAACACCAGGCAAGGCCTACATAGCTGAAGGGAAGTGTTGGGATGATACTGACAGTAATGAAGAAGAGCAAGAATTCTGCAACTATGCCTTGATGGCCAATTCCAAGGAAGAAACATCTTCATCAGACTCTCAGGTACCATCTCTCACTACTATAGACATGTCTGTTTCTGAATACAAGATTATGATTGAACAATTATCTGTTGAGATGTTTAACATTCATACTAGTATGACTGCCACTAATGAAGAGATTGTGAAACTGTCTGCTAAAAATGAACTATTAAACAAAAGAAATGAGGAACTTGAGCTAACTGCTTTGCAAGTAGAAAACCTTAAGAAAGAGGTTGAATATCTAAAAAATAAGGTTCTATGTGCTAGTCAGATTGAGAAGGCTCTTAGGGATGAATTAACTGAGAATGAATTCAAACTGAAAACCTTTAAGAACTCTTCTAGTCTATTGCAGTCCTATCATGAGAAACATCAAGAGAATGCAAAGACTGCTATTGCTTTTTACTATGACACTCTCAAAAAGAGGAAAGGTTGTGTTGTCATTGATGATGATAAGGTTGTTCATGAGAATGTGCCTCATATTTTGAAAAATGCTAAGGCACCTATCTTTAAAGAATCAATAATTGAGATTGATGAGGAGGCCTTGCTCATCAAGCAAATGTTGAATGATGAGGATGAAGCACAATCTAGTGAACAATCAACACCCTCTAAGAGTGAGTTTGCCAAGTTGAAAACCAAGAAGCTTGTTGGAGTTGGACCTAGAACTGAGAAATCTGTTAAGTTTGAACCAGCTGGAAAGAATGAATCTGTGAAGAATATGGATAAAAAGAAACAAAACAGAAATGGCAAACTAGGGATTAACAAAGATACCAACTATGCTTATGTGCCTAATGCCCCTAGGAAAACTTGTCAAAACTATTTTAGCACTAAACACTTAACTCATTCTTGCAAGAAACCTATAAGTAGTGTGCCTAAACCTTTCTATGATTGTTCTAAGCCTTTAAGACATAGAGATTCTCCATTCTGTGATAAATTTGACTGTATGCCATGCAATATGAATGTTATGTCTAGTTGTTTTAATTTGAGAAGACAATTCATTGATGGTTGTATCAGACACAACACTCACACACACTACACAAGGTCAAAGTCTTCAAGTCCTCCTAAAGCTAGGAAGGTACCTCTGTCACCTAAGTCTGAGAACTCAATGTGACGCCCTGGAAATCCGGTGCCACTAATAATAATAATAAAATGAATAAAGACTAAAAACGACCCCACAAGGTAGGACCATCAACAGTTTTTATGGCAATAAAACAATACTACATAATTAAAAGTTATTACAACATCTTATGCTATCAGTACATCCTCGAGAAGAAGATTTATGATAACCAAAAGTCTAGATGATATTACATTGTGATTGCGGAATTAAAATTCGTCTAGTTATTACATAACTTAGTAGCTAGAAGAACTGCCCACCTGAATGGGGAATACGGGATACCTAAACCGGCCTGAAGTCTACTTACGAGTGGTTTGATAAGTACGAGCCATCTGAGAAAAATAAAATAGTTTACAAGGGTGAGCGAAGACGCTCAACAAGTATATAAAATATACATACAAAATTTTGTAAAAGAACAGATAAAATTTATAACACCAGGGTTGAAATTTTGTAACACAAGTAATGATTTTAGAAACGTACCTTGGTTAAGAAATAACGAATAAAATTCCGCTATTTATATTATTTAAAAAATTAATACCCGTAATTTCTATTTTTGTTTCGTTAAAATTTATTTAACCGATAAAAATATATCCGTAACGTAATTTCGTATCGTCTAAAAGAATTTTAAAATACGATACATTAAAATCCAAAATTTTAAGAAACGAATAAAATACACAAACACGTATCGTTTATTTAATTAAAATAATAACCTTGTATAAAAATAATAATTGAACCAAACCTTTTGAGAAAGAACGTATCTACAACAATTAATAGTACGAACAGATAATCATTTAAACACGTAACATTTTATATTACACATAGTTTCTAATTATCGACGGAAATGCATCAAACTGGAACATAAAATTATTAAAATTCCTCATATCACTTATATATATATATTTCTACTTATTACGAATGTTACATCCTCCCCCTTTAAAAGAATTCTGTCCCCAGAATTACCTTAGGAAAATAGATGAGGATACTTTTCCAGCATTTCGCTTTCAAGCTCCAAGGTTGACTCTTCGACCTTGGGATTCCTCCACAAAATTCTTACTAACGCAACTGTCTTATTTCTTAGAATCTTCTCTCGGCGATCTAGTATTTGCACTGGTACCTCGACATAGAATAAATCTTGCTGAATCTCTATTGGCTCATGCTCTATAACATGCCTAGAATCAGGTGTATATCTCTTAAGCAAAGATACATGGAAAATGTTGTGGATATGGCGCATGGATGGGGGTAATGCCAACTCATAAGGAACTCTTCCCACTCGTCCTAAAATCTCAAATGGTCCAACAAATCTGGGGCTAAGTTTTCCTTTCTTACCGAATCTGGTTAAACCTTTCCAAGGTGATACTTTCAATAGCACTGGTTCTCCTATCTGAAATTCGACGTCCTTTCTTTTTAAATCTGCATATTTCCTTTGTCTATTCTGGGCAGCTTGGATCCTTTTTCGAATAAGTTCTATTAAATCCTTAGTTTGCTGAATTATCTCCGGACCCGAAATTTTACGTTCGCCAACTTCATCCCAATACACTGGAGATCGACAACGTCTTCCATATAATGCTTCAAAAGGAGGCATGCCAATACTTGCGTGATAACTATTATTATAAGAGAACTCTACTAAAGGTAAATGGTCATCCCAACTTCCTTCAAAATCCACTGCACAAACCCGAAGCATATCTTCAATAGTCTGGATGGTTCTTTCACTTTGTCTGTCTGTTTGAGGATGGTATGCAGTACTCATGTTTAACTTGGTTCCCAAACTTTCTTGGAATTGTCTCCAAAATCTTGAATTGAATCGTGGGTCTCGATCTGACACAATTGATACTGGAACTCCATGACGCATTACAATTTCCTTGAGATAACGTCTGACCAATTTATCCAATGAAAATTTTTCATTAATTGGAAGAAAATGTGCTGACTTCGTTAATCGATCTATGACAACCCAAATCGCATCGTGGTTTGCTCTTGTCTTTGGTAGACCTACCACAAAATCCATAGCAATCCGTTCCCATTTCCATTCAGGAATTTCCAACGGTTGTAATAAACCACTGGGTCTCTGATGTTCCGCTTTCACTCTTTGACATGTATAACACTTACTGACCCATTCTGCTACTTCCCTTTTCATATGAGGCCACCAATAATTCTCTTTTAAATCCCGATACATCTTAGTACTTCCGGGGTGGATTGAAAACTTAGAATTGTGTGCTTCGTGCAAAATCTCATCTTTCAATTCCTGTACGTTTGGTACCCAAAATTCTCGAAGAAAAACGTAAGATTCCTTTATCATCCTTCTGACTACTTTATTCTTCACCCATTAGACTTTCAGCATTCTGGTTCATTACCTCTTCTTGGCACTTCCTAATATTTTCCAACAATTTTGGCTGAAACGTCATCGCACACAGCATCTCATTAGCTGAACCTGGCACTCGTATATCAATTTCCATTCTCTCAAATTCTACTTGTAACTTCTCTTGTATCGTGAGCATATTCAATCTCTCTTTCCTGCTTAATGCATCTGCTACATCATTAGCTTTTCCTGGGTGATAGTTAATATTGCAATCGTAGTCCTTGATCAATTCTAGCCATCTTCGTTGTCTCATGTTTAACTCTTTCTGAGTGAATATATACTTTAAACTCTTTTGGTCTGTGAAAATCTCGCACTTTTCTCCATATAATTGATGTCTCCAAAGCTTAATTGCGAAAACTATTGCGGCTAACTCCAAATCATGTGTTGGGTATTTTTGCTCGTGTTCTAAGACTGGAGCAGTACCAACCTCTGTTTCAGTTCCTGAAAACTTTCTTCACACTTCTCATTCCATTCAAACTTCTGGTTCTTTCGGGTAAGTTTAGTCAAAGGAGTGGCTATCTTAGCAAAATCTTTCACGAATCTTCTATAATAACCTGCTAACCCCATAAAACTCCTTACCTCAGTTGGTGTCCTTGGTCTTTCCCAATTCATTACTGCTTCAATCTTGGCTGGGTCTACTTTAATTCCATCTTTACTAACTACATGCCCAAGAAATTGTACTTCTCTTAACCAAAACTCACACTTCGAAAACTTTGCATATAATCTTTCTTTCCTTAAGATTTCTAGTGCAATCCTTAAATGTTGTGCATGTTCTTCTTCTGTTTGTGAATAGATCAGGATATCATCAATAAATACGATCACGCATTTGTCCAAATACTACTTGAACACTCTATTCATCAAATCCATAAAAGCTGCGGGTGCATTCGTTAGTCCAAAAGCCATTACTAGAAACTCATAATGCCCATATCTGGTTCTAAATGCTGTCTTGGGAATATCCTCCGACTTCACTTTCAATTGGTGGTAACCTGAACGTAAATCAATCTTTGAAAAGTATTCGGCACCTTTCAACTGATAAAACAAATCATCTATCCTAGGTAAAGGATATCTATTCTTGATGGTTAACTTGTTCAACTCCCAATAATCAATACATAGTCTCATACTACCATCCTTCTTCTTCACAAATAACACTGGTGCACCCCACAGAGACGTACTGGGTCTTATTACTCCTTTCTCAAACAGATCTGACAGTTGTATGGCCAACTCTTTAAGTTCAACTGGTGCCATCCGATATGGAGCCTTCAAAATTGGTTCTGTGCCTGGAGCTAAATCAATTCTGAACTCTATTTCTCTATCTGGAGGCAATCCTGGAAGTTCATCCGGAAATACATCTAGAAATTCGTTCACTACTAGAATTTCTTCTATCTTAGGAGCTTCCTTCTCTATATCTCTTATGTGAGCTAAATAAGCCTCACATCCTTGACGCATCAATTTCTTAGCTTGCATTATAGTTAAGAATTTCTTGTTTTGTAACTGTCCTTGGAAAATAACTTCTATGCCTTCTGGGGTTTGCAATGCTACTTTCCTCTCTTTACAATCTATTTGGGCGTTATAAGATGCTAACCAATCCATTCCTAAGATCACGTCAAATTCTCCTAACTCAAAAGGTATTAAGTCAGCAGAAAATGAATGTCCTAATATGTCTATGATACAACGGGGATAAACTTGATTTACTAACACCTTATGTTGATCAGCTGTTTCTATCGTTAAGGTCTCATCCAATATTTCAACTTTCCACTTTGATTTAAATAAAAACTCCTTAGACACAAAAGATTTACTTGCACCAGAATCAAATAAAACTCTAGCATCTACTGAATTAACAGGAAATGTACCTGCGACTACATCCTTGCCCTTACCAGCATCCTTCCTTGTCATGTTATAGGTTCTTGTAGTCGGCTGTTGATTTGCTTTCATCATATTGTTTGTTGCCACGGGAACTTTGCAGTCCTTTGTAAGATGTCCCATCTTTCCACACTTAAAGCATTTATTGCCCAATCTCTGTCCACTGCACTCATTCAAGAAATGACCTTTATTTCCACATTTATAACAAGTAATGTTGGCCTTGCACTTGTTGGGACAATCAGATCTTGGCACTGCGATTTTTGACACAATAAATTAACGAGTACGAATAGAAAAGTCACCTTGTTAACGGTTGATTCCACGCTCTTCTATTGTATTCCAAAATTCCCTTGAGCGAAGTGTGGCCTTCGTCTTCTCAAGTTAACCTCTCTTCTTGCTCCTGGGTGGCTACAAAATTTTTTTTCCGACACCCTAGCAAGAAGAGAATAGGAATATATATATAGGGCTACAATAGGGATCATGGACAATTAGGTTGGGCCTTCTAATTACATCTTGGGCATAGCCCAATTTAATTAAATATTAATTCAATCCACTAAAGAATTAATATTTGCACTACCTTTCCCAATACCGTAATTTAATTAATTAATTCGGTTCCAATATTATTTGCTTATTAAATTCCCCATGTTTAAAATATCGTATGTCCATTAATTAAATAAATTACTGATAATTCATTTAATTAATATCTTTTATCCTTGATCATCCACTCAACCTTTATTTAATTATGCCGGAATAAATCCACCTGCAGGGTTTCACATAATTAAATCTTTTTGAGCTTTCAAGGGGACATCATTAACCTGAATATTATCAGGACATGGATTCCTTCAATAAATAATATTCACCATATATATTATTTCATCACCCAAAATATAATGAAATAAATCAAAAGAATTATTTCATATATAAATCAAAGCATGTAAATAATATACATGTATCAATTACTATATCTGCATTAAGAACCTAAGCATTAATAATAACATAGAATCTTAGTTCACCTTCTTAATCAATATAAGGGAACAATTCTAAATTTGATCATGTTCAATATACATAAAGTATACTAGTATTATTTATTAGTCAATATAAACTAATCTAAATAATACTACAGCCATTCCAGTGGATTGTCAAACACCACTTGTGCTGTGAACCATATTATATTATATAAACCGTATTTAATAATCTAATATTCTGTATCCCATTTGATACTAGATTATTCACAATATATAATATTTAGACAGCACGTAAACATTTAAATGATTCTCAATAAAACTGGGCCAGAAATAAATGTATATACTTTAAATAAATATTTTCAGTATACACCAACAGCACTTTCCTGGAGCATGATTCTGATTACAATCTCTGCACTTAGGTAACGGTGGTCTCTGTTGGTTATTGTTCTGCAAACGATTGCCTTGTGCATTCTGAGGAACACTCCTTGTTTCTGGCTTCTTAAAATTTATATTCCTTCCTTGTTGAAATCCTGGTTTCCTATTAGGAGCAGTCTGATAATTTCTTGCATAATGACCTGTAGTTTCAGTAATCTCAAACTTTCTTTTAAGCCCATCCTTCTCTCTCTGTTGAGCATTACTTTTACCTTCGGCGATCATAGCCTTCTGTACTACTCCTACATAAGTAGACAATTGTAAAATTGCTAACTTTCCTCTTATCCATGCCTTTAATCCTTGCTGGAATCTCTTCGCCCTCTTCTCATCCGTATTCACATACTCTGGCACAAATCTGGACAATTCTGTGAATCTGGTCTCATACTCTGCCACACTCCTATCACCTTGTTTCAACTCTAAAAACTCCAGCTCCATCTTATTTTTCATATAACGAGGATAATATTTTTCCAAAAACAACTTTGTAAATCTTTCCCATGTGATATCCTCCCCTTCTTCCAAAGCTTTAACTGAATCCCACCAGTAATTTGCTTCACTCTTCAGAAAATAACTGGCAAAAATTGTCTTCTAATTTTCTTCTACTTTTACTAGCTCAAATGCTTTCTCTATCTCTTTTAGCCAAGTCATAGCCTCAACCGGATCATCTGAACCCTTATACTCTGGCGGCTTGACCGATTGGAATGATTTGAAGGTAACAGTTGGATTAACATGTTGTCGTTGCTGTTGTTGCGGTAGTTGTAATTGCATTTGCTGCTGCTGCTGAGCAATTGTATCATTCTGTTGTTGCATCATATCCATCATCCGAGCTAAAACTGGATCCATAGGGTTATCTCTATTCTCAGTAGTAGGGATCTTTCTCCTTGGAGGCATTGTTCTGATAATAAACAAACAATTTCTTTTAAAAGAAAAATCTTTAACAACGGATCCTTTATATAAAACTATTTTTTTTCTTGTTGCACAAAACAAATCTTCATCTGTCATTAAGTTTTTGTAAATTTGTTTGTTATTTTCAAAAATTATGCAAACAATGAGATCTAATTACTGAAATTAGAAATAAAACTAATTCGCAACTAAAAGAATATATCCGCCAAACCAAAAGCTTTTATATAAAGCAAGAAAAGTTCCAGATAATCCACTAGTTCACAAAACAACATCTTAGCTATACAAGATGGTCCAACTAAAGGTGGATCTAAACATCTAATTGTACAATCAAAAGACTGACCCGTAAGGTCTAACTACATAGCCTGGCATCAAACTAACATCAAAATACAACATACTGCCTATACAGATACTAGAGAAACATCTAGGTCCAAAAGAAAACAGAATCTAAGCGATCACTCCTGGGGAGCACGGGAACTGCCCTCGGTAGGGTCCAATATCTGCAATGTGACGCCCCCAGATCCGGGGTCGGAGATCTAGGCACTCACGGTCCATTTTCCATTAATTACATACCTGTTCTTGCACATAATATATATAACAGCCATCGACCCCACAATAAAACTCACATCGCACACACACACAGGTTAGAGTCTCAGAAACGTCATACACTTGATTGAGCAAAAGTAAAAGTTTCAGAGTTATTACAGACCGAATTAATTAGCATTTATGCTACCAAAAACACTTCGATATGAAGCGGTGTTAGCGGCTTGAATGTTTGTTACGGTACACTACTTTGCACAGGTCATACTTATAAATAAAACGTACTAACAAAAGTTGCCAACCAATCCGGCTAATGGGGCCTACCGGTGGAATCTCAACTGCTGCCTCGGGCCTAGTCACCTGCTTTGGGGCAGTCTGTCTGGGTCTTGCCATTTCTCTTAACTGTTGTGTTTGTAAATTTGAAAACAAGCAAGAGTGAGCAACTATAGCTCATCAAGAAATATATGTATAAGGTAAGCAATATAACATTACATGTGTTTAGCAGTTATTAAACTCGTTTATATCAATCGGTTATAAAATCATTTGTCATCGTTGATAAATTTCAAAGGTGCACCAATACGTGCCCTTGCTTTCAAAGTAAACTTGCAGTTCTAGATACTGCATGAAGTCAACATCTTTCTCATCAAAATAGAACACTATCGGCAACTTGGCACATAAGCCTAAGAAGCAGTGTCAGAGCATTTTTTCCAACGTGGAGGAATGGGACTAAAAGAAAACATAAAACCTGACAGGGATTGACGATGATCAGTCGCCACATCCAAGTCCAATAATCCGCGGGTCTTCTCTACCGGTAGAAGGATAGAAACTACATCCGTAACTATCCCCGTGTGAAAACTACATCCGTAATCACCCTCGATGAAAACTACATCCGTAATCATCCTTCGGCAACACCTGGGCCGGAATAATAATTGATGGACCGCCTGGCTCACGGCCGCTTACACATCCTGGAAATCGTTCGTCAATTCCCACACCTGCCAAAGTCCCTTTTCTTTTTCTTTTAAAACTTGATTTTGAATGAAAACTGAGTAGTTGAGGTCCGACATCAGTCGACCGATAATTCTTGAAATTGTACAAGTAGCAAAACCTGACCGGGGGTTTTCGAAAATGTTTTGAGTTCGAAAGAGTTCGAGTTTGAAAGTGCTAAAGGTGTCTTGGATTAGCTTTGTCTTTAAAATAATGAACAATAATTAATAAATGATATATTAAAATTTAATATTAATAATTAATAAAATAATTATTTAATTAAAATAAGCTTTTAATCCAAGATAGATATTTTTGAGTATTTATGATAATATAAAAATAAATACTTAAGTATACGATACTTCCCGAATGACCTTTCGGGCTTTCGCAATTTAATCACGATATAATAATATACCGCTCCCCGGTCAATGGTATATTTGGACCGCTACGACCTCTATTGCTAGAGTCGTTGTCCGAAGAAAACATTTCATTCTAAGTTCAAGGGGTACAAGCATATATGTGCATATATCTCAAATTTCATCATTACCTCAATAAGCATAAACATATAATACGATTGAAAACTACAAACACAACAGTGAAAGTCCTTATATATGTAAGTTTTGAAAAGTAAACTTGCCTTGGTGAGGTTGGGGTGGTCGAGCTTGTGGAGTGGAATGATGATCTATACATAACCAATAGTCGTTCGTTAGTACCTTAACAATACCCTTTTAATTACAAGGTTTTAGGGGACACAAAATTAACTTAGTGACTTCGTCTTATGACTCTCTAGCCCCACTATAGGTTCATGTCATCACTCGATTACGCTCGTCACTTATTCGACTTAATTTGGTTACCATATTCGAAGCGTATCAATCCCCCTTAAAATCATACTCCACTTACGACTTTTTTCACTTGCGCGAATTTTACTCTAAAATTTTTATAAAATTGAAAAATACATATTTTAATCCAATTCTTTTTGGGTAGCCTTCACCACTGCAATTACTAGCTAACCTAATTTTTCCATGATCCCACATAAATTTTTAGGGGTTTAAAGAGGGCTCACAAGTGGACCATTTAGTGCAGTTCGGATTCCAGAACCACCCTTCACTTCTCAAGCCATAACTCAAAATCTACACATCACCTAGTCATGAACCTTATATTTCTGGAAACTACATTCAAATACATTTCCAACCATATGCATTAGGACCTCAGGGGACAAGATTTATGGGTTAAACACCCTCCTACAAGACAGTACATGTTCCCAGAAAATTTTCACAGCTTGCTTTCTTACTTAACCATTCAAGAATCCTATGTATACATCACAACCATCATCTAAACCACCAAGATCATACTCTATAGCACACATGTAGTTATATACACTAACTACAAGCTTAAAAATCACAACAACAACATTTAAACTCAAGATCTTCATCATCCATAACTCATATGACCAAGATTCACACTAAAATCCATGGATCTTACATTATACACCATAAATAATTCATGGCTAAGAGGGGTTAGAGTTTTATACCTTCTCTGAGTATCTAGGAACCTTGGGTAAGCTTTACAAGCCTCAAGAACACCTTGGATAAGTCCCTACAATCCTTATAATTCAAGATCTAAAAGATAAACATTCATGGTTACTATTCACTCAATCTTCAACAATTAATATCTCAAAATCTAGTGGATGAAAGGGGTTGAAATTCATAGCATACCTTCCTTATAGAGTGTAGAGAACCTAGGAATTTTGACTTGAATTGTAAGTGATGGGAAGTTGAAGAAAAAATTTTCTTCTCCTTCCTTTTGTGCTTGGGCCGAGAGCAACAAGAACAAGGGGAGAGAGAGAGTTGTTTTGCTTGGGTGATTTGAATAAAGTGTGTATTATTGTGATATGTAGTTGTTATATGTATTATTGTCACATGTTGCAAGCCTAATACTAGCATCCTAGGTGCCAACCATGCCTCCTTGTCTCCTTGGACAATGTACCCTTAACTAGTTACTATTCCTCTAGTTGCTTTTGCATTCCTAGTTTGCTTTTCTAACAATCTAGTTACATGAAGCTTGCATGTAATATCTTTCCTTGTATTATTATTCCTCCACCAATGCTTGTCACTTAATCTTTAATTCATATCGTATCTTAATTAACTCCTCGTAATAATATTTTGTCGCGTAGAGATTTCCCTTGCAATTCCTGAAGTACTTAATTGTGTAAATTCCTCGAATATCCATAACTTATTGTCATAATCCCTTAAAAATCTTTTAATATCCTAATAACTCTCAAATCCCAAGTTTTATAAATCTTACCAGCAATAAGACTATTGCCTTCAGCAATCTTCCCTTTTTCTTACATAGGGAATGTAACAACATAATTTCTCAGATAATCAATTCCATTAAACAACATGGATGACTCATAAGGTTCCAAATTCACAATGTCATATGATATTATAAAAAAAAGAATATTACAAAAATTAGGGTTCTTACAGCCTCCCCTCCTTAAAAGGATTCCGTCCCGGAATCAGGTTGAAAACAATTGAGGGTACTTTTCACGCATCGCGCTTTCTAGTTCCTCCACAAAACTCTCACTAGTTTGAAAACCTTGTTCCTCAGCACTTGTTCTTTTCTATCCATGATTTCCACTGGTTTCTCCACATAAGTCAAATCTGGCTGTAGGTCTATCTGGTCGTATTCTATCACATGCCGAAAGTCCGTGTGGTAGGGTCGTAGCATGGACACATGAAACACATTATGCACTTGCTGCAAGCTCGGGGGCAAGGCTAGTTCATAGGCTAACTTCCCAACACGCCTCAAGATCTCAAAAGGTCCTATAAACCTCGGACTTAGCTTCCCTTTCTTCCCGAATCTCATCAATCCCTTCCACGGCGATACTTTTAGCATCACGAACTCTCCTACCTCATATTCTTTGTCCTTGTGGTTCTGGTCTGCATATTTCTTCTGTCTATCCTGGGCTGCTACCAGTCGTCCTCGTATAAGTTCGATGGTTTCTCTCGTCTGTTGGACCAGTTCGGGCCCTAAAATCTTCCGCTCTCCAACCTCTTCCCAAAACAAGGGAGATCGACATCTTCCTCCGTATAAAGCTTCATATGGGGGCATTCCTATACTCGCATGGTAACTGTTGTTGTAGGAAAATTCGATCAACGGCAAGTTGTCATCCCAACTTCCCTTAAAATCTATGGCACACACTCTCAACATGTCCTCTATGGTCTGGATGGTTCTCTCGCTCTGTCCGTCTGATTGGGGGTGGTATGCAGTACTCATATTTAACTTGGTCCCCACACAATCCTGAAAACTCCTCCAGAACCTGGAGTTGAACCTTGGGTCTCTATCAGATACAATGCTCACAGGAACCCCATGCCTAACCACGATCTCCTTTAAGTAAATATCCACCAGCCTGTCGACAGTGTATCTCTCGTTGATTGGAAGAAAATGCGCTGACTTGGTCAATCTATCGATAATTACCCAAATGGCATCATGATTAGTCTTGGTCCTTGGTAGTCCGACCACAAAGTCCATCGCAATATGCTCCCACTTCCACTCGGGTATCTCTAAGGGTTGCAACAATCCGCTGGGCCTCTGGTGTTCGGCCTTTACTCTTTGACATGTCAAGCATTTACTTACCCACTCTGCCACGTCCTTCTTCATATTTGGCCACCAATAGTATTCTCTCAGATCTCTATACATCTTAGTGCCTCCAGGGTGAATTGAGTACCTTGAACTATGAGCCTCTTGCAAAATCTCGTCTTTTAATTCCTGAACGTTCGGGATCCATATCCTAGATGCGTACCTCATAACTCCATTCCCGTCCTTTTCACACTTAATTTCCTCGCCAGTCAAAATTTTCTCCATCGAATTCTTTTCTTCTTCTATCTTCTTTTCCTAGCATAACTTAATCTTTTCCAATAGCGGTGGTTGGACTCTTATTTCCCCTAGACTCTCTTGTCCAATTCCTGGTAACCTCACTTCAATCTCCAGTTTCTCAAAATCCTTGATCAACTCGTCCGCTGACGTCATCATCTTGAGTTTCTCCTTCCGGCTAAGTGCATCGGCCACCACGTTGGCCTTCCTTGGGTGATAATGAATCTCATAATCATAATCCTTGATTAGCTCTAGCCATCTCCTCTGTGTGACGCCCCCAGATTCGGGGTCGGAGATCTAGGCGCTCACGGTCCATTTTCCATTAATAACATACCTGTTCTTGCACATAATATATAACACAGCCATCGACCCCACAATAAACTCACACCGCACACACACACACACAGGTTAGAGCCTCAGAAACGTCACAACATTGATTAAGCAGAAATAAAAGTATCAGAGTTATTACAGACCGAATTAAATAGTATTTATGCTACCAGCGACACTTCGATATGAAGCGAAGTTGGCGGTTTGATAGTTTTTTACGATACACTGCCTTGCACAGGTCATACTGATAAATAAAACGAACTAACAAAAGCTGCAAACCAATCCGGCTAATGGGGCCTACCGGTGGAATCTCAACTGCTGGCTCGGGTCTAGTCACCTGCTTTCGAGCAGTCTGTCTGGGTCTTGCCATTTCGCTTAGCTGTTGTGTTTGTAAATTTGAAAACAAGCAAGAGTGAGCAACTATAGCTCAGCAAGAAATATACGTATAAGGTAAGCAATGTAACATTTCATATGATTAGCAGTTATTAAACTTGTTTGTATCAATCAGATATAAAATCACTTGTCATTGTTGATAAATCTCGAAGGTGCACCAATACGTGCCCTCGTTTTCAAAATAAACTTGCAGTTCTAGATACTGCATATAGTCAACATCATTCTCATCAAAATAGAACACTATCAGCAACTTGGCACAAAAGCCTAAGAAGCAGTGTCAAAGCATTTTTCCAAAATGGGGGAATGGGACTTAAAGAAAAAATAAAACCTGACAAGGATTGACGATGATCAGTCGCCACATCCAAGTCCAATAATCCACGGGTCTTCTCTACCTGTAGTAGTATAGAAACTACATCCGTAACTATCCCTGGGTGAAAACTACATCCGTAATCACCCTCGATGAAAACTACATCCGTAATCATCCTTCGGCAACACCTGGGCCGGAATAATAATTGATGGACCGCCTGGCTCACGACCGCTTACACATCCCGGGAATCGTTCATCAACGGTTCCCACACCTGCCAGAGTCCCTTTTTCTTTTTCTTTTGAAAAATTGATTTTGATTGAAAACAGAGTAATTGAGGTCCGACATCAGTCGACCGATGATTCTTGAAACCATACAAGAAGCAGAACCTGACCGGGGGTTTTCGAAAGTGTTTTGAGTTCGAAAGAGTTCGAGTTTGAAAGTATTAAATGTATCTTGGATTGACTTCGTCTTTAAAATAATGAACGATAATTAATAAATAATATCTTAAGATTTAATATTAATAATTAATAAAATAATTATTCGATAAAATAAACTTTTAATCCAAGATAGGGTTTCGAGTATTTACGAAGATATGAACATAATTACTTGAGTATACGATACTCCCCGAATGACCCTTCGGGTTTTCGCAATCTAGATACGATATAATAATATACCGCTCCCCGGTCAATAGTATATACGGACCGCTACGATCTCTATTGCTAGAGTCGTTGTCCGAGGAAAACATTTCAATCTAAGTTCAAGGGGTACAAACATATATGTACTTATAAAATCTCAATTGCATCAATACTTCGATAAACATAGCATTTGATATGGTTGAAAGCTACAAACACAACAGTGAAAGTCCTTGTATATGCATAAGTTTTGAAAAGTAAACTTGCCTTGGTTTGGTTGGGGTGGTCGAGCGTGCGGAGTGGAACGATATATACATAAGCAATAACCGCTCGTTAGTACCTTAACAATATCTCTTTAATTACGGGGTTTTAGGGGGTACAAAATTAACTTAACGACTTCGTCTTATGACTCTCTAGCCCCACTATAGGTTCATGTCATCACTCGATTACGCTTGTCACTTATTCGACTTAATTTAGTTACCATATTGGAATCATAACCATTTCCCCTAGAATTATACTCCACTTAACGACTTTTTCCCTTGCGCGAAATTTACTCTATCATTTTTATAAAATTGAAAAATACATATTTTAATCCAATTCTTTTTGGGTAGCCTTCACCACTGCCTTTCCTAGCTTCTCTAATTTTTCCATGATCCCACATAAAGTTTTAGGGGTTTAAACAAGGTTCACAAGGGGGTCACTTAGTGCAGTCCGGAATCCAGAAACACATTTTACTTCTCCGGCCATAACTTAAAATCTATACATCACCTAGTCATGAACCTTATATTTCCAGAAAATAAATTCAAATATCTTTCCAACAATATATGGTAGGACCTCAGGGGACAAGATTTGGGGGTTCAAAACCATGTTACAAGACAGGTCAAGATCCTGGAAAAACTCAGCATGTTTGTTTCACTTAAATCAACCAAGATTCTTACTTCCACAACACAACCAACATCTAATTCACCTAGTTCATGCTTTATAACATTCATGGAGATACATATACTAACCACAATCATAAAAATCACAATCGCAACACTTAAACTCAAGATCTATATCATCCATCACTTATACAACCAAGATTAACACCAATACACATGGATCTATCACCAAACATCATAAACACTACATGGCCAAGAGGGGTTAGGGTTTTTATACCTTCTTGAGTACCTAGGAGCCTTGGGTAAGCCTTACAAATCTCAAGAACACCTTGAATAAGCTCCTACTATCCTTATAATACAAGATCTATAAGAAAAACTTAACATTGTTACTATTCACAATAACTTTAACAATTAATATCTTTAAATTTAATGGATGAAAGGGCTTGGAAATCTTAGCATACCTTTCTTAGATGATGTAGAGAGCCTAGGAATTATGCCTTGAATTATGAGTGAGGAGAAATGGAAGAAGGAAGAAATTTTCTTCCTTGGTTGAAGCTTAGCCGAGAGCTTTTCTTCAAGGGGGGGGAGAGTTTTGTGTTTTGATTTTTGTGTTTGGTTGAATAATTGTAAAGTAGTTGGGTGATACATATTAGTGTGTGTATATGCATGGTACAAGCCTAGGTATGGCCTCCTTGTACTCTTGTCCCCTCCTTGGAAAAAGTAGTAACTAGTTACTATTCCTCTTGTCCATTTGGTTTAACTAGCTTGCTTTTCCTAACTACTTGGTTGCATGGGACTTGCATGCAATACTACTCCTTGTATCATTATTCTTCCACCAATGCTTGTCACTTAAACTTTAATTCGTATCGTATCTTAATTAATCTCTCGTAATAATATTTTGTCGCGTAGAGATTTCCCTAGTAATTCCTTAAGTACTTAATTGTGTAAATTCTTCGAATGTCCATAATTCCTCGTCATAATCCTTAATAAATCTTTTAATACTCTAATCATTCTCAAATCCCAAGTTTTATAAATCTTACAAACAATAAGACTCTTGCCCTTAACAATCTTCTCTTTTATCTTACATAGTGAATGTAACAACATAGTTTCTCAGACAATCAATTCCATTAAACAACAGGGATGACTAGAAAGGTTCCAAATTGACAATGTCACATGATATTATATAAAAGAAAATATTGCAAAAATTAGGGTTCTTACACTCTGCCTCATGTTTAATTCCTTCTGAGTGAATATGTACTTTAAGCTCTTGTGATCCGTGTAGATTTCACACTTTTCTCCGTAAAGATAATGCCTCCAGATCTTCAAAGCGAAAACTATCGCCGCTAATTCCAAGTCATGGGTGGGGTATCTTATCTCGTACTCCTTAAGTTTCCTGGACGCATATGCAATCACTTTACCATGCTGCATAAGCACACACACTAAACCTTTATGGGATGCGTCACTATGAATCACAAAATCTCCCTTATCATCGGGTAGGGCTAGTACTGGTGCTGTCACCAACCTCTTTTTCAACTCTTCAAAGCTCTCTTCGCACTTTTCGGTCCACACAAACTTCTCGGTCTTTCGAGTTAGTCGGGTCAAAGGGGCTGCTATCTTGGCAAAGTCTTGGACAAATCTCCTATAGTAGCCAGCCAATCATATAAAACTTCTCACCTCTGTCGGAGTGGTTGGTCTCTCCCAATTCGATACAGCCTCTATTTTGGATGGGTCCACTAGGATGCCTTGATCGCTAATCACATGCCCTAAAAACTGAACTTCCCTCAACCAAAATTCACACTTCGAGAACTTAGCATACAACTTCTCTTCTCTCAATGCTCCCAATACAATCCTCAAGTGCTCTGCATGCTCCTCCTTCGTCTTGGAATAAATCAAGATGTCATCGATGAAGACTATAACACATTTGTCCAAGTACTTCTTGAAGACTCGATTCATTAAGTCCATGAAAGCTGCGGGGGCATTCGTTAACCCAAACGACATCACTAGAAACTCATAGTGTCCGTACCGGGTGCGAAATGCCGTCTTTGGTATATCTTCTGGTTTAATTCTTAACTGGTGGTACCCGGTCCTCAAATCAATTTTAGAAAAATAAACTGCGTCCTTTAGTTGATCAAACAGGTCATCTATTCTGGGCAAGGGATATTTATTCTTTATAGTCACCTTATTCAACTCTCGATAGTCTATACATAGTCTCATTTTTCATGAATAACACCGGGGCTCCCCACGGTGACACACTAGGTCTTATCACCCATTTATCCAACAACTCCTGTAACTGAGTGGCCAGCTCCTTCATCTCCACTGGGGCTAGCCTATATGGGGCTTTCGAAATTGGGGCCGTACCAGGAACTAAGTCTATAACGAACTCAATGTCTCTATCAGGTGGTAGTCCTGGAAGATCTTCCGGAAATACGTCTGCGAACTCATTAACGACAGGGATTTCCTGTAGGTTTGGTGCCTCCTTCTTGGTATCCTTCACATAGGCTAAATAGGCTTCACATCCTTTACGTAACAGCTTCTTAGTTTGAATCACAGTCAGGAACTTTTGGTTTTGCCGTTTTCCGCTAAATACTACTTCCTCGTCCCCTGGCAGTCTCAAACTTACTTTCTTCTTTACACAATCAATCTGGGCTCCATGGGTTGTCAACCAATCCATGCCTACTATTACGTCAAACTCTCCTAGTTTAAAAGGTATTAAATCTACCCGAAAGTGTCACCCTTCTATTTCTAGGTTACAACTTGGATATACTTGGCTAACAGGGATAATTTCATGATTAGCTATCTCTACTTGCAGTCTGTCTTTCAATGGTTCAGCTTTAAGGCTTAACCGACATAGAAAATCTAGGGAGATGAAAGACTTGGTAGCTCCCGAATCAAATAAAACATTTGCCTTAACTGAGTTGAGTAGTAGGGTACCTGCAATCACATCCGTGTTCCTCACGGCATCTTGCACCGTCATGTTAAAAGTTCTTGCAGTAGGGGCCTTGTTAGAAGCAGTTCCACTCACTCTTGACGCGGCTGGCCCAGAGGACAAACATTCCCTCATTCGGTGCCCTGGTTTCCCATACTTGAAGCAATTACCTCCGGCATTGGTGTTGTTACTAGTTCCTCGACAGGCGTTAGCATAATGTCCTGTCAGCCCACACTTGAAGCACTTCACATCCTGTAGGTTACACACGCCCGCATGTTTTCTTCCACACTTATTGCAATCCAGGGGTAGGGCTCGGGATGGGGTGGAGTAAGACGATCCCTGTGATCGGCCGCCCTGGCCCACACTCCAACTTTCAGCTCTCTTGGTTCCAAAGTTCCCGCTGGGTTGGGATATCTCCCCTCGCTTAAATTTGCTCGGAAAGCTGCCACCCTCAGAGTTTCCCTTTCGACTATCAAATTTCCTCTTCTTTCCTTCCCTCTCCTTTTGCATCTGTTCACTCCCAGCCTCAACAATTGATGCTTTCCGTACCAGGGTGGCATAGTCTGTCAGCTTAAGAACCGCCACACGATTCTGAATCCATTGCTTTAGCCCCAGTTGAAACCTTCGGGCCCTCTTTGCCTCAGAGTTCACATATTCCGGCATAAACCTTGACAACTCAGTAAATTTGGCCTCATACTCGGCCACCGTCATGTTACCTTGCTTTAGTTCCAAGAACTTCAGCTCCATTTGAGTCTCCATGAACCTAGGGAAGTACTTTTCCAAGAACAGCTCGCTAAACCTCTCCCAGTCACCACACCGCTTCCTTCCAAATTCCTCTTAGCTTCCCACCAATAGTTTGCCTCACCCTTCAGGAGGTAGGTGGCGAAAATAGTTTTCTGCCCCTCAACGACTCCTAGTATCTCGAAAGATTTTTCCATTTCCTTCAACCAGGCTCTTGCCTCAACCGGGTTTGCGGTTCCCTTGGATTCCGGGGGTTTTAGGGATTTGAAATTCCGGAAGGCATTTGCATTCGCATTGTTGGGTGGTTGCTGAACCGGGGGATGGTCCAAGTTCTGCCTAAGTAGTTCCATGAATTGTTCCATAGGGCCTCCCCTTGGATGTTCTACCACTCGGGTGTCATCACCAGCTTCTTCTTCGTCGTACTTAGAGTTATCAAACAAGTTATAATCGCCCTCATCCTCACTCAAGTTCACGTTCTCCCCCTCATGGTTCTGGTGACCTTCGGTCCCATGGTGGCTACCCTGGCCTTCAGAACTGACCGGGTGAGCTCGAGTGTTCATTCTTCTGGGTGGCATGATTCTGATAATGAAACAAGAAATGGGTTAGGGTTTTCCAATTACTTGACAGCGTTTACACGAGTCAGGAACGTATCGTTCCTCCTCATAGGCGTGGAATTTGCAAAAGTTTTAATAACCTGATGCTGGTGATAAAATGTCAAAATATTTTTGTGGAAAAATCTCTATGGGGTGCGAAAACATTTGCAGGAGTTTTCGAGATTTCAAAGATTCGAAAAATATATTTTTTTTTTTGAAAAATTTATTTTTTTAAAAAAAATTATAGGAACAATTTGGAAATTTGTAGAGAACAATTTGAAATCGCATGTCATAAATTTAAAACAGTATGGTTGTAGTTGCGACTTGTAGAAATTATATATTCACAGTTGTATATCAAAACAATAAAGCATGGCATCGGAAAGTAAGGCAGTTGAGATAATATCAAGGAAACTGAAACTAGATAAATACGGTACAAGAGTCATCACAAAGTTTGGATGTTAGAGCCTAATACATAGTTCCAATGTCAAAGTCTAGCAAAAGTGGAACAATAACAAGTACATCATCTGAATAGTCAAGGCTACACAAAAGTAGGGCTACATCCGTACATACTATCCGAAGTCACATCTACATATCTGTAGGTCAGTCTACTCATCCACTGGTCAGAAAGGATACCACTGCACAAGTCAACTATCCCGCAAAATCGACACATTAATGTCATCTGAACCTAGAGGGCTGAGCTATCCGTAACACATCATGGTGCCGCCCCGCGACGGAGCAAGGCCCTCACTCGGGAAAATGCACGACGCACAACACGCCTAGCATCCCTGGCCTGGACCACTCCGCCCCCGCGGACTCCCAAACCGATAATCCTCGCGCGACTCCTCCTCTCAATCCTATGGAGTCGAGCTCTAGTCCTCCTAGCAACAGCAGTCCTCATCTCAGCTTGAATCCTCAATCGTGCCTCGCGCTCCTCCACTAGTGCTCTCCTCGCCTCAGTAAGTCTGGCCTCGGCAGAAAGCAGGTCTCGGGTCAGGAACTGCACAACATAGGCGTGCTCAGTGCCCGACACCGGGGGTAGGTCCATCGGTGGGGTGGTATGGCAGGGACAGGAGCAGGAGCAAGAGCAGGAGCAGGGGTAGGGTCAAGCTCCTCCTCGTCAGAAGTATCATCCTCGGAGTCATCATCCGATGAAACAGGGCTCAATGACTGCGGAGAGGGTGGGGGTGACAGGCCCTCACCAGATCGCACACTCTCCTCGTCAGTAGCTACAGGAGAGGGGGTAACAGGCTCAGGCTCAGGCTCAAAGGGCTCCTCATCGGGATCCTCATCATCAGTAACTCCTATCAGCGTAATCCAGGGGCCAAGCTCAGGGTCAGCACCCATGTCCTCCTCAGGATCCTCGGTATCTCGCATCAGTGCCTCATCATGCTCTCTCTCATAGGCCTCAGGGTCTGGTATCTCCGCCATCTACACAAGGGAAATAAGGTGGGTCACTAACCATAAAGAAAGGTTTAAGGAGTAGTTCCCTCACGGGCCTTAAAGTCAGGGCTATATCCGATAACCCGACTGCAACTCGATGAGAGTTCTAGGTATTATTAGGGTTGTTATTAGGGTTATTATTATTATTATTAGGGTTGCTTTCCTAAATTACTATCGTTTCTGAGAACTGTAACCTCGCTCTGATACCATTTCTGTGACGCCCCCAGATCCGGGGTCGGAGAACTAGGCGCTCACGGTCCATTTTCCATTAATAACATACCTGTTCTTGCACATAATATAAATAACAGCCATCGACCCCATAATAAAACTCACACCGCACACACACACACAGGTTAGAGTCTCAGAAACGTCATACACTTGATTGATCAAAAGTAAAAGTTTTAGAGTTATTACAGACCGAATTAATTAGCATTTATGCTACCAACAACACTTTGATATGAAGCGGTGTTAGCGGCTTGAATGTTTGTTATGGTACACTGCTTTGCACAGGTCATACTTATAAATAAAACGTACTAACAAAAGTTGCCAACCAATCCGGATAATGGGGCCTACCGGTGGAACCTCAACTGCTGCCTCGGGCCTAGTCACCTACTTTCGGGCAGTCTGTCTGGGTCTTGCCATTTCTCTTAACTGTTGTGTTTGTAAATTTGAAAACAAGCAAGAGTGAGCAAATATAGCTCAGCAAGAAATATATGTATAAGGTAAGCAATATAACATTACATGTGTTTAGCAGTTATTAAACTCGTTTATATCAATAGGTTATAAAATCATTTGTCATCGTTGATAAATTTCAAAGGTGCACCAATACGTGCCCTTGCTTTCAAAGTAAACTTGCAGTTCTAGATACTGCATGAAGTCAACATCTTTCTCATCAAAATAGAACACTATCGGCAACTTGGCACATAGGCCTAAGAAGCCGTGTCAGAGCATTTTTTCCAAAGTGGAGGAATGGGACTTAAAGAAAACATAAAACCTGATAGGGATTGACGATGATCAGTCGCCACATCCAAGTCCAATAATCCGCGGGTCTTCTCTACCGGTAGAAGGATAGAAACTACATCCATAACTATCCCGGGGTGAAAACTACATCCGTAATCACCGTCGATGAAAACTACGTCCGTAATCATCCTTCGGCAACACCTGGGCCGGAATAATAATTGATGGACCGCCTGGCTCACGGTCGCTTACACATCCCGGGAATCGTTCGTCAACGATTCCCACACCTGCCAGAGTCCCTTTTCTTTTTCTTTTAAAACTTGATTTTGAATGAAAACTGAGTAGTTGAGGTCCGACATCAGTCGACCGATAATTCTTGAAATCGTACAAGTAGCAAAACCTGACCGGGGGTTTTCGAAAATGTTTTGAGTTCGAAAGAGTTCGAGTTTGAAAGTGCTAAAGGTGTCTTGGATTAGCTTTGTCTTTAAAATAATGAACAATAATTAATAAATGATATATTAAGATTTAATATTAATAATTAATAAAATAATTATTTAATTAAAATAAGCTTTTAATCCAAGATATATATTTTCGAGTATTTATGATAATATAAAAATAAATACTTAAGTATACGATACTTCCCGAATGACCCTTCGGGCTTTCGCAATTTAATCACGATATAATAACATACCGCTCCCCGGTCAATGGTATATTTGGACCGCTACGACCTCTATTGCTAGAGCCGTTGTCCGAAGAAAACATTTCATTCTAAGTTCAAGGGGTACAAGCATATATGTGCATATATCTCAAATTTCATCATTACCTCAATAAGCATAAACATATAATACGATTGAAAACTACAAACACAACAGTGAAAGTCCTTATATATGTAAGTTTTGAAAAGTAAACTTGCCTTGGTGAGGTTGGGGTGGTCGAGCTTGCGGAGTGGAATGATGATCTATACATAACCAATAGTCATTAGTTAGTACCTTAACAATACCCTTTTAATTACAAGGTTTTAGGGGACACAAAATTAACTTAGTGACTTCGTCTTATGACTCTCTAGCCCCACTATAGGTTCATGTCATCACTCGATTACGCTCGTCACTTATTCGACTTAATTTGGTTACCATATTCGAAGCGTATCAATCCCCCTTAAAATCATACTCCATTTACGACTTTTTTCACTTGCGCGAATTTTACTCTAACTTTTTTATAAAATTGAAAAATACATATTTTAATCCAATTCTTTTTGGGTAGCCTTCACAACTGCAATTACTAGCTCCCCTAATTTTTCCATGATCCCACATAAATTTTTAGGGGTTTAAAGAGGGCTCACAAGTGGACCATTTAGTGCAGTTCGGATTCCAGAACCACCCTTCACATCTCAGGCCATAACTCAAAATCTACACATCACCTAGTCATGAACCTTATATTTCTGGAACCTACATTCAAATAACTTTTCAACCATATGCATTAGAACCTCAGGGGACAAGATTTATGGGTTCAAAACCCTCCTACAAGACAGTACATGTTCCCAGAAAATTTTCACAGCTTGCTTTCTTACTTAACCATTCAAGAATCCTATGTATACATCACAACCATCATCTAAACCACCAAGATCATACTCTATAGCACACATGGAGTTATATACACTAACTACAAGCTTAAAAATCACAACAACAACATTTAAACTCAAGATCTTCATCATCCATTACTCATATGACCAAGATTCACACTAAAATCCATGGATCTAACATTATACACCATAAATAATTCATGGCTAAGAGGGGTTAGAGTTTTATACCTTCTTGAGTATCTAGGAACCTTGGGTAAGCTTTACAAGCCTCAAGAACACCTTGGATGAGTCCCTACAATCCTTATAATTCAAGATCTAAAAGATAAGCATTCATGGTTACTATTCACTCAATCTTCAACAATTAATATCTCAAAATCTAGTGGATGAAATGGGTTGAAATTCATAGCATACCTTCCTTATAGAGTGTAGAGAACCTAGGAATTTTGAATTGAATTGTAAGTGATGGGAAGTTGAAGAAAAAAATTTTCTTCTCCTTCCTTTTGTGCTTGGGCCGAGAGCAACAAGAACAAGGGGAGAGAGAGAGTTGTTTTGCTTGGGTGATTTGAATAAAGTGTGTATTATTGTGATATGTAGTTGTTATATGTATTATTGTCACATGTTGCAAGCCTAATACTAGCTTCCTAGGTGCCAACCATGCCTCCTTGTCTCCTTGGACAATGTACCCTTAACTAGTTACTATTCCTCTAGTTGCTTTTGCATTCCTAGTTTGCTTTTCTAACAATCTAGTTACATGAAGCTTGCATGTAATATCTTTCCTTGTATTATTATTCCTCCACCAATGCTTGTCACTTAATCTTTAATTCATATCGTATCTTAATTAACTCCTCGTAATAATATTTTGTCGCGTAGAGATTTCCCTTGCAATTCCTTAAGTACTTAATTGTGTAAATTCCTCGAATATCCATAACTCCTTGTCATAATCCCTTAAAAATCTTTTAATATTCTAATAACTCTCAAATCCCAAGTTTTATAAATCTTACTAGCAATAAGACTCTTGCCTTCAGCAATCTTCCCTTTTTCTTACATAGGGAATGTAACAACATAATTTCTCAGATAATCAATTCCATTAAACAACATGGATGACTCAAAAGGTTCCAAATTCACAATGTCATATGATATTATAAAAAAAAGAATATTACAAAAATTAGGGTTCTTACATGCATCAACTTTTTATTCTGCCCAAGCAAGAAGTCTCTATCCTTAGCCATGTCAGCATAAACATGATATGGTATAGGAGCGGGTCCTCTAGGCTCAGAAGGTGACATAGAATATGCAGAAGGGGCTGAAACAACTGGTGGAACAAAAGCTGCTGGATTCTCCCTCAGGGGTACGGGCATAAGAATAGGAGCTGGTATGATAGCTAAGGGTCCATAAGCAACATCTTTCTCAGGAGGAACTGGGCACTCTGACTCAACTGGTGCTGGTACTGGGTGCTCTAACTCATCGCTAATCTCCATAGAAGGATCACTCTCCTTTCCAGAGATCTCCATCTCTGCCTCAGTATCACTCTCCACATCAATAATCTCGATCTCCTCATCAGAGTCACTCTCTATCTCAATAATCTCAACCTCCTCACCAGAATCGCTCTCCACCTCAATAATCTCAACGCTAGGTAGGGACTCTGTCGATCCACTAGAACTCGAACTGCCACTAGGTGTCTCAGGAAACTACAAATTATATAATATCCATAAGTTCTAATTAATAATTTATCATAATAATAAATAGTTAAGATTGACTCCAGCAATCTCAACTCAAACCCTATGTGAGTTTGATTAATCGTGATTATTCTATCTATCTTCTATCAATCCTTATCTTATGTTCCATTTCCCTATTATTGTTTTTAATTGCCAATAAAACTGCTGCTCTGATACCAACTTGTGACGCCCTGGAAATCCGGTGCCACTAATAATAATAATAAAATGAATAAAGACTAAAAACGACCCCACAAGGTAGGACCGTCAACAGTTTTTATGGCACCAAAACAATACTACAAAATTAAAAGTTATATCTTATGCTATCAGTACATCCTCGAGAAAAAGATTTCTGATAACCAAAAGTCTAGATGATATTACATTGTGATTTCGGAATTAAAATCTTTGTCTAGTTATTACATAACTTAGTAGCTAGAAGAACTGCCCACCTGAATGGGGAATACGGGATACCTAAACTGGCCTGAAGTCTGCTTACAGGTGGTTTGATAAGTACGAGCCATTTGAGAAAAATAAAATAGTTTGCAAGGGTGAGCGAAGACGCTCAACAAGTATATAAAATATACATACAAAATTTTGTAAAAGAACAGATAAATTTTATAACACCAGGGTTGAAATTTTGTAACACAAGTAATGATTTTAGAAACGTACATTGGTTAAGAAATAACGAATAAAATTCCTCTATTTATATTATTTAAAAAATTAATACCCGTAATTTCTATTTTTGTTTCGTTAAAATTTATTTAAACGATAAAAATATATCCGTAACGTAATTTCGTATCGTCTAAAAGAATTTTAAAATTCGATACATTAAAATCCAAGATTTTAAGAAACGAATAAAATACACAAAGACGTATCGTTTATTTAATTAAAATAATAACCTTGTATAAAAATAATAATTGAACGAAACCTTTTGAGAAAAAACGTATCTACAACAATTAATAGTACGAACAGGTAATCATTTAAACACGTAACATTTTATATTACATATAGTTTCTAATTATCGACGGAAATGCATCATATGGAACATAAAATTATTAAAATTCCTCATATCACTTATATATATATTTCTACTTATTACGAATGTTAAAATACTGATGCGAACCTTGTGTAATCATCCACTATAACTAGAGCATATCTTTTCTTGCTGATAGACATAATGTTTACTGGACCAAATAAATCAAGATGCAACATGTGAAATGGTTCAGTAATTGAATTTTCTGTCTTGCTCTTGAAAGTGGTTCTTCTTTGTTTTCCAAGTTGGCAAGCATCACAAAGTCCATCTTGCACATAATTTGCCTGAGGTAGGCCTCTCACCAGATGGTGCTTAAAAAGTTGATTAAGCTTCTTGAAGTTGATATGTGAGAGCTTCTTGTGCCAGTTCCAGCTTTCATCATTTGATGCCTTGCTGTAAAGACATCTGACAATTCCTTTAGATGTGTCACTCAAGCTAGCTTCATATATGTTACCATGTCTCTGACCAGTCAGAACAATGTCTCCATTCTTCATATTCAAGATTTTGCACCCTTCACTGTCAAAGATTGATTGATAACCCTTATCACCCAGTTGACTTATTCTTAAAAGTGTGTGTTTCAAGCCTTCAACCAGTGCTACGTTTTCTATGATGACATTCCCCAAAATAATTGAGCCATATCCCAGAGTTTCTCATTTGTTGCCATCTCCAAAGGATATTACTGGGCCAGCTTTCCTCTCAAACTTTGTAAGCAGGGACTTCTTTCCAGTCATATGTCCAGAGCATCCACTGTCCAAGATAATTGAATGCTTCTTTCCAGTGCCCTGCAAACAAAAAGTAGCTAGTTAGAATTTTTTAGGACCCAACTTTGATTGGATCCTTTCTTACTAACTTTTGAACCAACAGGCTTTGAAGATTTTCCTTTTGATTTACCTGTTACAGAGTCAACCTTAGACTCTGATTTCACAAACTGTTTATGACTAGGAGTTTCAGATTTCAAAGAATAATAGTCATAATACAGTTCATGATATTCCTTAAACATATAAATGGAATGTAGTAAACTACCACAATGATAACAGGGTTCTTGTGGTTGGTATTGAATTCTCTGAGTCTTGGGGAATCTGGACTCAGTTTTCCAAGAAGGTTTTTTATTGCAGTCTAGGGCCAAATGATTATGATTTCCACATTTATAGCATTTCTTCCTAGGTGCATCAGGTACATTCTTGTAATTATTCACTTTGTTAATACCTTCTTTTCCATTCCTATTTCTTCTGAACTTGCTAGACTCTGAAATACCTTCTAGTCTCTATTTCAACTGAGACTTAGACAGAAAACCTATGTTGACATTCTTAGGTTTTTCTAACACTCTCTCATCTGAATTGCTATTGTTAATTCTTTTGTGTACAACTGGGGTACCTTTAGAATCAACAAATTTAACATGTTTAGGTTCAGAAACTATCTTCTTACCTTCAGACTTAGATGTGTTAGCTTCAATTTTACTATCATCATTGACAATAGCTACAGTATCTTCTTGCCTAGCCTTATCAAAACCTAAACCATTAACTTTACCAAGAATTTGATTTTACCAGAATTGTTAATGGTTTTAATCACATCTCTCTCTTCCTCTAGTTCTTTTCTGACATAGTCATAAGCCTCAAGAATAACACTATAATCATGCTTAGCTTTATCAGAACTTAATCTATATTCTTCCATTTGAATTAACTCAGATTCAAGAAAATTATTTCTACTAACTAATTCATCCTTCTTAGCCTTGAGTTCATCTTTTTCACTAGCAAGAATTTTGAAATTAGTCATAAGATTCTTAAACTCAACATGAATAGATCTAATATCATCAGAATCTAAGCTATCAAATGAATCAAGATAGTGAAGTGATACCTTAACAGAAGATGAAGAAGTTTTCATTGGAGATCCAGTCTTGTCTGAAGCACTTGCCATCAGTGCAATGTTGTCATAATCCAATTCATCTTCAGAATCACTGGAGTCTGCCCAATCCTTCTGTGTGGCCATGAGTGCATTACCCTTCCCTGAATTCCTAGGCTTCTTGCACTCACTAGCAAAGTGTCCAAGCTCACTACAGTTAAAGCACTTGATCTTGGCTTTATCAAGCTTGATAATTGTACTCTTGCCTTTGTCACTCTTTTTTTCCTCTTTCTTCTAAAAAGATCCTTTGCTAAATCTTCTCCTGTTGAATCTTCCTTTCTTGAAAGCATTAGCAAATATAGGAAAAAGTTCTTGCATCTCTGATTCAGAATCATTATCTTCAGAGTCTATATCTGTAGTCTCTGTCTCAGAACTTTCTTTGCTCTTCTTCTTCTTCAAGTCTCTTTTAGTAGATTCAGACTTTTCTTCTGGAAGCTTCTTTGATTCAGATTGAGTAGTGAGTGCAACAGTTTTCATCTTTCCTTCACTCCTGCTCTTTTTCTGCTGCCTGTCAAGTTCATAAGCTCTAAATTTTCCATATCATCCAGATCATTAGCTTCCTCAATTGCAGATATCTTTTCACTGTAGAAATCAGGAAGAGCTTTCATGAACTTAGTATTCATATCCTCCAGGTCATAATATTTACCATGCATGGCCATCTCATTGATGAGTTTAGTAAACCTATCAAAGGTGTCAGTAAGTGACTCACCAGACTTGGATTCAAAGTACTCATACTGTTGTATGAGAAGTGTCCTCATATTCTTCCTGACAGGTTTTGTTCCTTCACAGTGAACCTTTAGATTGTCCCATATCTCCTTAGCAGTTTTACAAGAGAGAACATAGTTAGTGAGAACAGAATCAAGACTGTTGAATAGTATGTTTCTCACTTTAGCATCCTTAAGAACGTTCTCCTTTTCCTTATCTGTCCATTCAGATTTAGGCTTCTCTGCTGTATGTTCTGGAACAACTTTTCCTTCGACAGTTGCTTGAGGAACAAGCCTTGTTGGAACAAAAGGCCCATCTCTGATTCTGTCAAGATAATCAGGATCTGTTGCTTCCAGGTGATGCAACATCTTCACTTCCCATAAAGTATATTCGTTTCTCTTGAGCATAGGGATCTTAGTATTACCATCCTTGTAACCAGACATGATTGCAGATCTTTATGATTATTCGAAATCAACCTGCTCTGATAGCAATTTTTAACTCGAATAACTTGTAGAAGGGGGGGTTGAATACAAGTAATTTAATCGTGTCTGATTTTTGCTTGATTATATGAACAAGAACAAACGAATGAATCAAACTTTGTTTGTATTAAATAAATCAAATACAAACTCTACCAAAGGTGTACAATACCTTTAGCAGCTGCTGACAATACAAATCTCTCTCTCTTTGTTTGTTTCGAACTCTCGAATACAAACCTTATAGAGAGCTTCACACGATATGCACTCTAAAATTCACAATTCGCTCTTTTTACAATGATATTGAGAGAGTATTTATAATGCTACCTATCAACTAATAACAAAATTATAATCTATCTATGACAATGTTCTGCCGTCCAGTTGATAGTTTCCATCAATAGAGAATTCGTTTCATTCACAATATCTTCTTGCTTGTTCTTCAAAACAAAGATCCTGTTTTATAGCACTTGCCAGTTTTTGTAGCATCCATAATGACATCATCAGTAACATGACTGATATCAGGATTTCCCATTGCATCAGGATTTGATCATCCCATCAGTATTTGATCAGGATCTGACTTGCTGTATCAGGATCCGCTCTTAGTTCCTGAAATGTAGTCTCTGAAGCATTGTTCCTGACTAAACTCTACAGATTACTTTCTAACACATATATCCTATACTGTAACACCCCCAGATCCGGGGTCAGGGATCTGGTGGTTACGGTCTTACATCCATTCATATTACATGACTTGAGTCCACAATAAATAAATCACATGCTGTGACCCCACAATAATTACCACTCAAACACACACAACAGTTATAGTCCCAGAGATGAAATTGAAATAAGTATTACATTAAAGGGGTTACGAATAAAAGTTATTACAATCCCAAAAGGATAACATCATAGGTTTAAAATTTTTGCCGTTAATTACATTAATTATACATATAGTTAAACAGGAAACAAAAGTTGTCTAACTATGCTACCTCAGCAACGGCGGCTAGCATCTCAGCGGGTAGTCCGGTGGGTCGGGTAACCTGCTTGCGCCGAGTGCGCCTGACGCGAGCGATCTGTCCTAGCTGTTGTTGTGACAGAATATAAACAAAGCAAGGGTGAGCGAAAGCCCACCAACAAATATATAACTGAACGATAATTTAAAACAGTTCAAAGCTATCTTTCAAACCATATGCCATGCATTTACAGAAATGATTCCAGTATAATATGAACAATGAAGTTACCAGGTAACTGAAAGTATTTGTTTGAAGAAATATCTGCTACATCAAAGTAAGCGAGATATTCTTATTATTATTAAGAAGAGGAACTTGCAAGAAAAGGTTGCAATTCCAGTTATGACACTTTTCCAACTCTGCCAACAGTAATCATGTTGCAGGAAATAAATAAATTTGGATGATGAACCAATGATGGAGTATTCACCGCGCCCGCTGTTCCAATCTTGATGATCAGTCGAGATCGTACAGCTCAATTTAGATTTACTACCGATAGAAGGAAGAACTGACGGCTTTACTTGTATACCGCCTTACTAGCTCTCCCCGGCCAACGGTTGGGCCAAAGGGGATGGACCGGCGCTACTCGGCCTCTTACACGACTCCTAGTTCAAATAGAATTCATGATTCTGAATGTAACGTTCGTCCCCCTTTCCCCAAGTATAATACTTGTTGATAAGACTCCACAAAGTAGTCGTATCTAGTTGGAAAGGAAAATTTACCAATAACTCCCAAGCTATTACTTGGTAACGGATATCAACTTGTTCCAGTAATCTTACCCCTCGGAAGATGAGAAGGTAAGCAACGACTTAATAAGTCAACAGCACCCGAGTTGCGGGTGAAGGGAATACTTTATGACCGGGGAGTCGACAAGATAAATATCATTTCCAAGTAAGGTTCCCTTATTATTAAGGAGATAGACTCAAAGAAGAATGATGTCTGAGAACCTTTCTTGATATAAGATTAATAATAATATGACTCCGAGATATTTTCTGTAATAATCGAAGAAGATAAACCTTATCGAGATTATTCTAAGTATGGAATAAATATTCAGAGAATATTTAATGAGTTAAAATATTTAAAGAATATTTGGGAATATGAAAGAATATCTTTAATCAGAGTATTTCTCAAAATTATCCCTGAAGAAATATCAGGAGAATATTTATTGAATAAATAAATATTTAAATGAATATTCAAAACAATATTCATTAATTAATAAGACCTGAAAAGAATATTTAAGGTAATATTCATAATTAATTAGGAATTTAAATGAATATTCAAAAGTAATATTCATTTAATGAATAATATCCTAAATGAATATCAAGTAATATTCATTTAGTAATCCAAGCCTTAAGGAATATTCGAGATAATATTCGATAATTAAATCAAGCTTCAGATGAATATTAAAATAATATTCATCAAGTATTTAATATCTTAAATGAATATTCAAAAGTAATATTTATTTAATAAAATAATATTCTAAAGGAATATCCAAAGAATATTCATTTAATAGTCTCATCTTTAGAAGAATATTCGAAATAATAGTCGATAATCAATTCGACTCTGAATGAATATTGAGAAATATTATTCGATGAATAGTTACGTTCAAATAATTATTTGAAGTAAGGATCGTTAAAATAATTAGTCTCGAACGAATATTCAAATAATATTCGTCGCCCAAATAATAGAAAATATTTACTTAAATATTTTCCTCCGAGGTAATCTCGATATATCAAGGAATATTGACTCCCGGTCTATTTTTGATTAATAAGATGTATACGCCCTTCTATGAGGGTCTTACAATAACCGGCTTATAACTGATATATAACTATCTAGCTTATAAGCCAACAATAACATTCAGGGAACAAGTATATCAATTCAACTTGAAAGTAGGCATGCATGCAATGGCATATGTATATCAGCAATCATATATATATATTTATTCAATCACAACAACAGCCTAAAAGAAGGGAATTGAAACTTGCCTGGTAGTCGAGTACGGTAAGGGGTAGTGGTAGCGGGTCCCGGTTCAGCTTGGTGATCTATAAATAGCCAAGGCATTCGGGATTAATCACTTAACATATTAAAAGTTAAGTTATACTTAAATCGAAACACGTTCTCGAATTATCTCGTTATACCCCTTTTAGTGGATTACTTATTATCGCTGATCCGACCCGACATTCGTTCGTTAATACGACATGTCACTACACTTATACTTGGGACATACTTAAGTCATATGAGTTCTAAGGTTGATCGTTACGAACCAATATTATACTCCGAGTTTTATCGCCCGTTTTCTAAGTGTTTTACCAAAGTTATAAAAGAGTCATCTTTTAGGGGTTCGTTCGCGTTTAACCTTGACTCGAACATTTTTAATAAATCGAAAAATGCTCTTTTTGACATAAGGTTTTCTTTCACACCTTCCTTCTTACCCCTAGTATTTATTTACCAAGATTCTCCATGACGTTACATAGCTTACGAGGGTTCAATTTCAGTTACGAACTTTCGTTTACGGATTCGAACTACTTTTAGTAATTTGGTCATAAATCCTAAACCGTAAGTCCGTTTCACGTGATCTTTATATCAAAAAGAAGCTTAAAAAATTACCTATCCTATCATGGCAGATAAGGTCTCTGGACAGTAGGGGTTCGACATGGAAAATGGCATACAAAACATGGTATTGTAAAATCGGGCATTATAACGGCTGTAAATTGAATATCTATCAATTTCGAATCTTCCCATAAACATAGCATCCAACCCAAACAACATATACATGACTTATATACATGAACTGAGGCCAAGCAATGCCTTTCCGTTCATCTAGCTATTTACATCATTAATCCAAAATCCATACATAATCATGCTTATAATCTTAACATAACCATAACTAAGTTATAACTATCATAAACATGCTTAAATCTCAAACAAGGGTTAGGGTTTCAAGAGCTTTATACCTTCCTTAGATAGTGATATAGCCTTACTAAGCCTTGTATGGTCCTTAGGAGTGATTATGCTTGCTAGATCAACCATGAAAAATCAAGAAAACAAAGTTAGTACTTGATGAACACTATTCACCCTCCTCTTGTTTGATTTTTTTGAAAATGGAAAAGGATGAGTTTGAAGCTAAGATATTGAGGAGATAAGTTTTATGAAATGTAAGACTCACCTTAATTATTTCAAGAACAAACAATGGTGGGAAGGTGGAGTTTGGATTTTGAATTAATGGTGAGGCCGAATGGTTTCTTGAAATGGGGGGGGGGGGAGAGAGTTGCTTGGTTCTTTTGATTTTTTGTTTTTTAATCTCATTCACTCTCATCCACTTACACATAATATCTTGTAAAAGTCACTTTATTAAAGTGATGAGGTGTTGGATGATCAAATGGCAAGACATGTGTTGGTTTTATGGTGGTTAAAGCTTAACTAGGTAGTTACTTGCTAAGTACTTAGTTCTTCCTCTAAGGTGCTAGTTCCTTGCTTCTAGTTTAGTTACTAGATATTTATACTAGTAGCTTGCACAAGACTCTTGCTTCCTCTGCTTGTTTCTGTGTCCGGTTATTACCCGTTTCGATTGATCGTTCGTGAGAATATTTCACGGATTTCTAATTAGGGTTTACCGGGAATCCTCTTTAATATTAATACTTTCATTCTCCATCTTTCATTCTAACTTTCCATTTTATATTCCTTAAATCCATTCGTTAAATACTTAAGGCTATCAGTGTCCAGGGAACTCTTGGAGAAAATAAAAGTGCGGTTTTTCAGAATTCGACAGCTTTTACATACACTTATTTTCCCCCTGGATCACTAATACGAACTCGGAAATCCGTTCCGAATACTTCTATATAGTGTCGTCTCATATTATTATATACTCCCACCCAAAACACTATTCATTCTGTATTCTTTACTTGTTCTCTTAGGGTTGTATAATTGTCCGTATTCTCTTTCGATCGTTCCTTAACCTTTTTACGGAACTACTGGATTAATCGTTATCGATCTGGATGACATGAGAGTATTCTCTTGCTTGAAGTTGCCATATCTTATTCCCTTAGAAGATAGATTATTCTTACATATGTTGTCGCCCTTTAGCATTCTTCAAGACATAAACATAATAAAGTCAAATTCCATTCATTCTTTCCCAAATATCAATTATTACATTGTAGCCATATCCACTATTCATTCTTACATCAATAAATACATAAAAGTTTTAATTCCACCCAAAATCTGGGTTCTTACAGTCTCCCCTCCTTAAAAGGATTCCGTCCCGGAATCAGTTTGAAAACAAGTGGGGGTACTTCTCTTGCATTGTGCTTTCAAGTTCCCAGGTGGATTCTTCTACATTGTGGTTCTGCCACAAAACTCTAACTAGCTGAATGACCTTGTTTCGGAGCACTTGTTCTTTCCGGTCTATGATTTCCACAGGTTGCTCCACATAGGTCAGGTCTGGTTGCATGTCCACTTGCTCATACTCTACAATATGCTTAGCATCTGGATTATACTTCCTCAGCATCGAAACATGGAACACATTGTGCACCTGCTGTAGATTCGGGGGCAATGCGAGCTCATAAGCTAGTTCCCCAATCCGTCTCAAGATCTCAAATGGTCCAATGTATCTGGGACTCAGCTTTCCTTTCTTCCCAAATCTCATTAAACCTTTCCAAGGTGACACTTTCAAGAACACTAGGTCCCCCACTTCGTATTCCTTGCCTTTCCGAGCTAAGTCGGCATATTTCTTTTGTCGATCCTGGGCTACTACCAACCGTCCTCTGATTAGATCTACTGCATCTTTAGTTCGTTGGACCACTTCGGGCCCGAGCATCTTTCGCTCTCCAACTTCATCCCAATACAAGGGAGATTGACATTTTCTTCCATAAAGGGCCTCATAAGGTGGCATCCCAATGCTTGAATGATAACTGTTATTATAGGAGAACTCAACCAATGGCAAGTGATCATCCCAACTTCCCTTGAAGTCTATCGCGCAGACTCTCAACATATCCTCTAGCGTTTGGATGGTCCTTTCACTTTGCCCATCTGTCTGGGGGTGGTAGGCTGTGCTCATGTTCAGCCGGGTCCCTACACATTCTTGAAAACTTCTCCAAAACCTGGAGTTAAATCTAGGATCTCGATCGGATACTATTGCGACTGGGACTCCATGTCGCGCCACTATCTCTTTTAAGTAGATGTCCACTAGTCTGTCGACCGTGTACCTTTCGTTGATCGGGAGAAAGTGAGCCGATTTCGTCAGTCGATCTACAATTACCCATATGGCGTCATGATTAGCCTTGGTCCTTGGTAAACCTACTACGAAATCCATGGCTATATGTTCCCATTTCCATTCTGGAATCTCTAAGGGATGTAGAAGTCCGCTGGGTTTCTGGTGCTCTGCCTTCACTCGTTGGCAGGTCAAGCATCTGCTTACCCACTCTGCTACGTCCTTTTTCATATTGGGCCACCAGTAATACTCCTTCAAATCCCTATACAATTTGGTGCTACCGGGGTGCACTGAGTATCTTGAGTTGTGTGCCTCATTTAAAATCTCATTCTTGAGTTCCTGAACATTTGGGATCCATATCCTGTATGTGTACCTCATGATCCCTTCCTTGTCTCTTTCGCACTTAATTTCCTCCCCGGTCATTAGCTCTTCTGTGGAGTTCTTTTCTTCCTCCATCATCCGTTCCTGGCACAGTCTAATCTTTTCTAGCAATGGAGGTTGGATTCTAATTTCCATCAACTTTTCTTGGCCCTCTCCAGGTAACTTAACCTCGATTTCCAACTTCTCAAAATCCTTCACTAGCTCTTTCTCTGAAGTTATCATCTTGAGCTTCTCTTTCCGACTAAGGGCGTCAGCCACCACATTGGCTTTGCCCGGGTGATAGCGAATTTCACAGTCGTAATCCTTGATTGACTCTAACCATCTCCTCTGGCGCATGTTAAGTTCTTTCTGAGTGAAAATGTATTTGAGGCTCTTACGGTCTGTGTAAATCTCGCATTTTTCCCCATACAGGTAGTGTCTCCAAATCTTTAAAGCGAAGACTATGGCTGCTAGTTCTAGATCATGCGTGGGATATCTGACTTCATAATCCTTCAATTGCCTAGACGCATACGCTATTACCTTGCCGTGCTACATAAGCACGCATCCCAGTCCTTTATGCGAAGCATCACTGTAAATCACGAAATCTCCTTTTCCATCAGGTAATGCCAGCACTGGGGCTGTCACCAGCCTCTTCTTTAACTCTTGGAAACTCTTCTCGCATTTCTCAGTCCATTCAAATTTCTCGGTTTTACGGGTAAGTCGAGTTAATGGAGCTGCGATTTTCGCAAAGTCTTGGACAAATCTCCTGTAATATCCGGCCAGTCCAATGAAACTCCTAACCTCGGTTGGAGTAGTTGGCCGTTCCCAGTTTGAAACTGCTTCGATCTTGGAGGGGTCAACCAACACTCCTTCTCTATTGATCACGTGCCCTAAGAATTGTACCTCATTTTTCCAAAACTCACACTTGGAGAACTTGGCATATAACTGCTCCTTCCTGAGTATTTCTAAGGTTATCCTTAAATGTTCAGCGTGTTCTGCCTCTGTCTTTGAGTAGATGAGAATATCATCAATGAAAACTATCACGAATTTGTCCAAATATTCCTTAAACACTCTATTCATTAGGTCCATGAAGGCTGCTGGGGCGTTGGTCAATCCAAATGACATAACTAAGAACTCATAATGTCCATATCTGGTGCGGAATGCAGTCTTCGGGATATCTTCAGGTTTGATCTTCAGTTGGTGATATCCCGTTCTCAAATCAATCTTAGAGAAGTATTCAGCTCCTCTTAGCTGGTCAAACAAATCGTCTATCCTGGGCAATGGATACTTATTCTTTATGGTTAGCTTGTTCAATTCTCTGTAGTCGATGTATAACCTCATACTTCCATCCTTTTTCTTAACAAACAACACTGGTGCGCCCCAAGGCGACACACTGGGCCTTATCATGCCCTTATCCAACAATTCCTGTAATTGTTTAGCTAGCTCCTTCATTTCTACTGGGGCTAGTCGGTACGGGGCCTTCGAAACCGGCGCCGTCCCCGGGGCTAATTCGGTGGCAAACTCAATTACCCTATCAGGTGGTAGTCCGGGAAAATCTTGTGGGAACACGTCGTCGAACTCATTAACTACCAGAATGTCTTGCAATCTTGGCACTTCCTTCTGAGTATCTATAACGTAGGCTAAATAAGCCTCGTTCCCTTTTCGTAACAATCTCTTGGTTTGCGCCATGGTCAGAATTTTCTGGGTCTGTCGCATCCCCTTAAACACTATTTCTTTCTTCCCTGGGGTTTTCAACTTAACCTTTTTCCCTTTACAATTTATCCGCGCATCATTGCGAGACAACCAATCCATACCCAAAATGACATCGAATTCCCCTAGCTTAAAAGGAATTAAATCGACATAGAAGGATCGTCCTCCTATTTCTACCTTACAATCGGGGTGAATTTGATTAACCGGTACGATTTCCTGATTAGCTATTTCTACTTGTAAGGAATCTCTTAGTTGCTGGGTTTTAAGTTTCAACTTATGCGAAAAATCTCTAGATATAAAAGACTTAGTTGCTCCTGAATCAAATAAGACATTTGCACTGACTGAATTGAGAGAAAAAGTACCTGCTATCACATCTGTGTCCCTCACGGCATCTTGTACTGACATATTAAAAGTCCTAGCAGTTGGTGGCCTATTTGAGGCAACCTTGCTTGCTCCTGATGCTGCTGGTTTGCTCTTTGGGCAATCCTTCCTCATGTGCCCTCGCTGTCCACACTGGAAACAGGTTGTGCTGTTAGGGATGACCGTGGTGCAAGAGGTAGCATAATGCCCAGCTCGCCCACACTTATAACAGTTTATCTGCTTCAGGTTGCACACCCCGGAGTGCCTCTTCCCACAAGTAGCACACAATGGCAATGGAGGTCGAGAAGGGTTGGAACGGGACATTCCTGATTGGTGGCCGCCCTGGCTCACACTCACACTCGCAGATGGTTTATTAAATATAATTGATGTGTTTTAATCAGTGTTTAAGTGTTACAGTGAATTATCAGAGTTTAGCTGGAAGCAGTCAGAGTTTAGTGTAAACTCTGACAGTTGGAAGCTCGACAGAGTTTGTCAAACTCTGTCTGGAGAAAGCGTCTACTGGTCAACAGTGATTGAAGATTAATTATGGAAGCGATATCTTTGAAGATTGGATAGCTATCAAAGAGATCGAGTTGACATAGGAGACGTGCGACAATCTGTAATTGATATCATTGTATAGCTGATTATTAGGAATATCAATTAGAGATTGTATCGTAGCTGTATGTTATATAAATACAGTTAGATTAACCCTAGAAGGGTATCGATAACGAATTATCTTTATTGTAACCTAGCAGCTCTTTGTGATATTTACATCGCGAAGAGGGTTCGTAATATAAGAAGTTTTTTAAGTGCATAAACGCTTTTACTTGTTAAACTCTCATACAAAGTTGATTATTAATTGTGTATTCGGCCTAACAAGTGGTATCAGAGCCAATCTGTTACTTTATTACAGGTTAAGATCCAAACACAAATAATCATGGCAGCAATTCCTCTACCAACACCTACTGTTTCTGAAAAGGCTCCTACTACTGTGAGTCGTTATGAACCAATCAGGGTTTCTATTCTGAGGCCATTAGAGTATGCTATGTGGAAGGTCAAGATGACTATGTTTCTGGAGGCTACAGATCCAGAATATCTTGACAGGATTTATGAAGGTCCTCACAATCCTACAAAGCTATCTGTTGCAGTTGCTGGTGAAGAAGCAAAAATGGTTCCAAAGGAAAAGAAGGACATGACTCCTGAAGATCTATCATCAATTGCTAAGGATGCAAAAGTTAGGCATTTACTGCATAGTGCTTTAGACAATGTTATGTCTAACAAAGTCATTAACTGCACCACTGCAAAAGAAATATGGGATGCTCTTGAAGTCAGGTGTCAAGGAACTGCGGCTATTAAGAAGAATAGGAGAAACATACTCACACAAGAGTATGAGCATTTTGAGGCTAAACCTGAAGAGACCATGACAGAAACATTTGATAGATTCTGTACTGATTAATGATCTGTCATTGGTCAACAAAGAGTATGATCTAGAAGACTCGAATCTCAAGTTTCTTCTTTCTCTACCTGAAAAGTGGGATGTGAAAACAACCACTATTAGAGACAACTATGATCTTGCTGAAACAGAGATTGATGAAATCTATGGACTGCTCAAAACTCATGAATTGGAAATGGAACAGAGAAACAGGAGATCAAGCAGGAAAGGAAAGTCTGTTGCTCTTAATGTTGAAGAGAAGCCTCAGAAGAAAGAGGCAACAAGAAGGAAAATGAAAGGAAAAGCTTTGGTCATACATTCAGAAAGTGAATCACCAAACTCTGATTATGATTCAAATTCTTCTGAATCATCTGACTCTGAGGATGATGAAGAAGAAATGAGGAAAATGGCTGTGTTAATGGTGAAGACTTTCAAGAAAATGGGCTTCAAGAATTTCAAGAAAGGAAAAAGGTTTTCTAGGGATTCAAATGAAGACAGGAAAAGCTACAGGAAGTCTGATAAGAGAGATTCTAAAGGGAAGAAGGATAAGTCTGAAATTCAATGCTACAAGTGTAAGGAGACGGGTCACTATGCTCCTGAGTGCAAGAAGGGTAAAACTGGAAAGGTACTCTACACTAAAGGCAGAGATTGGGCAGATACTTCAGATTCTGATGAAGAAGTGAACTATGCTCTCATGGCTACTACTGAATCAGAATCCTCTGAAAATCAGGTACCTCTAACTACCTATGCTTATAATATTGATGACATTGCTCAATTAAGAATTTATCTTAAGTCATTGCATATAAGTTATAGGGATCAGACTTTAGAAAATGAGAGGATAAAAGCTGAAAATTCTGAACTTAAGGTTAGAAATAAACTTGTTGAAGAAAAACTTGAAAACATGCAACAAGTTCAGAAAGAGAGAGATGATGCTGTTTGCAAAGAACAGAATTTGCTTCAGAAGTATAAACAACTAGAGTCAGAGTTGGAGGAAGCAAATAATAAAATTAGGACTTGGACTAATTCTGGAAAGGACACTCAACAGATTTTTCAAACAGACACTGTTGGTCTAGGTTATAATGAGGGAGATTAACTTAGATTTCAAAATCAAGTTAAAGTCAGAACTCATTTTGTTCATGGAACCAGTAAATTTTTGTCTGAAAATGAAGAGGAAGCTGTCAAAAGTAAACCAGTAAAAACTAGTGCTAAACAGGTTAATATTGGTTCAATGACAGATAAACAACTCAAACATAAACTGAAGGAGTTAAAATCTGTTGAGAAACAGAAAGTGTCAAACAAGAACAGAAATGGAAAAGTAGGCATCACTTCAGGAAATAAACCAATGCTTGCTAGTTATGCTCCAAGAAAGACATGTCATAACTGTGGTAGTACTAAGCATCTTGCAAATTTCTGCAAGAAAAATAAAAATATAAATTCTTTACCTACAAAGTCTGAGGTAAAGAAGGATTTTGCTAGAACTAAGCCACAGACTTTATGCACACACTGTGGAAGCACCTGGCATTCCATTTATACTTGCAGAGAATATCATTCTATCTATCATAATTACTATGAACTGAAACCCAATCTGAAATGGGTTAAAGTTGATACTGCAAGTGTAAACACTGATACTGTTAGCTCAAACTCTGATAATGTTAATTCCGCTGCAAAAGCTAACAAAGTTAAGAATGCCAAAGGATCCAAACAAGTCTGGATCCTTAAAACTAATCCTCAGTAATTGCTTGTGATTGCAGGGCAACAGGGAGGCAACCCTAGTCGTGGACAGTGGATGTTCAGGACACATGACTGGAAATAAAGCCCTGCTATCAGAATATGAGGAGAAGGCTGGCCCAAAAGTTTCCTATGGTGATGGCAATGTAGGAAGAACATTGGGATATGGCAATATTAATCTTGGAAATGTCATCATCAACAATGTAGCTCATGTCCCAGGACTCAAGCATGACTTGTTATCTGTGAGTCAAATCTGTGACAAGGGATATCATGTAGATTTTCAACCTGAATATTGTGAAGTTATCAGCAAATCTACAGGAAAGGTTGTTCTAGTTGGTCACAGGCAAAACAACATTTATGAAATCAAGCTTTTGATAGACTCTGTTGGAAAAGCTGTTTGCCTGTCAACAAGAATGTCTAGTGAAGAGAGTTGGAAATGGCACAAGAAACTCTCACATTTGAACTTGAACAACATCAATGAATTGATCAGAAAGGATCTTGTAAGAGGACTTCCAAAGGCTCTGTTAAATGTTGATGGCCTGTGTGACTCATGTCAAAAGGCTAAACAAAGGAAGTCATCTTTCAAGAGCAAGACAGAATTTTCTATCACTGATCCCTATCATCTTCTGCATGTTGATCTTTTTGGTCCAGTAAATGTTATGTCTATTGCAAGGAAGAAATATGCTTTAGTCATTGTTGATGAATACACTAGATTCACTTGGGTGTATTTTCTAGCAAAGAAGGATGAAACTGCATTAACTCTGATGGAGCATGTGAAGCTTCTGGACAAAGGATCAAGCAACAAAGTCAGAATCATCAGAAGTGATAATGGAACTGAGTTCAGAAATGCAACAATGGAAGAATTCTGCAAGAACAATGGAGTGAAACAAGAATTTTCAGCACCTGGTACACCACAACAAAATGGTGTAGTTGAAAGGAAAAATAGAACCTTAATTGAAGCTGCCAGAACTATGCTTGATGAAGCAAAATTGCCAACTTATTTCTGGGCAGAAGCTGTTCAAACTGCTTGTTTTACTCAAAATGCAACACTGATCAATAAGCATGGAAAGACACCATATGAGATGGTGAAGAAAAAGAAGCCTAACCTGAAATACTTTCATATTTTCGGGTGCAAATGTTTTATTTTGAAGACTCATCCAGAACAGTTGACCAAGTTTGAGCTAAAGGCAGATGAAGGAATTTTTGTTGGCTATCCACTGTCAACAAAGGCATTCAGAGTTTACAATCTGAGAACTAAAGTGATCATGGAACCTATACATGTTTCTTTTGATGATAAGAAGATAACTGGACTTGAAGACAAAGATGAATATGATCAACTAAACTTTGAAAATGAAGATTTAAACTCTGATGAAACAATTCTGACAGACTCTGTTGAAACAAACTCTGAACCTCTACTAGTAAATTCTGGAGAAACTTCTCAGTCACAACAAAGGGGAGAACCAGTTGAGGGGGAGCATGATCAAGATGAAGACTCAAACACTGATACTGAGTCAACTGAAAAATCTGGATCAAACTCTGATGCTTCAAACTCTGAAAATTCAAATTCTGACTCTGGGCAGTCAAGTTCAGGGGGAGTCTCAGAAAACGAAGATAGATCACAACAAAATCAGGAGAGCATGGATCAAGGGGGAGGATCATATGCTGATAGAAGTCATTTACCTTCTGCTAGGAAATGGACTAAATCTCATACACCTGATTTGATAATTGGTGATCCAGATGCAAAAGTAAAGACAAGAAGTGCTACTGCAAGTGAATGTCTGTTTCATGCATTCTTGTCTAAAAATGAACCAAAGAAAGTGGAAGAAGCTCTTTAAGATGCAGACTGGATAACAGCAATGCAGGAAGAGTTGAATGAATTTGAAAGGAATGAAGTTTGGACTCTTGTACCAAGGCCAAAGAACAGATCTATTGTTGGTACTAAATGGGTTTTCAGAAACAAGACTGGTAGTGAAGGTGTTATCACAAGGAACAAGGCTAGACTGGTAGCAAAAGGCTATTCACAGCAGGAAGGAATAGACTATGATGAAACATTTGCTCCAGTTGCAAGATTGGAGGCAATCAGAATTTTTCTCGCATATGCCTCTCACAAGAAATTCAAAGTGTTCCAGATGGATGTGAAAAGTGCTTTTCTGAATGGAAAGCTTGAAGAAGAAGTGTTTGTTGAACAACCACCAGGATTTGTGGACCCCAAATATCCAGATTATGTCTACAGGCTAGATAAGGCACTATATGGACTTAAGCAGGCACCAAGAGCATGGTATGAGACACTTGCTCAGTTTCTTCTAGAAAGTGGATTCAACAGAGGAACAATTGACAAAACTCTATTTTATTTCAATCAAGGAAGTGACCTCCTTTTAGTTCAAATTTATGTTGATGACATCATTTTTGGGTCTACTAATGATAAACTCTGAAAGAAGTTTGCCAAGCTCATGCAGTCCAGATATCAAATGAGCATGATGGGAGAGCTTAGTTTCTTTCTAGGCCTACAGGTGAAACAAACAGATGATGGAATCTTCATTAATCAAGAAAAATATACCAGAAATCTTCTCAAGAAATTTGGTATTCTTGACTGTTCATCTGCATCAACTCCCATGGCAACAGCAACTAAATTGGACAAAGACACAGGAGTTTCAGTGGATATGACAAACTACAGGGGCATGATAGGATCTCTTCTATACTTGACAGCTAGTAGGCCTGACATCATGTATGCAACCTGTCTTTGTGCAAGGTTTCAGGCAGATCCTAGAGAGCCACATCTGACAGCTGTGAAAAGAATCTTCAAGTATCTCAAGGGCACCATATCATTAGGTCTGTGGTACCCCAGAGAATCAGATTTCAAGCTACTTGGGTATTCTGATGCAGACTTTGCAGGCTGCAAGGTAGACAGAAAGAGCACTAGTGGAAGTTGTCAATTTCTTGGTGACAGACTTGTTTCCTGGTACAGCAAGAAACAGAAATAAATCTCCACATCTACAGCAGAAGCAGAGTATATTGCAGCTGGTAGCTGTTGTGCACAGATCTTATGGATGAAGAATCAATTGCTGGATTATGGATTGAGGTACAGTAATATCCCTATTTACTGTGATAATCAAAGTGCTATTGCTATGACAGGTAATCCAGTACAGCATTCAATGACCAAGCACATCAGCATAAGGTACCACTTCATCAGAGAACATGTGGAAGAAGGAAATATTGAACTACATTTTGTATCTACAGAACAACAGCTTGCAGATATCTTCACTAAACCATTGAGTGAAGCTACATTTACAAGACTGGTCAATGAACTAGGAATGGTCTCTGGTTCTGACTAGGAATGTTGGTTAGATTCAAACTTTACTTATGTGATGTATTAATCATATTTCCTGATTGGTTAAATGCTAAGTGAACTCTGTTGATTAAACTCTGTTATACAGTCTCTAAACTCTGTCAGCTTGTCTGTATGTCATACACTGTTAATAAGTTTGATAAACTCTGTGAACTTTGAATTGATTATTGTCTGAGTGAAAAACACCAATGAAGAAATATGTATAAAGCATGATTCTCAGCAATTAATCATGAACCTTTCTGAGTTATTGTGATCTAATCTTAGATTGTGCAGAAAGTTAACACAGCATGATACTGGCTCATATTTATAGCATCTCTTAGTTTATTTTGTCCTAAACTCTGAGTCTATAAATACTGTGTGCATTACCTTACATGAAAAACTACTGATGTTGATGAACTCTAAACTCTGTTAGTTATACTCTGATAGAATAAAATGCTTACTGCAATACCCCAAAGAAAATGTATATAGGTTGTTATACTCCTTTGAGATTATGTTGGATACTAGGATGACCCAGGAACCTATTGGTATATAATATGTGCTAAAATTCTCTGATTTTTGGTGACTAGTTAAATACTAGGATGACCCAGGAACTTATCAAAATGATAAGGGCTAAAATTTTTGAATTTTTGGTGACTAGTTCCAACCTCTGATTACTGGAATGAAAAATAAAAAAAAATGAAATGAAAAAAAATAAAAAAAATGATGAAAATACAAATAAAAAAAATGTATATAAAGGGGGTATAAAATAAAAGTTACTGTATATAGTTTGATTACTTCAGAGTTTAGCTTTCATCATACAATCAGTGTTTACTATGACAGTTTGTGCATCCAGTGTTTATTGATTTACTTTATGGATTTTATGAAAAATTAGATGCTCTAAAAATTGATTTAGTAAACTCTGCTTCACACACACAAATATTCACAACTGTGCAATTTATGAAAGGGTTTCGGTGATAAAGTTGGAGAATTGACAAACGCTGTTGATTCGTGATTTGTACTCTAAGGTAAATTTTCACTTGGACAATTTGAAAATCTTGGAGTAAATAGGGTTCTTGACAACTGTTAATCAGTGGATTGTTGATGAATGTGTTCTTCATATGATTACTTTGATTAGTTTTCATATTCTCTTCTTGATTTATTTTCTTGAAGAACAGTTCATAAAACATAAATAAAAGTTGCAGAACACAATGAATAAGATTAGAGAAATAAAATTTTTCATTGATGATAAGAAAGAGATTACAAGCAAATATTACATCTTTTTGTTCTCTCTATCTGTTAATCTATTCAACAGGAAAATAAAAGGACAATCCAAACCACTCCATTGTTAGCAAAAATTCCCAGATCCCATCTTTGCCACTTTATTTTGGTGGAAGTTGAAGGGATAAGGTTATTTTTGCTGACATATTCATTAACAATGGTTGGTGGTGTTGGATGAGGATGCCTTCGAGGAGAGCCACGCCAATGTTGCTTGGAGGGCAGCATTGATGTCGATCACCCTTGCAGGTTTCTCTCTCTCGATCTCTTCCAGACCGGCATCCATTTGCAGCCACAGCGTCTCAAGCTGCCTTTCCCATTCAAACGCTTCAAATTCTTCACGCGTATAGCTGAAGATGTCCCTCTTCTCGACAAGATGAAGGTTCTTTTCTTTGATGGTAAGGTTGGCCATTGTTTTTCAAGAGTATTTGGTTTGAAGGGTTTGTGATTTTACAGGGGAGACTGAAAGGTTAAAGGTTTAATGAAATAATCTGAGCAAGTCTCTAAGCCTTAAATAGAGATTGGTAAGAACGAAGTTCTTAAACGCTTCAAATTCTGGTTTACTTGGGTCCAGATATTTTAATGTTTTAATTTATAATATACTCTTCTTAAAAATAAGTGCACGTGACCCACTCGCCCATTAATGTGTCCCACTTACCTATTATCGTGTCCCACTACACATTAATCAAGGAACTGATTGAGTGTTTATTACATAAGGGATTGGGTTTTTAATTACTTTAATCACTTTTGTGTCCAAACGATTGTGTTTTATTCTTACATCTCACAGTTCTCTTATTTTCACTTGGGCATTCACGCAAACACCTTCTCTACATACATTACTCTTGGAAATTCTTGCAAATTTCTTAACTCAATGGCTTCTAAAGCATTCACTGCTCTTGGGTTACGGTTTGTTCCTAACAACTATGAAGCTCCACTCTATCATCAACGCGTTCCAGAATCGTTTCATCTAATGCAGAACTTTTTGAGGGATTCGGAGATTGGACAAGCTCTGATTGGACCTGCTACTCTCTCTGCGTCTCAAATTGCTATATTCTGGCAGAATTCAGTTTATGTAGATGGAGGAGAGAATGGAACTCCTAACATTATCTTCACTTATGAAGACCAAGATTATGTGATTACTCCATAGACTGTGCAAGATACAATGGGGTTTGAAACACATACTTCTTATACTCTGGTCAATGAAACTTATTTGAGAGAGATGCTACAAGAGATAGGTTACATGGAATCTCTTGACAAGCTTGGCGGTATAAAGAGACCAAATCTAAGAAAGGAATGGAACTTTTTCTTTGATTGCATCACAAGGACGTTCCAGAAGAAAGTCACCAACTGGGATGCCATTCCGATAGACAGTCTCCAAATCGGGTATTCTCTACTCTATGGTACTAATTTTGATTTTGGTCGACATGTTCTGATGTGCTTAGGTGATAAACTGTCAGAAACCACTACTGTTTATTATGCTCATTTTTGTCAAATGCTGTTTAATGCTTGTGTACCTGGTCTTGAAATTGATGATGCTGATGAAATTGATCCTTTTAGAGTCAATAAGAGAATATTCTCTGATATGACTAACAAGGATGTTGGTAAAGCAAATCTACCTGCTTTTGTCATGCCACTTGCTCTGCAAAATTTTCTCAATCAACCACAAGAACCAGAACAACCTGAACCTGAACCACAAGAACCACAACAACCTGAACCTGAACAACCACAACCACAACAGCAACCTGAACTACACCCAGAACCAAACACTGAATCACCTGCTCACTCAGCACCTACAAAACAACCTTCACCCACTCCACACACAAACTCTGATTCGTCACAATCTCCACCAGAATCACAGTCTAAAGCACAAAGAGTTAAGGAGGCAATTACTGAACGACATGCAAGTCTAAAGCAGGCGAAAGAGACACAAAGAAAATCAAAACGGAAATCTCCTGAAGCTGTTTATACTAGAAGGGTGAAAAGAATAAAAGTTCGGGCAAAAATGCCTAAGTCACCATCTAGTGAAGAGGATACAGATAATGTACCTCTAGCAAAACGAAGAAAACTGATATTCTCTGATTCTGTGGATGAAGATATTAATGCTCCAGAGGTCGTTCCACAGCAAACACCTCCTGTTGAAGTTGAGAAGGCTGAAATACATGCAGAGGATGAAATGCCTGCAGAGGACAAAATGCCTGCAGAAGAGGATGCTAGAGATGGCCTTTCTCCAATAAATGATATTCTTGATTCATTTATGCCATTCTCTGATCCTATCTCTGATATTGGTGTAGCTGATCAACCTACGGTTGTTCTTTCTGAAGCTGTGGCATCTCATACTGAGTTAATATTTGATGCTCACCAAACTGTTGAAGGAGGAGAAGAAATTGATCAGGTCACCAAGGTCACTTCTCAGTCAATGCCTGTTGCTGAGCCTGAGCAACATAGAGAAAATCTTGACAAGCCAACAGAAGAAATTGCTAAACCTATGGCAGAAGATGAACCTGCTAAAGTTACAAGTGTTGAAACTGAAGGTGAAAGTAGTGCAAACTCTGATGCTGCACCAGTACAAACAGATAATAAACATACACCTTTCACTCAACCTTGTACTTCTCATGAAGTTGAGAGAGCACAATTTGCAAAGAATGTTGCTGAATGGTACAAAGAAGATTGTATTTTTCCACGAGGAAGAGCAGCTGATTTTGTTAAGAAAAATGCTGATACTATCTCCAATCCAGAGATTCTTTCTTTCTTGAAAGCAACTGTAGTTCAAGTAAAAACTCTGGATAGAAGATTTGATGATACTACATTGGCAATCACTGCTTTGCGAAATGAGGTTGTAGCTAGAGAGATGAAAATGGAAAGAGAATCAAAACTTGTGACTACAAAATTCTCTAAAGCTCAAGACAATATCTTTGTCAGGCTAAGTAAAGTTGAAGAGAATCAGTCTGACTTATCTGCTAAAATTGATTCTATTGCTACTTCTCTGGAGTTAATTACATCTATTCTTATGCCTGATGATGTCAAAAAGGGGGAGAGAGTTGTCAGAAGGGATAGTGCTGGAGATGGAAGTAGTAAAGGAAAGAACAAGGCTGAAGAGGCTCAAACTCTAAGAACTAGCAAGTCATCAAAATCACAGTTTGTTGGGAGAAATACTGATACTCAAGGTACTTCAAAGATCAAGAGTTTTCTGTTACCTTCTAATCCACAGACTGATGAAGAATTGGCTGCTAAGCTATTCATTGAAGTGAATGAGGAAGGAGTTACGATTGAGGACATTGAAGCTGAAGAAAAGAGTTTACAAGAAGAACATCTTAAAGCTTTAAAGTCTGGTAAGGTATAAAGAGGTTCATTGAAGAGAATGAGGAAGGAGTTACGATTGAGGACATTGAAGCTGAAGAAAAGAGTTTACAAGAAGAACATCTTAAAGCTTTAAAGTCTGGTAAGGTACAAAGAGGAAAAACTCCTAGACGTGTTGTTAAAGGTGTTGTGATCAGAGAAAGGACTGATGTTAGTCAAAGTTCTCGGTTTTCAAAGGAAGCAATTGCAGCAGAGGCTAAACTTAAGCTAAAAGGCATTGAAGGTGAAAGTTCACAGAAGAAAGTTACAACTTCTGTTGCATCACAAGCAATGATCACACCTTTACACTCTTCTCAGTTGAAATCGGTTTTTGGTAAAGGAACAATTTCTGATCCAAATGTATTATCTGGAGTCTCTATGAATGTTTCTGATGGAAAAGCTTTATCTGGCAAAGTTGGTAATAATAAGGGTGGACTAGGTTCACACAGAGACAAGAGGCAATATACTGGTCCTAGAGATCCTTCTTCACTGGCTGTTCCAGGTCGTGGTGTTCCTCAAGAGAGTTTGGACAGACTGGAATCAGTACAGTTAGTTTATCAGAAGAGTTTAAACAAGGATTTTCTTTTGTACTTCATGGCTGATGGGACAGTATTTAAAGTTGGTGAGGATGATATTGGCTTGAATTGTTGGGAAGAACTAGAGTATGTTCTGTATCTTCTCAAGGTGAATAGTCGAAGGACTCAATCAGTTGCTAATGTGCTCAGGAAGAGAATGACTCAGAATCTGGCAATCAGAGGAGAGAAATATAATAGCAGATATGTTCCTAAATACAGGGATTACAAAGGAAATCTCATTGAAATGAAGAAAGGTACTGCAAAGTTAAAGACTGATTTGGGAATCACAGTACTTGATTTCAATTCACAGTCGGAAAAAGTCAGATTTATCAGACTGGGTAATGAGATGAGAAGGAACAAGATTTATGATCTTAGGGCTGCTATCTACCAGACAGATGAAAGTGATCCTCAGCTCAGAGAAATCAAAGAAGCTATGAAGATTGAGCTTGAAAATGCAGAAAGAAGATTGCTGATTGATTATCTCAGAGCCATGCCAGATCTTGAAATGATAAGAGATTAAGGTCTGTAAGAATTTTCTTATTCTCTATAGTTTTTATTAAGTAGAAGCTTAAACTCTGAATTTGTGTAAACACTGTATTTGTTTATTTGTTTTGACATCATCAATTATTGTCATTAACTTGTGCATTTTTGCTAATGAACAAGTTGGGGGAGATTGTTAAATATAATTGATGTGTTTTAATCAGTGTTTAAGTGCTACAGTGAACTATCAGAGTTTAGCTGGAAGCATTCAGAGTTTAGTGTAAACTCTGACAGTTGGAAGCTCGACAGAGTTTGTCAAACTCTGTCTGGAGAAAGCGTCTACTGGTCAACAGTGATTGAAGATTAATTATGGAAGCGATATCTTTGAAGATTGGATAGCTATCAAAGAGATCGAGTTGACATAGGAGACGTGTGACAATCTGTAATTGATATCATTGTATAGCTGATTATTAGGAATATCAATTAGAGATTGTATCGTAGCTGTATGTTATATAAATACAGTTAGGTTAACCCTAGAAGGGTATCGATAACGAATTATCTTTATTAGCAGCTCTTTGTGATATTTACATCACGAAGAGGGTTCGTAATATAAGAAGTTTTTTAAGTGCATAAACGCTTTTACTTGTTAAACTCTCATACAAAGTTGATTATTAATTGTGTATTCGGCCTAACATGGTTTAAACCCTACATTCCTCCCTGGTAGGGAAACCGCTCCTCGATTAAACTTGGTTGGGGGTTTTCCTCCAGCGGATCTTCCGCCCATACTAACATGCTTTCTCTTTATCCCCCCTTTCTCTCTCTCTCTCTGCATCTGATCACTACCAGCCTCCACAATGGTTGCCTTCTGCACCAAGGTGGCATAATCTGTAATCTCTAAAATAGCCACCCTATTCTGGATCCACTGCTTCAGCCCTTGTTGAAACCTGTTAGCTTTCTTCTCTTCTGTGTCTACAAACTCTGGCACAAATCTCGATAGCTCAGTAAATTTGGCCTCATAGTCCGCCACTGACATATTGTTTTGTTTCAGTTCCAAAAACTTAAGTTCCATCTGGGTCTTCATGAACTTTGGGAAGTACTTCTCCAGGAATAATTGTTTGAACCTTTCCCAGGCTATGACAGCATCAGTCTCCATGTTTTTCTTGGCTTCCCACCAATAATTGGCCTCTCCCTTTAGTAGGTAAGTAGCAAAAACAGTCTTCTGAGCCTCATTGATACTCAGAATCTCAAAAGACTTTTCCATTTCTTTGATCCAGGCCCTCGCCTCAACGGGATCAGCCGATCCGTGGAACTCTGGGGGCTTAAGGGACTTAAAGGCCCTAAAGGAATTTGCCACTGAAGTGTTGTTGCCTGGTGGTGGTTGGGGGTATTGGTTCAAATTCTGCCTAAGTAGATCCATAAACTGGCCCATGGGGTTTCCGCCCTGGTTCTCCCCTTCCTGTTCTACTTCAGTTTCTCCACCCTCTATTTCCCTTTCAAATTCTTCAGAGTACAGGGGTTCATCCTCTGCTCCATACTGGGAATCTTCTTGCTCATTATAGTCCTGATCTTGTTCCTCACTACTTTCACGGTTTTCCTCGTGTTGGTTGTGACTCTCTTGGTCAGTAGATTCTCAGGGGTTAGCCCTAGTGCCCATTCGTCTTGGAGGCATTTTTCTGAAAATTTGGAAAATTATACATTAGGTTCACTTACCTGTTTTAAAGGATTTTTCCTTGCACAATTCTTTACATGATTGGGTTTAAAATCCCACAGTTTTATATCTCATGGCAACTTAATCGAAAAGTAATACATATGCTAATAAACTCGTGATCACATCCCAACAAAATTGTAATAACTGAAATGGAAACAAATATATACCAGGTACCGAAAAGGTACAACATCCGAGTTACAACGATAGTTTAAAGTACAGCCATCCTAACAATAACAACAAGTCAAAAGTGAAATACGCTGTCTATCTCTCTAATCTTCAAAAAGGGAAAACAAGTACAAGAAAACCATCCCTACAAAAGCCGGCACTACTATGCCCGTACATGACTAGACAACTAGACCACTGCATCACTACATCTGAAATCAGCCGCCACGACGAAACATCCTCCGAACCCTCCCCATGGCGATGCGGAAAACCTCCTCAGCCTCTGCTCTGTCTACCCTACCATGCCCATCAGTAGGCAACTGTCGCACCCTCACCCGAGCCCTCAGCTCGATGCGGGTCACAGCCCTATACCCAACTCTGTCACTGATAGTCCTCCTGCCCTGCAACCTCATCCGGGCGGCTCTCTCTGCTGCTAACTCACTCCTAGACTCTGCCAACCTGGCATCTGCCACAGACAACTCTCTATAAAGCCCGTTCACAATCAAGTTGTGAACACATATTGGGACTCCTCCTATCGGGGCATGAGGTGGGGTGGATGGCTCAGCTGGAGCGGCAGTCTCTGTCTGCTGGGGCTCTAGGGTAAGCTCCTCAAACTCGTCGGGGTACGGGCTCATAGGTAGTGGTGGTGGGGTAGGGGCTCTCTCAACAGGGAGGAGTGGCACAAAAAGTCCAGATCCGTGGTCATGTCAGTGTCATCTCCCAAAGTCCTGATCTCAGTCACAACCCAATAATCATCATCCTCAACCACTAACTCAACATCCTGTCCTGTCTGGATCCCCTCCGGGTCCTCCTCCCCCTCAGTCTCAACAACATCTGTGTCAGCATCATCCTGGACCTCCTCAGGGTCCTCCTCCTCAGACTCGATCACATCAGTATCAGCATTAACCTGGACCTCCTCAGCGTCCTCCTCCTCAGGCTCAGTATCCTCCTCAGGCAAGTGCTCATAGTATGGGTCCCTAGTCCGGAACATGTCCTCATCATGCTGTCTCGCAGCTGCCTCCTGGGCCGACAAGTCGCTTGCCTACACAAGACGAACTATGTTACTATCATGATACTTAAAAAGTTCCCGTAAGGGTTTTAGGTGAACCTGGCAAGGGTTCTTATTATATTATTGAATTTATTATTATATAACGTCGTATCATCTCTTGGGATATATAACTCTCGCTCTGATACCATCTCTGTAACACCCCCAGATCCGGGGTTAGGGATCTGGTGGTTACGGTCTTACATCCATTCATATTACTTGACTTGAGTCCACAATAAATAAATCACATGCTGTGACCCCACAATAATTACCACTCACACACACACAACAGTTATAGTCCCAGAGATGAAATTGAAATAAGTCTTACATTAAAGGGGTTACGAATAAAAGTTATTACAATCCCAAAAGGATAACATCATAGGTTTAAAAGTTTTGCCGTTAATTACATTAATTATACATATAGTTAAACAGGAAACAAAAGCTGTCTAACTATGCTACCTCAGCAATGGCGGCTAGCATCTCAGCGGGTAGTCCGGTGGGTCGGGTAACCTGCTTGCGCCGAGTGTGCCTGACGCGAGCCATCTGTCCTAGCTGTTGTTGTGACATAATATAAACAAAGCAAGGGTGAGCGAAAGCCCACCAACAAATATATAACTGAACGATAATTTAAAACAGTTCAAAGCTATCTTTCAAACCATATGCCATGCATTTACAGAAATGATTCCAGTATAATATGAACAATGAAGTTACCAGGTAACTGAAAGTATTTGTTTGAAGAAATATCTGCTACATCAAAGTAAGCGAGATATTCTTATTATTATTAAGAAGAGGAACTTGCAAGAAAAGGTTGCAATTCCAGTTATGACACTTTTCCAACTCTGCCAACAGTAATCATGTTGCAGGAAATAAATAAATTTGGATGATGAACCAATGATGGAGTATTCACCGCGCCCGCTGTTCCAATCTTGATGATCAGTCGAGATCGTACAGCTCAATTTAGATTTACTACCGGTAGAAGGAAGAACTGACGGCTTTACTTGTATACCGCCTTACTAGCTCTCCCCGGCCAACGGTTGGGCCAAAGGGGATGGACCGGCGCTACTCGGCCTCTTACACGACTCCTAGTTCAAATAGAATTCATGATTCTGAATGTAACGTTCGTCCCCCTTTCCCCAAGTATAATACTTGTTGATAAGACTCCACAAAGTAGTCGTATCTAGTTGGAAAGGAAAATTTACCAATAACTCCCAAGCTATTACTTGGTAACGGATATCAACTTGTTCAGTAATCTTACCCCTCGGAAGATGAGAAGGTAAGCAACGACTTAATAAGTCAACAGCACCCGAGTTGCGGGTGAAGGGAATACTTTATGACCGGGGAGTCGACAAGATAAATATCATTTCCAAGTAAGGTTCCCTTATTATTAAGGAGATAGACTCAAAGAAGAATGATGTCTGAGAACCTTTCTTGATATAAGATTAATAATAATATGACTCCGAGATATTTTCTGTAATAATCGAAGAAGATAAACCTTATCGAGATTATTCTAAGTATGGAATAAATATTCAGAGAATATTTAATGAGTTAAAATATTTAAAGAATATTTGGGAATATGAAAGAATATCTTTAATCAGAGTATTTCTCAAAATAATCCCTGAAGAAATATCAGGAGAATATTTATTGAATAAATAAATATTTAAATGAATATTCAAAACAATATTCATTAATTAATAAGACCTGAAAAGAATATTTAAGGTAATATTCATAATTAATTAGGAATTTAAATGAATATTCAAAAGTAATATTCATTTAATGAATAATATCCTAAATGAATATCAAGTAATATTCATTTAGTAATCCAAGCCTTAAGGAATATTCGAGATAATATTCGATAATTAAATCAAGTTTCAGATGAATATTAAAATAATATTCATCAAGTATTTAATATCTTAAATGAATATTCAAAAGTAATATTTATTTAATAAAATAATATTCTAAAGGAATATCCAAAGAATATTCATTTAATAGTCTCATCTTTAGAAGAATATTCGAAATAATAGTCGATAATCAATTCGACTCTGAATGAATATTGAGAAATATTATTCGATGAATAGTTACGTTCAAATAATTATTTGAAGTAAGGATCGTTAAAATAATTAGTCTCGAACGAATATTCAAATAATATTCGTCGCCCAAATAATAGAAAATATTTACTTAAATATTTTCCTCCGAGGTAATCTCGATATATCAAGGAATATTGACTCCCGGTCTATTTTTGATTAATAAGATGTATACGCTCTTCTATGAGGGTCTTACAATAACCGGCTTATAACTGATATATAACTATCTAGCTTATAAGCCAACAATAACATTCAGGGAACAAGTATATCAATTCAACTTGAAAGTAGGCATGCATGCAATGGCATATGTATATCAGCAATCATATATATATATTTATTCAATCACAACAACAGCCTAAAAGAAGGGAATTGAAACTTGCCTGGTAGTCGAGTACGGTAAGGGGTAGTGGTAGCGGGTCCCGGTTCAGCTTGGTGATCTATAAATAGCCAAGGCATTCGGGATTAATCACTTAACATATTAAAAGTTAAGTTATACTTAAATCGAAACACGTTCTCGAATTATCTCGTTATACCCCTTTTAGTGGATTACTTATTATCGCTGATCCGACCCGACATTCGTTCGTTAATACGACATGTCACTACACTTATACTTGGGACATACTTAAGTCATATGAGTTCTAAGGTTGATCGTTACGAACCAATATTATACTCCGAGTTTTATCGCCCGTTTTCTAAGTGTTTTACCAAAGTTATAAAAGAGTCGTCTTTTAGGGGTTCGTTCGCGTTTAACCTTGACTCGAACATTTTTAATAAATCGAAAAATGCTCTTTTTGACATACGGTTTTCTTTCACACCTTCCTTCTTACCCCTAGTATTTATTTACCAAGATTCGCCATGACGTTACATAGCTTACGAGGGTTCAATTTCAGTTACGAACTTTCGTTTATGGATTCGAACTACTTTTAGTAATTTGGTCATAAATCCTAAACCGTAAGTCCGTTTCACGTGATCTTTATATCAAAACGAAGCTTAGAACATTACCTATCCTATCATGGTAGATAAGGTCTCTGGACAGTAGGGGTTCGACATGGAAAATGGCATACAAAACATGGTATTGTAAAATCGGGCATTATAACGGCTGTAAATCGAATATCTATCAATTTCGAATCTTCCCATAAACATAGCATCCAACCCAAACAACATATACATGACTTATATACATGAACTGAGGCCAAGCAATGCCTTTCCGTTCATCTAGCTATTTACATCATTAATCCAAAATCCATACATAATCATGCTTATAATCTTAACATAACCATAACTAAGTTATAACTATCATAAACATGCTTAAATCTCAAACAAGGGTTAGGGTTTCAAGAGCTTTATACCTTCCTTAGATAGTGATATAGCCTTACTAAGCCTTGTATGGTCCTTAGGAGTGATTATGCTTGCTAGATCAACCATGAAAAATCAAGAAAACAAAGTTAGTACTTGATGAACACTATTCACCCTCCTCTTGTTTGATTTTTTTGAAAATGGAAAAGGATGAGTTTGAAGCTAAGATTTTGAGGAGATAAGTTTTATGAAATGTAAGACTCACCTTAATTATTTCAAGAACAAACAATGGTGGGAAGGTGGAGTTTGGATTTTGAATTAATGGTGAGGCCGAATGGTTTCTTGAAATGGGGGGGGAGAGAGTTGCTTGGTTCTTTTGATTTTTTGTGTTTTAATCTCATTCACTCTCATCCACTTACACATAATATCTTGTAAAAGTCACTTTATTAAAGTGATGAGGTGTTGGATGATCAAATGGCAAGACATGTGTTGGCTTTATGGTGGTTAAAGCTTAACTAGGTAGTTACTTGCTAAGTACTTAGTTCTTCCTCTAAGGTGCTAGTTCCTTGCTTCTAGTTTAGTTACTAGATATTTATACTAGTAGCTTGCACAAGACTCTTGCTTCCTCTGCTTGTTTCTGTGTCCGGTTATTACCCGTTTCGATTGATCGTTCGTGAGAATATTTCACGGATTTCTAATTAGGGTTTACCGGGAATCCTCTTTAATATTAATACTTTCATTCTCCATCTTTCATTCTAACTTTCCATTTTATATTCCTTAAATCCATTCGTTAAATACTTAAGGCTATCAGTGTCCAGGGAACTCTTGGACAAAATAAAAGTGCGGTTTTTCAGAATCCGACAGCTTTTACATACACTTATTTTCCCCTGGATCACTAATACGAACTCGGAAATTCGTTCCGAATACTTCTATATAGTGTCGTCTCATATTATTATATACTCCCACCCAAAACACTATTCATTCTGTATTCTTTACTTGTTCTCTTAGGGTTGTATAATTGTCCGTATTCTCTTTCGATCGTTCCTTAACCTTTTTACGGAACTACTGGATTAATCGTTATCGATCTGGATGACATGAGAGTATTCTCTTGCTTGAAGTTGCCATATCTTATTCCCTTAGAAGATAGATTATTCTTACCTATGTTGTCGCCCTTTAGCATTCTTCAAGACATAAACATAATAAAGTCGAATTCCATTCATTCTTTCCCAAATATCAATTATTACATTGTAGCCGTATCCACTATTCATTCTTACATCATTAAATACATAAAAGTTTTAATTCCACCCAAAATCTGGGTTCTTACATATACAAAGTGCTAAATCCTTTATAAGATCAGGATATACAAGAAGTATTAGCAAATTCTATTCTTAACATCACAACTCATGAATTATTCCTAACAAGTGGTTACGGCTACGATGTAATAGTTGATCTTCTGAATGAATGGAATGGAATTCAATTTAAATATCTATATGTCTTGAAGAATGCTAATGGTTGACAACTTAGATAAGAATAATCTATCTCCTAGGGGAATAAGATATGGCAATTCTAAGCAGGGGAATATTCTCATGTCATCCAGATCGATAACGATTAGTCCAGTGGTTCCGTGAAAGGGTTAAGGTACGCCCGAGAGAGAACACGGGCATTGTCATTAATATAGGGAATAAAAGAAGGAATAAGGAGTGAATAGTGTTTTTGGTGGAAATGAGAATATTATTAGACGACGCTATATAGAAGTATTCGGAACGAATTTCCGAACTCGTATTAGTGATCCAGGGGGGAAATAAGTGTATGTAAAAGCTGTCGGATTATGAAAAACCGCACTTTTATTTTCTCCGAAAATTCCCTCGACACTGATAGACTTAAGGATTTAACGAAGGGATTTAAGGAATTTAAATTCGAAAGTTAGTAAGAAGGATGGAGAATGATAGTATTAATATTAAGAAGGTTTCCGGTAAAACCCTAATTAGAAATCCGTGAGATATTCTTACGAATGATTAATCGAAATGAGCAATAACCGGACAAAAGAGCAAGCAGAGATCAAGACACATGCATGTGGTCTTAGAAAATATCTAAGTAACCAAGTGGTGACTCAAGTAACTAGGATACTTGTAACACCCCCTTCCTAAAATGGGAGGAGATATTACTAATAGTCTGTCAACCTGCAAACAGAGCACTAAAATAATTCTCTAAATAACAATTAAATAGTCTAATAATCTCCACAATTTAAATAAACCTCCAAATTACCGTTCAAACCAATAAATACGAAAAACCACAATTCTCTAAATAAATAATCAAGTGTAAATAATTCTAGAAGTTCATAAATCCTAAGCAATGAAATAATGGGTTGCACTCCATCACACAGTCCCAGATCCCCCTAAGCACCTGCCAGAAAAAGAATACGGCATGAGCCAAACGCCCAGTACGGATTTGGAATACAATTTATAAAATAGAAAAACAGATATGAATATTTGACAGTTATAATAAAACATTTATTTTAAAATATGCATGCCTGAAGCAACGAGGGGTTAGGATATTTCATACCGAGATCAGAATAGAACAGAACAGATACAGATACACACATCATAGGGTACCTAATGTGTGCAACAAATCGGATAACGTGTACGGCATATACAACGTCACCATAAAAAAAATCACAAATCACAAAATCAGGGTGCACCCACGTATCCCGAAACAAATATCAAAATGCGCAAAAGCTCGCCACCTGAGCTATCAGAAGGATATGCCGTGACCAATCACACTGCCACGGAAGTGTCATGTCACTAGTGCCGCAATGACATGGTTGTAGTACCCCTACAGCTGGTTAACTCGGTATAACGTTAAACGGGCCAACATATCTCGGACTAAGCTTTCCCTTCATACCAAAGCGCTTAACACCCTTTCAAGGAGACACCTTCAAGAACACATGATCACCTGTTTCAAATCCACCAAACTTTCTATGTTGATCCGCATAACTCTTTTGACGCGACCGAGCTTCCTTCAAGCTTGTCTTAGCCTTATCCACCTTCTCATTAGTGACTCTAACTAGTTCTGGTCCTTCAATGACTTTTTCACCAACTTCATCCCAATAAGATGGTGCCCTAGACCTCCTACCATACAAAGCCTCAAATGGTGGCATACCAATACTCGCGTGCCAATTATTATTGTACGCAAACTCAACAAGATACAAATACTTATCCCAATCACTTGTACACTCCAAAGCACAAGCCCTCAGCATATCCTCCAATGTCTGAATCGTCCTCTCTGACTGTCCATAGGTTTGCGGATGATAAGCAGTACTAAAATTAAGCTTCGTACCCCAAGCTTGCTGAAATCCCTTCCAAAAACGTGATATAAACCTAGTATCCCTGTCAGAAACTATCGACACAGGCACACCATGAAGTCTAACAATATCCCGCTGAAAAACCTCTGCCAAGTCATGAACAGGAGTTGTAAGAACCCCAAATTTTGGATGTAATTAAAACTTTTTATTAAGTAATGATAAAATGAGGAACAATGATTCCGACAACAAGGTCACCAGCTCTAATGAGTGGTAGTTTCAAAGAACAATGATTGTAATGAATGGATATTGCTTTGGACAATGATCCTGATGCATTGGTATATTGTCAGAATAGAGTAATTCGATGGTTGAGGACCTAGATAAGAATAATCTACCATCCAGGAAGGAGCTAATGGATCCTTGTAGGGAAATGAGTACGTGCATAGTGTTTCCTGTACGTGCATAGTAATTTGGTGGATGAATAGTGATTTTGTAAGTTGGAAAACTTTTCACTCCACCCTATGTACGGGACGTGATATGGATGTTTCGAAGTCATATTAGTAATACGCGGAGGAAATAAGTGAATGCAGAGACGATCGGAATTCAGAAATTCCAAATTCTTTTCGGTATAATATTTGACCGGACAGTGGATTAAATATTATTATAATCCAAGAATTGAGATATTAACTTTGAGGAATTGATATTTTGGGATGTTATTATATTTGATTTAAGAATGAAGGTAGGAAACCACTGAGGAGTGGTTATGGCTACAATGTAATAATTGATATTTGGAAAGAATGAATGGAATTCGACTTTATTATTTCTATGTCTTGAAGAATGCTAAAGGGTAACAACATAGGTAAGAATAATCTATCTTCTAAGGGAATAAGATATGGCAATTTCAAGCAGGAGAATATTCTCATGTCATCCAGATCGGTAACGATTAATCCAGTAGTTCCGTAAAAAGGTTAAGGAACGATCGAAAGAGAATACGGACAATTATACAACCCTAAGAGAACAAGTAAAGAATACAGAATGAATAGTGTTGTGGTGGGAGTATATAATAATATGAGACGACACTATATAGAAGTATTCAGAACGGATTTCCGAGTTCGTATTAGTGATCCAGGGGGAAAATAAGTGTATGTAAAAGCTGTCGGATTCTGAAAAACCGCACTTTTATTTTCTCCGAGAGTTCCCTGGACACTGATAGCCTTATGTATTTAACGAATGGATTTAAGGAATATAAATTGGAAAGTTAGAATGAAAGATGGAGAATGAAAGTATTAATATTAAAAAGGATTCCCGGTAAACCCTAATTAGAAATCCGTGAAATATTCCTACGAACGATCAATCGAAACGGGCAATAACCGGACACAGAAACAAGCAGAGGAAGCAAGAGTCTTGTGCAAGCTACTAGTATAAAATATCTAGTAACCAAACTAGAATCAAGGAACTAGCACCCTAGAGAATGCAACTAAGTACTTAGCAAGGCAACCATGTAGTTAGGCTAAAACCACCACATTTTCAACACTTGTCATGGTAATTCCTCATCCAACACCTCATCACTTTAATAAAGTGAATTTATACAAGATATTATCTTGATAATAGATGAGAATGGATGAGATTAAAACAAAACAAACCAAGCAACTCCCCCCCCCTTGAAAATTCCATTCGGCCTCCCTCCTAAATTCCAAAAATCAAAACCCCTCTTCCCACAATCTCTTGATCTTGTAAAAATTATGGTGAGTCTTACATTTCCTAAAAGTGATCCCCTAAAAATTTCAAAGCCAAACTCTCTTGTTTCCATTTTCAAAGAAATCACCAAAGACTAGGGTGAATAGTGATTTTCAAGAACAACTCTTGATTTTCTTGATTTCTAGAATGATCTAAGCTTGGTTATGGGTATACAAGGACTATGAAAAGCTTAGCAAGGTCTTTACACACTCCAAGGAAGGTATAAAGCTCTTGAAACCCTAACCCTTGTTTGAGATTTAAGCATGTTATGATAGTTATAACTTAGTTATGGTTATGTTAAGATTATAAGCATGATTATGTATGGATTTTGGATTAATGATGTAAATAGCTAGATGAACGGAAAGGCATTGCTTGGCCTCAGTTCATGTATATAAGTCATGTATATGTTGTTTGGGTTGAATACTATGTTTATGGGAAGATTCGAAATTGGTAGATATTCGATTTACAGCCGTTATAATGCCCGATTTTGCAATACCATGTTTTGTATGACATTTTCCATGTCGAACCCCTACTGTCCAGAGACCTTATCTGCCATGATAGGATAGGTAATGTTCTAAGCTTTGTTTGGATATAAAGATCACGTGAAACGGACTTACGGTTTAGGATTTATGACCAAATTACTAAAAGTAGTTCGAATCCGTAAACGAAAGTTCGTAACTGTAATTGAACCCTCGTAAACTATGTAACGTCATGGCGAATCTTGGTAAATAAATACTAAAGGTAAAAAGGAAGGCGTGAAAGAAAACCGTATGTCAAAAGGATCATTTTTCGATTTATTAAAAATGTTCGAGTCGAGGTTAAATGCGAACGAACCCCTAAAAGACGACTCTTTTATAACTTCGGTAAAACACTTAGAAAACGGGCGATAAAACTCGGAGTATAATATTGGTTCGTAACGATCAACCTTAGAACTCATATGACTTAAGTATGTCCCAAGTATAAGTGCAGTGACATGTCGTATTAACGAACGAATGTCGGGTCGGATCAGTGAGAATAAGTAATCCACTAAAAGGGGTATAACGAGATAACTTGAGAACGTGTTTCGATTTAAGAATAACTTAACTTTTAATATGTTAAGTGATTAATCCCGAATGCCTTGGCTATTTATAGATCACCAAGCTGAACCGGGACCCGCTACCACTACCCCTTACCGTACTCGACTACCAGGCAAGTTTCAATTCCCTTCTTTTAGGCTGTTGTTGTGATTGAATAAATATATATATATATATATATATATATATATATATATGATTGCTGATATACATATGCCATTGCATGCATGCCTACTTTCAAGTTGAATTGATATACTTGTTCCCTGAATGTTATTGTTGGCTTATAAGCTAGATAGTTATATATCAGTTATAAGCCGGTTATTGTAAGACCCTCATAGAAGGGCGTATACATCTTATTAATCAAATATAGACCGGGAGTCAATATTCCTTGATATATCGAGATTACCTCGGAGGAAAATATTTAAGTAAATATTTTCTATTATTTGGGCGACGAATATTATTTGAATATTCGTTCGAGCTTATTTATTTAATGATCCTTACTTCAAATAATTATTTGAACGTAATCATTCGACGAATAATATTTGTCAATATTCATTCAGAGTCGAATTGATTATCGATTATTATTTCGAATATTCTTCTAAAGATGAGACTACTAAATGAATATCATTTGGATATTCTTTTAGAATATTATTATATTAAATAAATATTACTTTTGAATATTCATTTAAGATATTAAATACTTGATGAATATTATTTTAATATTCATCTGAAGCTTGATTTAATTATCGAATATTATCTCGAATATTCCTTAAGGCTTGGATTACTAAATGAATATTACTTGATATTCATTTAGGATATTATTCATTAAATGAATATTACTTTTGAATATTCATTTAAATTCCTAATTAATTATGAATATTACCTTAAATATTCTTTTCAGGTCTTATTAATTAATGAATATTGTTTTGAATATTCATTTAAATATTTATTTATTCAATAAATATTCTCCTGATATTTCTTCAGGGATTATTTGAGAAATACTCTGATATAAGATATTCTTTCTTATTCCTAAATGATCTGTATAATATTTTAATTCAATAAATATTCTCTGAATATTTATTCCATACTTAGAATAACCTCGATAAGGTTTATCTTCTTCGATTATTACAGAAAATATTTCGGAGTCATATTTTTATTAATCTTATATCAAGAAAGGTTCTCAGACATCATTCTTCTTTGAGTCTATCTCCTTAATAATAAGGGAACCTTACTTGGAAAAATGTTATTTATCTTGTCGACTTCCCGGTGATAAAGTATTCCCTTCACTCGCAACTCGGGTGCTGTTGACTTATTAAGTCATTGCTTACCTTCTCATCTTTCGAGGGGTAAGATCACTGGAACAAGTTGATATCCGTTACCAAGTAATAGCTTGGGAGTTAATGGTAAATTTTCCTTTCCAACTAGATACGACTACTTTGTGGAGTCTTATCAACAAGTATCATACTTGGGGAAAGGGGGACGAACGTTACATTCAGAATCATGAATTGTATTTGAACTAGGAGTCGTGTAAGAGGCCGAGTAGCGCCGGTCCATCCCCTTTGGCCCAACCGTTGGCCGGGGAGAGCTAGTAAGGCGGTATACAAGTAAAGCCGTCAGTTCTTCCTTCTACCGGTAGTAAATCTAAATTGAGCTGTACGATCTCGACTGATCATCAAGATTGGAACAGCGGGCGCGGTGAATACTCCATCATTGGTTCATCATCCAAATTTATTTATTTCCTGCAACATGATTACTGTTGGCAGAGTTGGAAAAGGGTCATAACTGGAATTGCAACCTTTTCTTGCAAGTTCCTCTTCTTAATAACAATAAGAATATCTCGCTTACTTTGATGTAGCAGATATTTCTACAAACAAATACTTTAAGTTACCTTGTAACTTCATCGTTCATATTATACTGGCATCATTTCCGTAAATGCATGGCATATGGTTTGAAAGATACTTTTGAACTGTTATACATTATCGTTCAGTTATATATTATTGTTGGTGGGCTATTGCTCACCCTTGCTTTATTATTATATCACAACAACAGCTAGACCAGATGACTCGCACAAGGCGCACTCGACGCGGGCGAGGACGATGAGACTACCAGAGCTGAAGAAGAAGCTATTGGTAGGGTATATTTATTCTTTCAGTACCAAGAATATGGTCTAGTATGACTTATGTAAATGGATGGCAAAGAGTATGTATTATATTGAAATTCTTTTGGATTGTAAGAACTCATAATGTGATTAATAAAAATTTGATTGTTACTCTGATTTCATCTCTGGGACTATAACGGGTGTGTTTTATATTGTTGTGTTGGGTTATAGAGACGTAATTTATTTTATGTTAAGGAAAGTTCAATTGTTGTGGACAGAATTGGAAACCGTAACCACCGGATCCCGGACCCCGGATCTGGGGGTGTTACAGGAGTAGTCTCTCTAATAGGCAAGAAATGAGCAGACTTAGTAAGTCTATCAACTACCACCCATATAACATCATTCTTTCTAAAGGTCCTCGGCAAATGAGTCACAAAATCCATAGTAATGTTCTCCCACTTCCAAACTGGAACATCCAATTGCTGCAACAATCCACTAGGCCTCTGATGATCTATCTTCACCTGTTGACATATAAGACATTTTTCCACAAACTCTACTATGTCTCCTTTCATTCCACTCCACCAAAAGTGCTTCTTCAAATCTCTATACATCTTGGTGGAACCTGGATGAATAGAGAGTAAAGAACTATGAGCCTCAGTCAAAATCTCTTCACGAATCGCCACATCCGCGGGAACACACAATTTACTACCCAACCATATCACACCCTCATCATCAACACGAAAATATTTTTTCTTACCTTCTGCCACCTCTGATCTAATACCCTCCAATCCCGTATCATTCTTCTGAGCTTCCTTAACCCTTGAAACCAGATTTGGTTCCACTCTCAAACTCGCAATGCTACCATCTGATCCTCTAATATACAGCTCAATGCCAAAGCGCTCCATGTCTGAAATAAGATCCGGCTGAGTAATGAGAGATGCAACACTCCCCAAGTTCTTCCTACTAAGAGCGTCTGCCACAACATTCGCCTTCCCTGGATGGTACTGGATATTAGCATCATAATCCTTATGAAGTTCAAGCCATCTTCGCTGCTTCTTGTTAAGCTCCTTCTGAGTAAAAATGTATTTAAGACTCTTATGATCAGTGAAGATATCACAAGTCTCTCCGTACAGATAATGCCTCCAAATCTTCAAAGCAAAGACCACTACTGCTAACTCCAAGCCATGAGTAGGATAATTTACCTCATAAGGTTTAAGCTGCCTAGAAGCGTACGAAATCACCTTCCCATGCTGCATAAGAACACACCCCAATCCTCTCTTAGAAGCATCACTATAAACCTGAAATCCTCCACTCCCTGATGGCAATACGAGAATAGGAGCTGACACTAACCTCTTCTTTAACTCTTGGAAACTCTGCTCACGATCATCATTCCACTCGAACTTAACACCCTTCCTCATCAGTTGAGTCAATGGTAAAGCTATGGATGAGAAACTTTCCACAAAACGCCTGTAATAACCTGCCAAAACCAAGAAGCTCCTCACCTCTGTCACAGTGCTAGGTCTCGGCCAATTAGTGATAGCCTCGGCTTTCGCAGGATCCAACTCAATCCCTCTAGAAGACACAATATGCCCCAAAAATGCCACCTGCTCCAACCAGAACTTACATTTTGAAAATATTGCAAATAACTTCTTCTCCATCAAGATCTCAAGCACAATACGTAAATGTTCCTCATGCTCCTCCCTGCTCCTCGAGTAAATCAATATATCATCAATGAAGACCATAACAAACTTATCCAAGTAATCATGAAAGACCCGATTCATCAAATCCATAAACACCGCTGGTGCATTCGTCAAGCCAAAGGACATCACAATAAACTCATAATGACCATAACGAGTACGAAATGCAGTCTTCAGAATATCTTCCTCCCTTACTCGTAACTGGTGGTAACCCGATCTCAAATCTATCTTCGAAAAGAATATCGCCCCTTGTAACTGATCAAACAGGTCATCAATGCGTGGCAAAGGATACCTGTTTATGATAGTTACCTTATTCAACTCCCTGTAGTCGATGCACATTCTCATAGAACCATCCTTCTTCTTCACAAACAACATCGAAGCACCCCATGGAGATACACTTGGGCTGATAAATCCTCTATCCAACAACTCTTGCAACTGCACTTTCAATTCCTGCAACTCTAGTGGTGCCATTCGGTATGGCGCCTTAGAAATAGGCTCTGCCCCTGGGACATGTTCAATAGTAAACTCCACTTCTCTCTGTGGTGGCAAACCTGGTAGTTCATCGGGAAACACATCTGCAAATTCATTAACAATTGGATAATCCTCGATGCGAGGCTCATCCTTAGAAGTATCCTTCTCGAAAGCAAGATAGCCATAACAACCCTTAGACAAAAGTTTACTCGCCTTTAGAGCTAAAATCATTTTAATCTTTCCTTTCGGTTGAGAACCCTGGTATACAAATTCTGGTTTATCTGTATCTCCAAAGATCACCCTCTTCCCCTGACAGTCAATTGTAGCTCGATGTTCAATCAACCAATCCATACCCAGAATAATGTCAAAGTCATGCATCTCCATCGGAAGCAAGTTAACCTTACAATTTCTCTCCCCAACAGCTATCGGACACTCTCGGTATATATCAGAAATAATAACAGAATTCCCCATCGGGGTAGCAATAGACATACGAGGATATATTAATGAAGGTACAACACCAAGATGACGAACAAACGATAAAGACACAACAGAATGAGTCAAACCAGTATCAAATAACACATAAGCATCACGTCTACCAACAAGAAGTGTTCCTGAGACGGTACCTGAATTAGCTGCTGCCTGATTAGCATTCAATGCAAACACTCTGCCTGAAGTATTCTGCTGACTGCCACTACCACTACCACCTGCTCCTCCACCAGTGTTACGTGACGCGGTACAATCCTTTGCCCTATGTGACATGCTACCACACATGAAATAAGCCCCGGTCTGTTTATAACAAGCTCTCCCCGGATGATGTCCACCACAAGTAGCACAAGGAGCCACTGGAATCATATTGGGGTAGCCCCCATAAACTGAATAACGACTCTGCCCCTTTTGACGACCCTGCCACTGCCTAGGCTGCTGCTGCTGAAATTGCTGATTCTGATTCTGTTTCTGACCACCATACTGATTCTGACCATAAGCTGACTGAGTCCTCATATTCTGATATCTTCCACACCACTGTCCTTGCTGAGTACCCTAACCTCCATTCCACTTCTTACCCTGTACAAAACTCTGATCATCTCTACTCCGCTTGCGATCATTCTGGAACCTGTAAGCTCTATACTCAGTACGCTCCTTCTCAATATCTTTACCTGCATCTGCCACCTAGCCACATTAGGAAACCTCAGTGAAATGATACCACCCCTCAAATTAGGCCTCAACCCCCATTTAAATTTCTCAGCCTGCTGTGCAGCAGTCCCTGCAACTGTCCCAGCAAATCCAGCCAACCTGATAAACCTCACCATATAGTCAGTAATGATCTCATCAAAATTCTGCGCGATCGAATGAAACTCCCTCAAATAACCCTCTCTGTCTGCATTATAAAAGTACTGCTCATAGAACACCTCCTTGAATCCCTGCCATACCAATGTCTCTGTAAATTCCTCTCCTCTAGTAGCTTTCACCCCTCTCCACCACCTCTAAGCATCCCCCTCCAACTTGTACACAGCTAACTTGACCTTATGAAGCTCATCACAACCCAAGGCATCAAAAATCTTCTCAAGATGAATAATCCAATTTTCAGCATCAATAGGAGTCGATGCTGAATGAAAGGAATCTGGTTTCTGCTTAAAAAACCTCTCCAACCATGCAAATGGCTCCAATTGATTACCCTGGCCATCCTGATTTCCCTGACCATTCTGGTTTCCCTGACCATTCTGATTGCCTTGGCCATTCTGATTGCCCTGACCTTTCTGATTATTCTGATGATTCATATTTGCCATAGCTTGTTGTATACCGTTCGCCACTGCTTGTCCTAACATATTAGCTAGCTGAGCCAGGCTAACATTCAGGGTAGTTTTATTTTGATTTTTCTTAGGAGGCATCTACAATATAAGATTAGCGAACGAATGAAGATCACAAGAATAGATAATCAGAAGCAATTAAAAATAGATGTCGAAAGAGTAAAGCAAGATGATATGAATTTGAAACAGAATACCCATCCTAACATCTACCCAAACTCACAGGTCAACCTAAATAGGTTTTCTACAAGAAAGAACCTAAGCTCTGATGCCAACTTTGTAACACCCCCTTCCTAAAATGGGAGGAGATATTACTAATAGTCCATAAACCTGCAAATAGAGCACTAAAATAATTCTCTAAATAACAATTAAACAGTCTAATAATCTCCACAATTTAAATAAAACTCCAAATTACATTTTAAACCAATAAATACGAAAAACCACAATTCTCTAAATAAATAATCAAGTGTAAATAATTCTAGAAGTTCATAAATCCTAAGCAACGAAATAATGGGTAGCACTCCATCACACAGTCCCAGATCCCCCTAAGCACCTGCCAGAAAAAGAATACGGCATGAGCCAAACGCCCAGTAAGGATTTGGAATACAATTTATAAAACAGAAAAATAGATATGAATATTTGACAGTTATAATAAAACATTTATTTTAAAATATGCATGGCTGAAGCAACGAGGGGTTAGGATATTTCATATCAAGATCAGAACAGAACAGAACAGGTACAGATACACACATCATAGGGTACCTAATGTGTGCAACAAATCGGATAACGTGTACGGCATATACAACGTCACCGTCAAAACAAATCACAAATCACAAAATCTGGGTGCACCCACGTATCCTGAAACAAATATTAAAATACGCAAAAGCTCACCACCTGAGCTATCAGAAGGATACGCCGTGACCAATCACACTGCCACGGAAGTGTCATGTCACTGGTGCCGCAATGACATGGCTGTAGTACCCCTACAGCTGGTTAACTCGGTATACCCTATATCACTAAGGGTTCAAATATAGTTTATTTCGCAAAATCTTTATAAATCACATAAAACAGATATTCCAAATATTTTCACAAATATTTAAATTCATAAATTTTAGAAAATCCCAGAAACAGATATTTGAATATTTTTCAAGACAAATGAATCCATAATTTTAGAAAACCAAAAAACAGATATTTGAATATTTTGGAAGAGATTTAAAAATACCTTTAGAAGTCAAAACAATCAAATTGGGATAAAACAAAACAAACAGATTTGAGACAAAATGAATCAACTACAAATATTCCTAATTACGAGTAGCGCTGAATAAAGGAAGAAAGAATCCGTACCTCGAAAATAACGATCTCAAACACTCATGAAATCCACAAACGATCCGCTAATTCCCCCGTTCCCGATCTAATTACAAAATATATTTATAATTAAAATACATTATTTTTATATTTAATAATTAAAATTATCACATGTTTTAGTACACTAACCCACCTCCGGATTATACTAACACTATTTACATGCTCCTGCTTTAACAATCATCACCGCCGGTACCAATTTATTATATAACATCATTTACTGACTTACATATAATAATATTTATTGAAATAATAACACTGCACTAATGGATCCACATCAGGAAACAAATGAAATTGGTGTGCAAGTTTAACCAGCCAAATAAATAAGATAATAGCAAAATCCGTAGTGCACTATTCACTAAAATAACATTACAAAAGCATTTTTTTTTACTCCAAATTTTAAACACACACATGGAAATCCTATTAAGCTAATAAAATATTAGTATGACTTGGACCCCTATGCCTGCCTTGTTTTTAATAGCTTGATTTAACATAGATCATGATTGACTGAACATATATTTACCAATAATACATCATGATCGAACCAGAAACTAGCACATGGTGATTAACCTAAACAATTACTATAGATAATATGTATGAGATTCTAGGGACTCTACTATTTAATTAAAGGCACAAATATATATGTATGTAATTACCTCTCTGGATTGAAAGCTTCGAACAGATTGATGAATAAATTCCTCTTCTTTCACCTCACACAGCCGCTTAGCTTAGGGTTTGTAATCGTACATATTGTTTAGGGACTGAGAGGGTATATATATACTTATTAAAATTAACTCCTTTTTCTAATCTAATTACTAATTCCTTTTCTAATTAACAAATAAATATAAATGGATCACCAAAACTCCTTTTTCTAATTAATCAATATTTTTAACCACTTATTCTAGTTCTATTATTATTATTATTATTATTATTATTATTATTATTATTATTATTATTATTATTATTATTATTATTATTATTGAAATTATCTAAAATTCATGTATATTACAATACTTAGCAAGAAACTAGTACTTAGAAAACAAATCACTTAGTTAGCTTGTAACCATCCAAAACACAACTCTTGTCTTGCCAAATACATCACTCCATGCATCATCACTTTATTAAAGTAAATTAAGATGAGATATTATCCAAGACCACTTCACTTTATGCATTATTATTCAAAGTAACCAAGCAAAACATCAAACTCTCTATTGCCTTCTTCCATTCGACTTTTGCTTAATTCCAAGGGAGAAATCCCACTTCCAACCATCATTTGTTCTTGTAATTTTTATGGTGAGTCCTATATTTCATAAAACTAATCTCCTAGAAATTTCAAGTCAAAATTCCATGGTTTCCACTTTCAAAGAAATCAAGAAAGATGTGGGTGAATAGTGTTTCTTATGAACTAACTTTGAATTTTGTTGTTTTTCATGGTTGATCTAGAAAGCCTAAGCACTCTTAAGGATAGATCAAGGCTTAGTAATGATACATCACTCTCTAAGGAAGGTAACAAGCTCAAAAACCCTTAGTATCATTTTGAGTTTTATGGGTAATTTAGTGTTAGTATGCTATGTTATGCTTAGATCTATGTTATTAGTTGATTATGGTTGTTGTTTGGATTATGATCCATGAGATGGTTGAGATGAGATGTTGTTAGAATAGTCATGATGTTATCATGTTTTAGAAATGATGGGGTGTGGTGCTCGATTGATTCACGGTGATGTGAAAACTATGGGAATCGTGTAAACATAGCCGTCGTAATGCCGAATTTTCGTTAATCATTAAAAACCGTGCATCACAGTAGCTTGAACTCACTGTCCAGTTTCACATTTTGCCATGATAAGATAGATAATGTTCCAAGCTTCGTTTTGATATAAAGATCGTGTGAAATGGACTTACGGTTTAGGATTTACGGCCGATTTACTAAAAGTAGTTCAAAACCATAAACAAGAATTCGTAACTGAAATTGAACCCTCGTAGAATACGAAAGTCAGTGGCAAATCATGGTAATTAAATACTAGAGGTAAAAAGGAAGGTGTGAGAGAAAACCTCATGTGAAATGGATCGTTTTTCGATTTTATAAAAATATTTGAATCAAGGTTAAACGCGAACGAACCCCTTAAAAGTATAACTTTGGTTATAACTTAGAAAACGAGCGATAAAACTCGAGGTATAATCTTGGTTCGTAATCGACCGACTTTAGAACTTATACGAATTGAGTATATACTAAGTGTGAGTATGATGACATGTCTTAATAATGAACAAATGACGGATTGTATCGGTAATAAAAAGAGTTACACTAAAAGGTGTATAACGAGATAATTCGAAAACATGTTTCGACTTAAGTTGATACTTAGCCTTTTAAAAAGTGTTAAGTGATTAATCTCAAATATTCTGACTATTTATAAATCGCCGAGCTGACCCGGGACACACTACCACTACCCCTACTCGTACTCGATTACCAGGCAAGTTTTAAATCCTTTTTAAAGGCTGTTGTTGTGAATATATATATATATATATATATATAATTCGATTTTGTGTTACATATGCCATAGCATGCATGCCTACTTTCAAGATATATTGTGATACATGTTCCTGGAATTATTGTTGGCTTATAAGCTAGATATTGAATAATCAGTTATAAGCCGGTTGTTGATAAGTCCCTTAGAGAAGGACATATATATCGTATTCATTGAATATAGACCGGGAGTCAGTACTTCTTGATACATCGTAATTATTTTCGAGGGAAATATTTAATTAAATAATTTCCCATTATTTGGTTGATGAATATTAATTTGAATATTCGTCCGAGACTATTTAATTCACGATCATGACTTCAAATATTTATTTGAACATTATCTATTCAATGAATATTATTTTTCAATATTCATTCAAAGTCGACTCATTTATCGAATATTATTTCGAATATTTCTTTAAAGCATGGATTTCTAAATGAATATTATTTTGCTATTCATTTAGAATATTATTCATTAAATAAATATTACTTTCTGAATATTCATTTAAGTTCCTATTTACTTAATGAATATTATTTTAAATATTCATCTGATGTTCTATTTATTTATCGAATATTATTTTAATATTCCTTTCAAGTCTTATTACTTAAATGAATATTATTTTGAATATTCATTTAAATATTTAATTATTCAATAAATATTTTCTCCTTATTTATTCGAGAAGTATTCTAAGAAATACTTCGATTTAAATATTCGTTCGTAGTAATAAGTCTTATGTAACTATTTCTGGTGGAATAAATATTCTCTGAATATTTATCCAATACTCTGAAATGACTTCAAATACTATCGTCGACCTTCGATTATTATAAAATTTCTTCGGAGTTGGATTATTATTAATATTATAAAGGTCCTCAAAATGTCGTTCTTCCTTCGAATCTATCTTCCAAATAATAAGGGAACCTTACTTGAGAAATGTTATTTATCTTGTTGACTTCCCGGTCATAAATCTTTCGAAAAGTATTCTTTTCACTCGCAACTAGAATTGCTATCTATTGCATCTGTGTACCCTCTCATCATTCGAGGGGTAAGATTATTGGAACAAGATGGTATCCTCTAACAAGCAGCAGCTTGGGAGATATGATGTTGAATTTTCCTTTCCAACTAGATACGACTACTTTGTGGAGTCTTATCAATAAGTATTATACTTGGGGAAAGGGGGACGAACTTTGCGTTCAGAGTCATGAACTTATTTTCGAACTTGGAGTTGTGTAAGAGGCCGAGTAGTGTCAGTCCATCCCATTGGCCCAACCGTTGGCCGGGGAGATCTAACAGGGCGGTAGACAAGTAAATCCGTCAGCTCTTCCTTCTATCGGTAGTAAATACAATCTGCGACTGATCATCGTAAGGATTGGAACAGCGGACGCGGTGAATACTCCAGCATTAGTTCATCATTCAGATTCATTTATTTTCTGCAACGTTATCATTGTTGGCAGTATCGGAGAAGTATTCATAATTGGAATATATATGTTTTGAGTTACTTTGCAACTTCATCATTTACCTTATACTGGTATTATCTTCGCTAATGCATGGCATATGGTTTCAAAGATGTTTGAACTGCTGTATATATATATATATATATATCATCACTGTTCAGTTATATTGTTGTTGGTGGGCTATTGCTCACCCTTGCTTATTTATTATGTCAGAACAACAGCTAGGACAGATGGCTCGCGTCAAGCGTACTCGGCGCAAGCAGGTTACTCGACCCACGGGACTCCCCGCTGATATGCTAGCTGCCATTGCTGAGGTAGCATAGATAGACAGCTTTTGCTTCCAGCTTAACTATATGTATAATTAATGATAATCAATGGCAAAACTTTTCAACTTATGATTTTATCCTTTTTGGCTTGTAATAACTTTTAATCGTAAACCCCTTTATGTAAGACTTATTTCAATTTCATCTCTGGGACTATAACTGTGTGTGTGTGGGTGGATATTATTGTAGGGTCACAGCATGCTACTTATTGATTTTGGACTCAAGTCAAGTATTATGTATAAAATATGAGACCGTAACGACCCGATCCCCGACCCCGGATCGGGGGGTGTTACAGAGATGGTATCAGAGCGAGAGTTATATATCCCAAGAGATGATGCGACGTTATATAATAATAAATTCACTAATATAATAAGAACCCTTGCCAGGTTCACCTAAAACCCTTATGGGAACTCTTTAAGTATCATGATAGTAACATAGTTCATCTTGTGTAGGCAAGCGACTTGTCTGCCCAGGAGGCAGCTGCGAGACAGCATGATGAGGACTTGTTCCGGACTAGAGACCCGTATTATGAGCACTTGTCTGAGGAGGAGGACCCCGGATTTGGGGTGTTACAGTGAAAGTGCAGTCTCAGGCTGTTGTGGTTCTTGAGATTGATTTAAGAAGTTTTGAAGAGAAAGAGGCAAAAACAAGTCAGGTACATGCCCCTTGGTTACATCCTTGTTGGTCAAATCAGAGAATACTCTCTTATGAACTTTAAAGGCTGGAATAATGTCTTCCTCAGAAATTTCAACATCAGGCAGACAAGTAGAGAATAGTAATTGAAAAAATCTTGAAAAATAAACAGTGGTACTAGACTCTGACAATCTTTCACCGATATTCATCAAGACGAGTCTACCAAAATCAAAATTACTTCCATAAAGAAGAGAATACCCGATTTGAAGACTGTCAGTAGGAATAGCATCCTAATTGGTGATTTTCTTTCCAAACGCCCTTGTGATGCAATCGAAAAAGAAACTCCACTCCTTCCTCATAAATGGCCTTTTCACTTGACCAAGTCTCTCTAAAGGTCCTGAGTACCCAATTTGCTGCAACATCTCTTTTAGAAATCTTTCACCAATAACACTGTATGTAGAGTGTGTATCAAAACCCAAAGATTCTCTGACCGTCGTTGGAGTAATGACATGCTCTGTTTCCTCATATGTGAAAATAATTGAAGGAGTCCCATTCTCTTCTCCATCGTCATAAGTAGCTGTCTACCAGAAAGTAGCAATCTGTGCAGCAGAGAGCTTTGTTGGTTCGTGTGACACCCCTAAATCTGGGGTCAGGGATCCAGGTCATCACGGTCCAATTTCCATTTAAACATATTACACTCTTGATGCTTAAATAATTTAATGACATTATATATGCACACTATTGACCCCACACTTATAATAACACACACCAGTCATAAGCTCAGAGAACAGCATCCATCATTAAAACAGTTAACGTAAAGTTATTATTACAAACCCAGAATGTTTAAGTAGCCTTGTTGAAAATACTTCTACAGGAAGCATATGAACAACAAAAATATATTACAAAAGACTTTTGATTTAACCTACACACTTCTACTCATACCCTGGATATATAAATATATACATATAGGCTAGCTTAGGAATAGGTGACAGATCCCTATCATATATCCCCGCCCTTACCCACTTCCGGGGTGTAGTGCGACGTATCGGCGGCATCTGCTATAGCTGTGATATAAACATAGGCAAGAGTGAGCTAAAATAGCTCAGTAAGATAAAGTTTTAAATCCAATTAGAAATAGAACAATTTATAAAAGCTTTGGAAGTGTTGGTTGTTCATTTAACAAAGTTGTTTCAATAAAGTATAAACGATGAAGTTACAAAGTAAAGTAAGAAAAACATTTTCATAAATATCTGTATTTTGTTTGCGCAGTAATACACCAACATAAACTTGTTTGTTATTCATTATAAAGATATAATATCAGTTTCTCTTCTAATTCCTTGAGACCATTCATTGTTTCATACCATTTCATTCTTTTCCAACATACTAGTGCAATGAAATTTTCAACAATCATTTAAGAATTTAGGGGATCTTCATCATAGCCAGATACGACAGGATGATGATCAGTCGCCCTATACGTACCTGTTCCTGTTTATTACTAGTAGAAGGAATGACCCTCTCCGGTAATCATCCCTGGAGGAAAGTTTTCCACAATCCCCCCTCGGCAACACATGGGCCGGAATAAAATATTGCAAGCTGGACTGCATTGAACTCAGCCCAAAGATAGAATCCCCATTATCGAAGTTCTTATTCCATTTATTCTGAAAATTTCCTTTTCATAATTCCATTTACCAAATTACCCCTTTTTTTTATCCACAAAGTACCTTGCATTATTTGTATTCATAAATAGTTTCAAAAATCAGAAACATACCCATTGCAATGCAATACTATGTAATCATGTATACATGTATACATTTTCAACAAAACCATTTTCCTGGAATTTTTATAATTTAATAAAGTAAAGATAAAAGAACTCTTGCCTGGAAGAGTCGTAAGGGTAACGTGTCTCCGATCAGTCCGGTGATCTATAAACAATCCCAAAATTATTCAAGGTTAATCACTTAACATTTTTGAAAAGCTAAATATATACTTTACATAGGTTAAACTCATTGGACATCCCCCTAACATAACTCTTTATTATCATCATTATAATCAACACTGGCTCAGTATCAAGGCATTGCATGGTACTTATGCTTGGGGTACTTAAGTCATATAAGTCCTAGTGTCGATCGTTTACTATAAAAGATTACACCTCGCGAGTTATTGACCGTTTTCTAAGTGGTTTCCCAATGTTACTACTAAGTACGCTCCTAAAGGATCCGTTTGCACTTAACTTAGATTCGAACATTTTTATAAAATTGAAAAACGATCCAATTGACATGAGGTTTTCTCTCACACCTTCCTTATGATATCTAGTATTTAATTATCATGATTCGCAACCAAATTATTCATATTAAGGGGGTTCAATTCCGGTTAGAACTCGTACCTATGGTTTTGAACCACTTTTAGTAAATCGGTCATAACTCCTAAACCGTAAGTCCGTTTGTTTCGATTCTTTCACCAAAACGATCTATGACTCGAGAACTACAAGGATAGGTCAGGTTCTTGTTAAGGTCAGAGGTTATTTATCTCGGGTATGTTCTGTTTTAAAGGTTAATGAAATTTCGGCATTACGACGACTGTAAATCGGATATTTCCAAAATCAAATCTTTCCAATAACCATGGTTTCCACTCCAAATCACACAAACATGTTATTTACCATTGAACTAAGGCCAAGCACTACCATTCTGTTCATATAAACTACTTTAACAATTATCAATACCCAATCATAGTTCTCATGCTTTATAAATGCATAATACCACTAAAACTCACTTAAAACTCATGATCCATCAAAAGGGTTCTAGTGTTATACCTTTGTTTGAAGCTTTATAAGGCTAATATACTCTTGCAATCCTTGAACCTTGCTTATGTTAGGAATAATTCATAAGTTGTGTTGTTGAGAATAGAATTTTGCTAATACTTCTTGTATATCCTGATCTAATAAAGGATTTAGCGCTTTATATAGGATATATGTGTTAGACAGTAATCTGTAGAGTTTAGTCAGGAACAGTGTGTCAGAGACTACGTTTCAGGAACTAAGAGCAGGTCCTGATACAGCAAGTCAGATCCTGATCAAATACTGATGGGATGATCTGTTAACTCGAATAACTTGTAGAAGGGGGGGTTAAATACAAGTTATATAATCGTGTCTGATTTTTGCTTGATTATATGAACAAGAATAAACGAATGAATCAAACTTTGTTTGTATTAAAATAATCAAATACAAACTCTACCAAAGGTGTACAATACCTTTAGCAGCTGCTAACAATACAAATCTCTCTCTCTGTTTGTTTCGAACTCTCGAATACAAATCTTACGAACTCACACTTTTTACAATGATATAGAGAGAGTATTTATATTGCTACCTATCAACTAATAACAGAATTATAATCTATCTATGACAATGTTCTGCCATCCAGTTGATAGTTTCCATCAATAGAGAATTCGTTTCCTTCACAATATCTTCTTGCTTGTTTTTCAAAACAAAGATCCTGTTTTATAGCACTTGCCAGTTTCTGTAACATCTATAATGACATCATCAGTAACACGACTGATATCAGGATTTCCCATTGCATCAGGATCTGATTATCCCATCAGTATTTGATCAGGATCTGACTTTATATATCAGGATCTGCTCCTCTGTTCCTGACATGTAGTCCCTGATATACTGTCCTGACATGTAGTCTCTGACGCACTGTTCCTGACTAAACTCTATAGATTACTGTCTAACACATATATCCTATACAAAGTGCTAAATCCTTTATAAGATTAGGATATACAAGAAGTATTAGAAAAATTCTATTCTTAACATCACAACTTATGAATTATTCCTAACAATCTCCCCCTATTTATGCTTTAGAATCTGAAGCATAAATCTAAGTTGTAGATGTCAAAACATATAACAATACAACCAGAATAGAATTTATGAATTCAAGATCATGAAGTTAAGTACCTCCTTCTTCAGATGTAGACATGTATCTAGTACTTAGAAGAAAGAATTCAACTATTTGATGCTTCTTTTCCTTTACCACTTCCATGATGAAATTTACCAACTCTGTCACCCTTGTTTCTATTCTCAATCTGTTTATCTCCCCCAGTCTGTTGTTGTTGTTTCTGAATTGCCTTTATCTCACCCTTTTTGACATCAGCAACAAGAATTCCAAGAGATTCAGTAACAGAACAAATGAGATTCATCAGAACTGATTGATTGTCCATGATAGTGACTTGGTTATTTTCAAGAATTTGAAGTCTTGATTGAATATCACTTTGAGATTTCTGAATGTCCTTAAGAATTTCAGAATTGACTTCAATGTTGGAAGTGCTTGTTGTATTTTCAGATTCAGATGCAGAAAGAACATTATCTTCGAGTCTTGTGGAAGAAGTTGCATGTTGAGAATGATATTCAAGTAATAATGCTTGAGTAGAAGTACAAACATCTTCATTTTTCTGATCTGGAGCTGAAGTAAGATCATCCTGTCCTTCACCAGTATTCTGTGTACTAACATCTAAAAATCCTGACTCCTCCTTAGATTGATCAGATATTGTTGATGTCGCAATTCTAGCTGAAATTGGAAGTATAAATAAAGGAATACTAGGATCATTAGGAATTTCTTCTGGTACTGGTTGAGTAGAAGTTTGTCTTAGCCTTTCACCTCTTCTGTTAATGATCTCTGCAAGCCTTTCTTTCTGTTTCTGAGCTTTAACTTCTGGCTTTGCATTGTTATGTGCTAAGTCATGCTTCTCATACATTTTGATAAAAGAATAAGTACCGGCATCCATACCAAGATTTTCAGACCAAGATTCAGGAAAAATCTGATCCCAGAAATCAAACAATGGTGGTTTCCTAATTTTCTCTCCCTCACTATGGAGTTGATCATCCATACCCTCATTCTCACTTTGACTATCTAAAGTCAACACTCTTTCTACCTCTCCTTTTGCCTGGTCAGGAGCCAGCCTCTCTGTGTGTGGATCCATTACCATCTTTTCAAGTGTATCACACAAATTTGGATAAGTGCTCTCATGACCTACAGAAAAATAGGGGTTAGAAGAAGTTTTTATACCTGAACTCACATGGAGAGAGGGTTCCTCATATGGCATGGGGCTTGAGGTTTTCTCGAAGGAGTGAGCTGCTATAGTCTCTGAACCCTTACAAACATCTACTTTCTTTTCAGAAACTACAGGCTCCAGTATACCACTTTCAGGTTTTACACTAGACTCTGATGTCTTCAGTAATACTTCATTAGACACCATAGCTAATATGCCACCGTCTTTAAGTGTTGGTTGCTGAGACACACCCTCAAGGTGGATAGACTCTGAAAGAACAATATTGGTTTGATCTTCAGAAAAATCAATCAAAGTCATTCCTCCCATATCATAGGGTTTCTAACTTGCAATTTCAGTCATCACAGAAGACCTTTCAGCATCATCAATAACAGTTCCTGAGTCATCCAACCTCTGACTAGATGGTTCTTGTGTTGCAGTGACTGTGATATGATCTATTATACTATTCACCACTGGTGCAATAGTATCATCTGTTGACTACTTCCCTCTATCAACTACCTCCTCTTGTTCACCTTGAGCTGAAGCATCTTCAACAATGACATCCTTGTCAAATAGATATGCATGAAGTGATTGAAGTGCAACATGCTTAGGAAGTCCAAATTTCTTGTGTAACTCCTTTCTGACTGATACATAGAAGTATGTCTTCATTAAATCAAGCCTTTGATGTAACAGTCCATATTCTTCAGGAAATGAAAGTTTAGGAACTCTTTCAATCAAAAAATCTAGAACAGGCCTGGAAAGCTTCACTTTCAGAGAAATAAGTTCCATAGCCAGTCTGTATGTCAATGTAGTTTCCCATGAAGAATCAAGATCCAGATCTCTCTTGCCAGATACTGACATGGATATAGCTTTATTTGTAGAGACCTGCATAATGTTAGTTGGACTTGACACTGTGTGTGTAGGTGACAAATGAATCTTTCCCCTTGTTCTCCTAGTATAGTGAGCAACAGATTTGTCTTAAGAAGACTCAAGAGGTGTAGACACAAAAGTGATCTTGGGATGAGATCCTTTTTCAATAGACACAGTCTTTTGAGAGACAGTATCCAGTAACTGTTTTCCCTTTTTAAGAACTACAGCCTTCTGAGAGACTGCAGCCTGGCTGTGACTAGGTATTCCCTCTCTTTGTCCTAGCTTAGAAAGTTGAATTGCAGCCTTCAATTATGCTCTCTCAGCAAGAGATATATTATCATCATCTTCACTAGAACTACTACTTGAAATAACAAATCTTCTCTTCCTTACAAATGATGTCTTTTAAGAAACACCAGAGGTTGGCTTCTTTGAAACAATAGGATGTGGATCAAATTTTGGTTCAAGAATTGTTTCAGAGACTGTAATGTTTTTGGCTACTTGGGTAGACACAGGGGGGTTCTCCTCCAATTGAGATTCCTGAGTCATTTCACCACCAAAGAAAGAAGAATTATAGATAGTAGGAAGATGAGTTCTTAGAAGTACCTGAACATGATTTGGATAGTGTAATGCAGGTATTTCATCTAGATTCTTTTCACTGTCCTTCTTTGTAATGTCAGAGAAAATTCTCTTTTGCTGTACATAAAATGAAACACAATACTTTCTACCAAATCTAGCTTCAACATCAGGGATGAAATGGTTAATAAACAGTTGCATGAGTTTGTGATAATAAACCATATTCCTGTCATGATCTCTTGAACCAAGTTTAATACACATCTGACTTAAGATAATGTGACCAAAATTAATTACTCTGTTATAAAGCAAGGCATATGCAATATGTGATGTAACAACAGTAATTTGTTGAAAAGAACTACATTTACCAGTAAAGCATTTAGCAATTTGATCAAAGAAGAAAGACCATTATTTCCTAAGAAAAGATCTATTTAACTGGCTCATGTTATCTAGAGGTCCATCATAACGTAATTTAGATAACATAGTTCTCACATCATCATCAGATGGTACATTCTCAAAATTTGTACTAACAGGTAAGCGAAGTACTGAATTAACAACAGATTTAGTAAGATCAAATGAGTCCTGTCCTAAGTGTAGAACAATCTTACCCGATTGACTCTGAGTAGAATCAATTACCTCAGCATTCTCCCAAGCTTGTGAAACAGCTACTTGATTAATTTGTGGAGAGGCTGTCAAGGCATAGCTTAATGGTCCTTTCGCCATAAAGTCCATTATCGGGTGAAAATCAGTTGACACCCCTTCCTTGTTGGTGATAGCTACAACATGATTGTTCATCATAAAATCAAAGTCACCAAACTTGAAAGCTACTGATTTGGGTAGTCTTCTTTGAGTTGCCATTTTGATGTGAAAAGACTTAAGAAATCTTTAAAATTGATTAGTGTTTTTGAGAACTCGAGAGTGTTTTTGCTTTAGAGAATGAAATTAGAGAAAGCAATTACACGATTAGAGTGTCAAAATAATTATATTTCAAAAATCCTTCAGACCCATTATCCCACGTTGACACGTAGGTGGACAGGTGTCAGTCCCTGAAAAATGAAGTTACCTATGACTTTTGGAAAATAAAATCCAAAAATAATTTCAAGTAAATAAGTCAAGGTAAAATCAAGATAAAAATCAATACTGATCAGCTTCCTTTTCCTGATGTGATCTACTCATCAGGATAATCACACGATTCAATGTGATTTCTGAATAGAAAGAATTACTAATCCTGATGTGAACACACTCGTATTCCTGATCAATATCATCCTGATTCCAGAGACTAAATGGAGTTTCCACATGACATATTCTTTTACCTGTAAAAGAAATAACAAAATCAATTGGTTAAATTCATTCAATATTTCTTGAAAATACAAGAAATACAGTCACACATAATTATGACTGAATGCATTGATATCTCCCAAATGACTGTTCAGCTTTCCACGTCTTTCTATAAAAGAAACTGACGGCTTATGCCATTCTCCAAAACCTTTTCATTCTTTTCTCTTTCCATCATGGCTTTCAAGCCAAATCTTCATATGAACCCCAGCTTTTGGTTCATTACCACTGAGAAGTTCTTTACTCTTGAAGATCAGGAGCAAGTGAACTATCTCTTAGAAAAGATGACTTTTCTTATCAAGTCAGATATGGTTGATCTTAACCCAGATGTTTACCACAAATCTCCTCTAAACATCTACCAGTTGGATACAATCCTCCTCTAATCTCTTCACTCCTTGAGGATGAAGAATTTGGTGAAGAGTCTGAGGTTGATCTTGATGGAGATGCTATTCATCTTCTTCAATAAGCATGAAGTTGAGTCAGCTGCTTTCATTCAAGTTACCCAGACAAGGAATTCATTCTTGAGATGCTCCTTGTCCTGAAGTCGATCGTTGAGAATTGAAGTAGCAACAACTTTAGACAAGAATAGAATTATCAGTAGTAGTTAGACAAAAGAAGAATTTTATTTCATTTTCATGTATGTAATGCTTTTGATTAATGAAGATACAAGTTTTCTTAATATCTACTTGTCTTTCGTTGTTTATTGACTCACATGAATAATGACATAAATTATCAGTATGCATGTAATAACACTTGCTAACATAGACTTAACAAAACTCAGAATTGAACCAATAAATAACATGAACTTCAGAATTGGAAACAGTAAGACACACAAATTTCACAATCTTGATACTGACGATACAATCCTGATGTCAATACTGATGATGTCAGCATACTGATAGCAATCCTGATGTTTATTAACAAGTCTATCATTAAATCAAGCCTTTGATGTAACAGTCCATATTCTTCAGGAAATGAAAGTTTAGGAACTCTTTCAATCAAAAAATCTAGAACAGGCCTGGAAAGCTTCACTTTCAGAGAAATAAGTTCCATAGCCAGTCTGTATGTCAATGTAGTTTCCCATGAAGAATCAAGATCCAGATCTCTCTTGCCAGATACTGACATGGATATAGCTTTATTTGTAGAGACCTGCATAATGTTAGTTGGACTTGACACTGTGTGTGTAGGTGACAAATGAATCTTTCCCCTTGTTCTCCTAGTATAGTGAGCAACAGATTTGTCTTAAGAAGACTCAAGAGGTGTAGACACAAAAGTGATCTTGGGATGAGATCCTTTTTCAATAGACACAGTCTTTTGAGAGACAGTATCCAGTAACTGTTTTCCCTTTTTAAGAACTACAGCCTTCTGAGAGACTGCAGCCTGGCTGTGACTAGGTATTCCATCTCTTTGTCCTAGCTTAGAAAGTTGAATTGCAGCCTTCAATTATGCTCTCTCATCAAGAGATATATTATCATCATCTTCACTAGAACTACTACTTGAAATAACAAATCTTCTCTTCCTTACAAATGATGTCTTTTAAGAAACACCAGAGGTTGGCTTCTTTGAAACAATAGGATGTGGATCAAATTTTGGTTCAAGAATTGTTTCAGAGACTGTAATGTTTTTGGCTACTTGGGTAGACACAGGGGGGTTCTCCTCCAATTGAGATTCCTGAGTCATTTCACCACCAAAGAAAGAAGAATTATAGATAGTAGGAAGATGAGTTCTTAGAAGTACCTGAACATGATTTGGATAGTGTAATGCAGGTATTTCATCTAGATTCTTTTCACTGTCCTTCTTTGTAATGTCAGAGAAAATTCTCTTTTGCTGTACATAAAATGAAACACAATACTTTCTACCAAATCTAGCTTCAACATCAGGGATGAAATGGTTAATAAACAGTTGCATGAGTTTGTGATAATAAACCATATTCCTGTCATGATCTCTTGAACCAAGTTTAATACACATCTGACTTAAGATAATGTGACCAAAATTAATTACTCTGTTATAAAGCAAGGCATATGCAATATGTGATGTAACAACAGTAATTTGTTGAAAAGAACTACATTTACCAGTAAAGCATTTAGCAATTTGATCAAAGAAGAAAGACCATTATTTCCTAAGAAAAGATCTATTTAACTGGCTCATGTTATCTAGAGGTCCATCATAACGTAATTTAGATAACATAGTTCTCACATCATCATCAGATGGTACATTCTCAAAATTTGTACTAAAAGGTAAGCGAAGTACTGAATTAACAACAGATTTAGTAAGATCAAATGAGTCCTGTCCTAAGTGTAGAACAATCTTACCCGATTGACTCTGAGTAGAATCAATTACCTCAGCATTCTCCCAAGCTTGTGAAACAGCTACTTGATTAATTTGTGGAGAGGCTGTCAAGGCATAGCTTAATGGTCCTTTCGCCATAAAGTCCATTATCGGGTGAAAATCAGTTGACACCCCTTCCTTGTTGGTGATAGCTGCAACATGATTGTTCATCATAAAATCAAAGTCACCAAACTTGAAAGCTACTGATTTGGGTAGTCTTCTTTGAGTTGCCATTTTGATGTGAAAACAACTTAAGAAATCTTTAAAATTGATTAGTGTTTTTGAGAACTCGAGAGTGTTTTTGCTTTAGAGAATGAAATTAGAGAAAGCAATTACACGATTAGAGTGTCAAAATAATTATATTTCAAAAATCCTTCAGACCCATTATCCCACGTTGACACGTAGGTTGACAGGTGTCAGTCCCTGAAAAATGAAGTTACCTATGACTTTTGGAAAATAAAATCCAAAAATAATTTCAAGTAAATAAGTCAAGGTAAAATCAAGATAAAAATCAATACTGATCAGCTTCCTTTTCCTGATGTGATCTACTCATCAGGATAATCACACGATTCAATGTGATTTCTGAATAGAAAGAATTACTAATCCTGATGTGAACACACTCGTATTCCTGATCAATATCATCCTGATTCCAGAGACTAAATGGAGTTTCCACATGACATATTCTTTTACCTGTAAAAGAAATAACAAAATCAATTGGTTAAATTCATTCAATATTTCTTGAAAATACAAGAAATACAGTCACATATAATTATGACTGAATGCATTGATATCTCCCAAATGACTGTTCAGCTTTCCACGTCTTTCTATAAAAGAAACTGACGCCTTATGCCATTCTCCAAAACCTTTTCATTCTTTTCTCTTTCCATCATGGCTTTCAAGCCAAATCTTCATATGAACCCCAGCTTTTGGTTCATTACCACTGAGAAGTTCTTTACTCTTGATGATCAGGAGCAAGTGAACTATCTCTTAGAAAAGATGACTTTTCTCATCAAGTCAGATATGGTTGATCTTAACCCAGATGTTTACCACAAATCTCCTCTAAACATCTACCAGTTGGATACAATCCTCCTCTAATCTCTTCACTCCTCGAGGATGAAGAATTTGGTGAAGAGTCTGAGGTTGATCTTGATGGAGATGCTATTCATCTTCTTCAATAAGCATGAAGTTGAGTCAGCTGCTTTCATTCAAGTTACCAAGACAAGGAATTCATTCTTGAGATGCTCCTTGTCCTGAAGTCGATCGTTGAGAATTGAAGTAGCAACAACTTTAGACAAGAATAGAATTATCAGTAGTAGTTAGACAAAAGAAGAATTTTATTTCATTTTCATGTATGTAATGCTTTTGATTAATGAAGATACAAGTTTTCTTAATATCTACTTGTCTGTCGTTGTTTATTGACTCACATGAATAATGACATAAATTATCAGTATGCATGTAATAACACTTGCTAACATAGACTTAACAAAACTCAGAATTGAACCAATAAATAACATGAACTTCAGAATTGGAAACAGTAAGACACACAAATTTCACAATCTTGATACTGACGATACAATCCTGATGTCAATACTGATGACGTCAGCATACTGATAGCAATCCTGATGTTTATTAACAAGTCTATCATACTATAATTTATCAAATTAAAGTGTTACAGCTTAAGCATTTAACCATCAAGTATAGATCCTGACACAATATCAAGTCTATAAGCTGAAACAACATACCTTGCTACTTGTGCAGATGTTAATGATCTAAAAATTTAACATTCCTAACTCACTAACCAATCTAATGAATGTAGCCTCATCAAGTGGTTTAGTTAGAATATCTGCAAGCTGTTTGTCAGTAAGAACAAAATGGAGTTCCACACTACCATTTTCAATATGTTCTCTAATAAAATGATACCTGACATCAATGTGCTTAGTCCTTGAGTGTTGAACTGGATTTTCTGCAATTTTGATAGCACTAGTATTATCACAAAACATAGGAATATTACTAAGTGTCATACCATAATCCATCAACTGATTTCTTATCCAAAGGAGTTGAGCACAACAACTGCCTGCTGTAATGTATTCAGCTTCTGCAGTTGAGGTTGAAACTGATTGCTACTTCTTGCTTGCCCAAGAAATCAATCTGTTTCCCAAGAATTGACATGTACCTGTAGTGCTTTTCCTGTCTATTTTACACCCTGCATAATCAGAGTCTGAATAGCCAATTAGGGAGAAATCAGATTCTCTTGGATACCGCAAACCAAGATTTGGAGTTCCTTTGAGATATCTAAAAATTCTCTTCACAGCAATTAAATGAGATTCCTTAGGATCACTTTGGAATCTAGCACATAAACAGGTAGAGAACATTATATCTGGTCTACTTGCAGTTAGATATAACAGTGGACCTATCATGCCTCTATAGCTAGTGTTATCAACACTCTTTCCCTTAGGATCAGAGTCTAGCTTAGTGGCTGTTGCCATGGGTGTCTTTGCAATTGCACAATTTTGAAAGTCAAACCTTTTTAAAATATCTTTGATATACTTTGACTGATTAATGAAAATACCAGTCTCGATCTATTTGACCTGCAAGCCTAAAAATTAATTTAGTTCACCCATCATGCTCATCTGATACTTAGACTGCATAAGCTTGCTAAACTTAGCACATAACTTTTCATTAGTAGAACCAAATATAATATCATCAACATAAACTTGAACTAAATGCAAATCACCTTTTATCTTTCTAAAGAATAGAGTTTTGTCAATTGTACCTCTTGTGAAGCCATTTTCTAGAAGAAATTTAGACAAAGTCTCATACCATGCTCTTGGTGCCTGCTTCAGTCCATAGAGTGCCTTGTCAAGTTTGTAGACATGATTTGGAAACTTTGGATCAACAAATCCAGGTGGTTGTTCCACATACACTTCCTCATCAAGTTTGCCATTTAGAAAAGCACTTTTTACATCCATCTGGTATACCTTGAATTTTGAATGAGCTGCAAATGCAAGAAACATTCTGATTGCTTCCAATCTTGCTACCGGTGCAAAGGTTTCATCATAGTCAATTCCTTCTTCCTGAGAATAACCCTTGGCCACCAATCTTGATTTGTTTCTTACAATCATACCAGATTCATCTAGCTTGTTTCTGAAAACCCATTTAGCACCAACAATAGATCTATCTTTAGGTCTTGGTACCAGTTTCCACACTTTGTTCCTCTCAAACTCATTCAATTCTTCCTGTATTGCTATTACCCAATCAGGATCCTGTAAGGCTTCTTCAACCTTCTTAGGTTCATTCTTTGAGAGAAAACAACTGTACAAGCATTCATTTTGTATTGATCTTCTAGTTCGAACACCACTATTTGGATCACCAATATTCAAATCCTCAGTATGATCCCTTGTCCATTTTCTAACAGGTGGTAGGTTCCTGTTAGACTCTCCCCCTAAGTTAGTGGTATTTCTTGTAGAAGAGTACTCATTCCCTTCAAAAGCTCCCCCTTGATCAGTAGAATCAGTGGATTCAATACTGCTGCTTGTTTCTGATCTTCTTTCATTAGACTCTGAAGGATTAGTTCCTGATGAAGTAGACTCTGAATGACCAGTCTGATCCTGACCAGTCCTGTGTTCTCCTTGATTGAATTGCTCCCCCTCAACAGTAGCATTCCTTTGAGAAGCAATAGAGATTTCCTCTGGAGAACCTTCATCATCGCTGAAGGGAATCTCAGAATACTTAAGATTTTCAAATTCCAGATTGTCATGACTTTCATCAGTTTGCAAAATTCCAAACTTCTTATCATCAAATGCAACGTGAATTGATTCCATAACAATGTGAGTTCTGAGATTGTATACTTTGAAGGCCTTTGATGCTGAATATCAAAGAAAGATTGCTTCATCCGATTTGGCTTCAAATTTAACAAGTTGTTCTGGATGAACTTTCAGGACATAGCATTTGCATCCAAAGATGTGAAAGTATTTCACACTTGGTTTCTTTCCTTTGATCATCTCATAGGGAGTCTTACCATGACCATTTACCAAGGTACAATTTTAAGTGAAACATGAAGTGTTGATAGCTTCTGCCCAGAAATAGGTTGGAAGCTTTGCATCTGCAAGCATGGTTCTTGCTGCCTCTATGAGAGTTATGTTCTTTCTTTCTACTACACCATTCTGCTTAGGTGTTCCAGGTGTAGAAAACTGTTGAGTAATTCCACTATCTGCGCAATACTCCTCCATTGTAGAATTCTTAAATTCTGTACCATTGTCACTTCTGAGCACTTTGACCTTGTACTCAGAGATATTTTGTATATTCTTGACAAGTTCAATGATTTGCTGAGGAGCTTCATCCTTGTTGTGTAGAAAGAATACCCACGTGAACCTTGTGTAGTCATCCACTATAACTAGAGCATATCTATTCTTATTGATAGACATAATGTTTACTGGACCAAATAAATCAAGATGCAGCATGTGAAATGGTTCAGTAATTGAATTTTCTGTCTTGCTCTTGAAAGTGGTTCTTCTTTGTTTACCAAGCTGACAAGCATCACAAAGTCCATCTTGCACATAGTTTGCCTGAGGTAGGCCTCTCACCAGATGATGCTTAACAAGTTGATTAAGCTTCTTGAAATTAAGATGTGAGAGCTTCTTGTGCCAGTTCCAGCTTTCATCATCGTATGCCTTGCTGTAAAGACATCTGACAGTTCCTTTAGATGTGTCACTCAAGGTGGCTTCATATATGTTACCATGTCTCTGACTAGTCAGAATAATGTCTCCATTCTTCATATTCAAGATTTTGCATCCCTTATTGTCAAAGATTGATTGGTAACCCTTATCACTCAGTTGACTTATGCTTAAAAGTATGTGTTTCAAGCCTTCAACCAGTGCTACATTTTCTATGATGACATTCCCCAAAATAATTGAGCCATATCCCAGAGTTTCTCCTTTGTTGCCATCTCCAAAGGATATTACTGGGCCAGCTTTCCTCTCAAACTTTGTAAGCTGGGACTTCTTTCCAGTCATATGTCCAGAGCATCCACTGTCCAAGATAATTGAATGCTTCTTTCCAGTGCCCTGCAAACTAAAAGTAGTTAGTTAGAATTTTTTAGGACCCAACTTTGATTGGATCCTTTCTTACTAACTTTTGAACCAACAGGCTTTGAAGATTTTGCTTTTGATTTACCTGTTGCAGAGTCAACCTTAGACTTAGATTTCGCAAACTGTTTGTGACTAGGAGTTTCAGATTTCAGAGAATAATAGTCATAAAACAGTTCATGATATTCCTTACACATATAAATGGAATGAAGTAAACTACCACAATGATAACAGGGTTCTTGTGGTTGGTATTGAATTCTCTGAGTCTTGGGGAATCTGGACTCAGTTTTCCAAGAAGGTTTTTGATTGCAGTCTAGGGCTAAATGATTATGATTTCCACATTTATAGCATTTCTTCCTAGGTGCATCAGGTACATTCTTGTAATTATTCTCTTTGTTAATACCTTCTTTTCCATTCATATTTCTTCTAATCTTGCTAGACTCTAATATACTTTCTAGTCTCTGTTTCAACTAAGACTTAGACAGAAAACCTATGTTGACATTCTTAGGTTTTTCTAACACTCTCTCATCTGAATTGCTATTGTTAATTCTTTTGTGCACAACTGGGGTACCTTTAGAATCAACAAATTTAACATGTTTAGGTTTAGAAACTATCTTCTTACCTTCAGACTTAGATGTGCTAGCTTCAGGTTTACTGTCATCATTGACAATAGCTACAGTATCTTCTTGCCTAGCCTTATCAAAACCTAAACCATTAACTTTACCCAGAATTTAATTTTCAATGATTTCTTGAGTCTTTTTACCAGAATTGTTAATGGTTTTAATCACATCTCTCTCTTCCTCTAGTTCTTTTCTGACATAGTCATAAGCCTCAAGAATAACACCATATTCATGCTTAGCTTTATCAGAACTTAACTTATATTCTTCCATTTGAATTAACTCAGATTCAAGAAAATTATTTCTACTAACTAATTCATCATTCTTAGCCTTGAGTTCATCTTTTTCACTAGCAAGAATTTTGAAATTAGTCATAAGATTCTTAAACTCAACATGAATAGATCTAATATCATCAGAATCTAATCTATCAAACGAATCAAGAGAGTGAAGTGATACCTTAACAGAAGATGAAGAAGTTTTCTTTGGAGATCCAGGCTTGTCTGAAGCACTTGCCATCAATGCAATGTTGTCATAATCCAATTCATCTTCAGAATCACTGGAGTCTGCCCAATCCTTCTGTGTGACCATGAGTGCATTACCCTTCCCTGAATTCCTAGGCTTCTTGCACTCACTAGCAAAGTGTCCAAGCTCACTGTAGTTAAAGCACTTGATCTTGGCTTTATCAAGCTTGATAATTGTACTTTTGCCTTTGTCATTCTTCTTCTCCACTTTCTTCTGAAAAGAGCCTTTGCTAATCTTCTCCTGTTAAATCTTCCTTTCTTGAAAGCTTTAGCAAACATAGCAAAGAGTTCTTGCATCTCTGATTCAGAATCATTATCTTCAGAGTCTATATCTTCAGTCTCTGACTCAGAACTTTCTTTGCTCTTCTTCTTTCTCAAGTCTCTTTCAGTAGATTCATACTTTTCTTCTGGAAGCTTCTTTGATTCAGATTGAGCAGTGAGTGCAACAGTTTTCATCTTTCCTTCACTCCTGCTCTTTTTTTGCTGCCTGTCAAGTTCATAAGCTCTCAATTTTCCATAAACTGCTTCTAATGATATCTCATCAAGATCATTAGCTTCCTCAATTGCAGATATCTTCTCATTGTAGAAATCAGGAAGAGCTTTCATGAACTTAGTATTCATATCCTCCAAGTCATAATATTTACCATGCATGGCCATCTCATTGATGAGTTTAGTAAACCTATCAAAGGTGTTAGTAAGTGACTCATCAGACTTGGATTCAAAGTACTCATACTGTTGTATGAGAAGCGTCCTCATAATCTTCCTGACAGGTTTCGTTCCTTCACAGTGAAATTTTAGATTGTCCCATATCTCCTTAGCAGTTTTACAAGAGAGAACATAGTTAGTGAGAACAGAATCAAGACTGTTGAATAGTATGTTTCTCACTTTAGCATCCTTAAGAACGTTCTCCTTTTCCTTATCTGTCCATTCAGATTTAGGCTTCTCTGTTGTATGTTCTGGAATAACTTTTCCTTCGACAGTTGCTTAAGGAACAAGCCTTGTTGGAACAGAAGGCCCATCTCTGATTCTGTCAAGATAATTAGGATTTGTTGCTTCCAGGTGATGCAACATCTTCACTTCCCATAGAGTATATTCATTTCTCTTGAGCATAGGGATCTTAGTATTACCATCCTTGTAACCAGACATGATTGCAGATCTTTATGATTATTCGAAATCAACCTGTTCTGATACCAATTGTTAACTCGAATAACTTGTAGAAGGGGGGGTTGAATACAAGTTATATAATCGTGTCTGATTTTTGCTTGATTATATGAACAAGAATAAACGAATGAATCAAACTTTGTTTGTATTAAAATAATCAAATACAAACTCTACCAAAGGTGTACAATACCTTTAGCAGCTGCTGACAATACAAATCTCTCTCTCTGTTTGTTTCGAACTCTCGAATACTGAGTCCAGATTCCCCAAGACTCAGAGAATTCAATACCAACCACAAGAACCCTGTTATCATTATGGTAGTATACTTCATTCCATTTATATGTGTAAGGAATATCATGAACTGTATTATGACTATTATTCTCTGAAATCTGAAACTCCTAGTCACAAATAGTTTGTGAAATCTAAGTCTAAGGTTGACTCTGCAACAGGTAAATCAAAAGCAAAATCTTCAAAGCCTGTTGGTTCAAAAGTTAGTAAGAAAAGATGCAATCAAAGTTGGCTCCTAAAAAATTCTAACTAGCTACTTTTTGTTTGCAGGGCACTGGAAAGAAGCATTCAATTATCTTGGACAGTGGATGCTCTCGACATATGACTGGAAAGAAGTCCCTGCTTACAAAGTTTAAGAGGAAATCTGGCCCAGTAATATCCTTTGGAGATGGCAACAAAGGAGAAACTCTGGGATATGGCTCAATTATTTTGGGGAATGTCATCATAGAAAATGTAGCACTGGTTGAAGGCTTGAAACACACACTTTTAAGCATAAGTCAACTGGGTGATAAGGGTTACCAATCAATCTTTGACAGTAAAGGATGCAAAATCTTGAATATGAAGAATGGAGACATTGTTCTGACTGGTCAGAGACATGGTAACATATATGAAGCCAGCTTGAGTGACACATCTAAAAGAACTGTCAGATGTCTTTACAGTAAGGCATCAAATGATGAAAGCTGGAACTGGCACAAGAAGCTCTTACATCTCAACTTCAAGAAGCTTAATCAACTTTTTAAGCATCATCTGGTGAGAGGCCAACCTCAGGCAAACTATGTGCAAGATGGACTTTGTGATGCTTGTCAGCTTGGTAAACAAAGAAGAACCACTTTCAAGAGCAAGACAGAAAATTCAATTACTGAACCATTTCACATGCTGCATCTTAATTTATTTGGTCCAGTAAACATTATGCCTATCAATAAGAAAATATATGCTCTAGTTATAGTGGATGATTACACAAGGTTCACATGGGTATTCTTTCTACACAAAAAGGATGAAGCTCCTCATCAAATCATTGAACTTGTCAAGAATATTCAAAATAGCTCTGAGTACAAGGTCAAAGTGCTCAGAATTGACAATGGTACAGAATTTAAGAATTCTACAATGGAGGAGTATTGTGTAGAAAATGGAATTACTCAGCAGTTTTGTGCACCTGGAACACCTCAACAGAATGGTGTAGTAGAAAGAAAGAACAGAACTCTCATAGAGGCAGCAAGAACCATGCTTGCAGATGCAAAGCTTCCAACCTATTTCTGGGCAGAAGCTATCAACACTACATGTTTCACTCAAAACTGTACCTTGGTAAATGCTCATGGTAAGACTCCCTATGAGATGATCAAAGGAAAGAAACCAAGTGTGAAATACTTTCACATCTTTGGATGCAAATGCTATGTCCTGAAAGTTCATCCAGAACAACTTGTTAAATTTGAAGCCAAATCGGATGAAGCAATCTTTCTAGGATATTCAGCATCAAAGGCCTTCAAAGTATACAATCTCAGAACTCACATTGTTATGGAATCAATTCATGTTGCATTTGATGATAAGAAGTTTGGAATTTTGCAAACTGATGAAAGCCATGACAATCTGGAATTTGAAAATCTTAAATATACTGAGATTCTCTCCAGTGATGATGAAGATTCTCCTGAGGAAATCTCTATTGCTTCTTAAAGGAATGCTACTGTTGAGGGGGAGCAATTCAATCAAGGAGAACACAGTACTGGTCCGGATCAGGCTAGTCTTTCAAAGTCTACTTCATCAGGAACTGATCCTTCAGAGTCTAATGAAGGAAGATCATAAACTAGCAGCAGTATTGAATCCACTGATTCTACTGATCAAGGGGGAGCTTTTGAAGGAAATGAACACTCTTCTACAAGAAATACCACTAACTTAGGGGGAGAGTCTAGCAGGAACAATCTACCACCTGTTAGGAAATGGACAAGGGATCATACTGAAGATTTGATTATTGGTGATCCAAATACTGGTGTTCGAACTAGAAGATCAATTCAAAATGAATGCTTGTACAGTTGTTTTCTCTCAAAGAATGAACCTAAGAAGGTTGAAGAAGCCTTACAGGATCCTGATTGGGTAATAGCAATGCAGGAAGAATTGAATGAGTTTGAGAGGAACAAAGTGTGGAAACTGGTACCTAGACCTAAAGATAGATCTATTGTTGGTGCTAAATGGGTTTTCAGAAACAAGCTAGATGAATCTGGTATGATTGTAAGAAATAGAGCAAGACTGGTGGCCAAGGGTTATTCTCAGGAAGAAGGAATTGACTATGATGAAACCTTTGCACCTGTAGCAAGATTGGAGGCAATTAGAATGTTTCTTGCATTTGCAGCTCATTTAAAATTCAAGGTATACCAGATGGATGTAAAGAGTTCTTTTCTTAATGGCAAGCTTGATGAGTAGTGTATGTGGAACAACCACCTAGTTTTGTTGATCCAAAGTTTCCAAATCATGTCTACAAACTTGACAAGGCACTCTATGGACTAAATCAGGCACCAAGAGCATGGTATGAGACTTTATCTAAATTTCTTTTTGAAAATGGCTTCACAAGAGGTACAATTGACAAAACTCTATTCTTTAGAAAGATAAAAGGTGATTTGCTTTTAGTTCAAGTTTATGTTGATGATATTATATTTGGTTCTACTAATGAAAATTTATGTGCTAAGTTTAGCAAGCTTATGCAGTTTAAGTATCAGATGAGCATGGTGGGTGAACTATATTACTTTTTAGGCTTGCAGGTCAAACAGACTGAGACTGGTATTTTCATTAATCAGTCAAAGTATATCAAAGATCTTTTAAAAACGTTTGACTTTCAAAATTGTGCAATTGCAAAGACACCCATGGCAACAACCAGTAAGCTAGACTCTGATCCTAATGGAAAGAGTGTTGATAACACTAGCTATAGAGGCATGATAGGTTCACTGTTATATCTAACTGCAAGTAGACCAGATATAATGTTCGCTACCTATTTATGTGCTAGATTCCAAAGTGATCCTAAGGAATCTCATTTAATTGTTGTGAAGAGAATTTTTAGATATCTCAAGGGAACTCCAAATCTTGGTTTGTAGTATCCAAGAGAATCTGATTTCTCCCTAATTGGCTATTCAGACTCTGATTATGTAGGGTGTAAAATAGACAGGAAAAGCACTACAGGTACATGTCAATTCTTGGGAAACAGATTGATTTCTTGGGCAAGCAAGAAGCAACAATCAGTTTCAACCTCAACTGCAGAAGCTGAATACATTGCAGCAGGCAGTTGTTGTGCTCAACTCCTTTGGTTAAGAAATAAGTTGATGGATTATGGCATGACACTTAGTAATATTCCTATGTTTTGTGATAATACTAGTGCTATCAAAATTGCAGAAAATCCAGTTCAACACTCAAGGACTAAGCACATTGATGTCAGGTATCATTTTATTAGAGAACATATTGAAAATAGTACTGTGGAACTTCATTTTGTTTCTACTGACAAACAGCTTGCAGATATTCTAACTAAACCACTTGATGAGGCTACATTCATTAGATTGGTTAGTGAGTTAGGAATGTTAAATTTTTTGATCTTTAATATCTCCACAAGTAACAAGGTATGTTGTTTCAGCTTATAGACTTGATATTTTTGTCAAGATCTATACTTGATTGTTAAATGCTTAAGCTGTAACACTTTACTTTGATAAATTACAGTATGATAGACTTGTTAATAAACATCAGGATTGCTATCAGTATGCTGACGTCATCAGTATTGACATCAGGATTGTATCGTCAGTATCAGGATTGTGAAATTTGTGTGTCTTACTGTTTCAAATTCTGAAGTTCATGTTATTTAGTGGTTTAATTCTGAGTTTTGTTAAGTCTATGTTAGCAAGTTTTATTACATGCATACTGATAATTTATATCATTATTCATGACAATCAATAAACAACGATAGACAAGTAGATATTAAGAAAACTTGTATTTTCATTAATCAAAAGCATTACATACATGAAAATGAAATACAATTCTTCTTTTTGTCTAACTACTACTGATAATTCTATTCTTGTCTAAAGTTGTTGCTGCTTCAATCCTCAACGATTGACTTCAGGACAAGGAGCATCTCAAGATTGGATTCCTTGTCTGGGTGACTTGAATGAAAGCATCTGACTCATCTTCATGCATATTGAAGAAGATGAATAGCATCTCCATCAAGATCAACCTCAGACTCTTCACCAAATTCTTCATCCTCAAGGTGTGAAGAGATTAGAGGAGGATTGTATCCAACTGGTAGATGTTTTAGAGGAGACTCGTGGAAATCATCTGGGTTAAGATCAACCATATCTGACTTGATGAGAAAATTCATCTCTTCTAAGAGATAGTTCACTTGCTCCTGATCATCAAGAGTAAAGAACTTCTCAGTGGTAATGAACCAAAAGCTAGGGTTCATATAAAGATTTGGGTTGAAAGCCATGATGGAAAGAGAAAAGAATGAAAAGGTTTTGGAGAATGGCATAAGACATCGGTTTCTTTTATAGAAAGACGTGGGAAGCTGAACAGTCATTTGGGAGATATCAATGCATTCAGTCATAATTATGTGTGCCTGTATTTCTTGTATTTTCAAGAAATATTGAATGAATTTAACCAATTTATTTTGTTATTTCTTTTACAGGAAAAAGAAAATGCCATGTGGAAACTCCATTTAGTCTCTGGAATCAGGATGATATTGATCAGGAATACAAGTGTGTTCACTTCAGGATTAGTAATTCTTTTTATTTAGAAATCACATTGAATCGTGTGATTATCCTGATGAGAAGATCACATCAGGAAAAGGAAGCTGATCAGTATTGATTTTTATCTTGATTTTACCTTGATTTATTTACTTGAAGTTATTTTTGGATTTTAGTTTCCAAAAGTCGTGGGTAACTGTATTTTTCAGGGACTGACACCTGTCAACCTACGTGTCAACGTTGGATAATGGGTCTGAAGGATTTTTGAAATATAATTATTTTGACACTCTAATCGTGTAATTAATTTCTCTAATTTCATTCTCTAAAGCAAAAAACACTCTCGAGTTCTCAAAATCACTAATCAATTTCAAAGATTTCCTAAGTTCTTTTCAGATCAAAATGGCAACTCAAAGAAGACTACCCAAATCAGTAACTTTCAAGTTTGGTGACTTTGATTTTATGATGAACAATCATGTTGCAGCTATCACCAACAAGGAAGAGGTGTCAACCGATTTTCACCCGATAATGGACTTTATGGCGAAAGGACCATTAAGCTATGCCTTGACAGCATCTCCACATATTAATCAAGTAGCTGTTTCACAAGCTTGGGAGAATGTTGAGGTAATTGACTCTACTCAGAGTCAATCAGGTAAGATTGTTCTACACTTAGGACAAGACTCATTTGATCTTACTAAATCTGTTGTTAATTCAGTACTTCGCTTACCTGTTAGTACGAATTTTGAGAATGTACCATCTGATGATGATGTGAGAACTATGTTATCTAAACTAGGTTATGATGGACCTCTAGATAACATGAGCCAGTTAAATAGATCTTTTCTTAGGAAAGAATGGTCTTTCTTCTTTGATCAAATTGCTAAATGTTTTACTGGTAAATGTAGTTCTTTTCAACAAATTACTGCTGTTACATCACCTATTGCATATGCCTTGCTTTGTAATAGAGTAATTAATTTTGGTCACATTATCTTAAGTCAGATGTGTATTAAACTTGGGTCAAGAGATCATGACAGTAATATGGTTTATTATCACAGATTCATGCAACTGTTTATTAACCATTTCATTCCTGATGTTGAAGCTAGATTTGGTAGAGAATATTGTGTTTCTTCTTTTGTACAGCAAAAGAGAATTTTCTCTGACATTACAAAGAAGGACAGTGAAAAGAATCTAGATGAAATACATGCATTACACTATCCAAATCATGTTCAGGTACTTCTAAGAACTCATCTTCCTACTATCTATAATTCTTCTTTCTTTGGTGGTGAAATGACTCAGGAATCTCAATTGGAGGAGAACCCCCCTGTGTCTACCCAAGTAGCTAAAAACATTACATTCTCTGAAACAATTCTAGAACCAAATTTTGATCCACAACCTATTGTTTCAAAGAAGCCAACCTCTGGTGTTTCTCAAAAGACATCAGTTGTAAGGAAGAGAAGATTTGTTATTTCAAGTAGTAGTTCTAGTGAAGATGATGATAATATATCTCTTGCTGAGAGAGCAGAATTGAAGGCTGCAATTCAACTTTCTAAGCTAGGACAAAGAGATGGAACACCTAGTCTCAGACAGGCTGCAGTCTCCCAAAAGGCTGTATTTCTTAAAAAGGGAAAACAGTTACTGGATACTGTCTCCCAAAAGACTGTGTCTATTGAAAAACGATCTCATCCCAAGATCACTTCTGTGTCTACACCTCTTGAGTCTTCTCAAGACAAATCTGTTGCTCACTATACTAGGAGAACAAGGAGAAAGATTCATTTGTCACTTACACACACAGTGTCAAGTCCAACTAACATTATGCAGTTCTCTACAAATAATGCTATATCCATGTCAGTATCTGGCAAGAGAGATCTAGATCTTGATTCTTCATGGGAAACTACATTGACATACAGACTGGCTATGGAACTTATTTCTCTGAAAGTGAAGCTTTCCAGGCCTGTTCTAGATTTTGATTGAAAGAGTCCCCACACTTTCATTTCCTGAAGAATATGGACTGTTACATCAAAGACTTGATTTAATGAAGATGTATTTCTATGTATCAGTCAGAAAGGAGTTACACAAGAAATTTGGACTTCCTAAGAATGTTGCACTTCAATCACTTCATTCATATCTATTTGACAAGGATGTCATTTTTTAAGATGCTTCAGATCAAGGTGAACAAGATGAGGTAGTTGATAGAGGGAAGCAGTCAGCAGAAGATACTATTGCACCAGTGGTGAATAGTGGAATAGATCAGATCACAGTCACTGTAACACAAGAACCATCTAGTCAGAGGTTGGATGACTTAGGAACTGTGATTGATGATGCTGAAAGGTCTTCTGTGATGACTGAAATTGCAAATGAGAAACCCTATGATATGGGAGGAATGACTTTGATTGATTTTCCTGAAGATCAAACCAATATTGTTTTTTCAGAGTCTATCCACCTTGAGGGTGTGTCTCAGCAACCAACACTTAAAGACGGTGACATACTAGCTATGGTGTCTAATGAAGTACTACTAAAGACATCAGAGTCTAGTGTAAAACCTGAAAGTGGTATACAGGAGCCTGTAGTTTCTGGAAAGAAAGTAGATGTTTGTAAGGGTTCAGAGACTATAGCAGCTCATTCCTTGGAGAAAACCTCAAGCCCCATGCCATATGAGGAACCCTCTCTCCATGTGAGTTCAGGTATAAAAACTTCTTTTAACCCCTATTTTTCTGTAGGTCATGAGAGCACTTATCCAAATTTGACTGATACACTTTCAAAGATGGATATAGATCCACACATAGAGAGGCTGGCTCCTGACTAGGCAAAAGGAGAGGTAGAAAGAGTGTTGACTTTAGATAGTCAAAGTGAGAATGAGGGTATGGATGATCAACTCCATAGTGAGGGAGAGAAAATTAGGAAACCACCATCGTTTGATTTTTGGGATCAGGTTTTTCCTGAATCTTGGTCTGAAAATTTTTTTATGGATGCTGGTACTTATTCTTTTATCAAGATGTATGAGAAGCATGAATTAGCACATTACAATGCAAAGACAGAAGTTAAAGCTCAGAAACAGAAAGAAAGGCTTGCAGGGATCATTACTAGAAGAGGTGAAAGGCTAAGACAAACTTCTACTCAACCAGTACCAGAAGAAATTCCTAATGATCCTAGTATTCCTTTGTTTGTACTACCAATATCAGTTAGATTTGAGACATCAACAATATCTGATCAATCTAAGGAGGAGTCAGGATTTGTAGATGTTAGTACACAGAATACTGGTGAAGGACAGGATGATCATACTTCAGCTCCAGATCAGAAAGATGAAGATGTTTGTACTTCTACTCAAGTATTATTACTTGAATATCATTCTAAACAGGAAACTTCTTCTACAAGACTTGAAGATAAGGGTCTTTCTGTATCTGACTCTGAAGATACAACAAGCACTTCCAACATTGAAGTCAGTTCTGAAATTTTACGAAACATTCAGAAATCTCAAAGTGATATTCAATCGAGACTTCAAATTCTTGAAGAAAACCAAGTCACTATTATGGACAATCAAGCAGTTCTGATGAATCTCATTTGTTCTGTTACTAAATCTCTTGGAATTAATGTTGCTGATGTCAAAAAGGGGGAGATAAAGACAATTCAGAAACAACAACAACAGACTGGGGGAGATAAGAAGACTGGGAACAGAACCAAGGGTGACAGAGTTGGTAAATTTCATCATGGAAGTGGTAAAGGAAAAGAAGCATCAAATAGTTGAATTCTTTCTTCTAAGTACTAGATACATGTCTACATCTGAAGAAGGAGGTACTTAACTTCATGATCTTGAATTCATAAATTCTATTCTGGTTGTATTGTTATATGTTTTGACATCTACAACTTATATTTATGCTTCAGATTCTAAAGCATAAATAAGGGGAGATTGTTAGGAATAATTCATAAGTTGTGATGTTGAGAATAGAATTTTGCTAATACTTCTTGTATATCCTGATCCTATAAAGGATTTAGCACTTTGTATAGGATATATGTGTTAGACAGTAATCTGTAGAGTTTAGTCAGGAACAGTGCGTCAGAGACTACGTTTCAGGAACTAAGAGCAGGTCCTGATACAGCAAGTCAGATCCTGATCAAATACTGATGGGATGATCAGATCCTAATGCAACGGGAAATCCTGATATCAGTCGTGTTACTGATGATGTCATTATGGATGCTACAGAAACTGGCAGGTGCTATAAAACAGGATCGTTGTTTTTAAAAACAAGCAAGAAGATATCGTGAAGGAAACGAATTCTCTATTGATGGAAACTATCAACTAGACGACAGAACATTGTCATAGATAGATTATAATTCTTTTGTTAGTTGATAGGTAGCATTATAAATACTCTCTCTATATTATTGTAAAAAGAGCGGAATTGAGAATTATAGAGTGCATATCGTGTGAAGCTCTGTATATGGTTTGTATTCGATAGTTCGAAACAAACAGAGAGAGAGATTTGTATTGTCAGCAGCTGCTAAAGGTATTGTACACCTTTGGTAGAGTTTGTATTTGATTTATTTTAATACAAACAAAGTTTGATTCATTCGTTGTTCTTGTTCATCTAATCAAGCAAAAATCAGACACGATTATATAACTTGTATTCAACCCCCCCCTTCTACAGGTTATTCGAGTTAACAGCTTATAATATCCTTTAGAAGTCATACATCAAAGATCAAAAACAAAACAAGTTAGTAAAACACTATTCATCATCACTTTCTTCAAGATTTTTGGACATGAAATACTTATCGGATAATCATAAGATTTTGGTCATACCTTCTACTCTTCTCCCCCTTTGATTTAAGCTATAGGTTGTAGAAAATAGTTGGTGCAATCTCCTTCCTCCCCTTTCTTTTTTTACCTTGGCCGAGAGCTTCTTCAAAGCTTAAGGTTTGTTTTCTTTTTCTTTTTTATCAACCAATATCTCTTAATTACATGTATTATATCTACACTACTTTAGCTTCATCTTGTTTTTAATTGTTGTCAAGCATCCATTAGTGCCACTTGTAATCACCATGTTAAGCAAGTCCATTTTTGTAAAAATACAACTTCATCATTCCTTTATTAGTTGACTTACACTTAAGTCACTTGATTTCTGTTTTTTCCACCAATTTGATTCTCTTTGTAACTCGTTAATAAAATCAATGCGAACTTAGAAATCCGTTCCGGGTACTTCTATATAATGTCGTCTAATAATATTCTCATTTCCATCGAAAACACTATTTATCACTTATTTTCTTTTACTCCTTGTATATTGTAAAAATGTCCTTGTCCCCTTTCGAGCGTTCCTTAACTCTTTCTCGGAACCACTGAACTAATAATAGATATTGATTTGGATGACATGAGAATATTCTTCCTCCTTAGAATTACCATATCTTACTTCCCTGGGAGATAGATTATTCTTATCTAAGTTGTCAGTCAGTTGCGTGGTTCATGGCATATAAGCAATTGAATCCAAATCCATTCCATAATCATTCATTATAACCACCGTTACACTTATACTCCATTACATAATAAAAGTTTTAATTCTTCCAAAAATCTAGGTTCTTACAGTTCGACTAGGGCTCTACCAATCTCCGAATCCAGCAAGAAGTTTTGAATTAGATGAAACGCCGCAGGAACGTTCTCAGTATTCAACAGAGCTACATAGTTGTTAGGTACAAACACTAACCCTCGAGCGTTAAAAGCTTTGGTGGCCATGAGATTTGACTCGAGAAGAAAATATCAGAGAAAAAGATGTGTATGAAAGGTGTTTGCGAAAATGTGCAAGTGAGAGAACAAAGTAACTGTGAGTGGTTGTGTGCAAAGTGAATACCGGTGTGCAATAGAAATATGAACCGTTTATGTAAAATGATTAGATTTATAATTAAAAATTAAAACCCAATTGTTTTAAACATTAACACACGCAACCAGTTTCTTGTTAAATGTGTGAGTGGGACACGCGGCACACATGCAATGGAACAACTTTTTTCGTTCAGTAATTATGGCAATAATTACTGCTACTCTCTCTCCTATTTCCAATACACTTTAACACTCTAATACTCATTAACAGTTGGCAATTATTTATCTCATTTTTCAAAAACTCTTTTTACCCCAAGTATGTAAATTGTCTGAAATAAAATTTACCTTAGAGTACTAGACAAATTTCGTCAGTGTTTGTCAATTCTCCAACTTTATTACCATAACCCTTTCAAAAACTGCACAGTTGTGAATTTATGTGTGTGTATAGCAGAGTTTACTAATTCAATATTTAGAGCATCTAATTTTTCATAAAATCCATAAAATAAATCAATAAACGTTGTTTGCACAAACTCTCATAGTAAACACTTAATGTCTGATGAATGCTAAACTATGTAGTAAATAATTGATATACAGTAACTCTGAACTAACTTATACCCCCCTTCTAACTAATCTAATTTTTTTTTCTCCAGTAATCAGAGGTTGGAACTAGTCAACAAAAATCCTATAATTTTAGCCCTTATCTTTTTGATAAGTTCCTGGGTTTTCCTAGTCTTTGACTAGTCACCAAAAATTAGAGAATTTTAGCGGTTACTTTTTACTAGCAAGTTCCTGGGTCGTCCTAGACACAACATAGTCTCAAAGGAGTTCTAACAGCCTATATACATTGCTTTGGGGGTAGACTAATAACAGCATCTAACTGAACATAGTTTAACAAACAGAGTTTAGAAGTCATCAACATCATAAGTTAGTCATGAGAGGCAATGCACACATCATTTACAGACTCAGAGTTTAGGATAGAAAAACTAAGAGATGCTATAAATATGGAAACAGTATCATGCTGTGTTAATTTTCTGCACAGTCTAAGATTAGATCACAAATAACTTAGAAGGATTCATGATTAATTACTGAAAATTATGCTTCATACAGATTTCTTCATCGGTGTTTATGTTCAGAAAATAACATTATCAGAGTTTATCAGAGTTTATCGATCAAAGATTAACAGCGTTTATCCAACATTTCAACAGTGTATGACCTACAGAGTATTCTAACAGTTGTATTACACATCCAGGTATACTAATCACAGAAACAAAATCACAGAAACATGAGCAACGTATTATATAAGTAAAGTTTGAGTCTAACCAGTATCTCTAGTCGAAACCAGAGATCATTCCTAGTTCATTTACCAGCCTTGTAAATGTAGTTTCACTCAATGGCTTGGTGAAGATGTCTACAAGCTGTTGTTCTGTAGACACAAAATAAAGCTCAATATTTCCTTCCTCTACATGTTCTCTGATAAAATGGTACCTTATGCTGATGTGCTTGGTCATTGAATGCTGTACTGGATTACCTATCATAACAATAGCACTTTGATTATCACAAAAAATAGGTATTTTAATGTACCTTAATCCATAATCCAGCAATTGATTCTTCATCCACAGAATCTGTACACAACAGTTACCAGCCGCAATATACTCTGCTTCAGCTGTAGATGTAGAAACTGATTTCTGTTTCATGCTGTACCAAGAAACAAGTCTGTCACCCAGAAATTGACAACCTCCACTAGTGCTTTTTCTGTCTATCTTACAGCCTGCAAAGTCTGCATCAGAGTAACCAAGTAGCTTGAAACCTGATTCTCTGGGATACCACAGACCTAAGGTTATGGTTCCCTTGAGATACTTAAAAATTCTCTTCACAACTGTTAGATGTGGTTATTTGCACTAAATCACGCAAGCGTACGTGGTCACAACTAATATAGATAAAATCAAGTTCGTTCCACAAGGATCTGGTTATGGTTCTATTCATTTAATGCACCTATTCAACAATGTATGGCTTTAATTCATTGCTAAGACAATAAACAAATATGGTTTTTAATTATCTAAATTAAACTAAGATGCAAATTATTAGACTAAGAATTAATTAATGACTGAGATTTAAAACTGAATTACTTATATGAGAATAAACATGGGATCCTAACTTCATTATCTACTTCACTTAGAGTCGATGCCTTTAGTCAATGCATGTGATGGTTTTGATATCTGATCAGACAACACGAAACAAGTATAAGCTACCTCTCGGTATACTAACACCAAACTACGCATACATCCACAAAATAGATAGAAGATGGGTAGACACCAATTATGTTTAGACCCTATATCTCTATAAGATTTGAAAACATAACGGTTGAAGAACAAGTTGTCTATTAAGATCACATAGGGCAGCATAATATCTCTATTTACGCCACAAATCATGATGTTAAAACATCAACCTAGCCTTTGCTAGCATGGCAAGTTCTAAATCTCAAGATCCACTCTCGTTTCGCAAGAGATTAACAATTCAATTTAGATGTTAGCTACGCATCTAAAAGCATTAAGATTAACCATACGAGGATATCAAGAATTCACCACACACGTATCTTTAAAGCAATCAAACTACTGACCTACATAGATAAATCCATTAGAATCCCATGACAACGATTAGTTCATAATCGAACCGTTCGTCACCATGGGATTTGATGAAAACATGATATAAAAGAAAGTATGAAAGAAAGAAGAAGTAATATTAATAAAACAAAGAGTTGAGAAGACAAATCTAGAATCCAGAATAACGCCTAAGAAAAGAACACAAAAGATGAAGTAGATCTTGATCCATTGCTTGTCACAAGCGTTGAATCTTTCTCTCCCTTTCTCCCTTGCAATTCTAAGTTATGATATGTAATAATAAGTAATAATTATAATTTACAAGGATGAGATGTGTTTTTATAGACCCTAGAAGTCTTGCCCAACAAGAAAATACTAAAATTACATCTTAAATTCGAAACAGGAAAGAATTCCGAGTTTTTAGGAGATAAAATCGATTTTCCAGAATTTCTGCCAGGACATGTCCTGGAGTCTGCGCCATGTCCTAGAGAAAAATCTGTCTAGGCGCGCCATGTCCTGGACTCTGCGCCATATCTTGGAGAAAAATTTGACCAGGCATGATTTCCTTCGTTGTTCGCCGCTTTTCTTCTGCCCTCTCTTGCTCCTTCTTCGAATAATAACATCCTCATTGCTAGAACTCCAAACTTCTCCAAGATTTGTATTATTCTTGGTCTCCAACTCTCCCAAAACTTGTGGAAAACTTCATTAACTCGTGAAATTTACCCAATCAACATGAAAATTGTCAAACCTAACCGACGATTAGTAACCCTGCACAACTCAACGAAACACATCAAAAACACAACAAACTTGAGACCAAGACACCAATTAAGCCGAAATAGAACGCTCAAAGTGAATATAAAATCCACTTATCAGTGGTTCTCTAGGGTCGGCCTGAAACATTGCACAGAGACAAGTTGCATACATGATGTCAGGTCTGCTTGCTGTTAGATAAAGAAGAGACCCTATCATGCCTCTGTAGCTTGTCATATCTACTAGAGCTCCTATGTCTTTGTCCAACTTTGTTGATGTTACCATGGGAGTTGTTGTAGATGAACAGTCAAGCATACCAAATTTCTTGAGAAGATTTCTGGTATATTTTTCTTGATTTATAAAAATCCCATCATCTGTTCGCTTCACTTGTAGGCCTAGAAAATAACTAAGCTCTCCCATCATGCTCATTTGATACCTGGACTGCATGAGCTTGGCAAACTTCTTACAGAGTTTATCATTAGTAGACCCAAAAATTATGTCATCAACATATATCTGAACTAAAAGCAAGTCACTACCAGATTTAAAATAGAACAGGGTTTTATCAATTGTACCTCTGTTGAACCCACTTTCTAAAAGAACTTGAGCTAGAGTTTCATACCATGCTCTTCGTGCCTGCTTAAGTCTGTAGAGTGCCTTATCCAGCCTGTAGACATAGTCTGGATATTTGGGGTCCACAAATCCTGGTGGTTGTTCAACAAACACTTCTTCTTCAAGCTTCCCATTCAGAAAAGCACTTTTTACATCCATCTGAAATACCTTGAATTTCTTTTGAGAGGCATATGCTAGAAAAATCCTTATTGCCTCCAATCTTGCAACTGGAGCAAAAGTTTCATCATAGTCAATTCCTTCCTGCTGTGAATAGCCTTTTGCCACAAGTCTAGCCTTGTTCCTTGTAATAACTCCCTCACTATCAGTTTTATTTCTGAAAACCCATTTAGTACAAACAACAGATCTATTCTTTGGTCTTGGTACAAGGGTCCATACTTCATTTCTTTCGAATTCATTTAACTCCTCCTGCATTACTGTTATCCAGTCAGCATCTTGAAGAGCTTCTTGTACCTTCTTTGGTTCGGATTTAGACAAAAATGCATGAAACAGACATTCATTTGTTGTAGCACTCCTTGTCCTTACTTTCGCATCTGGATCTCCAATAATTAGATCAGGTGTATGAGAATTTGTCCATTTCCTAGCTGAAGGTAAATGACTTCTATCAGTATTTGATCCTCCCCCTTGATCCATGTTCTCCTGATTTTCTTGTTGCCTTTCTTCAGTCTCTGAGGCTCCCCCTGAATTTGACTGCTCAGAGTTTGAACTATCAGATTTTGCACATTCAGAGTTTGAGTCATCAGAGATTGATCCAGATTTTTCAGCTGACTCTCTTTCAGAATTTGAGTCATCATTTTGAAGTGATCCTTCATGCTCCCCCGCAACTGGTTCTCCCCTTTATTGTGGCTGAGAAGTTTCTTCAGTGTTTACTAGTAGAGGTTCAGAGTATGCTTCAACAGAGTTTGTCGACTCAGCTTCATCAGAATTTACTTCATCAGAGATTAATTCTTCATTTTCTAAGCGCAGTTGATCATGTTCATCTACATCTTCAAGTCCAGTTATTTTCTTGTCATCAAATGACACATGAATTGACTCCATAATTACCTTGGTTCTCAGATTATAAACTCTGAATGCCTTAGTTGACAGCGGATAGCCAACAAAAATTCCTTCATCAGCTTTTAACTCAAATTTGGTCAACTATTCAGAATGAGTTTTTAACACAAAGCATTTTCACCCAAAAATATGAAAATATTTCAGGTTAGGCTTCTTTTCCTTCACCATCTCTTATGGTGTTTTCCCATGCTTGTTGATCAGAGTAGCATTTTGAGTAAAACAAGCAGTTTGAACTGCTTCTGCCCAGAAATAGGTTGGCAATTTTGCTTCATCAAGCATAGTTCTGGCAGCTTCTATCAAGGTTCTATTTTTCCTCTCAACTACACCATTTTGCTGTGGTGTACCAGGTGTAGAAAACTCTTGCTTCACTCCTCTGTTCTTGCAGAATTCTTCCATTGTTGCATTCCTAAATTCAGTTCCATTATCACTTCTGATTATTTTGACTTTGTGATTTGATCCTTTGTCCAGCAGCTTTACATGCTCCATCAGAGTTAATGCAGTTTCATTCTTCTTTGCTAGAAAATACACCCAAGTGTATCTGGTGTGTTCATCAACAATGACTTTTGTTTTCAGAATCTTCAGATTCATTCTCATTAGAAGCCATGAGATCATATTTAACATCCTCATCTGAGTCCATAACGCCTTAGAATTTCTGTGATATTTATAATTATTTATTTATTATTAAATGTGAATTATGTGACGTGATTATTTTTGAGGAAGTGAAATATGTGTGATTTTGTTTTGTGGGTTTATTTGATGATTTATATGTGCCAGATAAGTCTACGTATTCTTATTTTTATTTTGGGGATTAAATTCTAATTAAATCATATGTTATTTATCTTTTGGAAATTCTATAAAATCATCAAAATTAGTATAAATCACGAAATCTTTTGCATTATTAAATTTATTAGTTTATTTGAGTTTTAAAAATATTAGATGGATTTATTTTGATTTTTAAGGATTTTAAAATGATTTTATGAATTGATTTATGTTTTATTGATTAATTCTTGTAAAATTCATATTTAATTCATTTTTGATCCTAAAAATATTTTAAAAATATGGGGAGATAGATAATTTCATTTTTTACATTTTAAAAATAATTTCGTGATTTTTCTCAAGTATTGCCCATTTATTTTCTATTTTATAAAGTAAATTTTTTTAAAAAAATTGTTTTTAAGGAAAATGTTTGTGATGTAAAGATAGAATTCCCAATTTCAATCCCTGAATTACCAGTTCTCTTTCCCCATTTTCATTTTCTCCTGTTTTCTTAAGTTCTCTTTGTTTCTCTCGATACTTCGAGATTCTCTCCCTCTCTCGAGTCTTTCTCTACTCGCAACTTCCCTCCATTTCTGTAAGCATCAACCTGCAGCTCGATTTAAGGTTACTGTTATGAATTAAAACTCTCTCTCTCTCCCCTATGTTGTCCCGTATTTGTGTATACATGGTCCAGAGGTGTGTGTGGGTGTTTGTATTTGCGCGACTGGGTCTCCCTCTTTCCTTGTTTTTTTTCGTTGAGGTATACTGCTGCTACTGTGATTCCTGTGTGTGTTTTTTTGCTGGGTGTCGAGTTTCTGATTGTGTGGGTGTGCTTAATTCGAACTGTGGGGGTGTGTAATTGGTGTGGTGTATACAACTATGTGTGCGTGTATATGTGAGCTCGTATGTATGTGTGTGTGCGTGGTGAAGGTGTGCGTGGTGTGTGGGTATAATTTTTGTGATGTATACAAGGATAGTTGTGGTTTTCCTGTGATATTTCGAAAATCCTGTTGTTACAATTTCGTACCTTGTTAATTATTCTGTGATGATATAATAATATAATCGAATGATTTTCGGGTGGTTCTGAGTTGATTATATTTGAAACTTTGCTGAATTGGTACCAAAATGGTTACTTGCTTGTATAAATTTTAATTGTAGTTTTGTATTTGTAAGCTGAGTTATATATCGGATTTGCATAATTTATTTAATGAATTGGGATGGTTCAAATCGGTTGGTAATTGATATAGAATTTCAGTTGTAATTGTTATTGGTACATAGAGATTATGATTAGAAATCCTTTGGGCTTGTAGGTGGATTTTTAATCCATCGGATGTATTTGATTATGATTTGAGTCGGTTGAACTCCGACGGGATAGTCCAATTTATAAAGGAAACTCTGCCCGATTTTTGTTAGAATTATAGGTCATAAAACTTATAGTATAAGATTTTAAGTTGCTTTAAAGTTAAGCTGGTATTATGTATTAAATTTTTAAGTGGTTTATATGATTTCATGTCATAGATGCTATGTGTTTAGTTGCTTATCTAATAATGGTAAGTTGTTTGGTAAGTATGTATGATGTAAGTTATCTATATATATTTATATATTTAGTTATTTATGTTAGTGGTCATGGGTTAACGCAAGGGTAGATTAAGGGTATATGTTCAAAGACGAACGTCGAGTATTTTATAGAATTCTGAAGTAGTGTTTTTATATGTGTAGATTCGAAGAGCGTAGACTTAAGGGATAAAGGAAAGGCAAAGGCTGAGAGTTTTTGAGCCAAGTGACTAGCGTGGAAATATTTGGTTAAGGCAAGTAACTCGAACCTTTTATTTCAGTTCAGGTTCTTTCAATTATACATGAATTGTTGTTTAAATTCTCATAATTCCTTGTCGTTTCCTTCAAGTTAATTGTAGAATCCCTTGCACTATATTGTTTAAACCATATTAATTATTCATTGTTTAAATTCTCATAACTTAATGTTGTTTCTCTCCAGAAATTGTTGAATCCTTTGCAGTACACTATTTAAACCCTATTAACTATTGCATAATCCTCTATACTTTCTTGTTACCCTTATAGATTGTTGTTTTTCAACTACTGTACTTCCTCCTTATATTAATTCTTGTTGAATTATAAACCCCGTTGTATGTTATACCTTTTGTATTAGCTCAAACCTTAATTCATGCTTAATTCTTTAATCTGCACTAACCTAAATACACCTTATAAACCTGAAACTAAACTCCAAATCCCTAATTCTTATTAAATCCCTAATTAATTAATTTCCCTTATTGCTTAAATTCCTATTTCTTTTCCCGAGCCATACCTTGTTCGATACCGCCTTGTATTACACCTCTAAAATGGTCATAACTTGATAAACCTTTATTTTTAAATACCTGTGAATCACACTTGAACCCTACCTTGCGAACCTTATGCAATTAAATTAGATTTCTTACTTGACTTTCAGTCACTTATTCTTGAAGTTAAACAGAATAAATCCCCTACTCTGAATTATTGCCTAAGAATTCCATTCATCGAAACTTGCTTTACTTTATGGACATTTAATTAATTATTTTAAATTAGCGTAAGAGGCTAGGGTGGTCCTAGTCCAGCTCTTTAATTTGGCGTAAGAGGCTAGGGTGGTCCTAGTCCAGCAATAGAGGCCAATGTGTTGCCTAATTGGGAACCCAATTTACAAAGTCCAGAGGGACCTAGTGTCCGGTATGGGGACATTACGTGGCTGATCACCCGTATTGTCCGATTTTAATAAAATCCTTAAATTAATTAAAATGTTTTAAAGGTGGGAAATTTGATATAAAAAGAGAAATTCATTTCTCTCTCTCTCCCTATTTTTGGAATGAATTACAAATTGCCAAACTTTGGAAAAACTCAGAGAATGATTCTTATATCGTTGTATCCGTACTCTTGTTGTTGATTTTTATTTTGGCATCTATATTGTTACTTGCTGAGCATTTGGCTCACTTATTGTTGTTTATAACCCTCTTTCAGTTAAGGAAGAAAAGGATACGTCGTAGGAGCTATATCAGGAGAAGAACTTGTTGTGGGCCGTAGACAGACTAGTTTGGCTCTAGTACAAGGTTGGACTTTTGGGTATCAGTAGAAATTTGTGTAATAGTTATAGATGGTTGTATTATGTTTGTGGAATGTTTGTATCTTTTAATTAAGGATTTAGTATTGTAATGTAATAACTTAGTAGTAGTTGCTTGTTTCATACCACTACCTGTTAGAGATCCGGGTTAGTAGTGGGGTGTTGTATTATGATTTATTGTCTGGTTATCAGCTTGTATGTAGTTAATTTTGGTTGTGTGCCCCGATCTTGTTTTATGATCGGGAGGGTATAGTAGTATGGTTCACCTGATCGGTTAGGACAGGTTGAACAGATGTTATGTTTTCTTAATTAGTTGGAACTGCAATTATTTTCTTTTTATGAAATTGGTTGGTTCTAAATACAGGTGGATAGTCCATATTACGAATACTTCATGCCGAAATTTTTAAAAATTCCCCTGTATCAAATTCTATTTTATTTAATTAAATCCAATAATTTATTATAAAAGTATATTTTTAGTATTGGGTAGTCGGGGCGTTACAGGTTGGTATCAGAGCTATCAGGTTTTGGTCACTGAAACAAGCCAGGATTAGGTATAGGTATAGGATAGGAGCGATAGGTGTAGGTTATCATTAGGATAGTAGGTAGTAGGTTTAGGATATTCTTTTATCGCTTTAATAATTTCTTTACTCGCTATATCGTTATCGCAGATGGTGGATGATTGAGATTATCCTCGGTATTTATTTTGTAGTAGGATGGTTAACAGTGTACCTTGAACTCTGAAACTGTTGTATTATACTAACTTTGTTGGTACCATGACCTTTATTTTCTCGTTATCTGCACATCTTTTATTACATTTCTGAGTTGCCTAAATATCTCCTGTTAGCATTACTTGTTCAAGATAATACCTATGCTTCCTTGGTTCTTTACCCCGTTATAATTCTTGTGAACATAGGTAACTCAAATCCAGGATTCGAAAAACCTTATTTTGTATATATTAGCCTGTTGCTTAATAAGTTTCTTGTTTTCTTATCAGAATCATGCCTCCAAAGAAGAAAACACCTGCTACAAATCCTGAAAACCAGAACACTGGCAACCAAAATCCAGTTGACCCGACTATGACTCAAATTCTCCAACTTCTTCAACAACAGACAGCCGCACTAGCTCAGCAACGACCCGCCCAACCAATTGTGACCTTTAAGGCTTTTCAAGCCGTACACCCTCCAGAGTTCAAAGGTACTGTCAACCCTATAGAAGCTAGGGCTTGGCTTAATGAAATGGAAAAAGCTTTTGCTTTGGTAAGGGTAGGAGAAGATCAGAAGACGGAATATGCTAGTTACTTCTTGAAAGCTGAAGCAAATTATTGGTGGGAGTCAACAAAACTGTTGCAAGGTGATGGAGTGATCACATGGCAGAGATTCACCGAGTTATTTCTCGAGAAGTATCTTCCAAGGTATGTGCAAGATCAGCTGGAGATTCAGTTTTTAGAATTAAAACAAGAAAACATGAGCGTGGCAGAATACGAGGCAAAATTCACAGAGTTAGCAAGGTTTGTTCCTGAGTATGTCAACACTGAGGCAAAGAAAGTTAAAAGATTTCAACAGGGTCTAAAGCCATGGATACGTAGTAAGGTGGCGGTGTTTCAGTTAGAGAACTATGCAATGGTAGTGGAGAAGGCTATGATTGTTGAAGGTGAAAGTGAATTGTATCAGAAAGAGAAAGCAGGAAAGAAAAGGAAGATAGAAAGTACTGAGGGAAGTCAGAACCCAAAAGGCAATAATAATAACAAGTTCAAGCCAAGGAATGAGGGTCGGTTTGACAGGAACCGAGGTTTTCAGAAACCGAAGAATGGAAACGGTGGTCAAGGTAAACGTCTTCAGAATACCAATCAGCAGCTTGCAATCAGACCAACCTTACCTGAATGTACAACTTGTGGGAAGAAGCACTCGGGAGTTTGCCACAGACTAAGTATTACTTGTTTTAAATGCAACAAGAAGGGACATTACGCGGGAGAGTGCCCGACTTCAAGGTCAGGGATAACATGCTACAACTGCGGGAAAGTTGGTCATATTGCTAAGGATTGCAAGGAGGCAGTTCAGTCAGGAAATGTTTTAAGGATAGCCGGACCCCCATCGGCAAATGCCCTGAGGATAGCTGGACCTCCATCTCAGACCCAGACGTCTCAACCTAGAGCCAGAACCTTTAACATGACTATGCAGGATGCTGTTCAAGAAATGGATGTTGTTGCAGGTACGCTTCCTGTGAATTCAATAGAGGCTAAAGTTTTAATTGACTCTGGAGCTACTAAGTCTTTCATTTCCAACAAGTTTGTTAGTAAATTGCAATGTGAAATTCGACCTTTAGAGCAAGCTTTAGTGATAGAGGTGGCAAACCAAGATAAAGTCCCTGTCAATCAAGTGTGTCCTCAGTGTAATATAGAGATAGGTGGTTACCTTTTCTATGCCAATTTGATACCCTTCGAGATGGGAGAATTCGATGTAATTTTAGGAATGGACTGGTTGGCTGATTATGATGCACAGATTGAGTGTAGAAAGAAACAGGTGAGATTAAAGGCGGAGGATGATAAGGAAGTGGTATTTCAAGGACAAAGGCAGGTGAAGAAATTTCTGAGTATTATGCAAGCCAAGAGGTTACTTAGACAAGGTTGTGAAGCGTATTTAGCACACGTGACGGATGTAGAGAAGCATGCACCGAAGATAGAAGATATACCAATTGTTAACGAGTTCCCCGACGTTTTTCCAGAAGAATTACCCGGTTTACCTCCAGATCGAGAAGTGGAGTTTGCTATAGACCTAGTACCTGGAGCAGAACCCGTGTCCAAAGCACCATATAGGATGGCACCGGTGGAGATGAAAGAGTTAGCAACACAATTACAAGAACTTTTAGATAAGGGAGTCATAAGACCAAGTGTATCACCGTGGGGAGCTCCTGTGCTGTTTGTCAAGAAAAAGGATGGTAGTATGAGATTGTGTATCGATTATCGAGAACTCAACAAGCTGACCATCAAGAATAGATATCCCTTACCTCGAATCGATGATTTGTTCGATCAACTTAAAGGAGCAGCCTACTTTTCGAAGATCGACTTAAGATCGGGCTACCATCAGTTGAAAATCAAACCAACGGACATTCCAAAGACGGCATTTCGTACGAGGTATGGACATTACGAATTCTTAGTGATGCCATTTGGATTAACCAATGCCCCAGCAGCATTTATGGATCTTATGAATAGAGTCTTTAGGAAGCATTTGGATAAATTTGTGATAGTTTTTATTGATGATATCTTGATATATTCCAAGACCCGGGAAGAGCATGCAGAACATTTAAGGATTGCATTAGAAATATTGAGAGCAGAGAAGTTGTATGCCAAGTTTTCAAAATGTGAGTTTTGGTTGGAAGAGGTACAGTTTCTAGGTCATATAATCAGTAGTGAAGGAATAAGAGTTGACCCCGCAAAGATAGAAGCTGTGGTGAATTGGAGCAGACCGAGAACGCCCACCGAAGTGAGGAGTTTCTTGGGATTGGCTGGTTATTATAGGAGGTTTGTTCAAGATTTTTCTAAGATCGCCTCACCATTAACCAGGTTAACTAGGAAAAATGAGAAGTTCATATGGAATGAGAAGTGTGAAGACAGTTTCCAAGAATTAAAGAAAAGATTAGTAACAGCACCAGTGTTAGTCTTACCAGACAGTCAAGGAAACTTTGTGATCTACAGTGATGCTTCATACAAGGGATTAGGGTGTGTATTGATGCAACATGGAAAGGTGATTGCGTATGCTTCTCGACAATTAAAGCCTCATGAGCAGAAGTACCCGACTCACGATTTGGAGTTAGCAGCAATTGTATTCGCACTAAAGATTTGGAGACACTACCTATATGGTGAAAAATGTGAGATTTACACGGACCACAAAAGTCTAAAGTATATCTTCACTCAACGAGAGCTTAACATGAGACAAAGGCGATGGTTAGAGTTGATTAAGGATTATGACTGCACAATTAATTATCACCCAGGGAGAGCGAATGTAGTGGCCGACGCATTAAGTAGAAAGGAGAGACTGAACATGTTTACCATCTCAAAGGAATTGTTCAAGGAGTTTGAAAAGTTGAGATTAGAAGTCCAGATCTCGGAGCCTACCAGTGGTAAGTGTTATACCATGACCTTTCAACCCGAGTTACTTGAAAAGATACGAAGATGTCAGGAGGAAATCATGAATCAAGATATGAACACATTGACAGGTGAAGAGATTTGCACTCAGAAGGATGATAAGGATATCTTAAGATTTTCTTCGAGGATTTGGATTCCCAACGTGCCAGAATTAAAGAATGAGATTTTGCGGGATGCTCACAGTTCAAGATATTCAATTCATCCGGGGAGTACGAAGATGTACCAAGACCTGAAGGAACATTTCTGGTGGCCTGATATGAAAAGAGAGATTGCAGAATGGGTTAGTAAGTGTTACACATGTCAAAGAGTCAAAGCCGAACATCAAAGGCCCAGTGGACTATTACAGCCGTTAGATATTCCTGAGTGGAAATGGGAGCATCTGGCTATGGATTTCGTGGTTGGATTACCAAGAACAAAAGCTAATCATGATGCGATTTGGGTAATCATAGACCGTTTGACTAAATCTGCCCATTTTCTTCCGATCAACGAAAGGTTCTCGCTTGATAAGTTAGTACAGTTGTATTTGAAGGAAGTAGTGATGCGTCACGGGGTGCCAGTAACTATTGTATCTGATCGAGATCCACGTTTCAACTCCAGATTTTGGAAACAATTTCAAGAATGCTTGGGAACTGAGCTTAAGATGAGTACAGCCTATCATCCGCAGACAGACGGACAGAGTGAACGAACCATTCAAACTATTGAAGATATGCTACGAACGTGTGCATTGGATTTTAAAGGAAGTTGGGACGAGCACCTACCTTTGGTGGAATTCTCTTACAACAACAGCTATCATGCTAGTATTGGGATGCCGCCATACGAAGCTTTATATGGAAGGAAGTGTAGATCTCCTGTATATTGGGATGAGGTTGGTGAGCGTAAGGTGTTAGGATCGGAACTAGTACAACAAACGAAGGAAAAGATCGAAATCATTCAGAAAAGGTTAATTGCTGCCCAGAACAGACAAAGGAAGTATGCTGATCAAGCCAGGAAAGATCTGAATTTCGAGGAAGGAGATAAAGTGTTGTTGAAAGTCTCACCTTGGAAAGGAGTTACGAGGTTTGGCAAGAAAGGAAAGCTCAGTACGAGATACGTAGGACCTTTTGAGATCTTAAGACGGGTTGGAAAAGTCGCGTATGAGTTAGCCCTACCGCCTCATATGAGTCATATCCACAATGTCTTCCATGTGTCAATGCTCAAGAAATACCATCCAGATTTGAGTCATGTGATCGAGTACGAGCCTATTGAGTTACAGCCGGATCTGTCGTATATAGAACAGCCTGTAGCAATTCAGGACAGAATGGATAGGAAACTAAGGAATAAGACAGTTAAGTTGGTAAAGGTTTTGTGGAGGAACCCGAGAGTTGAAGAATCAACTTGGGAACTTGAGAGCGAGATGCTAGAGAACTATCCTCATTTATTTACTTAGGTGAGATTCTGGGGACAGAATCCTTTTAAGGGGGGGAGGATATAACGCCTTAGAATTTCTGTGATATTTATAATTATTTATTTATTATTAAATGTGAATTATGTGACGTGATTATTTTTGAGGAAGTGAAATATGTGTGATTTTGTTTTGTGGGTTTATTTGATGATTTATATGTGTCAGATAAGTCTACGTATTCTTATTTTTATTTTGGGGATTAAATTCTAATTAAATCATATGTTATTTATCTTTTGGAAATTCTATAAAATCATCAAAATTATTATAAATCACGAAATCTTTTGCATTATTAAATTTATTAGTTTATTTGAGTTTTAAAAATATTAGATGGATTTATTTTGATTTTTAAGGATTTTAAAATGATTTTATGAATTGATTTATGTTTTATTGATTAATTCTTGTAAAATTCATATTTAATTCATTTTTGATCCTAAAAATATTTTAAAAATATGGGGAGATAGATAATTTCATTTTTTACATTTTAAAAATAATTTCGTGATTTTTCTCAAGTATTGCCCATTTATTTTCTATTTTATAAAGTAAATTTTTTTAAAAAAATTGTTTTTAAGGAAAATGTTTGTGATGTAAAGATAGAATTCCCAATTTCAATCCCTGAATTACCAGTTCTCTTTCCCCATTTTCATTTTCTCCTGTTTTCTTAAGTTCTCTTTGTTTCTCTCGATACTTCGAGATTCTCTCCCTCTCTCGAGTCTTTCTCTACTCGCAACTTCCCTCCATTTCTGTAAGCATCAACCTGCAGCTCGATTTAAGGTTACTGTTATGAATTAAAACTCTCTCTCTCTCCCCTATGTTGTCCCGTATTTGTGTATACATGGTCCAGAGGTGTGTGTGGGTGTTTGTATTTGCGCGACTGGGTCTCCCTCTTTCCTTGTTTTTTTTCGTTGAGGTATACTGCTGCTACTGTGATTCCTGTGTGTGTTTTTTTGCTGGGTGTCGAGTTTCTGATTGTGTGGGTGTGCTTAATTCGAACTGTGGGGGTGTGTAATTGGTGTGGTGTATACAACTATGTGTGCGTGTATATGTGAGCTCGTATGTATGTGTGTGTGCGTGGTGAAGGTGTGCGTGGTGTGTGGGTATAATTTTTGTGATGTATACAAGGATAGTTGTGGTTTTCCTGTGATATTTCGAAAATCCTGTTGTTACAATTTCGTACCTTGTTAATTATTCTGTGATGATATAATAATATAATCGAATGATTTTCGGGTGGTTCTGAGTTGATTATATTTGAAACTTTGCTGAATTGGTACCAAAATGGTTACTTGCTTGTATAAATTTTAATTGTAGTTTTGTATTTGTAAGCTGAGTTATATATCGGATTTGCATAATTTATTTAATGAATTGGGATGGTTCAAATCGGTTGGTAATTGATATAGAATTTCAGTTGTAATTGTTATTGGTACATAGAGATTATGATTAGAAATCCTTTGGGCTTGTAGGTGGATTTTTAATCCATCGGATGTATTTGATTATGATTTGAGTCGGTTGAACTCCGACGGGATAGTCCAATTTATAAAGGAAACTCTGCCCGATTTTTGTTAGAATTATAGGTCATAAAACTTATAGTATAAGATTTTAAGTTGCTTTAAAGTTAAGCTGGTATTATGTATTAAATTTTTAAGTGGTTTATATAATTTCATGTCATAGATGCTATGTGTTTAGTTGCTTATCTAATAATGGTAAGTTGTTTGGTAAGTATGTATGATGTAAGTTATCTATATATATTTATATATTTAGTTATTTATGTTAGTGGTCATGGGTTAACGCAAGGGTAGATTAAGGGTATATGTTCAAAGACGAACGTCGAGTATTTTATAGAATTCTGAAGTAGTGTTTTTATATGTGTAGATTCGAAGAGCGTAGACTTAAGGGATAAAGGAAAGGCAAAGGCTGAGAGTTTTTGAGCCAAGTGACTAGCGTGGAAATATTTGGTTAAGGCAAGTAACTCGAACCTTTTATTTCAGTTCAGGTTCTTTCAATTATACATGAATTGTTGTTTAAATTCTCATAATTCCTTGTCGTTTCCTTCAAGTTAATTGTAGAATCCCTTGCACTATATTGTTTAAACCATATTAATTATTCATTGTTTAAATTCTCATAACTTAATGTTGTTTCTCTCCAGAAATTGTTGAATCCTTTGCAGTACACTATTTAAACCCTATTAACTATTGCATAATCCTCTATACTTTCTTGTTACCCTTATAGATTGTTGTTTTTCAACTACTGTACTTCCTCCTTATATTAATTCTTGTTGAATTATAAACCCCGTTGTATGTTATACCTTTTGTATTAGCTCAAACCTTAATTCATGCTTAATTCTTTAATCTGCACTAACCTAAATACACCTTATAAACCTGAAACTAAACTCCAAATCCCTAATTCTTATTAAATCCCTAATTAATTAATTTCCCTTATTGCTTAAATTCCTATTTCTTTTCCCGAGCCATACCTTGTTCGATACCGCCTTGTATTACACCTCTAAAATGGTCATAACTTGATAAACCTTTATTTTTAAATACCTGTGAATCACACTTGAACCCTACCTTGCGAACCTTATGCAATTAAATTAGATTTCTTACTTGACTTTCAGTCACTTATTCTTGAAGTTAAACAGAATAAATCCCCTACTCTGAATTATTGCCTAAGAATTCCATTCATCGAAACTTGCTTTACTTTATGGACATTTAATTAATTATTTTAAATTAGCGTAAGAGGCTAGGGTGGTCCTAGTCCAGCTCTTTAATTTGGCGTAAGAGGCTAGGGTGGTCCTAGTCCAGCAATAGAGGCCAATGTGTTGCCTAATTGGGAACCCAATTTACAAAGTCCAGAGGGACCTAGTGTCCGGTATGGGGACATTACGTGGCTGATCACCCGTATTGTCCGATTTTAATAAAATCCTTAAATTAATTAAAATGTTTTAAAGGTGGGAAATTTGATATAAAAAGAGAAATTCATTTCTCTCTCTCTCCCTATTTTTGGAATGAATTACAAATTGCCAAACTTTGGAAAAACTCAGAGAATGATTCTTATATCGTTGTATCCGTACTCTTGTTGTTGATTTTTATTTTGGCATCTATATTGTTACTTGCTGAGCATTTGGCTCACTTATTGTTGTTTATAACCCTTTTTCAGTTAAGGAAGAAAAGGATACGTCGTAGGAGCTATATCAGGAGAAGAACTTGTTGTGGGCCGTAGACAGACTAGTTTGGCTCTAGTACAAGGTTGGACTTTTGGGTATCAGTAGAAATTTGTGTAATAGTTATAGATGGTTGTATTATGTTTGTGGAATGTTTGTATCTTTTAATTAAGGATTTAGTATTGTAATGTAATAACTTAGTAGTAGTTGCTTGTTTCATACCACTACCTGTTAGAGATCCGGGTTAGTAGTGGGGTGTTGTATTATGATTTATTGTCTGGTTATCAGCTTGTATGTAGTTAATTTTGGTTGTGTGCCCCGATCTTGTTTTATGATCGGGAGGGTATAGTAGTATGGTTCACCTGATCGGTTAGGACAGGTTGAACAGATGTTATGTTTTCTTAATTAGTTGGAACTGCAATTATTTTCTTTTTATGAAATTGGTTGGTTCTAAATACAGGTGGATAGTCCATATTACGAATACTTCATGCCGAAATTTTTAAAAATTCCCCTGTATCAAATTCTATTTTATTTAATTAAATCCAATAATTTATTATAAAAGTATATTTTTAGTATTGGGTAGTCGGGGCGTTACATGAAGTGTCTGCCCAGTCTCTGCCTTTTGTGAAGAGTGCTTTTTCAGTTTTACCCTTCTTGCACTCAGGAGCATAGTAACCCATCTCCTTACACTTGTAGCATTGAATCTCAGACTTGTCTTTCTTCCCAGACTTGGTATCCTTTCTCTCAGACTTTCTGAAACTCTTCCTGTCAGAGTTTGAATCTTTATTAGAAAACCTTTTTCCCTTCTTGAAGTTCTTGAAACCCATCTTCTTGAAGGTCTTCACCATCAAAGCAGCCATTTGCAACATTTCTTCTTCATCATCCTCAGAGTCAGATGATTCATCAATGTTTGAATCAACATCAGAGTTTGATGACTCACTTTCAGAATGTATGACTAAAGCCTTTCCCTTAGCTTTCTTCCTTGATGCTTCCTTCTTCAAGGGTTTTTCTTTAACCTTAAGAGCAACAGACTTTGTCTTCTTGCTTGATCTCCTGTTTCTCTACTCCAATTCCAATTCATGAGTTTTGAGGGCCCATAGATTTCATCAATCTCAGTATCAGCAAGATCATAGTTATCTCTTATGGTGGTTGTCTTCACATCCCACTTTTCAGGTAAGGCAAGAAGAAATTTGAGATTTGAGTCTTCTAGATCATACTCTTTATTAACCAATGACAAATCGTTGAGCAGTTTACAGAATCTGTCAAATGTTTCTGTCATGATTTCTTCAGATTTAGCCTCAAAATGTTCATACTCCTGTGTGAGTATGTTCCTTCTGTTCTTCTTGATAGCAGCAGTTCCTTGACATCTAACTTCAAGGGCATCCCAGATTTCTTTTGCAGTTGTGCAATTAATCACTTTGTTAGACATAACATTTTTTAAGGCACTATGAAGTAGATGTCTAACCTTTGCATCCTTAGCAATAGATGAAATATCCCCAGGAGTCAAGTCTTTCTTCTCCTTTGGAACTGATTTAGCTTCTTGACCAGCAATAACAACAGATAACTTTGTAGGCTTATGAGGACCTTCATAAATTCTGTCAAGATATTCTAGATCTGTAGCCTCCAGAAACATGGTCATCTTCACCTTCCAGATTGGATAATCTGCCGACCTGAGAATAGGAACCCTAATTGTCTCATAACGACTCACAGTAGTAGGTTGAGCCTTCTCAGTACTAGAACTAGAACCTGATGGAGGAGGTATCTCTGCCATTGATTATAGTTGTGTGTGGATCTTAAACTGTATAGAGTAACAGATAGGCTCTGATACCAATTATTAGGCCGAATACACAAATATAATCAAGTTTATATGAGAGAATAACAATTAACACATGTTTAAATAATCAAATACTGTATGGAATTAATAACTCCTCTCTCAGTCATGTAAAATATCACAGAGAACTGCTTAGGTTACAATGAAATGATAATACGTTTTTTGATACCCTTCTAGGGTTAGCCTAACTGTATTTATAAAGATATACAGCTTCAGTACAATCGATAATTGATACTCCTATAAATCAGCTATACAAATGTTATCAATTATGATTGTTACGCGTCTTCTTAGTCAACACGATGTCTTTGATAGCTATCTAATCTTCGAAGATATCGCTTCCATAATTATCTTCAATTATTCTTCAAAGTCTGATGATGATCAGTAGACGCTCCCTCCTGACAGAATTTAGCAAACTCTGTCGAGCTTCCATCTGTCAGAGTTTAATTAAACTCTGACCGCTTCCAACTTCCAGTTAAACTCCGATGAACCTCTGTAACACTTAAACACTGACATTACTCACATCAATTATATTTAACATAATATCCATATAGTACTTCTCGATTGAGATAATATTCAAATAATATTCCTCGAGTGGTTAGTAATCTATCGTTGGAATCCCTCCGGGTTTCCATGACTATCTCTATATTTCAAAATACCGACTCCCGGTCTAGATTAATGAATGAAGATCATATGCCCTTTATTAAGGGTCTTAACAAAATCCAGCTTATAACTAATATATCATATCTAGCTTATAAGCCAATACCAAATCTCGGAACAAGTATCACAATATAATCTGAAAAACAGGCATGCATGCTATGGCATACGTATAACAAAATCAAACCATATATATTATCACAACACCAGTTCCAAAGTATTGGAAACTTTCCTGGTAAACTGGTAGGGATAGTGTGCCCTGGGTCAGTCCGGTGATCTATAAATAATAAAATATTCGAGATTAGTCAATTAACGATTTGAAAGGTTAAGTATATACTTTACTTAGGTTAAAACATGTTTTCGAGTTATCTCGTTATGTACACTCTAGTGTAACTCTTATTAACACCGTTATGATCCGACACTTGCTCATTATCAAATCATGTCATTACACTTACACTTGGTAAGTTCTTAAGTCATATAAGTTTAAGGTCAGTCGTTTACCAACAAAGATTATATGTAACACCCCCAGATCCGGGATCTGGGATCGGGTTGTTACTGTCTCAATTTCCATAAATAACACTTGACTTGAGTCCAAATAAATAAACAACATGCAGTGACCCCATAATAATATCCAATCACACACACACGTAACAGTTATAGTCCCAGAGATGAAATTGAAATAAGTCTGACATTAAAGGGTTTACGAATAAAAGTTATTACAATCCAAAAGGAGTAACAACATAAGTTTAAAGTTTTTGCCGTTGCTTAGGATTAATTATACATATTATTAGACTGGAAAGCAAAAGCTGCCTATCTATGCTACCTCAGCAATGGCAGCGATGAAATCAGCGGGTAGTCCTTTGGCTGGGGTAACCTGCTTGCGCCGAGTGCGCCTTACGCGGGCCATTCTGCCTGGCTGTTGTTGTGACATAATAAATAAGAAAGGGTGAGCAATAGCCCACCAACAATAGTATAACTGAACAGTGAAATATATGCAACAGTTGAAATATCTTTGAAGTCATATCCCAAGCATTAACGAACATAGTACTAGTATAAGATGAACGATGAAGTTACAAGGTAACTCAAAAATATACTTCTGTGAAAATATCTGCTATGCCAAAGATAAGCAATATAGCATTATTTATCATAAAAGAGGAACTTGCAGAAAATGTTGCAATTCCAGATTCCATCACTTTTTCACCTGCCAACACCGATGGTGCTGCAGAAAATTTCCAACATTTGAAAGGTAAACTAATACCGGAGCATTGACGCGCTAGGAGCCATAACATTTACGATGATCAGTCGCATGCTATGCTCCCCATCTCTTGTTCTCTACATGTAGAAGGAAGCACCGACGGATTTACTTGTCCACGGCCTTCTGGAACCCCCCGGCCAACGGTTGGGCCATTGCTGGACCGGTGCCACTCGGCCACTTACGTAGCTCCTAGTTCGTATAACATCCATAACTCTGAAACATAAAGTTCGTCCCCCTTTCCCAGAGTATAATACTTGTTGATAAGACTCCACAAAGTAGTCGTATCTAGTTGGAAAGGAAAATTCACTAATATTTCCCAAGCTACTGCTTGTTAATGGATACCAACTTGTTCCAACATTCTTACCCCTCGAATGATGAGAAGGTACACAAGATGTGATAAATGAACAGCAACTAAGTTGCAAGTTAAAAGAATAGTTTCAAAAGATTTATGACCGGGAAGTCAACAAGATAAATAACATTTCTCAAGTAGGGTTCCCTTATTATTTGGAAGATAGATTCGAAGGAAGAATGAAATTTTGAGAACCTTTCATGATATAATATTAATAATATGACTCCAAAGTAATTTTATAATAATCGAAGGTCGAAGATAATATTTGAAGTCATTCCAGAGTATCGGATAAATATTCAGAGAATATTTGTTGAATCAGAAATAGTTAAAGAAGACTTATAACTATGAACAAATATTTAAATCGAAGTATTTCTCAGAATAATTCTCGAGGGAATAAAGAGAAAATATGTATTACATAATTAACTATTTAAATGAATATTCAAAATAATATTCATTTAATTAATAAGACTTGAAAGGAATATTAAATATAATATTCGATAAATAAATATAACATCAGATGAATCTTAAAAATAATATTCATTAAGTAAAAGGGAACTTTAAATGACTATTCAAAAAGTAATATTCATTTAATGAATAATATTCTAAATGAATATCGAAATAATATTCATTTAATAATCCAAGCTTTAAAGGAATATTCGAAATAATGTTCAATAAATGAATCGACTTTAAATGAATATTGAAAAATAATATTCATTGAATAGATAACGTTCAAATAATTATTTGAGGTAATGATAGTTAATTAAATGATATCGGACGAATATTCAAATAATATTCGTCAACCAAATAATGGAAAATATTTACTTAAATATTTCCCTCGAAGATAATTACGATATATCAAGAAGTACTGACTCCCGGTCTATATTCAACGAATACGATATATATGCCCTTCTCTAAGGGACTTAACAACATCCGGCTTATAACTGATTATTCACTATCTAGCTTATAAGCCAACAATAATTCAAGGATTAAGTATATAAATATAACTTGGAAGTAGGCATGCATGACATGGCATATGTATAACAGAAAGCATATATATATTCACAACAACAGCCTTTAAAAGGATTTGAAACTTGCCTGGTAACTGAGTAATGGTAGTGGGTCTCGGGGTAGTCCGGTAATCTATACATAATCAAAATATCCGAGATTAACTCTAAAGCTTGAAAGCTACGCTTGTATTTATACCAAAGCATGTTTTCAAATTAAACTTTAATAAGTTCTATTGCGCATGCTCGACTCCGACAATTTTATAAAATCGACGATTAATCCATTTAACACGAAATCTTTTCGAGGGTCTTCCTAGACACTCTTAGCATGTCATATAAAAGTTTCGTAATCCATTTATTCATTTAAGGGGTTCATTCATAGCCTCGAAGCTGCATATAATTCATAGTTTCGTTTTAACGAACGCCATTTACTAAAACGGACGCTCCTCCTAAACCGTAAGTCGAAATGCTATGATTCTCGCGTCGAAACGATCCTCAAAATATGCACTATCTAAACATGGCAGAACATGATCGTGATCAGTTGGTCATTTATACTAAAAATGACATACAAAACATGGTATTGTAAAATCGGGCATTATAACGGCTATGTTTACGCAATTTCCAAAGTTTTCACATCACCGTGAATCAATCAAGCACTATACCCCATCAATTATAACACATGACAACATCATGACTAGTCTAACATCTCATCTCAACCATCTCATGGATCATAATCCAAACAACAAGCATAATCAACTAATAACATAGATCTAAGCATAACATAGCATACTAACACTAAATCACCCATAAAACTCATAAAACTCAAAACGATACTAAGGGTTTTTGAGCTTGTTACCTTCCTTTGAGAGTGATTATCACCTAGTAAGCCTTGTATGATCCTTATCTAGCCTTAACACCACTTGAATCATCAAAGAAAATCAAGAAAACAAAGTTAGCTTCTTGATTTCACTATTCATTGCTCATCTTTGAGGATTTTTCTACCTAGGCAAAGCTTGGAATTAAAATCTCAAAATCATACCATATCTTAGTTATGAGTTATTGATCATACCTACAAAATATGGTAATCGATTGATGGTTGGTATAACGCCCTAGAAAAATATTGCATTTATTATTATTATTATTATTATTATTATTTATTTAGTTAATATTAAATGTGGATTATAGGGGGTGAATTTTTTTTTAAGATATAATATATGTGATATCATGTTTACATGTCTATATGGAGATGTATATGTGTCGTGAAGGTCCGTGTATTTTTATTTGAATTCTTGTGATTAAAGATCTATTTAAATTAAGCATTATTGATCTTTGAATTTTTTTTTATAAAATCATTGAAGTATTTAAAAATTCTGAAATCTTTTGTGTTATTATATTTATAATATTATTTAGTTTTTTTTTTAAAATTATTGGGAGAATTAATTTGGGTGTTTATATATTTTAAAATGATTTTAAGAGTTTTGTTGTATTTCAAGGATCAAAATTTGTTAAACTCATATTTAATTCGATTTTGATCCTAAAAATATTTTAAAAATATGGGGAGATAGCTAAATTCATGTTCTACTTTTTAGAAAAGATTTTTGTGATTTTTTCAAATATTACCTATTTATTTTTCTATTTTACCAAGTATTTTTAAAATAGTTTAATTAGAAATTTTTTTGTAAATTGTAAACATTCCCCATTTCTTTTTAATCTCTAATTATCAGATATGCAACTCTCCCCCATTTCATTTTTTTTAGTCGAGCCTTTGAGAATTCTCTGGAAACTCCTCTCAAGAAGTCTCTCTTGCCTCTCCTCTCCTCTCTCGATCAAATCTCTCTCGGTCACGATTCCTTTATTTCTCTCCCTCGCAACGAAATCAATCTCTCTCGTTAATCTCTCAAGCCCACAAATCTCTCCCTCCTTGTGTTCATATTTGGCCGCGGGTTTGTTTGTATCTGTATTGTTCTATGGATTCCTTGCTGTTGCTCTGGGTTGGAATTGGGGGTTTAATTCGGGAGGAGCTGCTGCGGGTATGGTGTGTACAGGATGGATACTTGCTTGTATATTGTGGGTGTGTGTGTGAACAGGTTTATGATCGAAAGAAACAGGGGGGGGCTGCTACGTTTTTGTATGGGTGTGTGCGTATGAAGTGTGTGTGTGTGTATTTTCGAAGAGTAGGTTTGTGCTGTGTCTGTGTTGCAGCACTAGTATGGTCATGAGTACAGTTCTTATGTATATTGCAGTTGTGTGCTTGGCCGAAAATGGGTTTGAATTGTGGCTTTATTGTTGTTTCGGTTCAGACTGTTATGATAGGTGTCTGGTAGGCTTTATGAGATTGTAGTGATAGTTGAATCATTGTGTTGCTGTGGCTGAATTATTGTTGTGTCTCGAATTACTATTTTTACAAACTCAGTACTATGTGTGATTTATTCAATGATTTTATTCGATTAAAAAAATCTGATGCTTTGTATGAAGGATACTTGAGCCAAGATAAATTTTAACAATTATGTGGTATTTTAATTTCTTGTTTTAATTTCCGAATTATATATGTATATTCGGTTGGTATTATTAATTGATAAGGATTATTCGGTATTGGAGTAATTTGTAATTCGAATTATTCGTTATTGGTTTATGTACTATGGATATAGTAGTGATTGATGGTAATTGTAGTACGATGTGGTTGTTTTGATATGTTAAGTAGGTATATATGTTGATGGCTTGTGTTTATAGGGATTATAACTGGATTTTGGCGATTTATTTAGTAAAGGTGGCGAAAGTTCAAATATTATAAACTGTCAAGTGTTAACTAGTTATTTGGAAAACTGTTAGTGATTAAGGGATATGTTATATAATTAGCAAATTGTAAGTTTTATTTAAAGTGATAATTATAATTTTTAAATTACTATTGTGGATATGATTTGATCTTTAAGGATAAAAGAAGTTGGATGTATATCTTGGTGGAACTGTGGTATATGTACGTTACGTATCAAGTTTATGGATTATCAGGGATGTACAAATGAGGTACATTAGTATAAATTGATATGATTGTTTATGATATTGAAGCCAAGGATATTTGGTTGTTGATTGGGTTAATAGTATTTCTCACAGGTTAAGTCATATTTTAGAGGAGTTGCTGTCCAAATTTTATTAGAATTATTTTATGATCCTTATAGTATTTGGCTAAAGATTTCTATTGTGCAAGTGTTATATATGTGTTATGAGATATAAATTTAAGTTGATATTACGTGCTAAGTGCTTATATGATTATGTGACTATACATTATTATTTTGAGAATGTGATTAATATGTGTTGTGTATGTTAAATTGTTAAACGTTATAGGATGCATTTGGGTAGAACGAGTTGGACAGGTTACAGATATACGCGTACTGAAGTAGTACTTTATTTTGATATAGGTACTAGTAAAAAGCCGATTTAGAGCCAGTGTATGTAAATATGGAAATTCTGAGGAACGAGTTATTGAGCGAAGTAGACGAGTGTGTGCATGTGGAAGCTGATTAGTGATAAGGAAGAAGAATGGATGACTGAGTACAAAGCCAGCCAATAATAAATAGAGACTGATGTACAAAGAGAGTAAAGAGTTGAGATATTGGAATTTGAAACTTCATGTATTAAGGCAAGTTTACTATCCCTCACTTATTGTTCAAGTGATGTGAAACCTTTTGTATTACTTATTGTTCTGTCAAAAATCCCTTCTTGCAAACAATTATACTCTTCATATTTATTCTGAATAATGTCAACCTGTTCTTTAAATTATACGATGATTCTTTCAAATCATTTTGCTAGTGTCTAAACTCTTCATTTTTATTGCCAGTGACATTCTTCTACTATTAATTTACAAACAATCATTTTTGAAATTATTCTCTCATTGTTTATTTCCCTCACCTATCGTTCAGGTGTTGATTTCCTCTAAATTTATTTTATCTCAATATTCCTCGTCTTTATTAATATTTTTCAAAGAGCATATTCTTCAAATTGTGGTAAAACTAATTCAAGGTTTAGATTGTCGTTGAAGCATGTGTTGCTCAGTGACTGTTAAAACTGAGAATGAATTGAGATCTTCTTACTTATTCAAACTCATTATTGTCATGACGGTTCTGACAGCTAAAGTTTATGAGTGCTTAGCCGACAAGAGTGGGATTTGAGTAATTGAGAATTTCTTAAATCTTCGTTTTAAATTATTAAGATCTTTTATGTAAATTTGCTATGAAAATTTTATCAATTGGTAACCTTTTAAATGAATGGTCATACCTTGTGTAGTTACTCTAAATTACGGTTGAATTTCAGATTCCTTTATTTCATGATTTTCCTTATAAACTGTTGTACAATTCTAGACCCTGAATAATTGATCTATTCCATACTGGATTTATGTTTCCTTGTTGATATATGATTCTATTTTGTTGTATCATAACATGCTTAGTTAAATCTTATGGCCTTGTTGTTTATGAATCCTTATATTACATGCTTCCTCTGAATCTTAACCCTATTGTTGTTGTTGATAATTCTTTATATCAATTGCTTCCTTGACCATCCATCTTTTAAAATGGTAAATGAAAATGAGTTAATTAGTTTAAGATGTTTTAAAATTCCTTATGATGGGATGATCTGTTATCAGTGAGTATAAAGGACTTAAAAGTGAAATGTTTTAAATTATGAATAAACTTGTTCATAGATTGGAAAGCGTAAGAGGCTAGGGGTGGTTCCCCCTAGTCCAGCATCTTTTATTTAGCGTAAGAGGCTAGGGGTGGTTCCCCTAGTCCAGCATTAAAGGCAAATGTGTTGCCTAATTGGGAACCCAATTTCAAAGGAATGGGGACTTTACGTGGCTGATCACCCGTATTGTCCGTAATCAGGAGAATAATAGAAAAATCAATCTAAATGTTTTTAAAAGGTTTTACGAAAGGTATGTTTCAAAGATAAAAGGGTTTTTAAACACTACTAGAAATCTGTTCATAGACATCACACTTTAGACATCGGTCAGAGATCTCACCGATGTTAGAGTCATTTTAGACATCGCTTTTCCATTTTCCGATGTCAAATATTATTTAGACATCGATATTTAAAAATAGCCGATGTCTAGTTCTCTTTTTTTTTAAAATGAAAAAGTAAAGACATCAGTTTATTAAAGAAGCGATGTCTAAACTAAGACCAGACATCATTTGTTTTAAGAAGCGATGTGAAAATAAAATATAGACATCACTAGATAATGTAGTGTTGTCTAAAGCCAAGTCCAGACATCGCTTGTTAAACAAGCGGTGTCTAATCCTATTTTTTATAAATTAAAAATGCCGATAGCTGCAATTGCTTTTTACTTATAACAATTTGGTTTCCCCCCTTTAGCATTTTTATTTCCCCGCTCAGACACAATTACTCAGATCCCCTTTCAGACACAACTCTCTCTCTCACAATTATTTCACTCTCCCCTCTCTCCCCGACTCTGCACTCTCTCTCTCAACACTGTCTCTCTCGGCCGTCTCTCTCTGCTGTCTCTCTCTCAACGCTGTCTCTCTCTCTCTCACCCATCTCTCTCTCTAACTCATCTCTCCGAATCTCTCTTCTCACTCTCCCTCAGGTACCGCTCTCTCTTCTCAGTCTCCACACTCTCGCTTTCGAAACCCATTTAAATTGGAGCTTGGAGGTGCTTAAATTAACGAAATCCAGCTTGTAGGAACTTCAATTGAGGTAAATTACCTTAAACCCATTTAAATTAGTGTTTTCAATTACTGGGTATTATTGGGTATGTATGTATATATGTTTTTCAATTGAGGTTTGTATGTATTTATGTATTTATGTATGTTGTCTGTATTTATTTAAATTGTTTGTATGCATATATATATTGTTGGGTTTGTATGTATGCATGTGTATATTATTTGGGTATATGGGGAATAAATTGGTGTTTGTCTCTGTTTGTATGTATAACATTTACCTCTAATTTACCTATAATTTACCAATGAATGGGGTTACTGTTTGTATGTATAACATTTACCTCTAATTACTGTTTGTATGTATGCAAATATATGTCTTAAACCCCTAATCTTAATCTAATCTAATCTTAATCTAATCTTAATCTTAATCTTAATCCCCCTTGTTTTGCATTTGATGATCGCTTTTTCTTATTCACCGTAAGTTCTTGTTTTAATCCTGTTATGCGCTTATTCAGAAAATCAAACATATATTAATTTACAAATACATGTCTGCATATATTAATTTTGATTGACGTCGTATATAATTGGTTAACTTTACAGATTTTGATTATCCGTGTTTGTTGTTTATGTGTTACAGATTATTTGGTGTTTTACTATATCTGCATTGTAATAGTTTTATGAAACTTCAAGTGTTAAATTTATGATTTGGATTATGGTACATGTTATCTTTAAAATAAAAAATAATCTAGACTTTAATAGCGGTTCCAAAAGATTCACACGGGTATATTTAGTATTTACTCGCTACTAGGGGCTAGGGGTGAGGTCTGAGCATAACTCACTTTCCATGCATCCTAGTTTCGAGTTACTAGCGGGACAATCGTGGCATGTTTGGTTTATTTATATTATTGTTAAGATAATTGACTTGAGAAATTGTTAAGATAATTGACTTGAGAAAGTTAATTTGATATTTGGTTATGCCTTTTCCTGGTTTGGACTTTAGGCGCCGTGCATGAATGTCATGATCGTAAAATTGTTAACCTGGTCGTATAACTTAAATGCAAAGATATCATTAATATGTATACACATATGTGTGTTTCTGTTTTCTGAAAATGATGTTAATGCAATATGTGAATGAAGAATGATTTGTAAGTGGCTTTAATCTGCAAACTATTTCTTTTAATAATTTGCTCCCCTGTCTTTCATTTTTTTAATTAACTTTTCTTTGTTTTTTAACCACAAACAGTGAATCCATATTAGTTGCTCGGTGTAAATGAGAAACTGTGTGGCTGTGTGCAGTACTGTACACATGCATGACAGGCATACTTTTTAGTTGCAGATCAAGTTTTTGCTTTTGTTGCTTTCGCTTGAATACACTCTTTGCTGTTGCTGTCTTAGTTTTAACACTTACATTTTTACCAGATAAAAGCTGATGGTTACAATATGTTCCTTTTGAGTTTTTTCTTTACTGATGCAGTTATAATGAAATGAGAATTTTGTTTAAAATGGTAATCAGGTAGGTAAAATTTTGTATTTATATGGATAAGTCATGGATTCGGAAAGACAGGGATTCTTTTGAATATGAAATTGGGGTCGAACAATTCTTGATATATGCCGAAGAAAATTCTCCTGATCCTAAGGAAATTCCCTGCCCTTGTTCACGATGCGCTAACTTCAAAAAATTCTCTGTAAAAACAATCAGAGGCCATTTATATGATAATGGTTTTAGTTTAGGGTATGTTGATTGGATTTGGCACGGAGAAAAGTGTAAGCCTAGGTCATCAGTTGCTTCGACATCAGACACCGTTAATGTTTGTGATGCAGCATCTAATTGGGGCGAGGGCGAGGGCGAGGGCGAGGGCGAGGGCGAGGGTGAGTACGATAATGATTCATATGAGTTTAGTAGGTTTGTGGCTGATGCTGAACAACGTTTATATGAGGGTAGCGAATGTACTAAGTTGGAGGCAATGCTAAAATTGCATAATTGGAAGGCTAGGTTTGGTATAAGTGATAGCTCTTTTACAGGGCTGCTCTCTTCTGTTGGCTCTCTCCTGCCTAAAGACAACGTTTTGCCACCTAATGCATATGAAGCAAAGAAAACCCTATCAAATTTAGGCCTTGAGTACATAAAATACCACTCATGCCCAAATAATTGTGTACTATATAGGGGTGCATATGTTGATGCTTCCGAGTGTCCGAAGTGCCATATATCTCGTTGGAAGGTAGGAAAAGATGGTAAAATACGGGTTAATGTTGCTGCCAAAACCATGTGGTATTTTCCAATTATTCCGAGATTTAAACGGATGTTTAAATCTCCTTCTACTGCCGAACTAATGACTTGGCATGCGAAGCAGCGAATATAAGATGGAAAGATGCGGCATCCAGCCGACTCTCCTTCCTGGAGAAATATCAATTACAGATGGCCTGCCTTTGGTAGTGAATCAAGAAATATACGTTTAGCTTTGGCCGCGGATGGTATAAACCCACATAATAATGGCTTAACTAATCGATACAGCTGCTGGCCGGTAGTATTGGTAACATATAATCTTCCTCCCTGGTTATGCATGAAGAGGAAGTTTATGATGTTAACAATATTAGTTTCTGGTCCACATGAGCCTGGTAATAACCTTGATGTTTATTTACAGCCGATGATTGATGATTTAAAGAAGCTTTGGGAAGAAGGTGAACCAAATGTATATGATGCCTATAGTAAGTCATATTTCACTTTAAAAGCAATTTTGTTGTGGACGGTAAACGACTTCCCTGCATACGGAAATTTGTCCGGCTGTGTCAATAAGGGTTATATGGCTTGTCCAATATGTGGTGATGACACCGTAGGTAAGTATTTAAGCCATAGTAGGAAAATGTGTTACCAAGGCCATCGACGATATTTGCCAAGTCATCATCCTTATAGGAGGCAGAAGGCCGCTTTTAATGGAGAACAAGAGTTTGGGAATGCACGTCAACCCCTTTCAGGAGAAGAAGTGTTAGCGCGGCAGAACCGTATTAAATTTGAATTTGGGAAGGAAGTAAGGCAGTCAAAAAAGGTGGACTGTCCATGGAAGAAAAAATCAGTTTTTTTCGAGTTGGAATATTGGAAGTTTCACCATGTTCGTCACTGTCTTGATGTTATGCACATTGAGAAAAACGTGTGTGATAATTTGATTGGGACACTACTAAATATGAAATATAAGTCAAAAGATAGTGCGGCATCTCGTCTTGATATGAATGAAATGGGGGTTAGGTTAGCTTTAGCTCCACAAACAGGAGAAAAAAAAACCTACTTGCCTCCTTCGGCTTTTACTTTGTCAAAGGCAGAAAAAAAGAAAGTGTTGTCAACATTCATGAATATGAAACTTCCTTATGGACATGCATCTAACATAAAAAATTGTGTATCCATGGGTGATTTAAAGATGTATGGGCTGAAGTCCCATGACTGTCATATCCTCCTCCAACAATTACTTCCGGTTGCAATTCGTCATGTTCTCCCGAAAAATGTAAGGGTCACAATAATAAGATTGTGTTTCTTTTTTAACTCTTTGTGTAACAAAGTTGTAGATGTATCAAAACTGGATAAAATGCAGGCAGATGTGATAGTAACATTGTGTGAGCTAGAAAAAATTTTTCATGCATCATTTTTTGATGTAATGGTACATGTCGTAGTCCACTTGGTTCGGGAATTACGGTTATGCGGGCCGGTGTTTTATAGATGGATGTATGCATTTGAACGGTTTAATAAAGTGTTGAAGAGTTATGTACGAAACCGTTACTATCCTGAAGGTTGTATAGCAGAAAGTTATCTTGGAGAAGAATCGATAGAATTCTGCCAAGAGTTTGTCAAGGAGAAATGCACAACTGCCGGTCTTCGGAAAAATCAAGGCAAGTTGTCCGGTCCATTATCTATTGTTACAATGAAGGTAGTAGAAGAAAAAAAGCGAGATGAGGCACATCTACATGTCCTTCTAAACAACCCTGAAGTGTATCCATATATTATGTAAGTTAATATATTTCCTCTGTAAATTCTTCCTTTTGTATTTTTCTCTATAAGTATATTTCTGCCTGTTTAGTGAATATATGCATTTTCTCAGAATGCATAAGGAGTATCTTGAAGGAGTCCACCAGGGGAAAAAAAAAAGTGTTCAGTGGATCATGGGAGAGCACAATCGGCTTTTTGCTGATTGGTTCGAAAAAAAAGTAAGTTTTATTATTGTCTCTTTGTGTGGACTTTACCAGCTCGGTAATATTAGAATTTAAAATGTAGTTGTATTTTTGTTTGTGACAATGTGTGTAGGTCAGTACTGAAATGAAGGAGAATGGCAATGCTGTTTCGGAGACAATAAGATGGCTAGCTGGAAAACCATCATTTTCCGTTATGACATACGAAGGTTATCTCGTTGACGGGATACGATACTTTACAGAGGAGCGAGATAATGCAAGGGTTGTTCAAAATAGCGGTGTTTCTTTAGTTGCTAGGACAGTCCAAGTCTCTAGTGCCAAGGATCTAAAACCTGTGGAAAGTGATATGACATTTTACGGCATAATCTTAGAAATATGGGAGCTGGATTACCATGCTTTCAAAGCCCCCTTGTTCTTGTGTAAATGGGCAGACAATGAGAGGGGCATAAGAGTGGATGATCTCGGCTTCACACTAGTGAATTTTAGTCGACAAGGCCACAAGAAGGATAAATATGTCTCTGTTGACCAAGTGAAACAAGTTTTTTATGTTAAAGATTCAGTTGATGATAACTGGTCAGTTGTATTAACCTCCACGACTCGAGACTATCCAGAGGTGTATAATGATGATGATTTAGGAGACACGACCATGGAACATCCTCCATTTTGCTCTAAAATCCCTACATGTGATGTCACTGGTGACATTGAGCACACTAATAGAGAAAATGTTGAGGGAATTTGGGTTAAAAACTGAATTTGTGTGATTTCGCTTGTTTTGTAATCTTTTATGACACTTTTCGTAATTTCGAGTTTGACTTGTATGTTGAGATTTATGTATTTGTGTTTGTGCTTCAAATGGCTCTTTTGTACTAAAAATTCTTAAGGCTTTATATTTTACCATTTGTGCAACTGCTGGTTTAGCTATATCTTGATTCGATTAAAGTAAGCTGTGAAACCATGTAATCAGTTTTTAGTTTTGTTTTGTCTACAAATTATGTAGTAGTACTGGTTTGTTGAGTTGGGACATTTCTTTAGCTAGTCAGCAATAGCATAAGTCAGCTTTTCTGTTCTTGAGCTGTTGTTTGTGATGGTAATATGATGCGGGGACTGCAAATTAGCTGCTAATAATTTATGTTGATCAAATGTGAAAATTTTTTAGTGATAGATAATATACAGATATTTTTGGTTTAGAACTAATTGTGCCTTCTTCTTTTTTTTGCTAAATGATTGTGCCTTTATATATGTGTCCTCCTGCTCTTGTACTTGTTTTCACTGCTAATGAATTTATGTTGTATTTTACAGAATAAAGTAGAGAAATGGCACCTAAGAAGAATAAAGTCAAAGTGCAATTCCAAGAACCTGAAGACGCCAAGATGGCGTTGGTGCATAAAGAATCGGAGCCGGCAGACATGGCCTGTGATCAGGCAGACACAGCAACAGAATCTCAACCTCAAAAGGCAGACTCTGTACAAGCTACAACAGTTACTAGTTCTGAATCTGCAAAAAAAAGGCATGGCGCTGCGCGAGGTGTTTCCACTATGTACAAAGTGGTGGCGAAGAAGGTTCAGCGCAAGAAATCTAAGGTTATTTGCAATGAACATGGAGTTCCTATCGGGCAAACTAGGCACGCTTTACAGTCCTACGTAGGGATGCTAGCTAGGTCCATGATTCCAATCGACATTCCAAACTGGCCAAGTGTAGATCCTGAATTAAAAGAGAAGTTGTGGCTTGATATTCAGGTAAAATAAACAAGTTTCAAGAATGACCAAGCTCAATTTGTTACCTGATCTGCTAGTGAGCTTTTAACATATCTAATAAATTATAACATGACTTGCCTGCAGGATACATTCAGTGTTGCTGAGGAAAGTAAGCATCTAGTGCTAAAGTCTGCAGGCGCAAAGTGGAGACAGTTCAAAGCAAACTTAACTTCAGACTATGTGAAGCCGTATATTGGACAAAAAAAGAAATTGAGGAAGCCTCCAAAGCAGTACGCTTTTGTTGGTAAGGAGGCTTGGCAAAGATTTGTTGCCGAGAGGACCACCGAAAAGTGGATGGTATGCATTATTTACACGAACTTGTATTTACACTATTTCAACACAAGTGAATCTTGTTTTTGGCAAAAATTGATTATTAATAATATTTATTTTTTTGGCTGCAGTCACTTGGTCAAAAACAAAGAGATAGAGTGAGCCGTAGGAAATATCCTCACCGCACGTCTAGGAAAGGTTACATTGGATTGCTAGAAGAAGAAGTAAGAACCTAGCATATACTGTATTTAAATATTTTCAGTCCCTTATATCTAATAAATATTTCTTATTTTAAATTAGGAAAAATCTGGAAAATTAGAGCCCGGAGAAGTACCTGATCGGGCTATTTTATGGAAAAAGGCTCGTAAGCCAAAGGATGATCAAACTGAGATTAATGAAGAGCTGGTTAAAGTATTCGAAAAAATTGTAAGTATTTAACAATTAAGCAAGTAGTAAAAACATTATTCATGTAATTTTATGCAATTTTATTAGAATGTACATATTTTTTTTGTGTTGTTCAGGATGAGTTATTGGAGAAGAAACGTAATGGCGTGTTTAAACCATGTGGAAGTGACGATGTGTTGAGTACGGCCTTAGAAAATAAGGTGGCATTCGGTATGGTTTTTGATGAGGAAGAGTTGAATAACTCTTTACATGGAGGGCCTCTACTACCTGGATGTGCTCGTGTGTCTGTGGATGGGAGCATTCAAGGAGATGCCTTGATTCCCGTGCCGATAGCAGGTGAAATAGAGACGGTCCAGCAAGCTGTTGGCTCTCACGTCTCATGGCCTCGGGACTTGATCATATTCCCAAATGTTAATGTCGTGGTACGCATTTTTAATTATATTCATAGTTTGTGTGCATATGATCGGAAACAAAATGTGTCAATGTTTAATTATATATTTTTTTGCAGAAAAAGAAAAAAGAAAGGGAACCTAAAAATGAGTTGCAGAAAGTACAATCTTTATTTAATCAAGTGGCGATTAATAAGAATGTGCCAAATCGCTTTAGGTTGTTGTATAAACATGCAACAACATTCATGAAGTCTACTGGGGCCTCAATACAGATGCCATGTGATGCGAAGGTCTTCGGAGCTGAGAAAATAATATATATATTGCAGGAAAATGTAATTGCTTTACTAGAGTATGAAATGATTGGTCAAGCTGCAATATCTGCATATATGGCGTAAGAATATTTATATTTTCCATTCTTTTGTAGTCTCATTCTTCACATTCTGCATATTATTTCCGCTTTGATCACTTGCAATGTTGATTTTTCATCTGTAGGTACTTGCATACTGTGCTTAGTGCTGATGACAAGTTGGACACATTTGCTTTTTGTGATCCCGGAGCCATGTTTACCCTGGGCAGCGATTTCGAATCGTACATTGTTACTCGTTTGAAAGAGGGTAATCCCGATCGTCTTTTCTTAATGCCGCATAATAGCAAGTAAGTATTGTAAGTGTTTGTAATTAATTAAATAGACTATTTATCATGAAATTTAAGACTCTGACTCTGGTATATTATAAATATTTAACAGTTATCATTGGATATTGATCATAATATGGGTTGGTGAAATTTATATTCTCAATCCTCTGCCTCATACAACTGGTTATCTCGATTTGGAAAAACAAGTAGCAAGGTATTTTACTGTAAGATGTTCAAATATATATATATATATATATATATATATATTTGATTATTTGGATTATTCACCTTTGTGTTATGTGTCATGCAGCGCGGTCAAGACTTTCAATGCAGAGACAGGAAGGGGAAACAAAATTCCTAAAGTCAAATACATTGCAGTAAGTTTTTCCTTTTAGTTTAATAGTATTGCATTTTAGATTTTTTGTCAAGTACTTTCCTGCATTGACATATAATGTTTAAAATCAATAGTTGTTTGCGATTTGTTTATACCATTATGTAAGAAGGGTAGGGATTAGATGTTATCACATGATTTACAGAGCAACGGTGTGTGTAAATAACAATCTCAAACAACAGCAGCCAACCATTTTATAATAACAGACAGAGAGACGACATCATTGATATCTAAGCAGAAATAGTACAGCAGATTACATATTTTACAAGTAAAAGGGAAATTCTTCCATCTAAGAGTCGAAGCAATTTGACGTCTACACTTTTTACTGTGCCTTCACTTTTGACTGTTCTTGCTGAGTTGAAATTGCTTTACAATTGTTTGGGTCTTTGCCAAGAACATCCAAAAGCATAACTCTTTGCCATTCCCTGCCTGTCAAAATATGTTCAAAATAAACAAATTACTTTTGAAGTAACCTGCATAGAAATGTGTTGATTATTTCCTGCATTTGTGATTTTCTTCCTGGGACAGGGATGTCCAAAACAACCAGGGGGCTTCGAATGTGGCTATGTAGTCATGCGCTACATGAAAGAGATCATTGAGGACTCAGAAATGTCTTTTCTGAAAAAGGTATAATACATGACTGTGTTTGCGATGTGTAATTGGTACATAAAACTACAGTAATATATGCCTACACTAATTACCTTGTGTGTGTGTTTGACGTTTCTGCAGTGGGCACCGAAGACTCGCAAGTCTTACACTAGGCATGACCTTGATGAAGTGCGGTTTGAGACTCTAAGCCATATCGAAGCTTACATGTAAAAGGCCATGCACTCTTCTTCGATATTGATCCAGCTAGCTGCAACTTCTATTTTAATTTTGTCTGTCTTGGATTTATATTAGTTATTTGCGTGTATAAGGCAGATTACTAGCTAATGTATGGATTGATATGGTTTGAATATTGTAGTTGATGGGATAATGTAGTTGGATTAGATATAATGGTTGTATGGATTGGATAGTATTGCAGAATTTGTTGGAATTAATGGTTATTTTGGTTTTGAATGCATGGTTTCTCTATTTTAGCAATTTGAGCAATTTTGGAAGCTAGGAAAAACACTACTAGAAATCTGTTCACAGACATCACTTTGTACAGGAAACTGATGTAAAACACCTAAACTAATATCACATTGTTGTAAAAAAGCGATGTTAAAATGACAGAAAGACATCGGTTTCTACAAGGGAATGATTTCTAATTATATAGGAAGACATCACTTTGTAGAAGAAACTGATGTAAAACACCTAAACTAATATCACATTGTTGTAAAAAAGCGATGTTAAAATGACAGAAAGACATCGGTTTCTACAAGGAAATGATTTCTAATTATATAGGAAGACATCGCTTTCCCCAGAAAACTGATGTCCCAAACATTTATAGACATCGGCTAAAAACCGTTGTCTAAGACCCCCCCTTTCTCTACACCCACAAAGACATCACTAGATTTTCTGCATAAACATCGGCTAAAACCCGATGTCTAAAACAGAAATACACATCGCTTACATAAACGACCGATGTCAAACTGCTCATAGACATCGGCTAAAAACCGATGTCTAAGACCCCCCCTTTCTCTACACCCACAAAGACATCACTAGATTTTCTGCATAAACATCGGCTAAAACCCGATGTCTAAAACAGAAATACACATCGCTTACATAAACGACCGATGTCAAACTACTCATAGACATCGGCTAAAAACCGATGTCTAAGACCCCCCCTTTCTCTACACCCACGAAGACATCACTAGATTTCTGCATAGACATCGGTTTTTAGCCGATGTCTATGAACTGATTTCTAGTAGTGAAAGAAAGGAATGTTTTGATAAGATAAATATGTTTCAAGATAAATGGTCATTAGTTTCGAAATTGTGGATACCAGGGTTAGTTGTGTTTTATCTTGATCAAAATTGGAAACTCAGTAAAACAATGAGATTAAGGATGGATAGAAGTTTTCCAGTTATTACCTTCGCGAGTAACATTGTACGTTGAAAGTGGAGTAAGAATGATTGGGGGATTTCTTGATATTCTTTTTCTCAAAGTTTTATATGAGGCAGTGATGGTTTGTAGTAAATGGAAAATTCTTACTCTATGATGGAAATCGAATGACCTTTTGGGATAAAGTATTCATTGATATTGTTCATCAATGAATTATCGTAATATCATTGTTTCACTATATTATTAACTTGTTGAGCGTTATATAAAACTTTCATTGATATCAAAATTATAATATCATTGAGATATTATCATTGATAATGAATTATCGTAATATCATTGATATTGTTTCTACATTGTGCAAAATCATATGAGAGCAACGAGGCATTACATTTAGGATACAAGTGATATATACTAATACCTAATGGATGCATCTTGTTTTGGCTAAGTGTCATGCTCTGATTGGTACTTTTTGGATTTCCTTATCCTTAGAAATTGCATCCAAGTCCCTAACTCTTGTGTTTTTGCACTTAAGTCCTTGGTTAAATGCATTTTGGTGCAAGATATTTTGATAAAGTGATGATGTCATAATCCACTATCTATATTGGATGCATCCTTGGTTGCTTGTACGTTTCTTTGTACGATTATTGCTCAATTTGATTGATCGTTCGTAGGAATATCTCAAAAATTTCTAGTTAGGGTTTTACCGGAAATCTTCTTAATATTTATACCACCATTCTCAATCCTCCTTTATAATTCTTGAACCTATATTCCTTAAATCCTTTCAATAATTCCTTAAGTCTTTCAGTGTCCAGGGAATTCTCGGGGAAAATAAAAGTGATATTTTTTCAGAATCCGACAGCTTTTACATACTTTCTTTTCCCCCCTGGATCACTAATACGATCTCAGAATTTCGTTCCGGTTACTTCTATATAGCGTCGTCTAATAATATTCCTAAATCCACCAAAATCACTATTCACCACTTACTCTTTACTTATTCTTTTAGGGTTATATAGATGTCCTGATTCTCTTTCGATCGTTCCTTATCCCTATTTACGGAACCACTGGACTGATAACAGATATCGATTTGGATGACATAAAAATAACCCTCCCCCTTGGAATTATCAAATCTTAATTTCCTAGGAGATAGATAATTTTTATCTAGATTGTCACCCAATAGCATTCTTCATGACATATAAGTATTTGAATCCATATCCATTCCATAATAAAAGATTTAATTCCTACAAAAAATTGGGGTTCATACATTATATCTCGAGATTTATTGTCCAATTTCTAAGTTATAACCAAGTATACCTCAAAGGGGTTCATTCGCACTTAACCTCGATTCGAACATTTTTATAAAATTGGAAAACGGTTCGTTTGACATGAGGTTTTCTCTCACACCTTCCTTATGATCTCTAATATTTAATTACCAAGATTCGCCACTGAATTAATCATGTTAAGGGGGTTCAATTCCAGTTACGAACTCGCACTTATGGTTTCGAACTACTTTCACTAAATCGACCATAACTCCTAAATGTAAGTACGTTTGCTTCGATTCCCGTGCCAAAACGATCTATGACTCGAGATCTACAAGGTCAGTCCATAATATCATTAATATCATAGATTTACTCCTACTGTCATGCATGAATTTTAAGGTTTAACGAAATTTCGGCATTACAACGGCAATAAATCGAACATTTCGAAATTCGTTTCATCACAACCAAGCCACACCGGGCATACCATCAATCTTATACACATAATACTCATCTAACCAAGTCCAAGAACATCTCAAGACATCAAGAACTTGAATCATGACTTAATAACTACTAATAATAACTACATAATCATGTAAACATGCATATAATAGCATCATCACCAAAACTCATCAAAACTCCATTAAAACTCAAAACAAAGACTAGGGTTCTTGAAGTTTATACCTTCCTTGGAGTGCATACAACAACTTCTAAGCCATGGATGATCCTTGAATAGCCTCTCCATAGCTTGAATCATCCACCAAAATCAAAAACTACAATTGTTGTTCTTGAAGTTACTATTCATCATCAACTTTGATGATTTTATTAACTAGGCTAGAGATAGATTTTGGAGCTCAAATTTCTAGGGGATCTTTGTTATGATTTATAAGGCCCACAGGATTTTTGTTGGAATTGTTGAATGGTTGGAAGGTGGGTTTGGTTTTTCTTAAAAACTAACCGAATGGTTTTTTCTTGAGGGAGAGAAATGGAGTTAGTTGTTTTGGTTGATTTTGTGATGAAAAGAGATAAGAATGGGTGAATTATTTAGGAAGATATTTGTTTGGTACAAATGCAAGTTGCCCCCTCTAGTTTGGTAGAAAAACAAGCTTTTTAAGGAAGCTAAACTCAGCTTTAATAAAGTAACTTTAATAAAGTGCTTATGTCATCCTAATTCATCATCATGTAGCCATGTGTTGTGTTCTTATGGTGAAATGAGGTAACTTGTCTCTCTGCTTGTTTCTTTGTCCGGTTATGGCTCAATTTCATTGCTCGTTTGGAGGAATATCTCAAGAATTTATTGTTAGGGTTTTACCGGAAACCTTCTTGATATTTTTGCTAACATCTTTAATCCTGCTTTAAAATCCTTGAATTTAAATTCCTCAAATTTCTTTATTAAATCCTTAAATCCTTCAGTGTCTAGAGAAAATCTCGGAGAAAATAAAAGTGCTGCTTTCCAGAATCTGACATCATTTACATACACTTATTTTGTCCATTGATCATCAATACGAACTCAGAAATCCATTCTGAATACTTCTATATAGCGTTGTCTAACAATATTCCTATTTCCACCAAAAACACTATTCATTCTTTATTCTCTCTTTATTCCTTGTATTTGTAAAAAGTCCTTGTTCTCTTTCGAGCGTTCCTTAACTCTTTTACGGAACCACTGGACTTATAACAGATATCGATTTAGATGACATGAGAACCATCTTCCTCATTTAGAATCACCATATCCTACTTTCTTGGAGATAGATTATTCTAATATAAGTTGTCAACCAATTGCATTCTTCATGGCATATAAACATTGGAATCCATATCCATTCCATATTCATTCACTAGAACCGCTGTTACATCATAGTCGTAACCACTATTCACTTCTACATTGTTAGAAATAATTGATGTAAATATTAATGTTTGCACTAAATCACGCAAGCGTACGTGGTCACAAGTAATATATGAATAAGTGAAGTTCGTTCCCACAGAGATCTGGTTGGGTTTCAATTCAGTTCATGCACCTATGCAACAATGTATGATTTTTATTCACTGCTAAGACAATTAACAAGATTGGGTTTAGATTAACTATAATTAACTAAGAAACAAATTAACAAAACTAAGAATTAACTAATAACGAGAATTGGAATCGAATTACTTATGCAAGAGAAAACATGGGATCCAAACTTCATTAAATACTTTGCTTAGATCTGACGCTTTTAATAACTATATGCAATGGTTATGATATCTAATCGGACAACACGAAACAAGTATAAGCTACCTCTCGGTATACTAACACCAAACTACCCATACATCCATAAAAGAGATAGAAGATGAATAGACACCAATTACGTTTAGATCCTATATCTCTATAAGATTTGAAAACATAACGGTTTAAGCTCAAGTTATCCATATTGATCACATAGGTCAGCATAATATCTCTATTTACGCTACAAATCATGATGTTAAAACATCAACCTATCCTATGTTATCATGGCAAGTTCTAAATCTCAAGATCCACTCTCGTTTTGCAAGAGATTAACAATTCAATTTAGATGTTAGCTACACATCTAAAAGCAGTAAGAATAACCATACAAGGATATCAAATATACATCACACACAGATCTTTAAAGCATCAAAATACTAAAGCTGCATAAATAAATCTGTTAGAATCCCATGACAATGATTAGTTCGTAATTGAACCTCTCGTCATCGTGGGATAAAGTAAAACCATGATAATAAACAAAGTATTAAAGATTAAAAATAAACTAGAGTAATGAGTTAAGAAAACAAATCCCAAAAGCATCCAAGAGTTTCGCCTAATTAGAAGTAAACAAAAGTAGATCTAGATCTCCGATAGTTGTCACGATCTTCGGAATCCTTCTCCAAGTCTGAATCTCGGTCTCTCGGCTCTCTCTCTCTATGTTATGTTGAGAATTGGTTGATTTTATGATGATAGGATGTGTTTATATAGGCCACCCATGTCTTGTCCAGCAAGAAACTACCAAAACAGACTTATAATATAATTTCTGCAAAATACGTTTCCTAAACTGATTCTGTTTTGAAGGAAAATTCGTTGCTGACTTTTTTTCAATATTTTTGGGCCGTTTCAGTCGTAATTTGACCTCTGAACCACTTTAGAATTAAAGAGAATCTCGTTAGCTTCGCGTGGACTATAAGATCGTCCAAAACGGAATTGTAGAACTCAAGATATGGCCAAAACAAAAATCCAAAATCTGGCAGAATTTCTCAGCGCTGGCTGCGCCCGTACGCGCGCTGGCTGCGCCCGTACGCGCGCTGGCTGCGCCCTTGCTACTGTTCATGGCGCTGGCTGCGCCCTTGATAGCGCTGGCTGCGCCCGTGGCTTATGCTAGAAGCTGATTTTTGCTGATTTTCTTCGTTTTAACTCCTTTTTCCTTCGTTCCTTTTGCAAATTGTCATTTTTCACTTCTAGAACTCAATTCCACCATAAAATATGCAATTTATATCATCCAACCCCAAGATAATAACTCTGCACAAACTCACTAAAACGAATCAAAAACATGACATACTTGAGGCCAAGTCAATCAATTTAAGCCAAAATGAAGCGTTCCAAGTGGATATAAAATCCACTTATCACACCCCCAAACTTAAACCGATGCTTGTCCTCAAGCATAAACAACTAGACACTAACTAATTAGTACCACTTCCGTAGGTGATCACGATTACATTTGACATATGCAACAAGCCCTTTAAACCCCTAGGCAGTCCTAGTGGACGAGTAAGGTCTCGTGAGGGCCTATAGCGAATGTACCCACAAAATCCAATCCAATGCAATGCATGAATGCAACTAATATGAAAATGCATATGATTTACTACTAATACATCACCACACCTTCAAATCCTCTCATGTCATTTTAACTTAAGAATCAAAGTAATAATGCGATGTCTTGGTGTCGAAAGTGCAAGTATTCACATATTCTACTCAATGAACATGCATAAGTTCTCAAAAGTCCATGTCAAATGTAAGAATAAGTTAGTAACCATGCTAAGCCTATAAGAGTACATCTTTGAGACAAAACTCGGGATCTCATACGCAAAAACAAGTACACACTCACAATCTACTCACAAAAGAATATTCACTCAAGAACAAGGGTAAGTGTATCACTCAATTCCAACAAAATCATAAGCATGCTTGACATTTGGAAAATCTAACTTTTAACACAACATACATCAATGACGATAATAAAAAGGTCTTTAATTGGGTTGTAACAGGGATAGGGACAAGGTATGTCAAATAAGCCAAATCAGGTGAAGTGTCAAAAGCTAGTAGGAACTATAATGAATCATACACAACACCTTATTTCCCCCACATAATTTATTATTTTTCTTCCAACAAAAACACTCGACTAGTCGACTAAAGTAGGATCACAACAAACACAAATATGCTCTCATAATATTTTTTTTTCTTTTACCGAGAGCTAAATAAAGCAATAATATAAACAATAACAATGATCCCATGATTTTATTACACATGCCGACTATCAAGTAAACAACCAAACCCAATGTTCAATATTCCCCCTAAAATTATGACCAACAATAAACCCCTCCTTGCACACCTTATTACTCCCTTAAGCACTCTACTAGCCTTTGACAATGTGGGTTCAAATTAATGTAAGGCCAATACAAGAAAAAGTTCTAGGCAAGTAATGTGGCATGTCACCGAAAAAATAGGATTAAGCTCAACGGGTTAACTAATTGATCATGTAAATATGGTGTGGTAATATGGGAAAATATGCGGTTATTCTTAAATGCCTTTATCATTTTAATCGTCAAATAATGTCATGCATTTCAAGAAAGACCTCAAACAACTGCTAGCAATGCGAACAATCCGTGAACACTCAAGCAAACGAATAAATTGCAACAAATATGCAATAAGGCTCAAAAGCTCACTCGGTGGAAAAACATACTCAATCCCAAGCAAAAATCTCTCTAATGCACCTACTTGTATTCAAAGCATGCAAACTAAATCAACTTGCACATATTCATGTCCTTCTAATTACTCACAACATTCAATAAGTCTACTAGCTTCAACTTACTAGTGTATGTGTGTGCACAAGAACAAAGCATATCACTTCTCAATCAAAAGCGTCAACAACACAAAATTCCTATCCAGCATAGGTGCAAATGCAAACTACTATGGGATCACATGATAATAACACGAACAAAACATGCATGAATTATAACTAAAATGCAAAGCATGATATCCTACATGACACATAACTACTATAAACAACTACATATTTACTACTCATCCCTCGAACCACCCCCAAACATGAAATATTCAATGTCCGCATTGAATGAAAGTAAATAAGAGGGATAATAGGAAACATACCTAATCATCGAAACATATGGGTTGCCTCCCACGAAGCATTTTTGTTTAAAGTCTTTAGCTAGACATGGCAATGGCTTTTCTATTGAAAATTTCTACACCGTATCTCTATATGGCCATTTAACTATCTTTTCCGGGGTTATATCCTTGACGAAAAGTTTTCGCCTTCTTTGCTCCTCAAAAGTGTTCGTAACATTGTTCTCTTCACTACCTGACAAGTTAGCAACAATAATAATAGGCAAAGTAGATGATTGACCCAAATATACATACCTTAGCTGATCTGATGGTTTAAACTCGAGTCTGGAAGTTTCTTCAACATGATGATTTTCATTATTAACCACCAAAGACTGAGCAAGAGTGGAAATAGACGGATTTGGAACGAAAGTGGGTAGTTCACCAACAGAAGTCTTCACAACTGACTTAGGATCAAAAGAACTCTCCTCAAGTTGGATTTCATGCTTAGAACAAATGACCTTCAATTCCTCTAACATCTCATCAGAAGTAAAATTCCTATACAACTCATGAAGATCCTCATTACCCTCAATCAAAACATCTTCCTCAAGAAAAGACTCAATTACACTATCCTCAAGATTTGACCATGAAACCACCTCATCAACCAGCACCTTAGAATCCCAGAGATCAGCCAAGCCTAGTGACTCACACTCTTCCTCCTCATCACTATCCACCACAGATTCTGAAAAAATAGAATTTTCTACTTTTTCTGTAGGATCCTGATCATGAATTCCTTCTTCATCCTCAATTGTTGAATTCTGATCGTTCGTGACTTTTCCAGATCTGAGTGTTATGGCATTAACCTGCTCTATGCCATCTTGTTTTCCTAGATTTACCTCTGTGGCACTAGGAAGAACTCCCTGCGGTCCGTTGAGAAAGGCATTTGTAATTTGCCCAATCTGATTCTCCAATGTCTTGAGAGTTATCGGCTGACTTTTAATCATCAACCTCAATTCATCCAATTCAGATTTTTCATTCGAAGATTGACCATCATCTCCAAGAAACTGTTGCTGTTGAAAATCTTGATTGTTGCTCCAGCCGAAATTGGAATGATAGATGGTTGGAGCTGGTTGCGAAGGTTGCTGGAAGTTTCTCACAAACTGTGCCGATTTAGAAGATATGGCACATTGATTCATCTCATGTGCGCCCTCACATAGCTCACCACCACTAGCAACTTGAGGCACCCCATGCTTTGACATAAAATCCAATTTCTTATTAAGTGCCTCTAACTGAACTGCTAGAGCTGTGACTGTATTAACTTCCAGAATTCCTGCTAATTTGCCTTGTGATAATCTCTTAGTCGGATTCTGGTATTCATTCGCAGCCATCATCTCAATTAGCTCATAAGCTTCCGCATAGCTCTTAGCCCATAAAGCTCCACCTGATGCTGCATCCAGCATGGATCTTGACTGTGCACCCAAGCCATTATAAAAGTAGTTAATCACCATCCAATCAAGCATCCCATGATGTGGACACTTCCTTAGCATCTCCTTATATCGCTCCCAAGCCTCGCACAAAGATTCTTCAAACTGCTGTGAAAATTGAGTAATAGCGTTCCTGATTGCTGCGGTCTTTGCCATGGGAAAAAATTTAGTGAGAAATCTCTGAGCAAGATCCTTCCATGTCAAAATAGAACCTGCTGGTAGACAGTGCAACCAGCCCTTAGCTTTATCCCTCAAAGAGAATGGGAAAAGTCTCAATTTGATAGCATCTTCCGACACCCCGTTGATCTTGAAAGTGTCGCAGATCTCAATGAAATTTCGGATGTGCATGTTAGGATCTTCAATCGGAGCACCCCCAAACTGAACCGAATTCTGCGCCATCTGAATTATGCTAGGCTTGATTCGAAAGTATTAGCTGCAATAGCTGGCCTGACAATGCTAAATTGGACGTTATTGATCTTTGGTTGAGAATAATACATCAATGCTTTCGCTGCTGCTGCTGGTTCTCCCATTGCTACCTGAAACACATAGAACTAAACAACTATGTAAGAAACAATCTGAGTTAATGAACTCTAACGACCACTGATGACAAGCACATAAACTAAAAATAAAACACCGATGATCCCCGGCAGCGGCGCCAAAAACTTTTATGCACTAAATCACGCAAGCGTACGTGGTCACAAGTAATATATGAATAAGTCAAGTTCGTTCCCACAGAGATCTGGTTGGGTTTCAATTCAGTTCATGCACCTATGCAACAATGTATGGTTTTTATTCACTGCTAAGACAATTAACAAGATTGGGTTTAGATTAACTATAATTAACTAAGAAACAAATTAACAAAACTAAGAATTAACTAATAACGAGAATTGGAATCGAATTACTTATGCAAGAGAAAACATGGGATCCTAACTTCATTAAATACTTTGCTTAGATCTGACGCCTTTAATCACTATATGCAATGGTTATGATATCTGATCGGACAACACGAAACAAGTATAAGCTACCTCTTGGTATACTAACACCAAACTACCCATACATCCACAAAAGAGATAGAAGATGAATAGACACCAATTATGTTTAGACCCTATATCTCTATAAGGTTTGAAAACATAACGGTTTAAGCTCAAGTTATCCATATTGATCACATAGGGTAGCATAATATCTCTATTTACGCTACAAATCATGATGTTAAAACATCAACCTATCCTATGCTAGCAAGGCAAGTTCTAAATCTCAAGATCCACTCTCGTTTCGCAAGAGATTAACAATTCAATTTAGATGTTAGCTACGCATCTATAAGCATTAAGAATAACCATACAAGGATATCAAATATACATCACACACAGATCTTTAAAGCATCAAAATACTAAAGCTCCATAAATAAATCCGTTAGAATCCCATGACAACGATTAGTTCGTAATGGAACCTCTCGTCATCGTGGGATCAAGTGAAACCATGATAATAAACAAAGTATTAAAGATTAAAAATAAACTAGAGTAATGAGTTAAGAAAACAAATCCCAAAAACATCCAAGAGTTTCACCTAATTAGAAGAAAACAAAAGTAGATCTAGATCTTCGATAGTTGTCACGATCTTCGGAATCCTTCTCCAAGTCTGAATCTCCGTCTCTCGGCTCTCTCTCTGTGTTATGTTGAGAATTGGTTGATTTTATGATGATAGGATGTGTTTATATAGGCCACCCATGTCTTGTCCAGCAAGAAACTACCAAAACAGACTTATAATATAATTTCTGCAAAATACGTTTCCTAAACTGATTCTGTTTTGAAGGAAAATTCGTAGCTGACTTTTCTTCAATATTTCTGGGCCGTTTGAGTTGTAATTTGACCTCTGAACCACTTTAGAATGAAAGAGAATCTCGTTAGCTTTGCGTGGACTGTAAGATCGTCCAAAATGGACTTGTAGAACTCAAGATATGACCAAAACAAAAATCCAAAATCTGGCAGAATTTCTCAGCGCTGGCTGCGCCCGTACGCGCGCTGGCTGCACCCTTGATAGCGCTGGCTGCGCCCGTGGCTTATGCCAGAAGCTGATTTTTGCTGATTTTCTTCGTTTTAACTCCTTTTTCCTTCGTTCCTTTTGCAAAGTGTCATTTTTCACTTCTAGAACTCAATTCCACCATAAAATATGCAATTTATATCATCCAACCCCAAGATAATAACCCTGCACAAACTCACTAAAACGAATCAAAAACATGACATACTTGAGGCCAAGTCAATCAATTTAAGCCGAAATGAAGCGTTCCAAGTGGATATAAAATCCACTTATCAATTAATCAGTGTTTAAGTGTTATAGTGAAAAATCAGAGTTTAGCTCAAAGCAGTCAGAGTTTGGTTAAACGCTGACAGTTGGAAGCTCGACAGAGTTTGTCAGAGTTTGGTTAAACGCTGACAGTTGGAAGCTCGACAGAGTTTGTTAAACTATGTCTGGAGGCAGCATCTATTGGTCAACAGTGTTTGAAGAATTATTATGGAAGTAATATCTTTGAAGATTGGATAGTTGTCAAAGAGATTGAGTTGACTAAGGAAACGTGTAGCAATCGTAATTGATATCAATTGTATAGCTAATTTATAGGAGTATCAATTATCGATTGTATAGTAGTTGTATATCTTATAAATACAGTTAGGTTAACCCTAGAAGGGTATCGATAATTGTGTAATATTATTCATTGTAACCTAAGCAGCTCTTTGTGATAGTTTACATCACTGGGAGAGGATTTATTAATTCCAAACAGTTTTTAATTGTTTAAATGTGTGTTTTATTGTTAATCTCTCATACAATCTTGATTATAATTGTGTATTCGGCCTAACAATTGGTATCAGAGCCAATCTGTTACTCTATACAGTTTAAGATCCACACACACAGCTATAATCAATGGCAGATATACCTCCTCCAATAGGTTCAAGTTCTGAGAAGGCTCAACCTACTACTGTGAGTCGTTATGAGACAATTAGGGTTCCTATTCTCAGGCCAGCAGAGTATTCAATCTGGAAGGAGAAGATGACCATGTTTCTGGAGGCTACAGATCCAGAATATCTTGACAGAATTTATGAAGGTCCTCATAAACCTACAAAGCTATCTGTTGCTACTGGTGGCCAAGAAGCTAAAACAGTTCCAAAGGAAAAGAAAGATCTGACTCCTGAAAATCTTTCATCTATTGCTAAGGATGCAAAAGTTAGGCATCTACTTTATAGTGCTTTAGACAATGTTATGTCTAATAAAGTGATTAACTGCACTACCGCCAAAGAAATCTGGGATTCCCTTGAGGTTAGGTGTCAAGGAATTGCTGCTATCAAGAAGAATAGAAGGAACATACTCACACAGGAGTATGAGCACTTTGAGGTTAAATCTAAAGAAACCATGACATAAACATTTGACAGATTCTGTAAACTGCTCAACGATTTGTCATTGGTTAATAAAGAGTATAATCTAGAAGACTCAAATCTCAAATTTCTTCTTGCCTTACCTGAAAAGTGGGATGTGAAGACAACCACCATAAGTGATAACTATGATCTTGCTGATACTGAGATTGATGAAATCTATGGGCTGCTCAAAACTCATGAATTGGAATTGGAGCAGAGAAACAGGAGATCAAGCAAGAAGACAAAGTCTGTTGCTCTTAAGGTTAAAGAAAAACCCTTGAAGAAGGAAGCATCAAGGAAGAAAGCTAAGGGAAAGGCTTTAGTCATACATTCTGAAAGTGAGTCATCAAACTCTGATGTTGATTCAAACATTGATGAATCATCTGACTCTGAGGATGAGGAAGAAGAAATGTTGCAAATGGCTGCTTTGATGGTGAAGACCTTCAAGAAGATGGGTTTCAAGAACTTCAAGAAGGGAAAAAGGTTTCCTAAGAAAGATTCAAACTCTGACAGGAAGAGTTTCAGAAAGTCTGAGAGAAAGGATACCAAGTCTGGGAAGAAAGACAAGTCTGAGATTCAATGCTACAAGTGTAAGGAGATGGGTCACTATGCTCCTGAGTGCAAGAAGGGTAAAACTGAAAAAGCACTCTTCACAAAAGGCAGAGACTGGGCAGACACTTCAAACTCTGATGAGGATGTTCACTATGCTCTCATGGCTTCTATTGAGAATGAATCTGAAGATTCTGAAAACAAGGTACCTCTAACTACCTATGCTTATAAAACTGATGATATAACTAAATTGAGAATCTATCTTCAGTTATAGGGATCAGACTCTAGAGAATGAGAGAATCAAATCTGAGAATTCTGAACTTAAAGTGAGAAATAAAATTGTTGAAGAGAAACTTGGAAACATGCAACAAGTTCAGAAAGAAAGAGATGATGTTGTTTATCTAGAACAAGATTTGCTAGGAAAATATAAGCAACTAGAATCTGAATTGGAGAAGGAAAATCACATAATTAAAACTTGGACTCATTCTGGAAAAAGACACTCAAGAGGTTTTTCAGTCAGATATAGTTGGTTTAGGTTACTGTGAGGGAGATGAATTTAGGTTTCAAAACAAAGTCAAAATTAGAACACATCTTCCATCTACAAAATTTGTTCATGGAATAAGTGAACCAAAGTCTGAAGCTGAAAAAGAAGCTGTTAAGAAAGAACCAGTAAAAACTAGTGTTAAATAGGTTAATATTGGTTCAATGACAGATAAACAACTCAAGCATAAGCTTAAGGAGTTAAAATCTGCTAAGAAACAGAAAGTGTCTAGGAAGAATAGAAATGGTAAAGTAGGCATTACTCAAGGTAATTATCCAATGCTTGCTACTTTTGCTCCAAGAAAGACATATCATAACTGTGGTAGCAATAATCATCTTGCTAGTTTCTGCAGGAAGAACAAAAACATTAATTCTTTACCTTTCAAGTTTGAAGTAAAGAAAGATAATGTTAGAACTAGACCACAGACTTTATGCAAACATTGTGGAAGTACTTGGCATTCTATTTATACTTATAGAGATTATCATGCTATTTATCATAACTACTATGAACTTAAGCCCAATTTGAAATGGGTTAAGGTTAATTCTGCAAGTGTAAACTCTGAAAAAGTTAGCTTAAACTCTGATAATGTGAATTCCGCTGCTAAAGCTAACAAAGTTAAGAAAGCCAAAGGATCCAAGCAAGTCTGGATCCTTAAATCTAATCTTCAGTGATTGTTTGTGATTGCAGGGCATCATGGAGAGTACCCTAGTCATGGACAGTGGATGTTCAGGACACATGACTAGAAATAAAGCCTTGCTATCAGAGTATGTGGAGAAGGCTGGCCCAAAAGTTTCTTATGGAGATGGCAACATAGGACGTACTCTGGGATATGGCAATATCAATCTTGGAAGTGTCATCATCACAAATGTAGCTCTGGTTCCAGGACTCAAGCATGATCTGCTATCTGTGAGTCAAATCTGTGACAGAGGATATCATGTAGATTTTCAGCCTGAATACTGTGAAATCATCAGTAAATCTACAGGGAAAGTTGTTCTAGTAGGACACAGGCGCAATAATATCTATGAAGCAAGTTTGTTAACAAACTCTGATGGAAAAGCTGTGTGCCTGTCCACAAGAATGTCTAGTGAAGAGAGTTGGAAGTGGCATAAGAAACTCACTCATCTGAATTTGAACAACATTAATGAGTTGAAGAAAAGATCTTGTAAGAGGACTTCCAAATTCTTTATTAAACGTTGATGGCCTGTGTGATTCCTGTCAGAAGGCCAAACAAAGGAAGTCATCTTTCAAGAGCAAGTCTGAATCTTCAATTGTTGATCCTTATCATCTTCTACATGTTGATCTCTTTGGACCAGTGAATGTCTTTTCAATTGGAAGAAAGAAATATGCTCTAGTCATTGTTGATGAACACACCAGATACACTTGGGTGTATTTTCTAGCAAAGAAAGATGAAACTGCATTAACTCTGATGGAGCATGTAAAGCTGTTGGACAAAGGATCAAAACACAAAGTCAAAATAATCAGGAGTGATAATGGAACCGAATTCAGGAATGCAACAATGGAAGAATTCTGCAAGAATAGAGGATTGAAGCAAGAGTTTTCTGCACCTGGTACACCACAGCAAAATGGTGTAGTTGAGAGGAAGAACAGAACCTTGATAGAAGCTGCCAGAACTATGCTTGATGAAGCAAAATTGCCAACCTATTTCTGGGCAGAAGTAGTTCAAACAGCCTGTTTTACTCAAAATGCCACATTGATAAACAAGCATGGAAAAACACCATATGAGATGGTAACGGAAAAGAAGCCAAACCTGAAATATTTTCATATTTTTGGGTGCAAATGCTTTGTGTTGAAAACTCATCCTGAACAGTTGACCAAATTTGAGTTAAAAGCTGATGAAGGAATTTTTGTTGGCTATTCGCTGTCAACTAAGGCATTTAGAGTCTATAATCTGAGAACCAAAGTGATCATGGAGTCAATTCATGTGTCATTTGATGACAAGAAAATAACTGGTCTTGAAGATGTAAATGAACATGATCAACTGCACTTTGAAAATGAAGAATTAACCTCTGATGAAGTAAACTCTGATGAAACTGATCTGACAAACTCTGTTAAAGCATACTCTGAACCTCTACTGGTAAACACTGAAGAAACTTCTCAGCCAGAACAAAGGGGAGAACCAGTTGAGGGGGAGCATGATCAAAATGATGACTCAAATTCTGATAGTGAGTCAACTGAAAAATCTGGATCAAACTCTGATGACTCAAACTCTGAAAGTGCAAAATCTGACAGTTCAAACTCTGAGCAGTCAAATTCAGGGGGAGCCTCAGAAAATGAAGAAAGACAACAAGAAAATCAGGAGAACATGGATCAAGGGGGAGGATCACATACAGATAGAAGCCATTTACCTTCTGCTAGGAAATGGACAAAATCTCATACACCTAATTTAATTATTCGAGATCCAGATGCAACAGTAAGGACAAGAAGTGCTACAGCAAGTGAATGTCTGTTTCATGCATTATTGTCTAAGAATAACCAAAGAAGGTAGAAGAATCTCTTCAAGATACTGACTGGATAACAGCAATGCAGAAGGAGTTAAATGAATTTGAAAGAAATGAAGTATGGACCCTTGTACCTAGACCAAAGAATAGATCTGTTGTTGGTACTAGATGGGTTTTCAGAAACAAAACTGATAGTGAGGGAGTTGTTACAAGGAACAAGGATAGACTTGTGGCAAAAGGCTATTCACAGCAGGAAGGAATAGACTATGATGAGACTTTTGCTCCAGTTGCAAGATTGGAGGCAATAAGAATTTTTCTAGCATATGCCTCTCACAAGAAATTCAAGATATTTCAGATGGATGTGAAAAGTGCTTTTATGAATGGGAAGCTTGAAGAAGAAGTGTTTGTTGAACAACCACCAGGTTTTGTGGATCCAAAATATCCAGACTACGTCTACAGGCTGGATAAGGCACTCTATGGACTTAAGCAGGCACCAAGAGCATGGTATGAAACTCTGGCTAAATTTCTTTTAGAAAGTGGGTTCAACAGAGGTGCAATTGATAAAACACTGTTCTACTTTAACTATGGTGATGACTTGCTTTTAGTTCAGATATATGTTGATGACATAATTTTTGGGTCTACTAATGATAAACTCTGTAAAAAGATTACCAAGCTCATGCAGTCCAGGTATCAAATGAGCATGATGGGAGAGCTTAGTTATTTTCTAGGCCTACAGGTGAAGCAAACAAATGATGGTATTTTCATAAATCAAGCAAAATATACAAGAAATCTTCTCAAGAAATTAGGTATGCTTGACTGCTCATCTGCATCAACTCCCATGGCAATAGCAACAAAGTTGGACAAAGACACAGGAGCTCAAGTAGATATGACAAACTACAGAGGCATGATAGGATCTCTTCTTTATCTAACAGCTAGCAGACCTGATATCATGTATGCAACTTGTCTCTGTGCAAGGTTTCAGGCAGACCCCAGAGAACCACATCTAACAGCTGTGAAGAGGATTTTTAATTATCTCAAGGGGACCATAACCTTAGGTCTGTGGTATCCTAGAGAATCAGATTTCAAGCTACTTGGTTACTCTGATGCAGACTTTGCAGGCTATAAGATAGACAAAAAAAGCACTAGTGGAAGTTGTCAATTTCTGGGTGACAGACTTGTTTCTTGGTACAGCAAGAAACAGAAATCAATTTCTACATCTACAGCTGAAGCAGAGTATATTGCGGCTGGTAGCTGTTGTGCACAGATTCTGTGGATGAAGAATCAATTGCTAGATTATGGATTGAGGTACAGTAAAATACCTATTTACTGTGATAATCAAAGTGCTATTGCTATGACAGGTAATCCAGTACAGCATTCAATGACCAAGCACATCAGCATAAGGTACCACTTTATCAGAGAACATGTAGAGGAATGGAACATTGAGCTTCATTTTGTGTCTACAGAACAACAGCTTGTAGACATTTTCACCAAGCCATTGAGTGAAGCTGTATTTACAAGGCTGGTAAATGAACTAGGAATGGTCTCTGCTTTTGACTAGAGATATTGGTTAGACTCAAAATTTTACTTATGTAATGTGTTGCTCATAATTCTGTGGTATGTTAACTGCTATGTGAACTCTGTTGTTAAACTCTGCTATGCAAACTTTGTTCATTAACTGTTAATCTCTGTTAGCATGCTCTGTAGGTCATACACTGTTCACATGTTGGATAAAGTCTGAGAAACTCTGATATTATTTTTGTCTGAATGTAAACACCGATGAAGAAATATGTATGAAGAATGATTCTCAGTAAATAATCATGAATCCTTCTAAGTTATTTGAGATCTAATCTTTGACTGTGCAGAAAATTAACACAGCATGATACTGTTTCATATTTATAGCATCTCTTAGTTTATTTATCCTAAACTCTGAGTCTGTAAATACTGTGTGCATTGACTCTCATGAATAACTTCTGATGTTGATGAGCTCTAAACTTTGTTAGTTATACACTATTAAGTTAGATTCTGTTATTAGTCTACCCCCAAAAAAAATGTATATAGACTGTTAGAACTCCTTTGAGATTATGTTGGTGTCTAGGACGACCCAGGAACTTGCTGGTATATGGTAAGGGCTAAAATTCTCTAATTTTTGGTGACTAGTCAAAGACTAGGAAGACCCAGGAACTTATCAAGATGATAAGGGCTAAAATTATAGGATTTTTGGTGACTACTTCCAACCTCTGATTATTGGAAAAAGTAAAAAAAATAAAATTAGAAGGGGGTATAAGTTAGTTTAGAGTTACTGTATATAAATTGTTTATTACAGAGTTTAGCATTCATCATACATTCAGTATTTACTATGAGAGTTTTTGCATCAAGTGTTTACTGATTTACTTTATGGATTTTATGAAAAATTAGATGCTCTAAAAATAGAATTGGTAAACTCTGCTATACACACACATATATTCACACCTGTGAAGTTTTTGAAAGGATTATGGTAATGAAGTTGGAGAATTGACAAACGCTGATGAATTATGTCTAATACTCTGAGGTATATTTTCTTTCAGGTAATTTATATACTTGGGGTAAAAAGAGTTTTTGAAAAATGAAATAAATTATTGACAACTGTTAATGAGTGTAGGAGTGTTAAAGTGTGTTGATAATGGGAGAGAGAAAGAAGCAGTAATTATAGCCACAATTACTGAACGTGCAAAGTTTTTTTTATTGCATGTGTGCCACGTGTCCCACTCACAAATTAAACAAGGAATTGGTTGGGTGTATTAATGTTTAAAACGATTTGGTTTTACTTTTCATTACAACTCTAATCATTTTTACATACACGGTTATTTTCTTTGCACACAACCCACTCACAGTCACTTGTTATTTCACTTGGGCATTTTCACAAACACCTTTGCTACATATCTTTTTCTCTGATATTTTCTTCTTACATCGATTCTAATGGCCACCAAAGCTTTTACTGCTCAAGGGTTGTTGTTTGTTCCTAATAACTATGCAGCCCCATTGAACAATGCAAACGTTCCAGAGGCGTTTCATTTGCTTCAAAACATTTTGCGGGATTCAGAGATTGGTATAGCTTTAGTCGAACCACAAACTCTTTTGGCCACGTAGATTGCTACTTTTTGGAAGAATTCTACTTATACTGATGGAGGAGAGAATGGGACTCCTTCAATCATCTTCACATATGGGGAGACAGAGTATGTGATTACTCCTACAACAGTCAGAGATACTTTGGGTTTTGATACACACACTTCATAGAGTATTGCTGTTGAGAATCAATTGAAAGAGATGTTGCAGCAACTTGGTTGTTCAGACTCTCTAACAAGACTTGGAAATGTAAAAAGGCCAATGCTAAGGAAGGAGTGGAGTTTCTTCTTCGATTGTATCACAAGGGCCTTTGGCAAGAAAGTCACAAACTAGGATGCTATTCCAACTGACAGTCTTCAAATCGAGTATTCTCTTCTCTATGGAAGTAATTTCGATTTTGGTAGACTTGTTTTAATGAATATAGGTGACAGATTGTCAGAGTCTAGTACCGTCTACTTTGCTAGATTTTGTCAATTGTTATTCACTGCTTGTGTTCCTGGTGTTGATATTACTGAGGATGACACCATACTAGCCTTTAAGGTTAATAAGAGAATATTCTCTGATTTCACAAATAAGGATGCAAACAAGGAGCAAGTACCTGAGTTCATTTTACCACTTGCTCTGCAAAATTTCATACATCAACCCCAAGAACAACAGCATGAACCTGTAAACACTGAACCAATACAACCACCTGCAAACACTCAACCTCAAACACTAAACACTGAAACTCAAACTCAAACTCAACCACAATCCCAACCTCAATCTGAACAACAACCACCACCTACCCAGGTCAAATCAAAACGTGGAGGTAGAACCAAACACACAGCAGAGAATACACATCATAGCTATGCTAGAGCTAAAAGGGAATCTGTTAAAGCTCAGAAGGGGTCTGTCAAGTCTAAAAGGGCTAGAAAGGAAAGAGCAAATTGACCTCCATCACCTTCTATTCTAGATGATTCAACTGAAGAAGAAGAGACAGTTGAGGTGCCTCAAGCTAAGAGGAGAAGGTTGATAATTGATGAATCTGATGAGGAGATGAACTGTGAAGCTCCAGAGGTGATTTTCAAGGAAATACCTACTGTTGAGGTACATATTGCAGAAGAAGCCTTTCATACAACTGAAAATGAACAAATGGATGAATCAAACAGAGATGGTTTTGCTGCTATGCATGATTTTATTGAAACATTCATACCATTCTCTGATTCCATTAATGTTCCTATCTCACCTATCATTGCAAATTCTGAAGAAACTGGTGCAGCTGATCAGCCTACTGTAGTACTTGATGAAACAGTAGCATCACACACTGAGCTATTCTCTGATGCTCACCAGGTTTCTGAGAAAGGTGAAGCAGTTGAAAAATCGACCAAGGCTGTATTTTCTGAGCCTATGGATGCAGTTCTTATGGATGCAAAGTCTGTTGATAAGCCTGTTGGCATTAGAGAGCAACCTGCAGAGAATGTTCTTGATGAAAATGCAGAGAGTGTTGAACATGTTGCTGAACATATTGATCCAGTTGAAGATGTAACTGTTGATGTTGAAGATGAAGGAAGTGCAGAATCAAACTCTTCTCAGAGTATACCAGTACAAACTGATGCTAAGCACACTCCTTTTTCTCAACCTTCACAGCAACATTAAATTGAAGCAGAACATTTTCCTAAGAATTCAAGGGATTGGTATAAAGCAGATTGTATTTTTCCTACTGAAAGAGCAGCTAAATTTGTGCATCAATCTTCTAGCAAGATTTCAAATCCTGATATTCTCACTAATCTACAAGCAACTATTATTCAAGTCAAGACTCTGAATGAAAGGTTTGATGAGTCTCAAAAAGCTATTAATGAACTGAGAGCTGATGTTGTTGCTCGAGATATGACTATGCAGAGGGATAATCAAACAAAGTTCAAGGCCATTTCCAAACCTCAAGAAACTCTATTCCAAAGGCTAGGTCAAGTTGAACAGAATCAGACTGTCTTGTCTGGAAAGATTGATTCCATTGCTAACTCCTTGGAGCTGATTACATCTATATTGATTCCTGATGATGTCAAAAAGGGAGAGAGAGTTGCTAAGTCAAAATGCAGGCATTCTCAAACTCTGACTAAGAGGGATGATACTGAAGATGGAGGAGCAGGAGCAAAGGACAAAGGGAAGAGATTAAGAGCTGATCTAAATCAAAGTCTGAGATCTGGCAAGTCTTTCACATCAAAGTCTAATGAAATATACACTGATACTCAGGGTACTTCAAAATCCAGGAGTTTGTTATTTACTACGGAAAATCTACAGACTGATGAAGAACTGGCTGCTAAGTTATTTCTTGAAGAAAATGAAGAAGGAGTTACTATTGAAGATAGTAAAGCTGAAGAAACGAATCTACAAGAAGAACATCAGAAAGCTTTAAAGTCTGGAAAATTTAAGAAGAAAGAAAAAGCTCCTAGGCCTGTTCTTAAAGGCATTGTTATCAAGGAAAATGTTGGTACTGATCAAAGATTACAAGTGTCTAAGAAACCAACAGAAACAGAAGCTAAGTTAAAGCTGAAAGGCATTGTTAAAGAAGCAGAAGTTTCAAAGAAAATGAATACAACCTCTATTGCTACACAAGTTATACAGAGACCTTTATCTACCCAGATGCAAATAGTTTTTGGAAAACCAACACTTCATGATCCAACTCTGATGACTAGAGGTACTACTACTGATTTTCTACATGGTAGAGCTTTAACAGGTAAGCAATGTCGAGATAAATCTGGATTGGGCTCTCATAGAGAAGTCAGAATGAATACTGGTCCTCGAGATCCTTCATCACTAGCTGTTCCAGGTCTTGGTGTTACTCAGGAGAGTTTAGACAGACTGGAGTCAGTACAGTTGATTCATCAAAGAAGTTTGAACAAAGATTTTCTACTGTATTTCATGGAAGATGGTACTGTGTACAAAATTGGTGAGTATGATCTTGATTTGAAGCTATGGGAGGAATTAGAATATGTTCTATATCTCTTCAAGGTGAAAAATCAAAGGACTCAATAAGCTGCAAATGTGCTAAGAAATAAGATGCTACATAATTTGGCAGTTAGAGGTATGAAATACAACAGTCAATATGTCCCAAAGTACAGAGATTATCATGGGAATATTGTTGAGATGAAGAAGGATAGTGCTAAACTGAAGTCAGACCTGGGTATAACAGTTCTTGATTTTAACTCAGAGTCAGAGAAAGCACAGTTCATCAGACTGGGGAATGAAATGAGAAGAAACAAAATCTATGATCTGAGGTCTGCTATCTATCAAACTGGTGAAGATGATCCTAAGCTGAAAGAGATCAAGGAAGTTATGCAGACAGAACTTGAAAATTCAGACAGAAGATTACTTATAGATTATCTCAGATCAACACCAGATGTTGAGGAAATTAAGGATTAAAACTCTAAGAATTTTCTTATTTTCCGTAGATTTTGTTAATTAGTAGTTAAACTTTGTTTGTATACTAAACACTGTATTTGTTTATTTATTTTGACATCATCAATTATCGTTAAACTTGTGCATTTTTGCTAATGAACAAGTTGGGGGAGATTGTTAGAAATAATTAATGTAAATATTAATCAGTGTTTAAGTGTTATAGTGAAAAATCAGAGTTTAGCTGGAAGCAGTCAGAGTTTGCTTAAACGCTGACAGTTGGAAGGTCGACAGACTTTGTTAAACTCTGTCTGGAGGTAGCGTTTACTGGTCAACAGTGTTTGAAGAATTATTATCGAAGCAATATCTTTGAAGATTGGATAGCTGTCAAAGAGATTGAGTTTACTAAGGAGACGTGTAGCAATCGTAATTGATATCAATTGTATAGCTAATTTATAGGAGTATTAATTATCGATTGTATAGTAGATGTATATCTTATAAATACAGTTAGGTTAACCCTAGAAGGGTATCGATCATTGTGTAACATTATTCATTGTAACCTAAGCAGCTCTTTGTGATAGTTTACATCACTGAGAGAGGATTTATTAATTCCAAACAGTTTTTAATTGTTTAAACGTGTGTTTTATTGTTAATCTCTCATACAATCTTGATTATAATTGTGTATTCGGCCTAACATACATTAATACATAATAAAAGTTTTAATTCCTACCAAAAATCTGGGTTCTTACAGTCTCCCCTCCTTAAAAGGATTCCGTCCCAGAATCAGTCTGAAAACAAATGGGGGTACTTCTCTAGCACCGCGCTTTCCAATTCCCAAGTTGATTCCTCCACATTGTGGTTCTGCCACAAGCCTCTGACTAGCTTGACGACCTTGTTTCGGAGCACTTGCTCTTTTTGATCTATGATTTCCACAGGCTCTACGTGCTCATATTCCACTACATACTTAGCATCCGGATTGTAATTTCTCAACATCGAAACATGAAACACATTGTGCTCATGTTGCAGATTTAGGGGTAATGCTAGTTCGTAAGCTAGTTCCCTGATCCATCCTTAATCATTCCAATCTCATTACAACACATCTCACTGGTGCTACAACACACCCTTTATCCTCTTCCCTCAATCGTTGCTACTTTTTGTAAAACACATTATCCGGGTTATGATCTTACTCAGTCGTATACTATTACCCTTATTGGTATCTGCAGTGACTTTGGTATCACTGTAGCATTGCGAGTTCGGAGATATCCTCACTCTTACTATGCATTTCCAGATCGCTTTTATCTTCGCAATCTCGATCAATATAAAAAAATAGAAGAATTTATTGAGAGATGACTATGATGAATGAACATTTGTCATATTGCATAGTTAGTACAGAAGGTGGCCAGCCTTTAGTACTTGACAAACAATTAAACAAGTTATGGTATTCCACTTAGACTTCTATCACACAGACAGATGGTCACGTAGCAGTACCTCCCCTCCTTAAAGGGTTGTTCTTCTCAATTCAAAAAGAAGATGAATAAGAGAGAAGAAAAGAAAATAATTTCAAAGAATTATAGAAAGTTTTCATGATTGCAAAATATCATACTCAGAATTTACCTCTGAACTATAGAGGTTCATTAGAGAAGAAAAATAATCGTAATTGTATCAATTACTACTTTATCGTAATCTCACGTGTTAACATATCCTCGCTGCTCTGTCCATTCTTCTATGGACCTATACTCTTGTTTAATTTTAGCAACACTCATTTTTGGAAAATCCTTCAACCTTTCAAGTTAAATCTGGGATTTCTCGTTTGACATCATTGTTATTGACATTCCACGCCACGCTACTAACTCTTTCATATTCACAATACTAACACTATCAAGTTGTCATCTCGAGAATTTGTTAGAAAGCCCATTCATCAATCCATTCATAACATTCCTTGCTTCTCATTCCATAATTACTTCCCCAATCATTTCTTTATCTCACATCCTTCTTATTATCTGATCCTTCTTTATTTCTATTTTTTATCTCCACCATCATCTCGCTATTGAGATGTTCCTTGTACTTGGTATTTTCCTATTGGTATCCCATCATATGTACTCAATAAGCATTATATTTTAGGGGTCAAACTTTCCTTTGTTCAACCATCTAAGTTCTCATTGTCTCGGTCCATGAGTCTCCTTAGTATTTAATGAATCTATTCCTTAATTTTCTCAAATTCTCCCAACTTAAAGGGAGTTAATCTGTATGTTACTTATACTTTCAATTTTAACTTTCCGTCGTGACCAACAACCTTTGCCATGTACTTTTCTAGCTTCATTTCTGGGGTTTCTCAGGAGTCCGCTTATCTAGCTCCCTTATTGTTCCTCAGCTTTATTTCCTCTATATCCTCGACTCTGCATTTCTTTCATCAGTCATCTTGTTTCTCTTTTGACTATAATCTCTTTATGAACCATCCTAGCTTTATCATTTATTTCAGACATCACGTCATTCCAAAATTAAACCATTCGAAATGAACCTTGACGATTCCTCTAACTTAGATCCAATACAATCTATTTCTGTTTTTCATTCCAACATCTCCACGGTCGTTATTACCTTATTTCTCAGAAGAATCACCATTCATTAATGTAGTCCATTGTTAAATCACCATTGTTGTCATTTACATAGTGCTTTAATAGCTAATCATACGAGTTTCATATTTGTTAGATCAAAATCCTTTAGGGAGACAAAATAATAATTACTATTCCTTATCCATAAGGAATACTTCCTGAACTTGATGTAGATATTAATGAAGCAAATAAAATTGCAGAAGAGCTTCAAGCATCGCAGCTATGACATGTTGATGGAATTATTAATCATGTATCTTCAGTAGAAGAATGGGAGCTTAACGGTTCATTCAGTCATTTTGCATCATGGTCCTGGTTTACCTCAAAATAGGACCTTCTAACGTATGTAATTTGCTTAAGACGATATCAGGAATTGAATCTTTACTTAAACTATTATTACAGTTGATTCTTTGCGTAATCATCAGAAGGAATGTAAATTCCTCTACTCCAATTATGACCTTCAAGGTCTTTCCAAATATCATTCCGTTTCTTCGGTATGAGCATTTATAATTACTCCTCTATTCTTAAATTGTCGGCCACCTCATAATATTAATTCCTTGTAATCAATGTTCTCTGGATCTATTACTTCATTTCCAACACTTTTGGGTGAAAGCATTCTCCCTTAAGCTCTGCTGAAGGAGAAAAGTATCTATTAGTCTTTTTCCATAAGTCATTCCTTCCACCTTTCTGTGTGAACTTTATCACGGTTACTCCTAATCATACCTAGGATATTTCTTCTCTTAGTTCTTTCTTGTTTTAGGATAATCTCAACCTTTATTTGGTTCAATCTATACTCCTCATGGTCTCACGCATGCCTTATCTGGCATTATTATTATGTCGTACGTTCCCTACCAAACTTCCATTTTGAAACTCAGAATATTACCTTTTCCTTGTAATGTTTCTTAGGTCGCCATCCTCATCATCCCTCTTGTATTTTCTGGGTACAGGGTAAATCAAAATATCATTAATCGCTCCTATAACAATTCTATCTATGTACTTTCCGAAACTCCTTCCAATAACTCCTTAAAGGTTATTGTTCCCTTGGTCAATCCAACTGATGTCATTTGAATTCACAATGTCTTTATTAGGGGTAATGCCATACCTTGTGCATCCCTCGGGTTCGTCTAAATTATGGATATTCTATCCTCAATTCTATTTTCAAGAAATACTTACATCCTTTAATTAACAATCAGATCACATGCATCACCTCACTTTATATCCAAAAGCTCTCGCGGTTGGCGCTTGGTTAAAAGTAACCCTGCTTTGTCCTGATATTGCTGGTTTAGTCACTTAATAATCCTTTGTGACATGGCTCCAGCTGGCCGTACTAAAATATGCGAGTTTAGGGGTTTGCTAATAGCATTACTTTTCTAGCAATTGCCGGCATGATGCATCATTTGTCTATAGCGAATATAATTTATCTGGGATAGGTCACGCTCATCCATATTTGTGCACTGCTTTCCCTCGTACAGTAAATCTTAGGTACCAGGGTAGCATAGTCACTCAACTCGAGCACCGCCCTACTTCGTTCATCCAAATCCTCTGATACTTTTCCTGATCCTTTCAAAATTTTACTCCATATAAGTCTCAATCGACTTCTCGGTACCGTTTCCAGTCACCTTTCCTTTCAACTTCTCTTATCAATTCCACGTGCCACATAATAGCCTTTTCATTTAAGTCAGTCCCGGAATTTCTCAGTCTGTTTTGGTCCTTAAGTACCTTACCCAATCCACAGGGTTCGCTTCAGTTTCCACTTTCTTTAGTGTCGTTCTCTGATAATCAGAAGACAAGGTTGGCCAAATTTTGTTGAATTTATTTCCAGTATCAGGGAAATTTTGGTCAATCTATTCGCCCACTAGTAACACTAAGAAGATTAATTTTGGAACCTGAAGAATAGTTCTAGGTACATCCAAGTAGGTAGAATCGTAAGTAGTTATAATAACGGAATGACGTTGGAAGTCGAATCACCGGAAAGGAACCATTATATACATTCATAGAAGGAAATCAAAAGTTCCAAACTGAAACATGCCCCGTCTCCCTGATACATATACGTCCTAATAATCGATACTATCTAACCTATATGAGATGCATCATAATATATCACACAGTCTTCCTTTTTCCTTTAGGCAACACCAATGTTGGGTCCTCACCAATTTCATCTTTAACTCCAGGGAGATTTTTCTCACATTTTCTTGTCCATTCAAACTTTTTAGTCTTCCAAATAAGTCGAGTTACGGGACTGCCATCTTTGTAAAATCTTGAACAAATCTTTGGTAATACCTTGTGAATCTTATGAAATTTCTCACCTTTGCTGGTGTGGTTGGCCTTCCTCCATTGAAACTACCCTTACCTCGACGGGGTCAACCAACACTACTCACTATTGCTCATACGTCTTAATAACTGAACTTCATTTTGCCAGAATTCCTACTTCGAGATCTTGGCAAACACTTGTTCCTCCGGGTTTCATCTAAAACATCCTCAATTACATCTTAACCACTGATCGCCTTACTTGATCCATTTACGATTCAGTGTCGGAATAAACTTAAGGTAACTACTATAATCCATTCAAGGAAAAGAAAGAATTTAATATTCCTCTGAATCACATGCATCTAATGTTTCTGGTTCATCATTTCACTGAGTTGAACTAAACTTATACTTGGTTCCTGACAATAGTCTCATTACTAGTTTATCATAGACTCACTGGTCTTCTCCTCTTGTTGGTTCTGAGATCATCGTCTTGCTTACTACTTCATAATATACTTTATCTAATCATGCCATCACTTTCCAATGTCCTTATTTTCTAAGTTGATCCATTCATAAAATGAACATTTCCCTGAATCAAACCACCTCATCAATCTCAATTTGACTTTATAAATTATAACCTATGAAATCTGCCTTCTCATGGCGAATTACCATTAACAATATTCACACTATTCCATTCATCAAATGTTATGGCATTTGCTGCCTCTATCTCGACTACTCCTGGAGACTCTGCTCCCCGTCCTATATCGATGTCTTTGATAATCATGCATCATTCTACTCTTTTCTCATTAATCTAAAAGTCTCTAAGGATTCTTATCTAATCCCATATAAGATCTCATGTAATTCTTCCAATCCGTCTTACTTGCTGGTACTACATCCGGTAGTCCGGCTATGAATCCAATATGCACCTTTAGTTCTTTTAATAATATCTCAGTTCTTTACGCTCACTTCTCTATGCACAATACCTTTAACTCTCACAGTCTCTCTGGCTACAGCCCTCATTTCCTCAAGGGTAAAATCCTTATCCCTAACAGGATTCTCCTCTTTAGTTGAAACCTCCTCCTAGTTCTCATTAGGGTATTCCATCGAATCAACAAGCCGATCACCGGCATATAATAAAGCATCACCGTGCTGCTGCTCGTACGCCTCAAGGTCTGTTGCCTTACAAATCGACATGAGAGCGAGCTAAGTTACTATCATGATACTTAAGAGTTCTCATAAGGGTTTTATATGTCAGTACAACATGTAGTCCGACTATGAACTTGGCAAGAGTTCTTATTATCTTAGAGAATTTATTGTTTTAACGTCGCATCATCTCTGGGATTTATAACGTAACGCTCTGATACAATTTCTGTAACACCCCCAGATCCGGGGTCAGGAATACATAATACTTGACTTGCATCAAAATAAATAAGCAGCATGCTTTGACCCTGCAATAATATCACATCACACACACACAACCAGTTATAGTCCCAGATATGAAATTGATAGAAGTCGCTGCTAATAGGATCCACGAATGTAAATATTACAATCCAAAATGATTACATCATAATTTAAAGTTTCTTGCAGTTGATTAACATTAGTGATACATATAAATAAGCTGGTAAACAAAACTGCCAGTCTAGTCTACTTCAGCAATGGCAGCAACCATCTCAGCGGGTAGTCCTAAGACTGGGGTCACCTGCTTGCGCCGAGTACGCCTTACGCGGGCCATCAAACGTAGCTATTGTTGTGATGTAGTAAATAAGGCAAGGGTGAGCAATAGCCCACCAACGATAATATAATTGAACAACAATAATATATAACGATTCAAGAATATCTTTGAAAATCATATGCCATGCATTAGCGAACATAGTGCCAGTATAATATAAATGATGAAGTTACAAGGTAACTCAAAATATATATTCCGTGGAGATATCTGCTATGCAAAACATAAGCAAGATATCGGCATATATCATAAAGGAGGGAATTACAGGAAAATATTGCAATCCCAGTTTTGAATATCTTTCAAACTCCTGCCAACCTGAAAGAAGTCTCTTCGATACGTGTTGCGGAGAATATCCGTCAACCTAAAAGAAGTCTCTTCGATACGTGTTGCAGGAAAATCCCGATTTTGGGAGATGAACTAATACTGGAGTTATCACGCGCCAGCTATCCCACTCTCCGATGATCAGTCGAAGATGGTACTGCCCAATATAGTTTACTACTGGTAGAAGGAAGAACTGACGGATTTACTTGTCTACCGCCTTTAATAGTAACTCCCTGGCCAACGGTTGGGCCTTGTGATGGACCGCGCTACTCGGCCTCTTACACACGACTCCTAGTTCGAATAAATCCATGACCCCGAAACGTAAAGTTCGCCCTCCTTTCCCCAAGTGTACTACTTGTTGATAGGACTCCACAAAGTAGTCGTATGTAATTGAAAAGGAAGATTCACCAATATTTCTGAAGCTGTTGCTTTTTAATGGATATAAACTTGTTCCATCAATCTTACCGCTCGAGTGTTGAGGAGGTAACCAAAAAGACTCATATCGATATTTGAAAAGAATCAAGATGTGAGTGAAAAGGTAGTTTAACAAGTATATGACCGGGTAGTCAAAGAAATAACAGCTCTCAAGCAAGATTCCCTTATATTTTGGAAGATAGATTCGGATGAAGAATAGAGTTTTGAGAACCTTCCTCGATAAATATAATAATAATACTACTCAGAAATAATTTACATAGTATTTGAAGATCAAGGAAATTTTTAAATAAAATATCTTATTTTAGAACTGGTTGAAAGAATTAAATAAATATTCAAAGAATATTAATTAAACCATAAATAATTCCAGAATATTCTTAATATAAAATATTGCTCATGAATAACCCTCGAATAAGTATATATAAAATATTCATTAAATAAATAATTACTCGAATAAATATTCAAAATAATATCTAAGAAAATAATTAAAACCTTAAATGAATATTAAAGATAATATTCATTAAGTAAATAAGCTCAATTGAATATTCGAAAATAATATTCAATAAATAAATAAACTCAAATGAATATTCAAAATAATATTCATTTAAATAAATAAAGCTCAAATGAATATTAAAAATAATATTTATTAAATAAATAAACTCGAATAAATATTTAAAATAATATCCATATAGTACTTCTCGATTGAGATGATATTCAAATAATATTCCTCGAGTGGTTAGTAATCTGTCGCTGGAATCCCTCCGGGTTTCCACGACTATCTCTATATTTCAAAATACCGACTCCCGGTTTAGATTAATGAATAAAGATCATATGCCCTTCATTAAGGGTCTTAACAAAATCTGGCTTATAACTAATATATCATATCTAGCTTATAAGCCAATACCAAATCTCTGAACAAGTATCACAATATAATCTGAAAAACAGGCATGCATGCTATGGCATACGTATAACAAAATCAAACCATATATATTATCACAACACCAGTTCCAAAGTATTGGAAACTTGCCTTGTAATCTGGATAGTATGCCCTGGGTCAGTCCGATAATCTATAAATAATCAAATATCCGAGATTAGTCAGTTAACGATTTGAAAGGTTAAGTATATACTTTACTTAGGTTAAAACATGTTTTCGAGTTATCTCGTTATGTACACTCTAGTGTAACTCTTGTTAACACCGTTATGATCCGACACTTGCTCATTATCAAAGCATGTCATTACACTTACACTTGGTAAGTTCTTAAGTCATATAAGTTCTAAGGTCGGTCGTTTACCAAAAAAGATTATATCTCGAGATTTATTGTCCAATTTCTAAGTTATAACCAAGTATACCTCAAAGGGGTTCATTCGCACTTAACCTCGATTCGAACATTTTTATAAAATTGGAAAACGATTCGTTGACATGAGGTTTTCTCTCACTCCTTCCTTGTGATCTCTAATATTTAATTACCAAGATTCGCCACTGAATTAATCATGTTAAGGGGGTTAAATTTCAGTTACAAACTCGGACTTACGGTTTCGAACTACTTTCACTAAATCGACCATAACTCCTAAACCGTAAGTCCGTTTGCTTCGATTCTCGCGCCAAAACTATCTATGACTCGAGATCTACAAGGTCAGTCCACAATATCATTAGGATCAGAGACTTACTCCTACTGTCATGCATGAATTTTAAGGTTTAACAAATTTTCGGCATTACGACGGCTATAAATCGAACGTTTCAAAATTCGTTTCATCACAACCAAGCCACACCTTGCATACCATCAATCTTATACACATAATACTCATCTAAACAAGTCCAAGAACATCTCAAGACATCAAGAACTTGAATCCTGATTTAATAACTACTAATAATAACTACATAATCATGTAAACATGCTTATAATAGCATCATCACCAAAACTCATCCAAACTCCATTAAAACACAAAACAAAGACTAGGGTTCTTGAAGATTATGCCTTCCTTGGAGTGCATATAACAACTTCTAAGCCATGGATGATCCTTGAATAGCCTCTCCATAGCTTGAATCATCAACCAAAATCAAAAATCACAATTTTTGTTCTTGAAGTTACTATTCATCATCATCTTTGATGATTTTATTAACTAGGCTAGAGATAGTTTTTGGAGCTCAAATTTCTAGGGGATCTTTGTTATGATTTATAAGGCTCAAATGATTTTTGTTGGAATTGTTGAATGGTTGGAAGGTGGGTTTTGTTTTTCTTAAAAACCAACCGAATGGTTTTTTCTTGAGGGAGAGAAATGGAGTTAGTTGTTTTGGTTTATTTTGTGATGAAAAGAGATAAGAATGGGTGAATTATTTAGGAAGATATTTGTTTGGCACAAATGCAATTTGCCCCCTCTAGTTTGGTAGAAAAACAAGCTTCTTAAGGAAGCTAAACTTAGCTTTAATAAAGTAACTTTAATAAAGTGCTTATGTCATCCTAATGCATCATCATGTAGCCATGTGTTGTGTTCTTATGGTGAAATGAGGTAATCTTGGCTCTCTGCTTGTTTCTTTATCCGGTTATGGCTCAATTTCATTGCTCGTTCGGAGGAATATCTCAAGTATTTATTGCTAGGGTTTTACCGGAAACCTTCTTGATATTTTTGCTAACATCTTTAATCCTCCTTTAAAATCCTTGAATTTAAATTCCTCAAATCTCTTTATTAAATCCTTAAATCCTTCAGTGTCTAGGGAAAATCTCGAAGAAAATAAAAGTGCTGCTTTCCAGAATCTGACATCATTTACATACACTTATTTTGTCCATTAATCATCAATACGAACTTAGAAATCCATTCTGAATACTTCTATATAGCGTCGTCTAACAATATTCCTATTTCCACAAAAAACACTATTCATTCTTTATTCTCTCTTTATTCCTTGTAATTGTAAAAATGTCATTGTTCTCTTTCGAGTGTTCCTTAACTCTTTTACGGAACCACTGGACTTATAACAGATATCGATTTGGATGACATGAGAACCATCTTCCTCATTTAGAATCACCATATCCTACTTTCTAGGAGATAGATTATTATAATCTAAGTTGTCAACCAATTGCATTCTTCATGGCATATAAACATTGGAATCCATATCCATTCCATATTCATTCATTAGAACCACTGTTTCATCGTAGTCATAACCACTATTCACTTCTACATTAATACATAATAAAAGTTTTAATTCCTACCAAAAATCTGGGTTCTTACAGTTAAGGTGTTATTGTTTTGATGTATTTTTTATAACTGTTTTGATTAATAATACAAGTTTGGGACGTGGGAGTTTCCACGTCAAATATTGTTTGGTGTTCTTATTTTGCTTTTACTTATTGTTGATAGAAGTAGAAGTAATACTTGAATAGTGTTGGATCGCGCTTTGGTGGATCTTGTCAACTAATCGATTAGTTGTGTGTGTGCTCTGTATTGGTGGTTTGTGAATCTCGAACTGTGTAAGTCCCCTAACCTAACAAAAAGAATTTCATAAAAAAGATTATTTTTTGATTTTATAAAAATGTTCGAACCAAGGTCGCGCAAGTGAAAAACACCTTTAGGGGACGAACGCTAAGAAAACTTAACCCCGTATAAAATCGAAAGAACTTGAAACTCGATTCGAAAAAAATTGCAACTTTAATTCGGTCAAGGAACGTCACCATATTATATAGGTTCAACATGGACAATAAGAGTTCTCTAAGGGAATTAGTTACGTTATATGAACATCGGTCAAATAATTCGTTTACAAAGCTAACACTAGCGTCTTCTTGTTAATTATAGATCGTCACCCTAGAGTCCGAGATTCCACTCCCCCGACTCTGTCAGGTAAGTTTTCTAAGACCGAGCTTTAAGTATTTTTAAATACTGTTGTTGTTGTGATTTGAAATCATGAATTGTTTTACATATTATGCGAGCAAAGTTTACAAATGCATGTATGATTTCCCTAAGTATTTGTGAAGCTGAACTAAGTTTATATACATGTCTTTACATAAGTGTGAATCCAGTGGTATATATATGTATATATGGTTATATTCAAGGCTTGGGGTGGAGCGTAAGTACTTTTGGATACGAATCGGGAATCAGAGATATTTTCTTTAAAAACCCGGTAACCCCGGAGACTGTTATTTTCAATGATCGAAAAGATTCCGATGATTTAAAATTTAAGCATATCGGGATTAAATTGCTTTGTTTTATTTATTAAATATTATTTGAGTATTTATTAATTAAATGATTATTAATTCAATATTCATTTAAAGTTAATTTAATTAATTATTTGATTTATGATTAATTATTTTATTATTTTATAATTATTTATTAATTAGTAAATGTTATTTAAAAATATTTTAATATCCTGAATATTATTTAAAAATTATTTAAAATTTATTTGGACTATTTAAAAAATTAATTATGGCCTTTAAAAATCATTTTAAATATTTTTCTGGCCTACAGAAAAATATTTAAAAATTGCAGGGGTTCTCAAATATTATTTATAATTATATATAATTCATAAACATCAGCCCAACGATCTGCGAACTCATCAAAACTTGGGAAACCAACGTTTTGGGAGCAATTAAAAATGTTTTCTCCCTTCGCTACAAACTAAAGCGTAATTAGTGCATTAGCCTTACCTCAAAAAGGGAGGGTTAGGTTTTAAAAATCCTTAAGATAACTCCGAACAATTCCTAAGCAAAGTTTGAAAAGAATTCCCCGAGTAAAGAAAATCAGTTGACGAAGATCAACTTGTGAGATGAACTTACTTCCTCATTTTCTTCCGAAAGTGAAGGTTTAAAAAGGTTTCGTTCCAAAGCTAGTTTAAAATGACTCTGGGGACCGGAGGGTGTTAAGGTGTAAGAGGCTTGCAGGTAGGCAGGTCCATCCAGATATACATATATCAAAGTATAAGAGGCCCGCAGGTAGGCAAGTCCGTCAAGATATATGTACAAGTCTAAGAGGGTTGCAGGTAGCTAGGCAAGTCCATCATAAGACCAGAATGCGGTCAGGGCCACGACCTCAATAGTACGTTCGTCTCCCGTCTACTACTTGCGAAGTTTTGTACGATGCAATGGCTGATCACCTTGTATCGGGTGTACTCCGGAAAAGTCCCATCCTTCCAATTGGAATTGTGTTGCTACACTATACTGGTAGCCCAGGTGCTCCAGTACCGATAGTGTTGTCAGTGTTGAACTCATCAAGAAAATTTTGAAAAACGAAAATGCTCTTGTTTAAAATGACTCAAGGAAAGCAAAAGCTATCAAAAACTGAATATATATTATACTACTCAGTTTTCAAATGAGATGAAAATATTTTTGCAGTACTGTTATTATATTGATGAGCAATTATGCTCACACTTGCTTTTTCTGTATATATCACAAACAACAATAGGTTAGCATGGCTCGGACACATCAGACCCCGAGAAAGCACGTGGGAAACGCCCAACAGTTTCGTAGACTATTTCGTGCTCGTTTGCCTCAGGTGAGCGGACTCAGTTGGATAGGTTATCAGCTCAGACTAGTTAGGTTTGTGTACAAGCATGACTTGTGTAAGCTTTTAAAAACAAGGAAACTATCCCATGTTTACCGCCACCTCAGGTAGTAGCTTTTTATGGATTTTAAACCCGTCTTAAAAGAAAACATTTGGGCCTGTAATAACTTTATTTTTTTGATTGAATCTGGTATTCCATGTAATGTTTTACTTTCACTCTGAGCCTATAACCTGTGATTGGTTTTATTGATAGGGGTCATTACCAAAGAAAATATTAGTATCAGGTAAAATGTTGAATAATCGGGAATGGTAAATTATAAAATTGGAATCTAGAACGGTGTAACAACCTGGATCGTTGACCCCGGATCTAGGGGTGTTACAGGATGTGTCAACACTAGGGCAAACTATACGAGATTGAAAGGATAATTCCATTACTGAACATTGAAGATAAAGTGGAGAAGGTTTGGATGCTGGAACTTATAGACTTTGTGAAGATGAAGAGAGATCATGAGGAGAAAATAAGAAAGAAGTGTATGGAGAAAGAGAGAGAATGTAATATCTGGGAATTTCGTACTCTGTAAATTATATTATTTGGTAGTAAAAATATTATTATGTGCTTTACTTGGTGAGTCATTATATGATTAAATAATTGTGGATGTGTGTTATGTATATAATTTCTAGATGTGTTGATGTGAATTTATATTAGATTTTTTTTGTTTTTGTTGCATATCTTTAAAATGTGAAAATATGATTTTCTTAATTCGCTTAAACATTTTTGTAAAATTATTGGAGTTAGTAAAAATCATGAAATTTCTTGTATTATTGTCTTTATGTATTTAGAGACTTTTTAAAAATAAAAGTTTAAAATATTTTCGAATTAAAGTATTTTATAATAATTTTTCTATTTATTATTCTTTCAAAATATTAAAACTTGTAAAATCCAAATCTTTTTATAAAATGATTTTTAAAAATGTTTTAAAAATATCTTGAGGAAGAGAATTGTATGTTTTAAATTTATGTGCCAATAAATTATTTTTAAATCCAAAATATCTTGTAAATAAGATTTTATAAGTCTTTTATTTGTTAAAGATGTATCATTAAAATAGTGTTTATGTGTGTGTGACTATACAAAACCCAACCCTTCCCTTTTCTTTTTCTTTCTACACGACCAAACCCTCCCCCCCCCCCGGTCTCTTTCTCCCCGTTCTCTTAAAACCTCTCTATATTCTCTCAACCTCCATTAAAGCTTAACCTCACAATCCAAGGTAATTTCTCCATTAAACCTTACAATATTAGTTATAAAATTACTCCCCTTTCAATTCTCTACAACCCCATATCCATGGATTTCGTTTTTCTCAACTTTTTGAATTAGGGTTTTTCGAAAAATCAAGAATCAAGGTAAGTTGTGGGTGATTATGATTGGGTATTACTCCTTGGTAGAGACCCACGAATTTCGGGCTCTCCGGAGAACCCAAAACCTTCGGCCATGATCGAAAGTGAGCCAAGGGTTTACATGCATGGCTTAATTTGATGATATTGTATGATTTCTATGTGTTATATGATTGCATGTGAGTTGTTATAAGTTTTTAAGTTGAGTTTTGTAATGGGTATGAATTTTTATGAGTTTAAAAGATGTATGCTAGTGTATATTGATAATTGGTGTTTGTTAGTAACTTTTTATTTAACAAGGGTTTGAGATTTTGATGTTATATGATATGTAATTTGATGGGTTAAAGTTATAAGTTGATTTTTGGTTGTAAATTGTAAGTTAGCATTGGTGGGTTGTTGTAATATTGAATTGTTAATTAAAATATGTGTGTAAGTATATGTGTAAGTAATTGTTATGGGTTTTGTGAGTGATGGTGGTGATGAAGAGGGAGGCCGAGAGAAAGAGATTGAGGGGAAGAGAGAGGTCGAGAGGGAGAAGAGAAGAGAGGGAGAGGGAGAAGCCGAGAGAGATTGAGAAAGAGAGGCCGAGAGGGAGAGAGGCCGAGAGAGAGTGAGAGAGAAGCCGAGAGGAAGGAGGAGGGAGGAGAAGAGAGATTGTTGTGAAGTTGTGTGTTTGTTTGAAGGTTAATTGCTTAATCATGTGTGTATTACTTGACTTAAATTGTTACTTGAAATTGTTCTAAGTAGGAAAGTATATCTAAAGGTGCATCTTTGCTAGTATGTAGAATTGGTGATGAAATTGCTAGTGTGGTTTGTTAGTGGTTTATCGTTGGAATTATATACATTGTGAGTATGATTTGATTCCTTGGGCCGGTTGTATTCCGGTATGGCATGACGATTATACAAAGGAGATGCTGCCGAAATTTTCAAGAAATTATAGAGACGATTTTCAAAACCTTATGGCACATCTCTAATGTTAGTCGTGATATCATTACGGTGCTATACTATACTATATTATATGTTATGTGACTTGATGTGCTATGTGACTTATCTGACTACGTGTATATAAATTCATATGTGTATATAATTATAAAGATATCGTTGGGACGTTAGTATTATTGAGTTGTCTTGTGGTATGTAAACAATGAGGGGAAAAATAAGATATTGATTATATTGTTATAGGTCCGAGTAGGAGACCTGGCAAGGAACCGATTGAAGAGGAAGCTGATTAAGTGCAATCTCTTGTAGTAAGGCAAGTGTACTACCCTAACCTTGTTATTACCATATGATGAATGCCATGAGATATTGAATCGTTAACTTGATTCGAACTAGTATCATGTTCTTTTGACTCTATTACTTTTTGTATACCTTGTGATTGATTATATAACTTTGAACCTACTTTGACTTGTTAATCGATACCAAAACTTTGTAACTCATTTGTTTAACTAGATTCGTATCTATATCCTTTCATTCAAATTATTAACCATATTACTAGAGCCATTTCATACTTTCTTGAATTCTCTAACCAACTACATAAATACCTTCCTGTACTTGAACTCCTTTCCACCACAAAACATTTATTGATTCTTGATTAACCTTTCTTGATTTAACCAAGTTATACTAAACAGAATCCCAACTCCCAAGAATCCAAAATGATTAACTTTCTTCACTTTGCCTTGACAATTATTTGAAATCTTAAAGTCCTATTCTTGTTGATCGAAAACTTGATATAACATTGATATTTCTTGTTTCATTGAGATGATTTGAACTTGGCAGATCTTTATTTGACCTTAACGGAATTGGATGGAATTTTATTTTGACCGAGGCGCGGTCCAAATTATTATATTATCATTATAGGCCAATGTGTGCCTGGGATCCCCTTATATTTGAGAACACGTATTGGATATACGGGTTCGGAGCTCTGACGTGGGCTGATCACCCAACCTTGCTCGTAGCGTCTTATCAGATATTCCAATTCCTATTCATTATACTTGTTGTTGATTCAGTTGATAACTTTAATTTGCAGATTATTATATCTTGCTTTACATTTGATTATTCTGCCAGTTTTTATATTGTTGGATTATGCACTTGCTGGGCTTTTGGCTCAATAATTTTTTTTTACCTAACCTTACAGTGAAACTTGAAGATGGTAAGGACACTTGAAATTGCTCGTAAGAATTGTGGCGGATCAGGAATAGCCTATAAAAGGCGTTTTGCTCAGGTAGGAGGGAGTGGCGATCTAATGGCTTATGTATTAGTAGAACTTTAGAATCTGGTCTGTAATAACTTTTGGGTTCTAGAATTAATGATAGTTTGTAATAATAATAATGTTGTTGACTTGTAGTTTATATTGTTCAAACTCTTCCCTGTTGGCGATCTAGGCGTGGGATTTGTTAATGTTCATTAAATATATGCATGCTTTATCATTATTAAGTTAATATTAGTTAAGGGATTTGGGGTCGTCACAGGTTTGGTATCAGAGCCACAGGTTCGAGTCGTTGAACAATATAGGTTTAGGTAACAAGATAGATCGCATAATAATCACTTAGGATTAAAGTAGAAACTCACTTAGAATGTAAATAGTATGTTATTTATAAAAGAATAGGAATGATTGGATCTTATTAACGAGAGTGTTTAAGTAATATGTTTTAAGTTTTATCTGACGCTTTGTGTATATATATATATATATATATATATATATATATGTATATATATATATATATATATATATATATATATATGTATTATATTATTAGCAACGACAGCAGGCTCCTGGACCCTCAGCTCCACCTCTTGCAGAGCTTTCAGCTACTGTACCTTTGTCCGTCTATCAGAAATTGCTCAGGGAGTGTGATCATCTTTATGGTGAGAATACTCAGCTTTAGAAGAGGATTGATGCGCTGTACGATGATGACGAGGGTGTACTTCCAGACCATGACACATCTCTTGCCTCTAGGCTTCAGGCACTCACCCAGATGGCTAACGAGAGGCTTCGCACTATGGCACCTCATCGTGATTGGGAGAGTTATACGATGGTTCAGATGATGGTGGACGAGCTCCAGCGTGTGATCAACCAGATGCAGAATAATTAGTTTTATGTTATAGGTTTATGAGATGGCGTATAGTATAGCCATTCTATTATCAGAATCGTGTTGCTAAGTACTAGACTTTATCGTTTTTCAGTTTTCTCGGTATTTCGTACTCTATGTTGGATGGTATTATGAACCTTTGGATATTTGCGTATCGGTAGATGTCATCGATATTGCTATCGTTTATTTCAGTTGTCATTTCCCTTATTATATTATCGCGAGTAATTGTTTTGGATTTTCGATATCGTACTTATGTTATATTAGAATTGTTAGAATATATTATGCCATGAGATGTTCAATCGTTAATTTGTTTCAAACTAGTATCATGCTCTTTTGACCTTATTACCTTTGCATACCTTGTGATTGATTATATAACCCTTGAACCTAATTTGACTTGTTAACCGATATCCACAACTTTGCAATTCATTTACTTAACTGGATTCGTAACTACCTCCTTTCAATCCAATTATTAACCATATTACTTAGAACCATTTCATATTTCTTGAATTCTTAAACCGACTATATAATACCTTCATTTTGCGATAAACTCCTTTTTACCCCAAAACATTTATTAAATCTTGATTCAACCAAGTTATACTAAACAAAATCCCAACTCCCAAGAATCCAAAATGATTAATTTTCTTCACTTCGCCTTGACAATTATTTGAAATCTTAAAGTCCTATTCTTGTTGATCAGAAACTTGATATAACATTGATATTCTTGTTTCATTGAGATGAATTGAACTTGATAGATTTTATTTGACCTTAACGGAATTGGATGGAATTTTATTTTGACCGAGGCACCGGTCCAAATTATTATATTATCATTATAGGCCAATGTGTGCCTAGGATCTCCTTACATTTGAGAACACGTATTGGATATACGGGTTCAGAGCTCTGATGTGGGCTGATCACCCCGTGGGCTGATCACCCCGTGGGCTGATCACCCAGCTTTGCTCGTAGCGTCTTATCAGATATTCCAATTCCTATTCATTATACTTGTTGTTGATTCAGTTGATAACTTTCATTTGCAGATCATTATATCTTGCTTTACATTTGATTATTCTACCAATTTTTATATTGTTGGATTATGCACTTGCTGGGCTTTTGGCTCAATTATTTTGTTTTTCCCTAACCTTATAGTGAAACTTGAAGATCGTAAGGACACTTGAAACTGCTCGTAAGAATTGTGGCGGATCAGGAATAGCCTATAAGCTCAGGTAGGAGGGAGTGGCGATCTAATGGCTTGTGTATTAGTAGAACTTTAGAATCTGGTCTGTAATAACTTTTGGGTTCTAGAATTAATGATGGTTTGTAATAATAATAATGTTGTTGACTTGTAGTTTATATTGTTCAAACTCTTACCTGTTGGCGATCTAGGCGTGGGATTTGTTAATGTTCATTAAATATATGCATGCTTTATCATTATTAAGTTAATATTAGTTAAGGGATTTGGGGTCGTTACAGAGAAGGAGCTTGATGAACTGGAAGCCAAAGCAGATAAGTTGTGGGCTAAAGGGTTATGCAGAGTTCAGTTCAATCCTTATGTTGTGAAGTATAGGAGGAGAAGTGGAGATAATGTCAATATCAGAATGGACCTAGTCAACCATTACCCTACAAACTTATTGAAACCAGTACTTGAAGACTTTAAGGATTCAATTCTGCATGAAGAACTTGATGATATGGTAGCCATGATAAAGGCTATGGATGAGAATGCAAGGAAGGATGAAGAAAGGAAAAAGAAGGAATATGATGATCTACAAGCCAAAGCTATGGGAATGAAATCAAGAGAAAATGGCTAGTACTTCTTCATAGTCTGTAAGAATACTCTCTTTGTAATTCTATCCATGTTGTCAATCAATTTCATACATATACTATTCAAGTTATATCTTTATGTATGGTAGGCTTGTTATCAAACATGAAATTGTGACTAGGGTCTTACTCACAATTTGGGGGAGATTGTTAGTCATAGAGGCATGCCTGTATACATCTAATAACAAGCCTAATTGTTTGTAATGTTGTGCATTACTTACATGACTCCTTAACTGGGGGAACCTCTGGTTGTAGAGTTTCTACTTGTATTTAATACTTGTAATAGGCATCACAATTCTATCTGTGTAACTTTAAATTAAGTCATGAAATAATGCTTGAAAGGAGATCCAGAGATCATGTGACGCCCTGGAAATCCGGTGCCACTAATAATAATAATAAAATGAATAAAGACTAAAAACGACCCCACAAGGTAGGACCGTCAACAGTTTTTATGGCAACAAAACAATACTACATAATTAAAAGTTATTACAATATCTTATGCTATCAGTACATCCTCGAGAAGAAGATTTCTGATAACCAAAAGTCTAGATGATATTACATTGTGATTGCGGAATTAAAATCTTCGTCTAGTTATTACATAACTTAGTAGCTAGAAGAACTGCCCACTTGAATGGGGAATACGGGATACCTAAACCGGCCTGAAGTCTGCTTACGGGTGGTTTGATAAGTACGAGCCATCTGAGAAAAATAAAATAGTTTGAAAGGGTGAGTGAAGACGCTCAACAAGTATATAAAATATACATACAAAATTTTGTAAAAGAACAGATAAAATTTATAACACCAGGGTTGAAATTTTGTAACACAAGTAATGATTTTTGTGAAAGGGAATCTCTAACAGACTAATAGTCTAATAAAAGTATCCTTTATTTAAGTAACAATATTTCCAGTCAAAAACATGAATTTTTCCCTTAAATAATATGTGGAATATCAACAGTTGCAAGAGTTAAGCTGATGATCAGTCCCGCTTAACCCAAAAACCATGCACACTTGATGTACAGGCTATAAAAAAATAGGGATCCTGATGGCACTTATTGCTATTGGCCTTAAGATGACACTTGTTGTCATGGGTACATCTTAATAAAAGCTGGACCTGCAACGAGCCTCTTACGCTAGACATATTCACATATCAAAACAAAACATTTTGTTTAGAGATCAAGGGATAAACATCTCTATAATTTTTATTCCTAATGTATATTGTAGGAATAACCTTTTTAAAATAACTGGCAGTAAAACCACCAATTCAGTCCAATAACAGTTTTAAATCCGAAGATATAAAATCTTTGTTAAAACAATCATAAACTTTTAAAACAGGATATACACATGCTCAATAATGATATCACATGCTTGATAATAAATTGGAAGTGATAAGAACTGATTCGACTAATTTAAACGGGTTTTCGTAAATTTACGAGTTTTTAATAAAGCATTCGGAATAAATTTAAGGAAAATAAATATACTCTGAAAGAAAGAGTACAATCAGTAAACTTGCCTCAAAAGTAGAGTCTAGAAGTGTAATTCAGGGTGATCCAAATGCTAGCTACCCTTCGCGTCTACTAGATCCTATCAATAATGAAATATAACACTTAAGTTACTAAAATAATTGTATAACATTTAAATTACTCTAACACGTAGCATATAATTTTATACAATTAATTGACTCGATTTAATTACAATAACACGTAGCACGTATCAGTTAAAACGATCAAACTCGATTATTAATACTTGACTCGGCTCGTAAAATAATAATTCCCAAATTAAATAAATTATGGCTCGACATTTTATTATACGTCTCGAGTCGTTAAGATGACTCGTATAATTTAAATCTAATTTACGGATCACAACATATTTTAAAAACAATTTAGGATTATTATCCTAACTCGGAATTTAAATTAATACAAGTTAAAACTATTTGAAAATTAAATTAAATCTAATTTAAGTTAAAGTAATTTTTATCTTAACTAAGAATTAATTTTAAATATTAATTAAGATAAAGAAAATAATTAAAATCTGAATTTTATTTCAAATTCTAATTAATTTTATTTAAATTAATCAATAAATAAAATCAATTCATACTTAAATAAAAATTAAATTAAACTTAAAATAAAAATAAAATAATTTTCGAAAATTTTATATAAAGTAAAATAAATTTTTTAATTAAAATAAATAAATAATTAAAAAATTATTTTCAAAATTTAAATTTTTAATAAATTATTTATCTAAATAAATAAAAAAATCAAAATAAAAATTTTCTAATTAAATAAATAATAAGTCTGAATTATTTAAATATTTAAATAACTCAAATAATAATTAACTAATTAAATAAGTAATTTTTCTGATTTTTTTAGAAAATAAAATAAAAAATTTTATCCAAAAACACTATTCATCTTCTTCCCCACCTGGGAAAGAAGATCAAACAGGTACTGTTCATCACCATCTTCGTGAAGAACACGAAGAACACTTAACGCCAACAATGGCAGAATCCGGCCACCGCCGCCACCGGCCGCCGCCGCCGTCGGATTCCGGCAACACAAAACTTCCCAGAAAATTTGTAGAAAATAGTATTTCGACTCCAAATCACAATCTAAACACAATGGTAAGGTCGGTTTTTATCAAAAACCTTCCTAACAAAATTTCCGACCAAACTAAAATTTTCGACCAAACATCAAACTTCACAGAAAATTCTAAATAAAATATATACTATACTACAATCATCTAGCAACACAATAATCAATTCAGAATCAAGAACCAATCAAGAACAAGCTGGAAATAAATTAAACAATTTCGACGGTGCATTTTCCGGTGACTCAAATCATGATCATTTCTAACACTTTTATACATGAATCGACTCTAATCAATGTCCTAAACATGATTCTAACATTCATACAATCAAACAATCACTCAAACAGAAATTCGATCAAAAATTTTAAAAATGGGTTTTTAAAAATCATAATCATCCGATCATGGTTTTCTACGTTTGATAGCTTAAATTGATGATGTGATTACCAGGAATTCATATATGTAATTGCATGTAAGTTTGAAGTAGTTTCTAGAAATCAAAATTTTAAAAATTTTAACAGTGTGTGTTTGTGTGTGTAAACGTGTGTGTGCGTGAGTGTGTGTGTTTAGAGAGAAAAAAAAATAATTAAAGAGTAATGATTTTAGAAACGTACCTTGGTTAAGAAATAACGAATAAAATTTCGCTATTTATATTATTTAAAAAATTAATACCCATAATTTCTATTTTTGTTTCATTAAAATTTATTTAAACGATAAAAATATATCCGTAACGTAATTTCGTATCGTGTAAAAGAATTTTAAAATACGATACACTAAAATCCAAAATTTTAAGAAACGAATAAAATACACAAACACGTATCGTTTATTTAATTAAAATAATAACCTTGTATAAAAAATAATAATTGAACCAAACCTTTTGAGAAAAAACGTATCTACAACAATTAATAGTACGAACAGATAATCATTTAAACACGTAACATTTTATATTACACATAGTTTCTGATTATCGACGGAAATGCATCAAACTGGAACATAAAATTATTAAAATTCCTCATATCACTTATATATATATTTCTACTTATTACGAATGTTACATCCTCCCCCCCTTAAAAGAATTCTGTCCCCAGAATTACCTTAGGAAAATAGATGAGGATACTTTTCCAGCATTTCGCTTTCGAGCTACCAGGTTGACTCTTCGACCTTGGGATTCCTCCACAAAATTCTTACTAACGCAACTGTCTTATTTCTTAGAATCTTCTCTCGGCGATCTAGTATTTGCACTGGTACCTCGACATAGGATAAATCTTGCTGAATCTCTACTGGCTCATGCTCTATAACATGCCTAGAATCAGGTGTATATCTCTTAAACAAAGATACATGGAAAATGTTGTGGATATGGCGCATGGATGGGGTAATGCCAACTCATAAGCAACTCTTCTCACTCAACCTAAAATCTCAAATGGTCCAACAAATCTGGGGCTAAGTTTTCCTTTTTTGCCGAATCTGGTTAAACATTTCCAAGGTGATACTTTCAATAGCACTGGTTCTCCTATCTGAAATTCGACGTCCTTTCTTTTTAAATCTACATATTTCCTTTGTCTATTCTGGGCAGCTTGGATCCTTTTTGGAATAAGTTCTATTGATTCCTTAGTTTGCTGAATTATCTCCGGACCCGAAATTTTACGTTCGCCAACTTCATCCCAATACACTGGAGATCGACAACGTCTTCCATATAATAGTCATCCCAACTTCCTTCGAAATCCACTACACAAACCCGAAGCATATCTTCAATAGTTTGGATGGTTCTTTCACTTTGTCCGTCTGTTTGAGGATGGTATACAGTACTCATGCTTAACTTGGTTCCCAAACTTTCTTGGAATTGTCTCTAAAATCTTGAATTGAATCGTGGGTCTCAATCTGACACAATTGATACTGGAACTCCATGACGCATTACAATTTCCTTGAGATAAAGTCTGACCAATTTATCCATTGAAAATTTTTCATTAATTGGAAGAAAATGTGCTGACTTCGTTAATCGATCTATGACAACCCAAATCGCATCGTGGTTTGCTCTTGTCTTTGGTAGACCTACCACAAAATCCATAACAATCTGTTCCCATTTCCATTCAGGAATTTCCAACGGTTGTAATAAACCACTAGGTCTCTGATGTTCCGCTTTCACTCTTTGACATGTATAACACTTACTGACCCATTCTGCTACTTCCCTTTTCATATCAGGCCACCAATAATTCTCTTTTAAATCCCGATACATCTTAGTACTTCCGGGGTGGATTGAAAACTTAGAATTGTGTGCTTCGTGCAAAATCTCATCTTTCAATTCCTGTACGTTTGGTACCCAAATTCTCGAAGAAAAAAGTAAGATTCCTTTATCATCCTTCTGACTACTTAATTCTTCACCCGTTAGACTTTCAGCATTCTGGTTCATTACCTCTTCTTGGCACTTCCTAATCTTTTCCAACAATTCTGGCTGAAACGTCATCGCACACAGCATCTCATTGGCTGAACCTGGCACTCGTATATTAATTTCCATTCTCTCAAATTCTACTTGTAACTTCTCTTGTATCGTGAGCATATTTAATCTCTCTTTCCTTCTTAATACATCTGCTACAGCATTAGCTTTTCCTGGGTGATAGTTAATACTGCAACCGTAGTCCTTGATCAATTCTAGCCATCTTCGTTGTCTCATGTTTAAATCTTTATGAGTGAATATATACTTTAAACTCTTGTGGTCTGTGAAAATCTCGCACTTTTCTCCATACAAATGATGTCTCCAAAGCTTAAGTGCGAAAACTATTGCGGCTAACTCCAAATCATGTGTTGGGTATTTTTGCTCGTGTTCTTTTAATTGCCTTGAAGTGTACGCGATCACCTTCCCATGTTGCATTAATACACACCCCAATCCTCGTTGAGATGCGTCACTGTAGATCACAAAATTTCCTTGTTCATCTGGTAATGCTAAGACTGAATCAGTTACCAACCTCTGTTTCAGTTCCTGAAAACTTTCTTCACACTTCTCATTCCATTCAAACTTCTGGTTCTTTCAGGTAAGTTTAGTAAAAGGAGTGGCTATCTTAGCAAAATCTTTCACGAATCTTCTATAATAACCTACTAACCCCATAAAACTCCTTACCTCAGTTGGTGTCCTTGGTCTTTCCCAATTCATTACTGCTTTAATCTTGGTTGGGTCTACTTTAATTCCATCTTTACTAACTACATGCCCAAGAAATTGTACTTCTCTTAACCAAAACTCACACTTCAAAAACTTTGCATATAATCTTTCTTTCCTTAAGATCTCTAATGCAATCCTTAAATGTTGTGCATGCTCTTCTGCTGTGTGTGAATAGATTAGGATATCATCAATAAATACTATCACCATTTGTCCAAATACTTCTTGAACACTCTATTCATTAAATCCATAAAAGTTGTGGGCGCATTCGTTAGTCCAAAAGCCATAACTAGAAACTCATAATGCCCATATCTAGTTCTAAATGCTGTCTTGGGAATATCCTCCGACTTCACTTTCAATTGGTGGTAACCTGAATGTAAATCAATCTTTGAAAAGTATTCGACACCTTTCAACTGATCAAATAAATCATCTATCCTAGGTAAAGGATATCTATTCTTGATGGTTAACTTGTTCAACTCCCTATAATTAATGCATAGTCCCATACTACCATCCTTCTTCTTCACAAATAACACTGGTGCACCCCACGGAGACGTACTGGGTCTTATTACTCCTTTCTCCAACAGATCTGACAGTTGTATGGCCAACTCTTTAAGTTCAACTGGTGCCATCCGATATGGAGCCTTAGAAATTGGTTCTGTGCCTGGAGCTAAATCAATGCTGAACTCTATTTCTCTATCTGGAGGCAATACTGGAAGTTCATCCGGAAATACATCTAGAAATTCGTTCACTACTAGAATTTCTTCTATCTTAGGAGCTTCCTTCTCTATATCTCTTATATGAGCTAAATAAGCCTCACATCCTTGATGCATCAATTTCTTAGCTTGCATTATAGTTAAGAATTTCTTGTGTTGTAACTATCCTTGGAAAAGAACTTCTATGCCTTCTGGGGTTTGCAATGCAACTTTCCTCTCTTTACAATCTATTTGGGCGTTATAAGATGCTAACCAATCCATTCCTAAGATCACGTCAAATTCTCCTAACTCAAAAGGTATTAAGTCAACAGAAAATGAATGTCCTAATATGTCTATGATACAACGGGGACAAACTTGATTTACTAATACCTTATGTTGATCAGCTGTTTCTATCGTTAAGGTCTCATCCAATATTTCAACTTTCCACTTTGATTTAAATAAAAACTCCTTAGACACAAAAGATTTACTTGCACCAGAATCAAATAAAACTCTAGCATCTACTGAATTGACAGGAAATGTACCTGCGACTACATCCTTGCCCTTACCAGCATCCTTCTTTGTCATGTTATAGGTTCTTGCAGTCGGCTGTTGATTTGCTTTCATCATATTGTTTGTTGCCACGGGAACTTTGCAATCCTTTGTAAGATGTCCCATAACAATCCAAAGATATAAAATCTTTGTTAAAACAATCATAAACTTTTTAAAACAGGATATACACATGCTCAATAATGATATCACATGCTTGATAAAAAAGTGGAAGTGATAAGAACTGATTCGACTAATTTAAACGGGTTTTCGTAAATTTACGAGTTTTTAATAAAGCATTCGGCATAAATTTAAGGAAAATAAATATACTCTGAAAGAAAGAGTACAATCAGTAAACTTGCCTCAAAAGTAGAGTCTAGAAGTGTAATTCAGGGTGATCCAAATGCTAGCTACCCTTCGCGTCTACTAGATCCTATCAATAATGAAATATAACACTTAAGTTACTAAAATAATTGTATAACATTTAAATTACTCTAACACGTAGCATATAATGTTATACAATTAATTGATTCGATTTAATTACAATAACACGTAGCACGTATCAGTTAAAACGATCAAACTCGATGATTAATACTTGACTCGACTCGTAAAATAATAATTCCCAAATTAAATAAATTATAGCTCGACGTTTTATAATACGTCTCGAGTCGTTAAGATGACTCGTATAATTTAAATCTAATTTAATCGGATCACAACATATTTTAAAAACAATTTAAGATTATTATCCTAACTCGGAATTTAAATTAATACGAGTTAAAACTATTTGAAAATTAAATTAAATCTAATTTAAGTTAAAGTAATTTTTATCTTTACTAAGAATAAATTTTAAATATTAATTAAGATAAAGAAAATAATTAAAATCTGAATTTTATTTCAAATTCTAATTAATTTTATTTAAATTAATCAATAAATAAAATCAATTCATACTTAAATAAAAATTAAATTAAACTTAAAATAAAAATAAAATAATTTTCGAAAATTTTATATAAAGAAAAATAAAAATTTTAATTAAAATAAATAAATAATTAAAAAATTATTTTGGAAATTTAAATTTTTAAATAAATTATTTATCTAAATAAATTAAAAAAAATCGAAATAAAAATTTTCGAATTAAATACATAATAAATCTGAATTATTTAAATATTAAAATAACTCAAATAATAATTAACTAATTAAATAAAGTAATTTTTCTAATTTTTTTAGAAAATAAAATAAAAAAATAAAAATTTTTATCCAAAAACACTATTCATCTTCTTCCCCACCTGGGAAAGAAGATCAAACAGGTACTGTTCATCACCATCTTCGAGAAGAACACGAAGAACACTTAACGCCAACAATGGCAGAATCCGGCCACCGCCGCCACCGGTCGCCGCCGCCGTCGCCAGATTCCGGCAACACAAAACGACCCAGAAAATTTCCAGAAAATAGTTTTTCGACTCCAAATCACAATCTAAACACAATGGTAAGGTCGGTTTTCATCAAAAACCTTCCGAACAAAATTTCCGGCCAAACTAAAATTTTCGACCAAAAATCAAACTTCACGGAAAATTCTAAATAAAATATATACTATACTACAATCATCTAGCAACACAATAATCAATTCAGAATCAAGAACCAATCAAGAACAAGCCGGAAATAAATTAAACAATTCTGACTGTGGATTTTCCGACGACTCAAATCATGATCATTTCTAACACTTTTATACATGAATCGACTCTAATCAATGTCCTAAACATGATTCTAACATTCATACAATCAAACAATCAATCAAACAGAAATTCGATCAAAAATTTTAAAAATGGGTTTTTAAAAATCATAATCATCCGATCATGGTTTTCTACGTTTGATAGCTTAAATTGATGCTGTGATTACCAGGAATTCATATATGTAATTGCATGTAAGTTTGAACTAGTTTCTAGAAATCAAAATTTTAAAAATTTTAACAGTGTGTGTTTGTGTGTGTAAACGTGTGTGTGTGTTTAGAGATAAAAAAAATAATTAAAGAGTAATGATTTTAGAAACGTACCTTGGTTAAGAAATAACGAATAAAATTTCGCTATTTATATTATTTAAAAAATTAATACCCATAATTTCTATTTTTGTTTCGTTAAAATTTATTTAAACGATAAAAATATATCCGTAACGTAATTTCGTATCGTGTAAAAGAATTTTAAAATACGATACATTAAAATCCAAAATTTTAAGAAACGAATAAAATACACAAACACGTATCGTTTATTTAATTAAAATAATAACCTTGTATAAAAAATAATAATTGAACCAAACCTTTTGAGAAAAAACGTATCTACAACAATTAATAGTACGAACATATAATCATTTAAACACGTAACATTTTATATTACACATAGTTTCTAATTATCGACGGAAATGCATCAAACTGGAACATAAAATTATTAAAATTCCTCATATCACTTATATATATATTTCTACTTATTACGAATGTTAAAGATCATGCCTCAATGCTTGAAGAACAAGGTTGTCAAAATAAACACAGTTGGAATTTGAAGAATGAAGATTTGCCTAAGTACCAATTCGAGAAGTACTTTTGTCTATTAGAGAAGTCAAGGTTTCGAGGAGTCAGGCATTCGATATCTCAAGGATTCAGGAAGCTATTCGACATCTCAAGGATTTGATAAGTCAAATGCTCTAACCGACAACTCAAGGATCCCTAAAGAAAAGACTATTTCAAGAAGTAGTTCGACATCTCAATTATACAGTATTCGAGAACTTAGAGTTATCTATTAAGTCAATTCTAGTTTTCGAATCAATCACTCAGTCACTTCTCGAATGGATTCTTGAAGACAACATACTAAAAATTGTACAAGTTAGAAACTTGCAACAAGCCAAGACACTGTCAGGACCATTGTACTATAAAGTGTTCATGGATAGTCTACAAAGATGCTTAGAGAGTTGTTACAGGAGACAAGCTGCTAAAGAAGTGGATCTGAGCAGGTTAAAGAAAAGTCAAACTACATGGTGCTTGGATGTTTACTCGAAAAGGAATAGACAAATTAGAAAGTAATTTTGTCTGTCACTACATTTGTAGTAAGTAGGTTGTACACATGTTCTATAAGTGTACATCCTCACTTCTCTAGCAGTAAGAGAGCAAGCAAGGAAAAACAAAGTTTCATAGATAACATCTCTCTGAGAAAACAAAGCTGAGAATACTAAAATTTGTATTCACATATTGTAGCAAATCTTTTATCTAATACAACGTTAGATTAAAGTAAGTGATTGTGTTCTTGTGTTCTTATTCCGAACTTATACACTCTGTTAAAACACAAACACACACTTAGCTACACAAACAGATTCAAACCTTGAAACAATCGTTCTTTAAATTCTTATTCAAAGAAAAGTTTGAAAATACATTCACCCCCTCTGTATTTTCTTGTGTGTGTATTCCATACTCAACATTTTTTCAGGGGGTAGATACCCGTAATGAGATTCTGATGCTGGAAGCCCCAAAATCCCGTGCTTCAGAAATGGTTGAACCCTTGACTGAGAGGATGAGTGCAGAAATTGTGGATGGTGACTTTAAAAGCTTTGATAATGGGAATGGCTTAATGGAGACAAAAAAGGCCAAAGCCAAACAACCCGGAGGACAGTTATCAGAACTTGACCAGGGACATACTTCTCTCATATCTGATAGGGGCTTCTACTATCACACTAGAATGCCTTTTGGACTGCTGAATGCTAGGGAAACCTATTAAAGACTAGTCAACATGGTGTCTAAGGCTGCAGATTTATTCAGGAGGGATAACCATGATCCCTTGAAAAACGAAGTTAATCATCATTTGTATCTAGATTTGGTGGAAGAGGCTCAAGAAACTTCATAGTTGAAGCTCACAGCCTATCAACCTAAAACTCATAAGTAACCTGATGGCAAGGTTCGATCTTTGAAGGCTGGTGATTTGGTTTTAAGGAAAACCAATATGAGAACTCCGGGACATGGAGCCTTTGAGGCAAACTAGGAAGGCCCATATGTGATCAAATCGGTCTTATGGGAAGGTACTTATAATTTAGGGGATCTGGATGGGAAACTTATCCCAAGGGCGTGGAACGCCCAACACCTTAAGAAATATTATTAGTAGACGATTCCAGGTAATGTTTCTTGTAGACCTCTTTCAGGTATAATTACCCATATGGCATCATGATTAGCTTTGGTCCTTGGTAAACCTACTACGAAATCCATAGCTATGTGTTACCATTTCCATTCGGGAATCTCTAAGGGGTGTAGAAGTCCATTTGGTCTTTGGTGTTCTGCTTTCACTCGTTGGCAGGTCAAGCATCTGCTTACCCACTCTGCTACGTCCTTTTTCATGTTAGGCCACCAGTAGTACTCTTTCAAATCCCTATACATCTTGGTACTACCGGGGTGTACTGATTACCTTGAGTTGTGTACTTTATATAGAATTTGGTCTTTTAGCTCCTGCACATTTGGGATCCATATCCTTGATGCGTACCTCATGATCCCTACCTTGTCTCTTTCGTACTTAATTTCTTCCCCGGTCATTATCTCTTCCGTCGAGTTTTCTTCTTCTTCCATCATTTGCTCTTGGCATAACCTAATCTTTTCCAACAATGGGGGCTGGATTCAAATTTCCATCAACCTCTCTTGACCATCTCATGCTATCATGACCTCGATTTCCAACTTCTGGAAGTCTCTTACCAACTCTTCTTCTGAGGTTATGATTTTGAGTTTCTCTTTCCTACTAAGGGCGTCAGCCACCACACTGGCTTTACCCGGGTGATAACGAATCTCACAATCATAATCCTTGATTAGCTCTAACCATCTCCTCTGGCGCATGTTAAGCTCTTTCTGAGTGAAAATGTACTTGAGGCTCTTATGGTCAGTGTAAATCTCGCACTTCTCTCCATACAAGTAGTGTCTCCAAATCTTTAAAGCAAAAACTATTGCTGCTAATTTTAGATCATGAGTGGGATATCGAATCTCATATTCCTTTAGTTGTCTTGACGCATACGCGATTACCTTACCGTACTGCATAAGCACGCATCCTAATCCTTTATGCGAAGCATCACTGTAAATCACAAAATCTCCATTTCCATCAGGCAACGCCAACACCGGGGCCGTCACCAACCTCTTCTTTAGCTCTTGGAAACTCTTCTCACATTTCTCAGTCCATTCAAATTTCTCAGTTTTGCGGGTAAGTCGAGTTAACGGAGCTGCGATCTTCGTAAAATCTTGAACAAATCTTCTATAATACCCTGTCAGTCCGATGAAACTTCTTACCTCTGTTGGAGTGGTTGGCCATTCTAAATTTGAAACTTCCTCTATCTTGGAGGGGTCAACCAACACTCCTTCCCTATTAATCACGTGTCCTAAGAATTGCACCTAATTTTTCCAGAACTCAAACTTCGAGAATTTGGCGTACAATTGCTCTTTCCTGAGTATTTCTAACGCTATCCTCAAATGTTCGGCGTGTTCTGCCTCGATCTTTGAGTAGATAAGAATATCGTCAATGAAAACTATAATGAATTTATCCAAATATTCCTTAAACACTCTAATCATCAAATCCATGAAAGCTGCTGGGGCATGGTCAATCCAAATGACATCACCAAGAACTCATAATGTCCATATCTGGTACGGAATGCAGACTTTGGGATATCTTCGGGTTTAATCTTCAGTTGGTGATATCCGGTTCTCAGGTCAATCTTAGAGAAATACACAGCACCTTTTAGCTGGTCAAACAAATCATCTATTCTGGGTAACGGGTACTTATTCTTTATGGTTAGCTTATTCAACTCTCGATAGTCGATGCATAACCTCATACTCCCATCCTTCTTTTTAACAAACAACACTGGTGCCCCCCAAGGTGACACACTGGGTCTTATCATACCCTTATCCAACAGTTCTTGTAATTGTTTAGCTAGCTCTTTCATTTCTACTGGGGCTAACTGGTACGAGGCCTTCGACACTGGCGCCGTCCCCGGGGCTAACTCGATAGCAAACTTAATTACCCTATCAGGTGGTAAACCAGGAAGATCTTTTGGAAATACATCTTCGAACTCATTCACTACCGGAATGTCCTGCAACTTAGGCGCTTCCTTCTGGGTGTCTATGACGTAAGCTAAGTAAGCCTCGTTCCCTTTTCGTAGCAATCTTTTGGTTTGCGCCATGGTTAAAATTTTCTGGGTCTGTCGTATCCCCCTAAACACTATTTCCTTCTTTCCTGGGGTTTTCAACTTAACCTTTTTACCTCTACAATCTATTTGAGCATTGTTGCGAGACAACCAATCCATTCCCAAAATAACATCAAATTCCCCTAGTTTAAAAGGAATAAAATCAACATAGAAAGATTGTCCTCCTATTTCTAATTTGCAGTCGGGGTGAATCTGATTAACTGGAACTACTTCCTGGTTGGCTATCTCTACTTGTAAGGAATCCCTCAGTGGTTGGGTCTTAAGTTTCAATTTACGAGCAAAATCCCTTGATATAAAAGACTTGGTTGCCTCAGAATCAAATAAGACGTTTGCAGTAACTGAACTAAGTGAGAAGGTACCTGCTATCACGTCTGTGTCCCTCATGGCATCTTGCACTGTTATGTTAAAAGTTCTAGCAGTTGGTGGCTTGTTGGAGGTAGCTTTGCTTGCCCCTGAAGCTGCTGGTTTGTTCGTCGGGTAGTCCTTCCTCATATATCCTTGACAGCCGCACTGGAAACAAATGGGGCTATTATGGGTAATCGTGGTGCAAGAGGTAGCATAGTGACCCGCTCGTCCGCACTTATAGCAGGTTATCTGTTTTAGGTTGCACACACTGGAATGTTTCTTCCCATAAGTTGCACATACTGGTAATGAAGGTCGAGAAGGGTGGGAACGGGACACTCCTGATTGCTTGCCGCCCTGGCTCACACTTGCGCTCATAGATTGTTTAAATCCCACACTCCTTCCAGGTAGGGAGACTATCCCTTGGTTAAACTTATTCGGGGGTTTTCCTCCTGCGGAACCTCCGCCCATCATTGCATGCTTCTTTTTTATCCCCCCTTTCTTTCTTTCCCTCTGCATCTGATCACTCCCTGCTTCCACAATTGATGCCTTCTACACCAAGGTGGCATAGTCTGTAATCTCTAAAAATGCTACCTGATTCTAGATCCACTACTTCAACCCTTGCTGAAACCTATTCGCTTTCTTCTCTTCAGTATCCACAAACTCTGGCTCAAACCTCGATAGCTCGGTAAACTTGGCCTCGTAATCAGCCACTAACAAATTGTTCTGCTTCAGTTCTAAAAACTTGAACTCCATCTGAGTCTTCATAAACCATGGGAAGTACTTTTCCAGAAACAATTATTTGAACCTCTCCCAGGTTATTATCGCATCCGTCTCCATGTTTTTCTTGGACTCCCACCAGTAATTGGCCTCTTCTTTTAGAAGGTAAGTGGCGAAAACAGTCTTTTACGCCTCCTCAATGATTAGAATCCAAAGGACTTTTCCATTTCCTTTATCCAGGCTCTTGCCTCAACTGGGTCAGCCGATCCTTGGAACTCTGGGGGCTTAAGGGACTTAAAGGCCCTGAAAGAATTTGCCACTGCAGTGTTGTTTCCTTGGGGTGGTTGGGGATAACGGTCCAAATTCTGCCTGAGTAGATTCATAAACTGACCCATGGTGTGATGCCCTCCCGACCTGGGGCCTAGATCGAAGAGTCACTGACACACATCTAGATGCATACAACCTAAAATATAATATAAATATAACATGCTGATTGGCCCCAACACTACTATCCAAGATCTTTCACAGGTAATGGTATTAAACAAGCAAGCCATCGTCTAACTAATTATTATTACAAACCTGAATTCAAAATATATTATTATTACAAACCAAAGTTCTCAAAAATTCTACTGCCAGTTCTCACAACTAACTAAAGATATCCTCATCGAGCTGTTATTGCATCTACCTCGGGAGTTATCTCAAAACGAACCAACTCAGGGCCACGGTAAGTGCGCTTCCTTGCGGTTTGGATTGTACGAACCATGATTCTTAGATTACTGTCAAAAGGGTTAGACAAAATAATAATGAGCCAACGCTCAGCAAGTAACTAAAGATCTCAATTGAAAGCAGTATAACAGGGTATTGCAGAAGATAACAGTAATTCAAAATATGACATAAATATGTTGAAGCAGTATAAGCAATATTGGTATTTAGTAATGACAGGATAACAACTGATAATCAGGATAGCAATAGATATTTCAAATCTGTGTAAAGTAATTGACATTTCAATCGGTAAACCAATTTCATTTCATGGTAAATAAAAAGTAATCATCACTTTAAGAAAACTGATTGGAGGTTTTTATTTCATAACAGACAATACGGGTGATCAGCCCATAAAGTCCCCATACCAGACGCAAAGTCCCTCTGGTCATCATTTCCTTTCATTAGGATAGCTTGGGTTCCCAAGAGGCAACACATTGGCCTATAAAGGTGTTAGGCCGAATACACACTTATAATCAACTAAGTATGAGAGAATAACAATAAGTTCTTTAAAAGCTTTAAAAACTGTTTGAAGTTAACTTCTCTCTCAGTGATGTAAATTATCACAGAGAGCTGCTTAGGTTACAATGAATGATATGATATTACACGATCGATACCCTTCTAGTGTTAACCTAACTGTATTTATAAAGTACACAGCTGCTATACAATCGATAATTGATACTCCTATAAATTAGCTATACAATTGATATCAATTACGATTGCTACTCGTCTCCTTAGTCAACTCAATCTCTTTGACAGCTATCCAATCTTCAAAGATATTGCTTCCATAATTATCTTCAATAATTCTTCAAACACTGTTGACAAGTAGACGCTTCCTCCAGACAGAGTTTAACAAACTCTGTCGAGCTTCCAACAGTCAGCGTATAGCAAACTCTGTTCAGCCTCTAACTGTCAGAGTTTAACTAAACTCTGACTTCTTCCTGTTTAAACTCTGTTTTTCCCTGCAAAACTTAAACACTGATATTAACCATATCAATTATATTTAACAATCTCCCCCAACTTGTTCGTTAGTAAAAATGCACAAGTTAACAATAATTGATGATGTCAAAACAATTTCATACAAACACAGTGTTTATTAAAATAAGTAGAGTTTAAACTTGACTTAACAAAAGTCTATAAATAACAAGAAAATTCTTACAGACTTTAATCTCTAATCTCTTCAAGATATGGCATTGTTCTGAGATAATCTATGAGTAATCTTCTTTCTGCATTTTTAAGCTCAATCTCCATAGCTTCTTTAATCTCTCTTAACTGAGGATCACTCTCATCCATCTGATAGATAGCAGATCTAAGATCACAGATTTTGTTTCTTCTTATCTCATTTCCCAGTCTAATAAATTTGACTTCTTCTGACTGTGAATTGAAGTCAAGTACTGTGATTCCCAAATCAGTCTTTAATTTCGCAGTACCCTTCTTCATTTCAATAAGATTTCCATTCCAATCTCTGTACTTAGGAACATATCTGCTATTGCACTTCATCTTTCTGATTGCCAAATTCTGGAGCATTTTCTTTCTGAGCACATTTGCAACTGATTGAGTCCTTTGACTATTCACCTTGAAAAGATATAGAACATATTCTAATTCTTCCCAATATTTTAAGCCATGAAGTACAAGAGAAAGTCCTTCTTTAAACTCTTCTGATAAACTAACTATACTGATTCCAGTCTGTCCAAACTCTCTTGAGTGACACCACGACCTGGAACAGCCAGTGAAGAAGGATCTCTAGGACTAGTATATTGCCTTTTGTCCTTATGTGAGCCTAGACCACCCTTATTGTTTCCAACCTTACCAGACAAGGCTCTTCCATCAGAAAAATCCATAAAAACTCCAGATAATAGATTTGGATCATGAAGTGTTCCTTTCCCAAAAACTGATTGCAACTGAGAAGATAAAGGTCTAGACACAACTTGTTTAGCAACAGAGGTTGTGTTTTCTTTCTTCTGTAAAACTTGTGTAGAAACAGAGGTTGTATTTTCTTTCTTCTGTAAACTTTCTCCTTCAATGCCCTTCAGCTTGAGTTTAGCTTCTGCTGCCGTTGATTTCTTTGATAACTGTGATTTTTGACTAACATCAGCACTTTCCTTGATCACAATGCCTTTAAGAACAGGCCTAGGAGCTTTTCCTTTCTTTAACTTACCAGACTTTAAAGCCTTGAGATGTTCTTCCTGTAAACTCTTTTCTTCAGCTTTAATGTCTTCAATTGTAACTCCTTCCTCATTTTCTTCAATAAACAACTTAGCAGCCAATTCTTCATCAGTCTGTGGATTAGAAGATAATAGCAAACTCTTGGTCTTTGAAGTACCTTGAGTATCAGTGTTTATCCCAAGAAACTGTGATTTAGAGGACTTGCTAGTTTTCAGAGTTTGAAGTTCTTCAGTTTTGCCCCTTCCTTTATTACTTGCTCCTCCATCTCCAGTATTATCCTTTCTGATCAGAGTTTGAGATTGCTTGCATTTGTCTTTAGCAACTCTCTCCCCCTTTTTGACATCATCAGGAATCAAGATAGAAGTGATCAGCTCCAAGGAGTTAGCAATGGAATAAATCTTCCCAGACAATACATTCTGATTTTGTTCAACATGACCCAGCCTCTGAAACAGAGTTTCTTGAGCTTTAGAAATGGTCTTAAACTTTGTCTGATTATCCCTCTGCATAGTCATATCTCTAACAACAACATCAGCTCTCAATTCATTAATAGCTTTTTGAGACTCATCAAATCTTCCATTCAGAGTTTTGACTTGAACAATGGTTGCTTGCAGACTTGAGATAATATCAGGATTTGAGATCTTCGTGGCAGATTGATGAACAAATTTAGCTGCTCTTTCAACAGGAAAAATACAGTCTGACTTATACCAATCCCTTGAATTCTTGGCAAAGTGCTCAGCTTCAATGTTATGTTGATCTGAAGGTTTAGAGAAAGGTGTGTGCTTAGCATCAGTTTGAACTGGTATACTCTGAGAAGAGTTTGACTCTGCACTTGCTTCATCTTCAACATTAACAGGTGTATTTTCAACTTGATCAGTATGTACTACAACATTTTCTTCAACAATCTCTGCAGTTGTGTCTCTAGCCTCAACAGACTTTGGAACTTCAACTTGTTCAACCTCTTCACCTTGTTCAAGAACCTGGTGAGCATCAGAGAATAACTCAGTGTGTGATGCCACTGTTTCATCAAGTACTACAGTTGGCTGATCAGCTGCACCAGTTTCTTCAAAATTTGCAATGATAGGTGAAAGAGGAACAGTAATGTGATCAGAGAATGGTATAAATGTTTCAAGAAAATCATCCGTAGCAGTAAAACCTTATCTGTTGTCCTCATCCATTTGTACATTGACAGGTGTTTTGGCAGCTTCTTCTGTAGTATATGTCTCAACAGTAGGTATATCCTTGGAAATCACCTCTGGAGCTTCAATATTAACATCTTCATCTGATTCATCAAGAATTAATCTCCTTCTCTTAGCTGGAGGATTTACTTCTGCTCTCTCTTCTGCTGAAACAGAATCATCAGGTATAGAAGGAGATTTAGGTTTGTTAGCCCGTTCCTTATACTTCTTTGGCTTAAAAGCTTCAACCATCCTCTGTTTTCTTGATGGCTTTATAGCCTTGCTTTTCTTTGGTTTCATAGGTTTTGATTGTGGTTGAGGTTGAGGGTGTGATGAAGATTGTGGTTATGGAGATGTAGTTGTAGTGATTGGCTCAGTGTTTATGGTTTGAGGTGGGTCAGTGTTTGTGGGTTGAGGTGGTGACTGTGGAGGTTCAATGATTGGTTCATTTTGTGGTTCTTGTTGTTCTTGTGGCTGGTTGAGGAGGTTTCTGAGGGCAAGAGGATAGATAAACTCTGGTATTTGCTCTTTGTTAGCATCCTTATTTATCAGATCAGAGAACATTCTCTTATGACATTGGAAAGGTTGGATAACATCCTCAACAGCAATTGTCAAATTTGGTAAACAAGCAGAGAATAAAGATTGACAAAAACGTGAGAAGTAAACAGTTGTACTAGACTCTGCAAGTTTTTCACCTAAATTCATAAGTACAAGATGACCAAAATAAAAGTTACTCCCATTAAGAAGAGAATATCCGATTTGAAGACTTTCACCAGGAATTGCATCCCAGTTGGTGACCTTCTTGCCAAATGCACGAGTAATGCAATCAAAGAAGAAGCTCCACTCCTTCCTGAGCCCTGGCCGTTTGACATCCCCAATCTTATCCAAAGAACTAGAAAATCGTATTTGTTGTAACATTTCTTTCAATTGACCCACAACAGCCACAGAGTATGAAGTGTGAGTGTCAAAATCCAAAACCTCACGAACAGTTGTAGGAGTTATGACAAACTCTTGGTCTTCATAGGTAAACACAATTGATGGAGTCCCATTCTCTCCACCATCATCACAAACCGAGTTTTTCTAGAAGATTGAGATTTGTGTGGCTGAGAGTGTCTCTGGTTGAACAAGAGCCTTACCAATCTCAGAGTCTCTTAAGAAGTTTTGAATCAGATGAAATGATGCTGGAGCTTTAGTAGTGTCTAGAATTGCAGCATAATTGTTGGTAACAAAAGTTAATCCCTGAGCCACAAAGTTCTTGGTTGCCATTAGAACAGTATAAGACAGAAGAGAGTATATGGAAAAGTGTTTGTGAAAATGCTTAAGTGAAAGTAACAGAGAAATTGTGTGTGATGTTGTGTGTTTGTGGTTGTAAAGATGAAAAATTGAATAATGAAATGATTTTGATTAGATCTGTAATTGAAAAACAAAACCCAATCGTTTTAGACATTAAACACGCAACCAAGTTCTTGTTAAGTGTGTGAGTGGGACACGTGTCACGTAAACAGTGGAACAGTTATTTACATGCGCAGTAATAATGCCTATTATTACTGTTGTTCTCTCTCCTATTTCCAATAAGCTTTAACTGTCTGACACAATTAAACAACTGGCAAATATTACATGAAAATGTCAAAAACTCTTTGTGTACTCCAAGTATATATTCTGTCTGAAATAAAATATTACCTTAGAGTACTCAACAAAATCCATCAGTGTTTATCAATTCTCCAACTTAATTACTGTTATCCTTTCAAACACTGCACAATTGTGAATATACGTGTGTGTAGAGCAGAGTTTACTAGATCAGTATTTAGAGCATCTAGTATTTCATAAAATCCATAAAATAAATCAGTAAACACTGGATGCACAAACTCTCATAGTAAACACTGAATATATGATGAATGCTAAACTCTGTAGTAAATAGTTTATATACAGTAATAATTAACCTATAACCCCCAATTTTTTTTTTGTTACTTTCTCCAGTAATCAGAGGTTGAAACTAGTCACCAAAAATCCTATAATTTTAGCCCTTATCAATTTGATAAGTTCTTGGGTCTTCCTAGCTTTCAACTAGTCACCAAAAATTAGAGAATTTTAGCCCTTACTATGTACCAGTAAGTTCCTGGATCGTCATAGTTATAAACATGATCTCAAAGGAGTTCTAAAAATCTATATAGTTTAGCTTTGGGGTTATTCTAATAACAGAATCAAATTAAACATCAGAAACGAACAGAGTTTAGAGCTCATCAACATCAGAAATTATTTATGAGAGGCAATGCACACAGTATTTACAGACTCAGAGTTTAGGATAAATAAAGTAAGAGATGCTATAAATATAGAACAGTATCATGCTGTGTTAACTTTCTGCACAGTTTAAGATTAGATCACAGATAACTTAGAAAGATTCATGACTAATTACTGAGAATAATATTTCATACATGTATCTTCATCGGTGTTTATGTCCAGAAAGAAACATTATCAGAGTTTCTCAGAGTTTATTCAACAGTTAACAGTGTATGACTTAAAAGCATGCTACCAGAGTTTAACATTCATTGAGAAGAGTTTGCACATCAGAGATTAACATACCACAGAAATATGAGCAACACAGTACATAAGTAGAGTTTTGAGTCTAACCAATATCTCTAGTCAAAACTAGAGACCATTCCTAGTTCATTTACCAGCCTTGTAAATACGGCTTCACTCAATGGCTTGGTGAAGATATCTGCAAGCTGTTGTTCTGTAGACACAAAATGAAGCTCAATGTTCCCTTCTTCTACATGTTCTCTGATAAAATGGTACCTTATGCTAATGTGCTTGGTCATTGAATGCTGTACTGGATTACCTGTCATAGAAATAGCACTTTGATTATCACAGTAAATAGGTATTTTACTGTACCTCAATCCATAATCCAGTAATTGATTCTTCATCCACAGAATCTGTGCACAACAACTACCAGCAGCAATATACTCTGCTTCAGCTGTAGATGTAGAGATTGATTTCTGTTTCTTGCTGTACCAAGAAACAATTCTATCACCAAGAAATTGACAACTTCCACTAGTACTTTTTCTGTCTATCTTACAGCCTGCAAAGTCTGCATCAGAGTAACCAAGAAGCTGGAAATCTGATTCTCTTGTATACCACAAGCCTAAAGTTATGGTTCCCTTAAGATATTTGAAGATTCTCTTCACAGCTGTTAGATGTGGTTCTCTTGGATCTGCCTGAAATCTTGCACAAAGACATGTTGCATACATGATGTCAGGTCTGCTAGCTGTTAGATAAAGAAGTGACCCAATCATTCCTCTGTAGTTTGTCATATCCACTGGTGAGCCTGTGTCTCTATCCAACTTTGTTGCTGTTGCCATAGGAGTTGTTGCAGATGAGCAGTCAAGCATGCCAAATTTCTTTAGAAGATTTCTGGTATATTTTGCTTGATTGATAAAAATTCCATCATTTGTTTGCTTCACCTGTAGCCCTAGAAAATAACTGAGCTCTCCCATCATGCTCATTTGATACCTAGACTGCATGAGCTTGGCAAACTTCTTACAGAGTTTATCATTAGTAGATCCAAAGATTATGTCATCTACATATATTTGAACTAATAACAGATCACTACCAAGATTGAAATAGAACAAGGTTTTATCAATTGTACCTCTGTGGAACCCACTTTCTAAAAGAAATTGAGCCAGAGTTTCATACCATGCTCTTGGTGCCTGTTTAAGTCCATAGAGTGCCTTGTCAAGCCTGTAGACATAATCTGGATACTTGGGATCTACAAATCCTGGTGGTTGTTCAACAAACACTTCTTCTTCAAGTTTTCCATTCAGAAAAGCACTCTTCACATCCATCTGAAAAACCTTGAATTTCTTGTGAGAAGCATATGCTAGAAAGATTATTATTGCCTCCAATCTTGCAACTAGAGCAAAAGTTTCATCATAGTCTATTCCTTCTTGCTGTGAATAGCCTTTGGCCACAAGTCTGGCCTTGTTTCTTGTAACAACCCCATCACTGTCAGTTTTATTTCTAAAAACCCATCTAGTACCAACAATAGATCTATTCTTTGGTCTAGGTACAAGGGTCCATACTTCATTTCTCTCAAATTCATTTAACTCCTCCTGCATTGCTGTTATCCAGTCAGCATCTTGAAGAGCTTCTTCCAATTTCTTTGGTTCAGATTTGGACAGAAATGCATGGAACAGACATTCATTTGTCGTAGCACTTCTTGTCCTAACTTTTGCATCTGGATCTCCAATGATTAAATCAGGTGTATGTGATTTTGTCCATTTCCTAGCTGTAGGTAAATGACTTCTATCAATAGTTGATCCTCCCCCTTGATCAATGTTCTCCTGATTATCTTGATGCTTTTTTTCATTCTCTGAGGCTCCCCCTGAATTTGATCTCTCAGAGTTTGAACTGTCAGAATTTGGACTTTCAGAGTTTGAGTCATCAGAGTTTGAGTTTGATCCAGAATTTTCAGTTGACTCACTATCAGAATTTGAGTCATCACTATGATCATGCTCCCCCTTAACTGGTTCTCCTCTTTGTTCAGACTGTACTATTTCTTCTGTTTGCACCAGTAGAGGTTCAGAGTTTGCAGCAACAGAGTTTGTTGGACTAGTGTCATCAGAGTTTATTTCATCAGAGATTAGATCTTCATTTTCGAAATGCAATTGATCATGTTCATCAACATCTTCAAGTCCAGTGATTCTTCTGTCATCAAATGACACATGAATAGATTCCATAATCACCCTTGTTCTCAGATTGTAAACTCTGAATGCCTTGGTTGACACTGGATAGCCAACAAAAATTCCTTCATCTGCTTTCAACTCAAATTTGGTCAACTGTTCAGGATGAGTTTTCAACACAAAGCATTTGCACCCAAAAATATGAAAATATTTCAGGTTTGGCTTCTTTTCTCTCACCATCTCATATGGTGTTTTTCCATGCTTGTTGATCAGTGTTGCATTTTGAGTAAAACAAGCAGTTTGAACTGCTTTTGCCCAGAAATAGGTTGGCAGCTTCTATCAAGGTTCTGTTCTTCCTCTCAACTACACCATTTTGCTGTGGTATACCAGGTGCAGAAAATTCTTGCTTCACTCCTATGTTCTTCAGAATTCTTCCATTGTTGTATTTCTCAATTCAGTTCCATTATCACTTCTGATTATTTTGACTTTGTGTTTTGATCCTTTGTCCAGTAGCTTTACATGCTCCATCAGTGTTAATGCAGTTTCATCCTTCTTTGCTAGAAAATCCACCCAAGTGTATCTGGTATATTCATCAACAATAACTAGAGCATATTTCTTTCTTCCAATTGAAAAGACATTCACTGGTCCAAAGAGATCAACATGTAGAAGATGATAAGGATCAACAATTGAAGATTCAGACTTGCTCTTGAAAGAGGTCTTCCTCTGTTTGGCCTTTTGACATGAATCACACAGACCATCGACATTTAGTAAAGACTTTGGAAGTCCTCTAACAAGATCCTTTCTTATCAGCTCATTGATGTTATTCAAATTCAAATGAGAAAGTTTCTTATGTCAATTCCAACTCTCTTCATTTGACATTCTTGTTGACAGGCACATTGTTTTTCCATCAAAGTTTGTCAACAAGCTTGCTTCATAGATATTGTTGTGTCTTTGTCCAACTAAAACAACTTTCCCTATGGTTTTGCTTATAACCTCACAGTATTCAGGTTGGAAATCTACATGAAAACCTCTGTCACAGATTTGACTCACATATAGCAGATCATGCTTGAGTCCTGGAACCAGAGCTACATTTGTGATGATGACACTTCCAAGATTAATATTGCCATATCCCAGAGTATGTCCTATGTTGCCATCTCCATAGGAAACTTTTGGGCCAGCCTTCTCCACATATTCTGATAGCAGGGCTTTATTTCCAGTCATGTGTCCTGAACATCCACTGTCCACTACTAGGATGCTTTCCCTGATGCCCTGCAATCACAAACAATTACTGAGGATTAGATTTAAGGATCCAGACTTGCTTGGATCCTTTGGCTTTCTTAATTCTGTTAACTTTAGCAGCGGAATTTTCATTATCAGAGTTTAAGCTAACTTTATCAGAGTTTACACTTGCAGAATTAACTCTAACCCATTTCAGATTAGGTTTCAGTTCATAGTAATTATGATAGATAGCATGATAATTTCTGCAAGTATAAATAGAATGCCAAGTGCTTCCACAGTGTTTGCATAAAGTCTGTGGTTTAGTTCTAACATTATCTTTCTTTACTTCAGACTTGGAAGGTAAAGAATTAATGTCTTTGTTCTTCCTGCAAAAACTAGCAAGATGGTTAGTACTACCACAGTTATGACATGTCTTTCTTGGAGCTAAAGTAGCAAGCATTGGATAGTTGCCTTGAGTAATGCCTACTTTACCATTTCTGTTCTTTCTAGACACTTTCTGTTTCTTAACAGATTTTAACTCCTTAAGCTTATGCTTAAGTTGTTTATCTGTCATTAAACCAATATTAACCTATTTAGCATTAGTTTTTACTGGTTCATTTTTAACAGCTTCTTTTCCACCTTCAAATCTAGGTTCATTTATTCCATTAACAAATGTTCCAAATTTCTTAGGTGGAAGAGGTGGTCTAATCTTAACTATATTCTGAAATCTAAGTTCATCTTTCTCAGAATAACCTAGACCTACAGTGTCAGATTGAAAAACTTCTTGAGTGTCTTTTCCTGAGTGAGTCCAATTTTTAATAATGTGATTTGCCTTTTCCAACTCAGATTCTAGTTGTTTATACTGACTTAACAACTCTTGTTCAAGATAGACAACATCATCTCTCTCCTTTTGAACTTGCTGCATCTTAACAAGTTTCTCTTCTACAACCTTATTTCTCTCTTTGAGTTCAGAATTCTCAGTTTTGATTCTCTCATTCTCTAAAGTCTGATCCCTATAACTGATATGCAAGGACTTAAGATAAATTCTTAATTCAGTTATATCATCAATGTTATAAGCATAGGTAGTTAGAGGTACCTTGTGTTCAGAATCTACAGCTTCATCAACAGTAGTAGCCATGAGAGCATAGTTTACATCCTCATCTGAGTCAGAGGTATCTGCCCAATCTCTGCCTTTAGTGAAGAGTGCCTTCTCAGTTTTACCCTTCTTGCACTCAGGAGCATAATGACCCATCTCCTTACACTTGTAGCATTGAATCTCAGACTTGTCTCTTTTCCCAGATTTAGTATCCTTTCTCTCAGATTTTCTGAAATTCTTCTTGTCAAACTTTGAATCATTCTTGGAGAATTTCTTTCCTTTCTTGAAGTTCTTGAAACCCATCTTCTTGAAAGTCTTTACCATCAAAGCAGCCATTTCCATCATTTCCTCATGATCTTCAGAATCAGATGATTCATCTGCATTTGAGTCAACATTAGAGTTTGATGACTCACTTTCAGAATGAATGACCAAGGCTTTTCCTTTTGCCTTCTTCCTGAATGCTTCCTTCTTTGAGGGTCTTTCTTCAACTCTTAGAGCAACAGATTTTGACTTTCTAACTGATCTTCTGCTTCTCTGTTCCATTTCTAGTTCATGAGTTTTGAGCAGCCCATAGATCTCATCAATATCAGTATCAGCCAGATCATAATTGTCTCTAATAGTGGTTGTTTTGACATCCCACTTTTCAGGTAGAGAAAGAAGAAACTTGAGATTTGAATCTTCTAGATCATATTCTTTATTAACCAGTGATAGATCATTAAGTAGCTTACAGAATCTGTCATTGATTCTTCAGATTTAGCCTCAAAAAAGTTCATACTCCTGTGTGAGTATGTTCCTTCTATTCTTCTTAATTGCTGCAGTTCCCTGACATCTAACCTCTAGAGCATCCCAAATCTCTTTTGCAGTTTTACAATTGATCACTTTGTTAGACATAACATTATCCAAAGAACTACGAAGGAGATGTCTAGCCTTTGCATCCTTTCCAATGGATGAAATATCCTCAGGAGTCAAATCTTTCTTCTCCTTTGGAATAGATTTAGCTTCCTGTCCAGCAGCAACAACAGATAATTTTGTAGGCTTATGAGGGCCTTCATAAATTCTGTCAAGATATTCTGGATCTGTAGCTTCCAGAAACATAGCCATTTTCACCTTCCAGGTTGAGTATTCTGCTGGCTTAAGAATAGGAACCCTGATTATTTCATATCGACTCACAGTTGCAGGTTGAGCCTTCTCAGCACTAGAGCCTGATGTAGGAGGAGGAATTTCTGCCATTGATTATAGTTGTGTGTGTGTGTGGATCTTAAACTGTATTAAATTAACAGATCAAGCTCTGATACCAATTGTTAGGCCGAATACACACTTATAATCAACTAAGTATGAGAGAATAACAATAAGTTCTTTAAAAGCTTTAAAAACTGTTTGAAATTAACTTCTCTCTCAGTGATGTAAATTATCACAGAGAGCTGCTTAGGTTACAATGAATGATATGATATTACACGATCGATACCCTTCTAGGGTTAACCTAACTGTATTTATAAAGTATACAGCTGCTATACAATCGATAATTGATACTCCTATAAATTAGCTATACAGTTGATATCAATTACGATTGCTACTCGTCTCCTTAGTCAACTCAATCTCTTTGACAGCTATCCAATCTTCAAAGATATTGCTTCCATAATTATCTTCAATAATTCTTCAAACACTGTTGACAAGTAGATGCTTCCTCCAGGCAGAGTTTAACAAACTCTGTCGAGCTTCCAACATTCAGTGTATAGCAAACTCTGTTCAGCCTCTAACTGTCAGAGTTTAACTAAACTCTGACTGCTTCCTGTTTAAACTCTGTTTTTCCCTGCAAAACTTAAACACTGATATTAACCATATCAATTATATTTAACAAAAGGTGTCGAACTGGACAGACCAGAACTACAATAATACATACTCAAACCGACGGAACCAGCATTACCCGTTCGCCCTGTCTCTCCAATCATCAGGAATCCGTGGAAACCATTTAGACGGAGTTCCTAACATTTTTATTAAAAATCTCATTTTAACACATTAAACTTGGTAAAAACTCCTTTTAACTTTGTAAAACATTTTAATACTTAATCTTTTCGAAAACCTTTACTTCGAAGTACCTTCGACTCTCTGATAACAAATCAGCCCAGTCTAAGTAACTTCAAAGTATTTTAAGAAAACAACTCATTTTGATTTGCAATGATAAAAGTCAAGGGATTTGACTAAGTTTTCTGACATCAATGAAATAGGGATACAAGTCTGAATCAAGAAGATATAGACTCAAAGGCATCAAGGTAATTGATCAGATTTTGAGTATAAGGTATAATATTAAAGGCAATTAAGCTCTTGGATCAGTGTTTAGCTCGAAGTTTATGTGTTTTAGGGTCAACATAGGTTAAACTGGACACGGACATAAGTCAAGTGGAACACTCGTTTATCGGTCAGTCAATATGACATGATTATAGTAAGCTGTAGGACATATATGGTCAAGAAACAATTAAAAGAATTAGTATTGTTTAACTCTGAGTGACAGTATGGTCAAGAAGCAATTAAAAGAATTATGTTGGTCTAGGGTTTACATGTGTTTAACCAGGGTTTATCAATAAAGATTTTGGATACATGCAAAGGTAGGTTTACAACAGGAGTATAATCAACATGGTATAAGATAGGCATGCTTGAATCAACAAGATATAACAGTTTCAATAATATAAACTTTCAGAGGAAAGACAGAGTTACTTGCCTCCAGTAGAATGCAACAGTTAACAGCTCAATCACTGGTACCCGACCTTAGCCTTTCCTTTATCGCTAGGTCCTACGTCCTTCTTATCTACATAAACCATATCACTACTTTAGTATACTATGTTTCTAATACGACTCATCCTAATCTACCCAACGATTCCTATATCGCATCACCACTTAACATATATATCACATTCTTATTATGCAATTTAATAGGATCAGATATGCACGTAGCACATAACATTTATAACATGTAATCACGTAAACCATTTAAGCACATAATACACATTACCAGTCAAACTTGAATTCAGCTTATAACTTTGGGGTTAATAGGCATTTTGGTCACTTAACTGATCCCTAATTTGCAAGTGGGTCATCAAACTGAAAAAACTTTCAATTGGATCATTAAACCTAAATAAGCTTGCAATAAGGTCATTAAAGTTTAAAAAAAATTCACTCCGTTAAATAGGGTTTGACTTTAGATGGAATCCGTTAAGAAGTGACAAGTCAGCCTCCAATTCATCCTCCAACTCAGTTAATTCCATAGTTGTAATTTTTTAAAAATCAAAAATAAAATTCCAAAATCATTCTAATTCCCCGACAAAAACCCCCTCTTTATTGCCACTGCACACACAATAACACAATACACACAACCACTAGTCAACTCGATTAACACCACCAGAGAAGCTTCCAACACCCACAGCATCACAACAATACTCACACATATTACTCAAACACACGCACATGTACACACAAATCACGCACACATACTGTCACACACTAACACACTCACAACACCCGCATAAACACACATTCATCATCACATAAACACACACAACCCACAGAACTCGCGCATAGCAGCGATGCACAGGGGAGGGAGAGGTAGATTAATCAGCCGGGATTGACAAGAACAGGCCACAAATGAAGCTTACATGGGCAGCGAAAATCGAGAGTGGGTTGAGAGAGATGAATCGTGAAGATTCAAGAGGAGAGATTTAGAAAGATTGTAGAGAGTGAGAGATGAACTGAGAGAGACAATCGAGATGAATTTTGAGAAAAAGAAAGGCGGCTGCTGGATAATTAGGATAAGGAATTGATCGAGGAGAGTGAAAAGTTGTATATGTGTGTATGTATAGATCTGATTGTATGTGTGATTTTGGATAGATTTTCCAATATAGATCTTTGTGTTTATGGAGTAATTGATAGTGTATATTTTTTGTTAAAAACTTAAAATATTAAATTGTTTTTAATTTTTAAATATTATGCTTTATTAGGTGTTCAGCCAAGTCAGCAAGCACAGTCATTTTGAAATCCAAAATTTAACAAAATTTAACGACAGTAACGACATGTGACTTGAATGAAAGTTTTAAATAGTGTAATTATTTGACTGAAAGTTTTTTCAGTTCGATGACCCACTTGCAAGTTAGGGGTCAGTTGAGTGACCAAAATGGCTATTAACCCTATAACTTTGTAATATAGACTATCCCGTCGGAAGATATCCAACTCCAATTCACAATCAAATTCTTATGATGGATTTAAGATCCACCCCCATTGGATTATATATGTATCCTAACAATCATACTACTCACCACATGTACTATATCTTTAGTATTACTATATATTCCGAAATTATAAAACTAACATTCATAATTAGTCTACTTATCTCTTTTATCAAATAAAACCGGTAAATCATGAGTTACCATATAATTATCAGGATTAATCTATTAACTACTTTTATTATTCATGAAAATTTGAATTATTCATTACAAATTAACAAAATTCGAATTAATCACTAAAATCCAAAAGTTACACACACATGCTGATTAATTCTTAACTAGCATCATTTACTTTATAAAATCTCAAAAATTAAACATATATTCATTTATTTAGAATTATAGATTTAACCAATAATTCGAATAATTCGAATTTTATACAATTAAATTATCAAAAATCACATGCATCTCCATATAATTATCCTACACATATTTATAATCTGCAATTAACAGGTAATTATCAAGAACATCATTTCAATCTGTAAATCACCAAACAATAATTCAAAAATTTCAAATTAAATAAATATTTAATCCAAAAAAATCAAAAACATCAAAATCCTTTACATGTAATCAATTTTATACTTTGATTATTAATAATTATGACATAATAGACTATACACTCATTAGGCCACCACCACCGGCCGTCCGATCATCGGAAACACCATGGCCACCGGTGGGGTTTTGGCTCGAGCTCATGAATGGACTCCAATCATCACTAAAACTACGTTCTTAACTATAATTTGCATCTTAGAGATTCAATAACATAGCTGTAAGACTTGCATGTCAGTAAAAATTCATACCCACACAAATATATACATATGACCGTATATATTTATGTACAAAACTCAACAAAACTTAACCCAAGAATTAAACCAAGCAAAAGAATAATAAACAGATGATCAAAACAGAGATTAAAGCAGGGTCTTGTTGCTAAAATTCGAAAGAAAAGAGAAAAGGGAGAGAAGAATGGTACCCAGCAGAGCAGCTCACGAACAAGAAGAGAAATGGGGTGGTGGAAATGTTATATACTGCCAGGGGCAGTTTGGTAATTCAACAAATGCTGAAAATCTAATTTCCTTTTTAAAACTCGTTTTTAATCATTTTAAATCGAAATAAATTAGAAAAATAAGATAAAAATAAGATTTAAGATTCTAAAATAAAGTTTATGAAATTACAAGGCTCCCCATACTTTTAAAATAATTTAGGCTCAAAAATGAATTTTATATAAATTTTTGAATTAAAGGCTCTTTAAAAGAAATAATGCTTTTTAAATCATTTTAAAATACCAAAACACACAATTAAATCTTCACACTAATTTTACAAACTAAATCTTGTCTCAAAGATGATAATGCAAAAGATTTCATGATTTAAATCGACTCCAATGATTTTATATGATTTTCGAAAGATTAAAAAGGCACTTTAAAAATAGTTTTAATGCTCCAAAAATATAAATAAAATTCTACGAGCATATACGACACATACCAATCATCACATAATCACGTAAACATGATTTCACACATATCTTGACTTTACAAAAATATACTCATCATATATTTCACATAATTTTCACATTTAGCAATTAAATAAACATTTATATAATCTCGAAAAATTCTAGGTCGTTATAGCCTCCCCCACTTAAAAGGATTCTATCCCCAGAATCTCACCTAAGTAACCAGATGAGGATACTTGGAAAGCATCTCACTTTCAAGTTCCCAAGTCGATTCTTCAACTCTAGGTTTCCTCCATAAAACCTTAACCAATCTAACAACTTTATTCCTTAGCTTTCTATCACTTCTATCCTGAATCACTACTGGTTGCTCTTCGTAAGATAAATCTGGCTGAATCTCGATAGGCTCGTACTCGATTACGTGACTTGCGTCTGGATTGTACTTCGTAAGCATAGATACGTGAAACACATTATGAATATGGCGCATATGCGGTGGCAACGCCATTTGGTAAGCAACCTTTCCAAGTCGCTTTAAAATCTCAAATGGTCCCACATACCTGGGACTCAACTTTCCTTTCTTACCAAATCTTGTAACTCCTTTCCATGGTGAAACTTTCAATAACACTTGATCACCAATCTCAAAACTCATATCCTTTCTCTTCAAATCAACATATTTCCTCTAACGATCCTGGGCAGTAATTAATCTTTTCTGAATAATCTCAACTTTCTCCTTTGTCTGCTGAAGCAGTTCTGGTCCTAAAATTTTCCTCTCACCAACTTCTTCCCAATACACTGGCGATCTAAACTTTCTTCCATACAAGGCTTCATATGGGGGCATTCCGATACTCGCATGGTAACTGTTGTTATATGAAAACTCAACCAATGGCAAATGTTCATCCCAACTTCCTTTGAAATCCAATGCATAAGCTCTTAACATATCTTTTATAGTCTGAATAGTCCTTTCACTTTGGCCGTCCATTTGTGGATGGTAAGCTATACTCATCTTTAATTAGGTTCCTAGGCAATCTTGAAATTGTCGCGAAAACCTTGAATTAAATTGCGGGTCTCGATAAGACACTAATGAAACAGGAACTCCATGACGTGACACTATTTCCTTCAAATACAAATGTACTAACTTATCCAATGAGAATTTTTCGTTAATTGGTAGGAAATGAGCAGACTTCGTCAATCGATCAATGATTACCCAAATCGCATCGTGATTCGCTTTAGTCCTTGGCAAACCTACTAAAAAATCCATGGCAAGGTGCTCCCACTTCCATTCAGGAATATCTAACGGTTGTAGCAATTCGCTTGGCTTCTGATGTTCTGCTTTAATCCTCTGACAAGTATAACACTTACTTATCCATTCGGCTATCTCACGTTTCATATCTGGCCACCAAAAGTTATCTTTCAAATCCCGATACATCTTTGTACTTCCATGGTGAATAGAATATCTCGAACTATGGGCTTCACTCAGAATCTCATTCTTCAACTCTTCTACTTTAGGAATCCATATTCTCTTTCCAAATCTTGAAATTCCTTTATCATCTTTTTGTGTACAAATCTCTTCTCCAGTCAACGTATTCATCTTACAATTCATCACTTCCTCTTGACATCTCCGAATCTTCTCCAACAACTCTGGTTGAAAAGTCATCGTACTCAAAAACTCATTTGCATCCTTTGAATCATAAACTTCTAAACTTAACTTTTCAAATTCTTGAAATAACTCCTTTGGCATAGTCAATGTATTCAACCTCTCCTTTCTACTTAGCGCATCAGCGACAACATTCACCTTTCCGGGATGGTAACTTATCGTGCAATCATAATTCTTAATTAACTCCAACCATCTTCTCTGTCTCATATTTAACTCTTTCTGGGTGAAGATATACTTCAAACTCTTATGATCGGTGAAAATTTCACACTTCTCTCTGTACAAATAATGTCTCCATATTTTCAACGCGAACACAATTGCAGCTAATTCCAAATCATGTGTCGGATATTTCTGCTCGTGCGGCTTAAGCTGTCTCGAAGCATACGCAATAACATTCCTGTGTTTCATCAAAATGCATCCTAATCCTTTGTGCGAAGCATCACTATAGATAACAAAATTTCCCTTATCATTTGGAAATACTATTACTGGTGCTGAAATTAATCTTTTCTTTAGCCCTTGAAAGCTTTCTTCACACTTATCATTCCAAATAAATTTCTCATTCTTTCGGGTCAACTTTATCAACGAGGTAGCAATCTTTGAGAAATCTTGTACAAATCTTCGATAATAACAAGCCAATCCTAGAAAACTTCTCACCTCAGTAGGAGTTCTTGGTCTACTCCAACTCACCACAACTTCAATCTTAGCAGGATCTACTCGAATTCCTTCTTTACTAATCACATGACCTAAAAAATGCAATTCTTGCAACCAAAACTCACACTTAGAAAACTTGGCATATAATCTTTCCTTTCTCAGGGTTTCTAATGCTATTCTCAAATGCTCGGCATGCTCTTCAGGGTTTCTCAAGTATATAAGGATGTCATCAATAAATACAATTACGAATTTATCCAAACATCTTTTGAACACTCTATTCATTAAATCCATAAACACAGCTGGCGCATTCGTCAATCCGAAGCCATCACTAAAAACTCATAATGTCCATATCTCGTGCGAAATGCAGTCTTCAGAATGTTTTTGGCCTGATCTTTAATTGGTGATAAACTGATCTCAAATCGATCTTAGAAAAGTATGCAGCATCCTTTAGTTGATCAAACAAATCATCAATCCTTGGCAATGGATATTTATTCTTGATAGTCAATTTATTGAGTTCTCTATAATCGATATACAATCTCATGCTTCCATCCTTCTTTTTAACAAACACTGGCGCTCCCCACGGGGATACACTCGGCCTTATAACTCCTTTATCTAATAAATCTTACAATTGAGTAGCTAACTCCTTTATCTCAGTAGGTGCCATTTGGTACGGTGCTTTAGATACGGGTTCAGTTCCTGGTGCTAAATCAATCGGGAATTCAATCTCTCTATCTGGAGGTAATCCGGGCAATTCGTCGGGAAATACATCAGGAAACTCATTTACAACTGGAATATCTTCCATCTTAGGGACTTGTTTCTCTGTATCAACTAAATGCGCTAAATAAGCTTCACATCCTTGATTCAACAATCTCTTCGCTTACATAAACATTAGAAAATTCTGATCTTGCTTCTATCCTTGAAATACTACTTCACTACCATCTTCAGTATGCAACTTAACTTACTTCTTCTTACACTCAATCTGCGCATCACACGCGGACAACCAATCCATTCCTAAAATAACATCAAACTCTCCCAACTTAAATGGTAATAAATCCACGTAGAAAAGAAATCCTCCAATCTCAATATTACAGTTAGGACACTCCCGGTCTGTGGAAATCTTATCCTGATTAGCAACTTCTACTACTGCCTTTTCTAATGGACGAATCTCACAATGCAATTCATCAAGAAATCTTTCAGATATAAAGGATCTAGTTGCTCCAGAATCAATTAAAACTTTAGGTTCAAAAGAGTTGACAGGAAGCATACCTGCAACCATATCGGCATCATTAACAGCTTCTTTGACAGACATGTTGAAAGTACGGGCTTTGGGCTGAGGTGCTTGATACGGCACTTGTCGCAGTGCTGGTGGTGCGGTAATCCTCAAAACATTAGCAGTCTGGACAGGCTCCTTACAGTTCTTAGCAATATGACCAATCTTCCCACACTTATAACAAGTCAATCCAACTGGCTTCACTTCTGAACATTCTTGAGCATAATGTCCTTTCTTCCCACACTTGTAGCAAACTATGTTAGGCTTATTACAAATACCCGGGTGCTTTCTTCCACAAATCTTGCAGTCTGGTAGTACGGGTCTTGTTATAGCCTGAGGGTTTACTCCTTGGGATCTATGGTCTTGTCCTCCGTTACCACCTCTAAACTTCTGAAAATTTCTCTATCCTCCTTGTCGATTTCCCAACCTTCCTCTAATCTGAAACTTTTCTGGCCTTCTGTCTCTTGACTCTTCTCTAATTTCTCAAACTTCCTCTTCTTACCAGCTTTCTTCTTCTAGTTCAATTCACTTTCCCCTTCTATAATCATTGCCTTCTGCACAACAGCAGAATAGGTTCTCAACTCAAACGCAGCAACTCTACTCCTTAACCAGGGCTTTAACCCATGTTGAAATTTCTTAGCCTTGCTAGATTCATTTCCTACATACTGAGGTGCAAACCTAGATAACTCAGTAAACTTAGCTTCATACTCCGCGACAGTCATTCCTTCTTGTTTCAACTCCATAAACTGAATCTCCAACTGGTCTTGTAAATAACCTGGTAAATATTCCTCATTAAATAATTCTACAAATCTTGGCCACGTAATCGCATTTCCTTCTGCGGCCTTAACAGACTCCCACCAAAAATTCACTTCCGCTCTCAAATAAAAACTGGCAAACTCCACCTTCTGAACCTCATCAACCCTAACTAACGTGAAAGACTTCTCGATATCCATCAACCATGACTTAGCTTCAACAGTGTTCAAGGTACCTTTAAACTCGGGTGGATGAACAGCTTGAAAAGATTTAAAAGTTGTAGCAAGTTGGGTAGCTTGGTGCTGTTGGTGTTGAACAAAAGCAGCTGTTTGTTGTTGAAGTAATTGGAACATCTGGGCAATGGTAGGGTTATCTTGATTTTGTTGGTCTTGGTTATCATTGTTGGTAGCTTGACGGGTTCTTCTAGGAGGAATCTTTCTGATAAGAAGGTAAACAGTTGGTAAACAACAAGTAGGTATATATTCAAAAAAATAGGGTTCCTCCATCTGGTACCAATAGACGATCGGTTCCAATAAATCAGTATGATATGGGTACAATTGTAAATTATGCAACAGGGTTTATATGAACAGGTCAATAAGTTATGGAAATACGGTATGTAAAGACCGTATGTAAAAAGCGATAAGTAAAGCAATGAACACAGGGATATATGAAATACGCATACGTCACTAAGACGAAAACGATCCAACATCAAAGTTAAGGGTATACTAACCCTTTTATAACAAACTGAAATAAACAAACTAAACAACAACAATCCGTCTACTAGCACTAGGAAAACTGGAAAACATCCTAGACTAGTAGTAACCCCAACTAACACTAGTGGGCTCTACCGAATGTTCCACTCACAGACCATCTCCACAACAGCAATCTAATCACGGGAACCTCGGGTCTCGCGAAGCTCACACAACGTCCAGTAAATCACACTCGAAAGTCTACGGGCCTCGACTAGTACATCATGTGTAATAGGGTTCCGGTGTAAACTGTGCCTAACAACATCCTGATACGTCCCCTCCAATCAATAGTAGTCAAATCTGCTCGAAGCTGCACCTCCACTTTCATCTTCTCAATAAGTTCCTTCAACTCTGCATTCTGACCTGCTAAACTCTCACACTTGCGAACCATATCCTCGAAGGTAGGCTCAAGTACTGGCTCAGGAACTGAAAAAGATCTGATAGAGGACTCGCCGTGCTCGGTGACAGATGGGGTCACAACTGCTACTGGGACTAGAACAGGCACGGTATTGGTAACAGGCTCAGACACAGGTACTGACTCAGTGGTAAGGACAGGAATATTGGCACGGGCTGTGAGACTCTCAACCTCAGACTCGGATATAACCTCAGTATCAGACTCGACCTCCGCATCAGCATCAGACATAATCTCCGAAGGATCGGACTCCTCGGATGAGCTATCAGAATCGGGATGTAACAGGGCATCATCGTCCAACTCCATCTGCTGTATTAATAATATATATATACACGCAGAATATAAACGAGTTAAGTTAGGTTAGTCCCTACATCTATCACTCTCAAATTCTAATTGTATTTACTTCTTTTATTAGTGATCCTAAATTCCTGGCTTGTTTTAGTGATCAAAAACCCGTTGCTCTTATACCAACCTGTGACGCCCTCTATAAGAACCCAGATTTTGGATAGAATTAAAACTTTTTATTATTTAATGATGTAAGAATGAATAGTGGTTACGGCTACGATGTAATAGTTGATCTTTTGAATGAATGAATGGAATTCGACTTAAATATCTATATGCCTTGAAGAATGCTAATGGTTGACAACTTAGATAAGAATAATCTATCTCCTAGAGGAATAAGATATGGCAATTCCAAGCAGGGGATTATTCTCATGTCATCCAGATCGATAACGATTAGTCCAGTGGTTCCATGAAAGGGTTAAGGAACGCCCGAGAGAGAACAAGGACATTGTCATAAACATGGGGAATAAAAGAAAGAATAAAGAGTGAATAGTGTTTTTGGTAGAAATGAGAATATTATTAGACGACACTATATAGAAGTATTCGGAACGGATTTCCAAGTTCGTATTAGTGATCCAGGGGGAATATAAGTGTATGTAAAAGCTGTCGGATTCTGAAAAACCGCACTTTTAATTTCTCTGAGAATTCCCTGGACACTGATAGACTTAAGGATTTAACGAAGGGATTTAAGGAATTTAAATTCGAAAGTTAGTAAGAAAGATGGAGAATGGTAGTATTAATAATAAGAAGATTTCTGGTAAACACTAATTAGAAATCCGTGAGATATTCCTACGAACGATCAATCGAAACGAGAAATAACCAGACAAAAGAAACATGCAGAGGAAGCAAGAGTCATGCATAAGCTACTAGAAAATATCTAGCAACCAAGTGGACACAAGTAACTAGCATGCCTAGAGATTTAAACTAGTACTTAGCAAGCAACCACTTGGTTAGCCTTAACACCATCCAAAACACAACATTTGTCTTGCCAAATACATCACCCCATGCATCATCACTTTATTAAAGCAACCAAGGGTGAGATATTATGTTAAACCACTTCACTTTATGCATTATTGGCAAAAGAAAGTAAAGAAACACCAAGCTCTATCCCAAGCATAAACCATTCGGCCTTTTGGCTAATTCAAGAACACAAATCCCACTTCCAACCATCATTTGATCTTTTAATTTTTATGGTGAGTCCTATATTTCATAAAACTAATCTCCTAGAAATTTCAAGTCCAAATTCCATGGTTTCCATTTTCAAAGAAATCAAGAAAGATGAGGGTGAATAGCGTTTCTTATGAACTAACTTTGAATTTTCTTGTTTTTCATGGTTGATCTAGAAAGCCTAAGCACTCTTAAGGATAGATCAAGGCTAAGTAAGGATACATCACTCTCTTAGAAGGTAACAAGCTCAAAAAACCCTTAGTATCATTTTGAGTTTTATGAGTTTTATGGGTAGTTAAGTGTTAGTATGCTATGTTATGCTTAGATCTATGTTATTAGTGAATTATGATCCATGAGATGGTTGAGATGAGATGTTGTTAGACTAGTCATGATGTTATCATGTGTTAGAATTGATGGGGTGTAGTGCTTGATTGATTCACGGTGATGTGAAAACTTTGGAAATCGTGTAAACATAGCCGTCGTAATGCCAAATTTTTGTTAATCATTAAAAACCGTGCATCACAGTAGCTAGAACATACTGTCCAGTTTCATATTTTGCCACAATAAGATAGATAATGTTCCAAGATTCGTTTTGATATAAAGAAAGTGTGAAATGGACTTACGGTTTAGGATTTATGGCCGATATACTAAAAGTAGTTCGAAACCGTAAACGAGAATTCGTAACTGAAATTAAACCCTCGCAAAATATGTAAGTCAGTGGCGAATCTTGGTAATTAAATACTAGAGGTAAAAAGGAAGGTGTGAGAGAAAACCTCATGTGAAACGGATTGTTTTTCGATTTTATAAAAATGTTTGAATCAAGGTTAAACGCGAACGAACCCCTTAAAAGTATAACTTTGGTTATAACTTAGAAAACGAGTGATAAAACTCGAGGTATAATCTTGGTTCGTAATCGACCGACTTTAGAACTTATACGACTTAAATATATACTAAGTGTGAGTATGATGACATGTCTTAATGACGAACAAATGTCGGATCGTATTGGTAATAAAAAGAGTTACACTAAAAGGAGTATAACGAGATAATTCGAAAACATGTTTCGACTTAAGTTGATACTTAGCCTTTTAAAAAGTGTTAATTGATTAATCTCGAATATTCTGACTGTTTATAGATCGCCGAGCTGACCCGGGACACACTACCACTACCCCTACTCGTACTCGATTACCAGGCAAGTTTTAAATCCTTTTTAAAGGCTGTTGTTGTGAACATATATATGATTCGATTTTGTGTTACATATACCATAGCATGCATGCCTACTTTGAAGATATATTGTGATACCTGTTCCTTGAATTATTGTTGGCTTATAATCTAGATATTGAACAATCTGTTATAAGCCGGTTGTTGATAAGTCCCTTAGAGAAGGGCATATATATCGTATTCATTGAATATAGACCGGGAGTCAGTACTTCTTGATACATCGTAATCACTTTCGAGGGAAATATTCAAGTAAATAATTTCCATTATTTGGCTGATGAATATTATTTTGAATATTCGTCCGAGATTACTTAATTAACGATCATTACTTCAAATATTTATTTGAACGTTATCTATTCAATGAATATTGTTTTTCAATATTCATTCAAAGTCGACTCATTTATCGAATATTATTTCGAATATTCCTTTAACGCTTGGATTTCTAAATGAATATTATTTTGCTATTCGTTTAGAATATTATTCATTAAATGAATATTACCTTGTGAATATTCATTTAAGTTCCTATTTACTTAATGAATATTATTTTAAATATTCATCTGATGTTCTATTTATTTATCGAATATTATTTTAATATTCCTTTCAAGTCTATTACTTAAATGAATATTATTTTGAATATTCATTTAAATATTTATTTATTCAATAAATATTATCTGGATATTTATCCAATACTCTGAAATGACTTCAAAAATTATCTTCGATTATTATAAAATTTCTTTGGAGTCGGATTATTATTAATATTATATCAAGAAAGGTTCTCAAAATGTCGTTCTTCCTTCGAATCTATCTTCCAAATAATAAGGGAACCTTACTTGAGAAATGTTATTTATCTTGTTGACTTCCCGGTCATAAATCTTTCGAAAAGTATTCTTTTCACTCGCAACTAGAATTGCTATCTATTGCATCTGTGTACTCTCTCATCATTCGAGGGGTAAGATTATTGGAACAAGATGGTATCCTCTAACAAGCAGCAGCTTGGGAGATATGATGTTGAATTTTCCTTTCCAACTAGATACGACTACTTTGTCGAGTCTTATCAACGAGTATTATACTTGGGGAAAGGGGGACGAACTTTACGTTCAGAGTCATGAACTTCCTTTCGAACTTGGAATCGTGTAAGAGGCCGAGTAGCGCCGGTCCATCCCATTGGCCCAACCGTTGGCCGGATAGATCTAACAGGGCGGTAGACAAGTAAATCCGTCAGCTCTTCCTTCTACCGGTAGTAAATGTAGCATCCCAAAATCCGGGGTACAGATATGGGGCCACTAACAACATTATACAATCCTGGATATAAACAACATATAATAATAAAACCCCTTAACCAAGATCATATACAGGTTATGGTATGAAACAACTGTCAAATTACTATTACAATCCATCCTCAGAATAAAATGTTATACAATTATACGAATAAATAAAATCACTGTCTAACAGAATATCCAACCTTGACGAATTCCCAACCACTAACCAATGAGAATCCGCAACCCGATCATCTCCTCTCGCTGCTGGAAAGCAACACCAATGACCATTACTAGGTTCACTAACCTTCTCTATTAGCTGAGGAAAATAAACAAGAAAGAGTGAGCCAACAATGCTCATCAACTGCAATAGTGATAACAATTTCAATAACGATGACAATTCTGATAAATAAAGGGGTTTCATTTCATTCTATGAAGGAATCAGCTATATCAAGCTTTAGATTGTCACGAGGGCCAACAATTCACCATTAACAAGGTGCATACAAAAGTAGAACTGACAAGAGTTCTAATATCAAATATTATTAAAATAGACCTCCAAGGAGTCAAGAACTAAACATCTCAATTTCAGAGTATAGATTAGAATTGGAATTTTTATTTATTTATAAAAAAACATCAAGGTTAGGTTGCTGATCAGTCACGCACTAACCCCCGGACAAAAACACACAGCAATGTCCTTAATTGGATCCATGGCACACATTTGCCTTAACTTCTGACCATTAATCTGGTCTCCCCGAAGGGACATCTGTTGACCATAATATGGTCTCCCCGAAGGGACATCTGTTTTTTTAAAAAAAACATTTTCAATTCTAAGTCAAAGCATTAGGTGTCAGAACAATCGATAACCTTTGTCAACCGGACAACTGGAAACTCACGTCCAGAATAACTCATGATTAAGAGTTAATGAGGAAACAACAATATCTGCTGGTATCGACAAGTTCGATACGATACAAGGGAATAACCAACTAGTCAAGATCTTTACTAAATACCGACAAGTTCGGTAATAAGTGGGGTGGAGAATATAGAGAACAATACTTTGAATCCATATTAACAAGATAACTATAAGTAATTGGGGGTCATAACATCAATAACTCGATTAAAGAGAGAATCGAATTGAGCAACAATAAAAGATATATAGTGCAACAAGATAATCATCAGGAAAATTCTAAGTTGGAGCCGGAACATGATTAAGCATTGCGAAATAATAAAATCTTTCCACACATGGTAAGTTTTGACTCAACGTAAATGAGTAAAACAGCTTAAACGATTAATTGCAAAAAGACAGTTTTAGGATAATAAATTTCAAATCAATTTGGAGAAAACATTTTTAAAGAGAAAGGGTTCACTGGTGAAATTATGCTACAAATCAGAAATTTTATTAACAGGTATTAACAGGAATTTGAAACTTGAATTCTCTCTATTTAGAGAGCTCCTTAAACAATTTTAGGAACAACATAAAAATAAAGGAAAGGCCTTCCACTAAGGAGGCTTTAACATCCCATGAATAAAATAATATGCGGGAAAAAGTTATTGATAAGGTTCTTTGAAAATTTGGTATTTGAACTATGGGTGGGAAACATAAACATTTTCATGCTAATTGAAGAAGTATATCATTTTCTAAACATACTTGATCAATCCATACCACAAAGGAATTGAATTGCATCACTTGAATGATAAGTGAAGAGCAAGACACTTGCCTCGATTTAATGAGTCCTCGACCTTAACATCGATCCATAACTCAGTTTCATGACAATTCTTTACTTGCTAGCCTTTTATTTGGCCCTACTTCCATTTCTACTTCGTAACTCACCAACTTCCACGTCAATACACCCATCGGCTTTGATACCTGTCCTTCTGTCCGTCTTTCCGTTTACCCGCGTACTGCTCTTGGCCAGGTCTCCTATTCTAACCTTTACAAGATCAGATACTATTTCAGTATTAACTCAAGAAAAACCTTATTTTTTGCTCTATTCTACACATGCGGCACCTCAACACATAAGAAATTCTGCCTCGACATGCAGTAAACACATAATAATTTATGCTAGCATTAACTAATACTTATGCTATATCAATGATCATATCACTCACGCATATTAATGATACATGGGACAATCAATCATTGGTATTCGTAAGCCCTAGGAAACAACTCCTAACACTAACTATTACTTACGCTATATCAATGATCATACCACTAGAGCATATTAATTATACTTGTGACAATCAATCATTTGTATTCGTAAGCCCGAGGATCTAGCCGATGAGAATTACACAAGTCCTTAAATATTGACATTTAGAACTTATGATCTCTTTACGACTCCTCGCAGTTAAACTAAATAACATATAATCATTGACCACATAAACACATAAGGAAATAAAATAACAGTTTAACTTTACTATATTTAACATTTGAAAACCATACATATAACTCACCACCACATATTTGACAAGTATAGTATCTAACAAATATTATAACTCGAATACGACATTTAATCCATATAAACCAACACCAAGTAATTTACAATTATACATTCCACAATTACTTATAACTCAGCTTATGGAATTTAGCATATAACCATTTATACATAGTAACATCGTCAAATACCATGACTCGGTTTATACCATCTAACATATAAGCATTTTACAATTTGTAAAATCGTATAAACTCTACATATCTTCCGACAATCGCAATTAGCAATTAACAACTCAACTAATATATTCAAACTAAATACCCGAACCATTAATATAAATTACTCACTAATATGAGCAGCTTAAACAAAATATTTGACTCCAACATTCGACATAATCCCCAAATTTCAACTTCCGAAATTAGTACACAATAATAACAATTAGCAACTAAATAATCACCAAAACATATAATCAAACTCACAATTAATCTCACAATTAATTAACAATTATAAACTTTTACGAATTAAACTACGAAACATAACAATATCCACAATTTACAACTTTAATCTAATTACTAAAATCAACATATCTAACTTGCAATTTAAACTAATTAAATTACAATAATCGAATAATTTTATCTAACACGAGAATTAAACAATTACATCGAAAATGAAAAATAAATAAATAAATGAATAAAAATATTATACCTTTTCGATTTCCAAATTTCTCCCACGAAAATTCCAAGAATCAATCCCCCCCTTTCCCCCCCCCCCTCCCTCTCTCTCTCTCTCTCTCTCTCTCTCTCTCTCTCTCTCTCTCTCTCTCTCTCTCTCTCTCTCTCTCTCTCTCTATACCAGCCCCACTCTTTCCTTCTTCACTACTGCTGCTCCTTCGCCAAGGGACTGCCGCCCCTCTCCCCACCGTGGCTACCGTCGATCGCCGCCACTATCCCGCTGCTGCGTCACCACGCGCCACCACAACAAGCCACCCTCAATTTTCTGCTCCCCCGCCCCCTTTTGCTGCACAACCGCGACCCTCCACCCTTTATACACACATATACACGCACATATATGTATATATCACTAATTGGTTTCACCATCTCACCCCAATTCAATTTTCCCCAATTTTAATTCCTAAAAACCCTAATTTTTTCCCTCTTTTTCTTCTCTCCCTTTCTCTTTCTCTCTCCCCATTTTCTTTTCTGCATGTGTGTGTTTTGTGTTATATTGGGCTTGGCCCAATACTTTTTATTATCACTTTACCCTCTTTTCGGCCTAAATACACTCTAATAAACGACTTCTATAAATCACAATTAAACAGAACATTCGAAAAATTACGCTTTTCATTTTTAAAATAAAGAATATAAAATTACGAGCACAAACATATTTTTAAAATATTTTTAGGATCAAAAATGAATTAAATATGGATTTTACAAGTTTTGATCCTTTAAATGCAATAAAACTCTAAAAATCATATTAAAATACTAAAACACCCAAATTAATCCACCCAACAATTTTAAAAACTCAATAAATATATAAAGATAATATTTCAAAAGATATCATGATTTTTAATCCCTCCGATAATTTTATAAAATTAACAGAGGATTAAAAATACATGATTTAAATATATTTAAATCCTCAAAATACAAATAAATTTACACAAACCTTTACAGCTTACCCAAATCATCACATAATCATATAAACACCATCTCACATACGTTTCACCTTTACAACAATATTCACATAAACACAATTTCACACATATTCCACTTTCCAACAATAATCACATAATAATATCCATAATTTATATTAAATAAATATTTATAAAATATAAAATTTTCTAGGGCGTTATCCTTCCCCCCTAATAGGATTCTGTTCTCAGAATCAATCCTAAGAACACAAATCACAATACTTCTCAAATATTTTGCTTCCACTTCCTAGGTTGTATCTTCAACTCTAGGATTCCCTCACACCATCTCATACTTTAATAATCTCATTCTAGAGCCCTCGAATTTTGAAATAACCTTAAGCTTTGGTTTTCGAGTCTTATTAACTCTAGACATTTACCACACTTAGGCAAATATCTTTTTCCCAGAAATCGGTATGACCTTTCCGTATAACGAACTATACCCCGTGTCAAAACTTATGTTATCACGCCAATCCTTCGCAATAATGCAACCGCGTTATTTCCCTTGATTCACAACAATCTACACTTGGCACCATTCTCCAACTCTTACTCGTAATTACACGGTTTCAGATAGAACTTCGAAAAAGAAATCTCAAGAAATCCTTCAATCGGATACTACAATCAACACATACGTCCTTAGATGCAAATCAAGCATAATTCAATTAACAACTCGATTCTTACTCTAATAAAATATTCTGGTTTGCTAAATCCTTGTGAAACATAGCCTCGATTATTTACAACTTTTGATAGTTAAAACTTGTCACCTTGACTGTGACTTCACTCAATACAAGAACAAAATTAAGTTAACCAATATGTAATATTAATTCTTCTGAGGTCAAAACCTCACTTGATACTAACCATGAAGCAATTCTTACTCCAACAATTCCCAACAAGCTCCCGCTTTTATCAATATGCATATTCAACTTATAACGCTTCACCATTTATTTACATATCCTAAACGAAACCTTCCACAAATAAAACTTTGAGAAAAGAATATTAAGAAATTCCCAATCATCTTACTCCTCTTTCACGTGCAATGTTACTCGAGAAGGAAATAATCAGAAAATTTCAATCCATCCTTAATCTCATTGTTTTACTGTGTAACCATTTCGAACTAATGACCATTTTCCTTAAATCGTATATATATCTTATTCAAAATACACTACCCCGCGGCCTCTGAAATCAACTTTCGAATCGCAAATTTGCATACATGACGAGTCCTCGAATTTGACTCTACACATTACAACTTCAACATTTACACCACTCACATTAACCACAAAATCATGAATTTCGAAAATCACATTAAAATCCTTGTGCCAAATTTTCTCCTTTTCTTGGAAACTCTTAAAATCGCTCTCGATTGATTTGCATACGCTTCATGAGTCTTCGATCATCTTGATATGTGACCTACGATCATATTAAATTCTTTGTCTGAATGTCGTTTGAAATCTTATTCATCGGAATATGCTTTGACTTAATTGTCTACTTTCCGATATCTCCTTATACAAAACAATTCCATTCCCTTGGTACAACAACTTCTTGATTTGCTTAATCGTTAAGACCTCAATGTCTGCTTTCGACCTCAAAACACCGCCTTTATCTTCCTCAAAGTCAAAATCTCCCATTTTCTGGTCCTCACAATTTGCTCGCACTTCGTTGTTAGGAAATAAATCTAATCCTGGATCGTATTTAGTTCTTTTTCTAGTTATTACAAACACTTCCTACTAACTTCCTTCATAATCATTTTGAATTTCTAGATTCTTGATAATCATAAAAGCGGTCCTTTCATTCTCTTCATAAATTCCACCAAGATTTATATGATACCATTTCTAACAAAAATCCTATTTTTCCAAGCTCATAACATTTATCTTTAACTTCTGACTCTGCTACTTGTTACCACACTACCCTTCTAGTTACAACCACAACTTTCCACATTTATTTTAATAAAATCTCTAGGAATTTTTCTCCCGAAATCTTATTTTCTCATCATGGGGTCTCATTAATTTCTGCTAATTCTCTTTCTTTGGGCAACTACGGTGCCCTTTCTCTTCTAACTCCACATCTTCGGGATTCCACATTCTTTTCTTAACTAAATTTTATATGCCTTCTATTTAATCACTCTTGGAAACTTTTTGGTTTCTTCGCCTTCCTCTTTATTGACATTTTATTCCATCTTGGTCAACTTTCCACCATCCTTGATAATCATGACTTTCTACCCTGGCTTGCATAAGTCATTTACTCCACATATTCACCTTACCCCTCATTCAGTCTTGGTTCTTCTTGATAATTCTAACAAACCATTTTGTTTTACTTCGCTCTGATTTATTCAAGTTAGCCTTCTTGATTCTAAAATCTTATGTCTAACGATGGATTTGAATCATTCAAAATCTTATGATATTTCATTTACTATCTCTGCCCTTCAGTAGGTGTCCAAAATAATCTTTCTTCGGCATTGAACATCTTATACCCATATCTCCATTACCATTCTCTTTTCGCCCTTAACAATTTCTGTAATCATGCACTCTTATTTACTGTCCTTTTTCCTGTATTCAATTCTCATTAGCCTCAGACCTTGTCCATGCTTTATCGGTTCAGTAATTATTCCAATTTGACACGACATATCTGTCTTAATCACTAAATTCTTCAACTTGCATAACCACTCCTTCGTCAATGCAGTTATAGTTTTAATCATTTAAGACGTCGTCACGTCTATCTACGCATCTCTTTCATCATTAGGAATTTTGAAATCGTCGAATTTTTTGACAAAAGAAGTCAATAAAATGAATGGGGCATCAAGTATGAATAGACACTGAGTGTATTTGATAAAACTTTTATAAAGGAATTTAACCGAGAGATCAATATGATCTTTGAACTATTTTCAGCTTGCATTTTTCACTTGGTCAACCACCACAGTACATAAAGATGGCCAGTCTTTAGTACTTTCATGACAAACACAATCAGTGGCGTCCTACTGGACTTCTATCACAAAGATAAGATGTCCCTGAGTCCCCTATCCGCATAGGTTGTTCATCTCAGCTGGAATAGAGAAAATCAGGTATTCATGACAATGGAAGGGATTCAAGAGTTTCAAAAATATTCCTTGTAACGTTGGACCAAGTGCCCTCTGAAAGTATAGATTTTTTTTCGAAAGAATGGGATTGAATTTCGAATAAATCTGATATAAAAAGCTCGTCATCAATTGATGTATAAAAGACTTTTCAATAGATGCTTCAATGACTGATCAAGCAAACATTCAAGAAATTCCTAATTATTCATAACCTCATTCTTGTCGACTAAGCACTAATATAATTAGCTGCCAAAACCGGCCTGATAATAATGAGTTGAATAAATAAGAAGATCTCAATTCATTCTCGATTTTGGACCGTTATTGCGCAACGAATGCCTCAACAACGATACCAACCGGGAATTAATTTACGACAATTCAAAAGAAGACTAAAAAATTTCTTTAAGCAATGAATTTGAATGAATCAACGATTAAGGGTGTACAACTACGCTCAACTTCCAATTCTTGCTAATAATCGCTTCCCACTTGGTATTCTTAACCTTCTCGTACCATCTCCGAAACGTTCACATCGAAACTAATATCGTAGAAAGTTCTAGATTCTATGCAAAAATCTCGAGATAACGTCCCCCGGACTGATAGCTCTAGCTGCCCACTTAGCGTACGCCGCTTCGGGTTTGTTATTTTGCTAATGGCCCAATCCTTAAACGATTCGAACTTCTGCTCGCGCGATATGCCAAAAGACAGATTAACGTCGCAACGCTTACCGAAGTATCCTAACGTGATCCTTATCCTAAACCGTTCTACCCGACGTCTATCCTATACACGTACCCTAACCCTCCTATTCTATTTCAGTGACCATAACCTGTAGCTCTGATACCAACTTGTAGCATCCCAAAATCTGGGGTACAGATATGGGGCCACTAGCCACTAATAACATTATACAATCCTGGATATAAACAACATATAATAATAATAATAAAACCCCTTAACCAAGATCATATATAGGTTTGTTAACTCGAATAACTTGTAAAAGGGGGGTTGAATACAAGTTATATAATCGTGTCTGATTTTTGCTTGATTATATGAACAAGAATAAACGAATGAATCAAACTTTGTTTGTATTAAAATAATCAAATACAAACTCTACCAAAGGTGTACAATACCTTTAGCAGCTGCTGACAATATAAATCTCTCTCTTTGTTTGTTTCGAACTCTCGAATACAAATCTTACGAACTCACTCGCTTACACACTTTTTACAATGATATTGAGAGAGTATTTATAATGCTACCTATCAACTAATAACAGAATTATAATCTATATATGACAATGTTCTGCCGTCCAGTTGATAGTTTCCATCAATAGAGAATTCGTTTCCTTCATGATATCTTCTTGCTTGTTTTCCAAAACAAAGATCCTGTTTTATAGCACTTGCCCGTTTCTGTAGCATCTATAATGACATCATCAGTAACACGACTGACATCATCTGTAACATGACTGATATCAGGATTTCCCATTGCATCAGGATCTGATTATCCCATCAGTATTTGATCAGGATCTGACTTAATGTATCAGGATCTGCTCCTCTGTTCCTGACATGTAGTCTCTGACGCACTGTTCCTGACTAAATTCTACAGATTACTGTTTAACACATATATCCTATACAAAGTGCTAAATCTTTTATAAGATCAGGATATACAAGAAGTATTAGCAAAATTCTATTCTTAACATCACAACTTATGAATTATTTCTAACAAGGTTTTGGTATGAAACAAATGTCAAATTACTATTACAATCCATCCTCAGAATAAAATGTTATACAATTCTATGAATAAATAAAATCACTATCTAACTGAATATCCAACCTTGATGAATTCCCAACCACTAACCAATGAGAATCCGCAACCCGATCGTCTCCTCTCGCTGCTGGAAAGCAACACCAATGACCATTACTAGGTTCACTAACCTTCTCTATTAGTTGAAGAAAACAAACAAGCAAGAGTGAGCCAACAATGCTCAGCAAGTGCAATAGTGATAACAATTTCAATAACGATGACAATTCTGATAAATAAAGGGGTTTCATTTCATTCTATGAAGGAATCAGCTATATCAACCTTTAGATTGTCACGAGGGCCAACAATTCACCATTAACAAGGTGCATCAAAAAGTAGAACTGACAAGAGTTCTAATATCAAATATTATTAAAACAGACCTCCAAGGAGTCAAGAACTAAACATCTCAATTTCAGAGTATAGATTAGAATGGAATTTTTATTTATTTATAAAAAAACATCAAGGTTAGGTTGTTGATCAGTCACGCACTAACCCCGGACATACGCACACAACAATGTCCTTAATTGGATCCATGGCACACATTGGCCTTAACTCTGACCATTAATCTGGTCTCCCCAAAGGGACATCTATTTTTAAAAAAAACATTTCCAATTCTAAGTAAAACGCATTAGGTATCGGAACAATCGACAACCTTTGTCAACCGAACAACTGGAAACTCACGTCCAGAATAACTCATGATTAAGAGTTAATGAGGAAACAACAATATCTGCCGGTATCGACAAGTTCGATACGATACAAGGGAATAACCAACTAGTCAAGATCTTTACTAAATACCGACGAGTTCGGTAATAAGTGGGGTGGAGAATATAGAGAACAATACTTTGAATCCATATCAACAAGATAACTATAAGTAATTGGGGGTCATAACATCAATAACTCGATTAAAGAGAGAATCGAATTGAGCAACAATAAAAGATATATAGTGCAACAAGATAATCATCAGGAAAATTCTAAGTTGGAGCCGGAACATGATTAAGCATTGCGAAATAATAAAATCTTTCCACACATGGTAAGGTTTGACTCAACGTAAATGAGTAAAACAGCTTAAACGATTAATTGCAAAAACACAGTTTTAGGATAATAAATTTCAAATCAATTTGGAGAAAACATTTTTAAAGAGAAAGGGTTCACTGGTGAAATTACGCTAAAAATCAGAAATTTTATTAACAGGTATTAACAGGAATTTGAAACTTGAATTCTCTCTATTTAGAGAGCTCCTTAAAAAACTTTAGGAACAACATAAAAATAAAAGAAAGGCCTTCCACTAAGGAGGCTTTAACATCCCATGAATAAAATAATATGCGGGAAAAAGTTATTTATAAGGTTCTTTGAAAATTTGGTATTTGAACTATGGGTGGGAAACAAAAACATTTTCACTCTAACTGAAGAAGTATATCATTTTCTAAACATACTTGATCAATCCATACCACAAAGGAATTGAACTGCATCACTTGATTGATAAGTGAAGAGCAAGACACTTGCCTCGATTTAATGAGTTCTCGAACTTAACATCGATCCATAACTCAGTTTCATGACAATTCTTTACTTGCTAGCCTTTTATTGGGCCGTACTTCCATTTCTACTTCGTAACTCACCAACTTCCACGTCAATACACCCATCGGCTTTGATACCTGTCCTTCTGTCCGTCTTTCCGTTTACCCGCGCACTGCTCTTGGCCAGGTCTCCTATTCTAACCTTTACAAGATCAGATACTATTTCAGTATTAACTCAAGCAAAACCTTATTGTTTGCTCTATTCTACCCATGCGCGTCCTATAACGCTTTTACACATATCATATATAAACATATACAATCTTATTCACAGAATAGCTTTAGTATAACCAAGAAGGTCAAATAAACACTTCACATAAACACTTAACACAGGTGGCCACTTAATACCTAAATATTATCTAGTGGCAAACACTTCAACACAATACCACACCTCAAACTTCACATCAACTAATACATATTTACCAGACCCTTAGAAATCATAACATACTTTTAAATCATTGAAATTCAATAAATTAAACATATTTATATATATTTGCAGGAGAATTTTAGAAAATTTCGGCATGTAGTATTCGTTTATCGGACTATCCACCTGTTTTTCAATTCAACAACTCAAGGAGTTTTAACTATATATTTACCAAAAATCAAGCTGCCTCAACTTGCAGCAACATAAAAGTGCACAAATAAAGAAAGTACCCGCCCAGACATGTGGCACCTCAACACATAAGAAATTCTGCCTCGACATGCAGTAAACACATAATAATTTATGTTAGCATTAACTACTACTTACGCTATATCAATGATCATATCACTCACGCATATTAATGATACACGTGACAATCAATCATTGGTATTCGTAAGCCCTAGGAAACAACTCCTAGCACTAAATATTACTTACGCTATATCAATGAACATACCACTAGAGCATATTAATTATACTTGTGACAATCAATCATTAGTATTCGTAAGCCCGAGGATCTAGTCGATGAGAATTACACAAGTCCTTAAATATTGACATTTAGAACTTATGATCTCTTTACGACTCCTCGTAGTTAAACTAAATAACATTTAATCATTGACCACATAAACACATAAGGAAATAAAATAACAGTTTAACTTTACTATATTTAACATTTGAAAACCATACATATAACTCACCACCACATATTTGACAAGTATAGTATCTAACAAATATTATAACTCGACTACGACATTTAATCCATATAAACCAACACCAAGTAATTTACAATTATACATTCCACAATTACTTATAACTCAGCTTATGGCATTTAGCATATAACCATTTATACATAGTAACACCGTCAAATACCATGACTCCGTTTATACCATCTAACATATAAACATTTTACAATTTGTAAAATCGTATAAACTCTACATATCTTCCGACAATCGCAATTAGCAATTAACAATTCAACTAATATATTCAAACTAAATACCCGAACCATTAATATAAATTACTCACTAATATGAGCAGCTTAAACAAAATATTCGACTCCAACATTCGACATAATCCCCAAATTTCAACTTCCGAAATTAGTACACAATAATAACAATTAGCAACTAAATAATCACCAAAACATATAATCCAACTCACAATTAATCTCACAATTAATTAACAATTATAAACTTTTCCGAATTAACAATTATATATATATATATATATATATATATATATATATATATATATATATATATATATACCATCCCCACTCTTTCCTTCTTCACTACTGCTGCTCCTTCGCCAAGGGACTGCCGCCCCTTTCCCCACCGTGGCTGCCGTCGATCGCTGCCACCATCCCACTGCTGCGTCACCACGCGCCACCCCAACCAGCCTCCCTCGTTTTTCAGCTCCTCCGCCCCCTTTTGCTGCACAACCGCGACCCTCCACCCCTTGTACACACATATACACGCACATATATGTATATATCACTAATTGGTTTCACCATCTCACCCCAATTCAATTTTCCCCAATTTTAATTCCTAAAAACCCTAATTTTTTCCCTCTTTTTCTTCTCTCCCTTTCTCTTTCTCTCTCCCCATTTTCTTTTCTGCGTGTGTGTGTTTTGTGTTATATTGGGCCTGGCCCAATACTTTTTATTACCACTTTACCCTCTTTTCGGCCCAAATACACTCTAATAAACGACTTCTATAAATCACAATTAAATAGAACATTCGAAAAATTACACTTTTCATTTTTAAAATAAAGGATATAAAATTACGAGCACACACATATTTTTAAAATATTTTTAGGATAAAAAATGAATTAAATATGGATTTTACAAGTTTTGATCCTTTAAATGCAATAAAACTCTAAAAATAATATTAAAATAATAAAACACCCAAATTAATCCACCGAACAATTTTAAAAACTCAATAAATATATAAAGATAATATTTCAAAAGATATCATTATTTTTAATCCCTCCGATAATTTTATAAAATTGACAGAGTATTAAAAATACATGATTTAAATATATTTAAATCCTCAAAATACAAATAAATTTACACAAACCTTTACAGCTTACCCAAATCATCACATAATCACATAAACACCATCTCACATACGTTTCACCTTTACAACAATATTCACATAAACACAATTTCACTCATATTCCACTTTCCAACAATAATCACATAATAATATCCATAATTTATATTAAATAAATATTTACAAAATACAAAATTTTCTAGGGCGTTATAGTAAATCTAAATTGAGCTGTACAATCTGCGACTGATCGTCGTAAGGATTGGAACAGCGGGCGCGGTGAATACTCCAGCATTAGTTCATTATTCAGATTCATTTATTTTCTGCAACATTATCATTGTTAGCAGTATCGGAGAAGTATTCATAATTGGAATAAATATGTTTTGAGTTACCTTGTAACTTCATCATTTACCTTATACTGGTATCATCTTCGCTAATGCATGGCATATGGTTACAAAGATGTTTGAACTGTTGTATATACATATATATCATCACTGTTCAGTTATATTATTGTTGGTGGGCTATTGCTCACCCTTGCTTATTTATTATGTCACAACAACAGCTAGGACAGATGGCTCGCGTCAGGCGTACTCGGCGCAAGCAGGTTACTCGACCCACCGGACTCCCCGCTGATATGCTAGCTTCCATTGCTGAGGTAGCATAGATAGACAGCTTTTGCTTCCAGCTTAACTATATGTATAATTAATGTTAATCAACGGCAAAACTTTTAAACTTATGATGTTATCCTTTTTGGCTTGTAATAACTTTTATTCGTAAACCCCTTATGTAAGACTTATTTCAATTTCATCTCTGGGACTATAACTGTGTGTGTGAGTGAATATTATTGTGGGGTCACAGCATGCTACTTATTTATTTTGGACTCAAGTCAAGTATTATGTATAAAATATGAGACAATAATGACCCGATCCCCGACCCCGGATCTGGGGGTGTTACAGAGATTGTATCAGAGCGAGAGTTATATATCCCAAGAGATGATGCGACTTTATATAATAATAAATTCACTAATATAATAAGAACCCTTGCCAGGTTCACCAAAAACCCTTAGGGGAACTTTTTAAGTATCATGATAGTAACATAGTTCGTCTTGTGTTGGCGAGCGACTTGTCTGCCCAGGAGGCAACTGCGAGACAGCATGATGAGGACATGTTCCGGACTAGAGACCCGTATTATGAGCACTTGCCTGATGAGGATACTGATGTTATTGAGCCTGAGGAGGCGGACCCTGAGGAGGTCCAGGTTGATGCTGATATTGATGTTATTGAGTCTGAGGAGGAAGACCCTGAGGAGGTCCAGGTTGATGCTGATACTGATGTTATTGAGTCTGAGGGGGAGGAGGACCCGGAGGAGGTCCAGATAGGGCAGGACGTTGAGTTAGTTGCTGAGGATGAGGATTTTTGGGTTGTATTTGAGATTAGGACCATGGAGGAGGACACTGACATGACCACTGAGCAGGTCATGGCTGTTGTTGTTGGACAGGCTGTAGATGAGGATGAGCCAGTGGATGATGTTGTAGGGAGTTCCGGACTACGAGTGCCACCCCTCTCTGTTGAGAGAGCCCCTACCCTACCACCACTACCTGTGAGCCCATTTTCGATGAGTTTTAGGAGCCTACCCCAAAGCCCCAGCAGGCAGAGACTGCAGCTCCAGCTGAGCCATCCACCCCACCCCATGTTCCGATAGGGGGAGTCCCAGTATGTGTTCACAAGTTGATTTTGAACGGGCTTTATAGAGAGTTGTTAGCGGCGGATGCCAGATTGACAGAGTCTAGGAGGGAGCTAGCAGCGGAGAGAGCCGCCCGTATGAGGTTGCAGGGCCAGAGGACGATCAGTGATCGAGCTGGGTATAGGGCTGTGACCCGCATCGAGCTGAGGGCTCGGGTGAGGGTGTGACAGTTACCTACTGATGGGCATGGTATGGTATCCAGAGCAGACGCCGAGGAGATTTTCCGCATCGCCATGGGGAGGGTTCGGATGATGTTTCATCGTGGCGGCTGATTTTAGATGTAGTGATGTAGTAGTCCAGTTGTCTAGTCATGTACGGACGTAGTAGTTCCGGCTTTTGTAGGGATGGTTTCATTGTACTTAGTTTCCCTTTTTGCAGACTAGACAACATATTTCACTTTTGACTTGTTGTCGTTGTTAGGATGGTTGTACTTTAAACTATCGTTGTAACTCAGATGTTGTACCTTTTCGGTACCTGGTATATATGTGGTTCCCATTCAGTTATTTCAATTTTATTGGGATGCAATCACGAGTTTATTAGCGTAAGTACTGCTTTTGATTAAGTTGCCATGAGATATAGAACTGTGGGATCCTAAATCCAATCATGTACCAAATTATGCAAGGAGAAATCCTTTAAAACAGGTAAGTGAACATAATGTATAATTGTCCAAATTTTCAGTAAAATGCCTCCAAGATGAATGGGCACTAGGGCTAACCCCCGTGAATCTACTGACCAAGAGAGTCAAAACCAACATGAGGAAAAACATGTATATAATGAAGAGCAAGATCAGGACTATAATGAGCAAGAAGATTCCCAGTATGGAGCAGAGGATGAACCCATGTACTCTGAAGACTTTGAGGAGGAAATAGAAGGGGGAGAAATTGAAGTGGAGCAGGAAGGGGAGAACTAGAGCGGAGACCCCATGGGTCAGTTTATGGATCTGCTTAGGCAGAATTTGAACCAATACCCCCAACCACCACCAGGAAACAACACTTCAGTGGTAAATTCCTTCAGGGCCTTTAAGTCCCTTAAGCCCCCAAAGTTCCACGGATCGGCTGACCCCGTTGAGGTGAGGGCCTGGATCAAGGAAATGGAAAAATCTTTCGAGATTCTGAGTATCAATGAGGCTCAGAAGACTGTCTTTGCTACTTACCTACTAAAGGGAGTTGCCAATTATTGGTGGGAGGCCAAAAAGAACATGGAGACTGATGCTATCGTAACTTGGGATAGGTTTAAACATTTATTTCTGGAGAAGTACTTCCCGAGGTTCATGAAGACTCAAATGGAACTTAACTTTTTAGAACTGAAACAGAACAATATGTCAGTGGCTGACTATGAGTCCAAGTTTACCGAGCTGTCGAGATTTGTGCCGGAATTTTTGGATACTATAAATCTAACAGGTTTCAACAAGGGTTGAAACAGTGGATCCAGAATAGAGTGGCGGTTTTAGAAATTACGGATTATGCCACCTTATTGCAGAAGGAAACTATTGTGGAAGCTGGAAGTGATCAAATGCAGAGAAAAAGGGAAAAAGGGGGAATAAAGAGAAAGTGTGCCAGTATGGGCGGAGGGTCCACTGGAGGAAAACCCCCAACGAAGTTTAACAGAGGAACCATTTCCCTACCTGGGAGAAGGGAAGGGTTTAAACCATCTATGAGCGCAACAGTGAGCTAGGGCGGCCAACAAGCAGGAGTGTCCCGTTCCCATCAGTCTAGACCCCCTTACCATTATGTGCTACCTGTGGGAAGAGGCATTCCGGTGTGTACAACCTGAAGCAGATAAACTGCTATAAGTGTGGGCGAGCTGGGCACTATGCTACCTCTTGCACCATGATCATCCCTAATAGCACCACTTGTTTCCAGTGCGGACAGCAAGGGCACATGAGGAAAGATTGCCCGAGGAACAAACCAGCGGCATCAGGGGTGAGCAAGGCTGCCTCCAATAGACCCCCAACTGCCAGGACTTTTAATATGTCAGTACAAGATGCCGTGAGGGACACGAATGTGATAGAAGGTACATTTTCTCTCAATTCAGTCACTGCAAATGTATTATTTGATTCGGGAGCAACTAAGTCTTTTATATCTAGAGATTTTGCGCATAAATTGAAACTTAAAACCCAGCAACTAAGGGATTCCTTACAAGTAGAGATAGCTAATCAGGAAGTCATTCCGGTTAATCAAATCTACCCCGATTGTAAATTAGAAATAGGAGGACGATCCTTCTATGTCGATTTGATTCCTTTTAAGCTAGTGGAATTTGATGTCATTTTGGGAATGGATTGGTTGTCTCGCAATAATGCACAGATAGATTATAAAGGGAAAAAGGTTAAGTTGAAAACCCCAAGAAAGAAAGAAATAGTGTTTAAGGGGATGCGACAGACCCAGAAAATTCTGACCATGGCGCAAACCAAGAGATTGCTACGAAAAGGGAACGTGGCTTATTTAGCTTACGTTAAAGACACTCAGAAGGAAGCACCATGTTTGCAGGAAATTCTGGTAGTTAATGAGTTCGAGGACGTGTTCCTACAGGATCTTCCCGGACTACCACCTGATAGGGTAATTGAGTTTGCCATCGAGTTAGCCCCGGGGACGGCGCCGGTTTCGAAGGCCCCGTACCGGTTAGCCCCAGTAGAAATGAAAGAGCTAGCTAAGCAGTTACAGGAATTGTTGGATAAGGGTATGATAAGGCCCAGTGTGTCACCTTGGGGCGCACCAATGTTGTTCGTTAAGAAAAAGGACGGGAGTATGAGGTTATGCATCGACTACAGAGATTTGAACAAGCTAACCATAAAGAATAAGTATCCACTACCCAGGATAGATGATTTGTTTGACCAGCCAAGAGGCGCTGAATACTTCTCTAAGATTGACCTGAGAACGGGATATCACCAACTGAAGATTAAACCTGAAGATATCCCGAAGACTGCATTCCGTACCAGATATGGACATTATGAGTTCATGGTAATGTCATTTGGATTGACCAATGCCTTAGCAACTTTCATGGACTTAATGAATAGAGTGTTCAAAGAATATTTGGACAAATTCGTGATAGTCTTCATTGATGATATTCTCATCTACTCAAAGACAGAGGTAGAACACGCTGAACATTTGAGGATAACTTTAGAAATACTCAGGAAGGAGCAGTTATATGCCAAATTCTCAAAGTGTGAGTTCTGAGAAAATGAAGTGCAATTCTTAGGGCACGTGATCAATAGAGAAGGAGTGTTGGTTGACCCCTCCAAGATAGAAGCAGTTTCAAATTGGGAACGGCCAACTACTCCAACCGAGGTAAGGAGTTTCATCGGACTAGCCGGATATTACAGAAGATTTGTCCAAGATTTTGCGAAGATCGCAGCTCCGTTAACTCGACTTACCCGTAAAACTGAGAAATTTGAATGGACTAAAAAATGCGAGAACAGTTTCCAAGAGCTAAAAAAGAGGTTGGTGACGGCCCCAGTGTTGGCGTTACCTGATGGAAAAAGAGATTTCATGATATACAGTGATGCTTCACATAAAGGATTGGGATGCGTGCTTATGTAGCACGGAAAGGTAATAGCATATGCGTATAGGCAATTGAATGATTATGAGGTCAGATATCCCACGCATGATCTAGAACTAGCAGCCATAGTCTTCGCTTTAAAGATTTGGAGACACTACTTGTATGGGGGAAAGTGCGAGATTTACACTGACCATAAGAGCCTCAAGTACATTTTCACTCAGAAAGAGCTTAACATGCGCCAGAGAAGATGGCTGGGGTTAATCAAAGACTACGATTGTGAGATTCGTCATCAGCCGGGCAAAGCCAATGTGGTGGCTGATGCCTTTAGTAGGAAAGAGAAGCTCAAGATGATAACTTCAGAGGAAGAGTTAGTGAAAGATTTTGAGAAGTTGGAAATTGAGATTAAGCTACCCGAAGGGGGCCAAGAAAAGTTGATGGAAATTAGAATCCAACCTCCGTTGTTAGAAAAGATTAGACTATGTCAAGAACGGATAATGGAGGAAGAAGAGAACTCCACGGAAGAAATAATGACCGGGGAAGAAATTAAGTGTGAAAGAGACAATGAAGGGATCATGAGGTACACATACAGTATATGGATCCCAAATGTTCAGGAACTCAAGGATGAGATTTTATGCGAGGCACACCACTCAAGGTACTCGGTGCACCCCGGTAGCACCAAGATGTATATGGATTTGAAGTAGTATTACTGGTGGCCGAATATGAAAAAGGACGTAGCAGAGTGGGTAAGCAGATGCTTGACCTGCCAGCGAGTGAAAGCAGAGCACCAGAGGCCCAGCGGACTTCTACACCCCTTAAATATTCCAGAATGGAAATGGGAACACATAGCCATGGATTTTGTAGTAGGTTTACCATGGACCAAGGCTAATCATGATGCCATATGGGTAATTGTAGATCGACTGACGAAGTCAGCTCACTTTCTCCCTATCAATGAAAGGTACACGGTCGACAGACTAGTGGATATCTACTTAAAAGAGATAGTGGCACGACATGGAGTCCCAATCACAATAGTATCCGATCAAGATCCTAGATTTAACTCCAGGTTTTGGAGAAGCTTTCAAGAATGTGTAGGAACCTGGCTGAACATGAGCACAGCCTACCACCCCCAGACAGATGGGCAAAGTGAAAGGACCATCCAAACGCTAGAGGATATGTTGAGAGTCTGTGCTATAGACTTTAAAGGAAATTGGGATGATCACTTTCCATTGATTGAGTTTTCCTACAATAATAGTTTTCATTCAAGTATAGGAATGCCACCTTATGAGGCCCTTTATGGAAGGAAATGTCGATCTCCCTTGTATTGGGATGAAGTTGGGGAGCGAAAGATGCTCGGGCCCGAAGTTGTCCAATGAACTAAAGATGCAGTAGATCTAATCAGAGGACGGCTGGTAGCAGCCCAGGATCGACAACAGAAATATGCCGACTTAGCTCGGAAAGGCAAAGAATACGAAGTGGGAGACCTAGTGTTCTTAAAGGTGTCACCTTGGAAAGGTTTAATGAGATTTGGAAAGAAAGGAAAGCTGAGTCCCAGATACATTGGACCATTTGAGATCTTAAGACGGATTGGGGAACTAGTTAATGAACTGGCATTGCCCCCGAATCTACAGCAGGTGCATAATGTGTTCCATGTTTCGATGCTGAGGAAGTATAATCCGGATGCCAAGCATATTGTAGAGTATGAGCAAGTAGACATGCAACCAGACTTGACCTATGTAGAGCAACCTGTGGAAATCATAGACCGGAAAGAACAAGTGCTCCGAAACAAGGTCATTCAGCTAGTCAGACTTTTGTTGCAAAACCACAATGTAGAAGAATCAACCTGGGAGCTTGAAAGCACAATGCAAGAGAAGTACCCCATTTGTTTTCAAACTGATTCCGGGACGGAATCCTTTTAAGGAGGGGAGACTGTAAGAACCCAGATTTTGGATAGAATTAAAACTTTTTATTATTTAATAATGTAAGAATGAATAGTGGTTACGGCTACGTTGTAATAGTTGATCTTCTGAATGAATGAATGGAATTCGACTTAAATATCTATATGCCTTGAAGAATGCTAATGGTTGTCAACTTAGATAAGAACAATCTATCTCCTAGGGGAATAAGATATGGCAATTCCAAGCAGGGGAATATTCTCATGTCATCCAGATCGATAACGATTAGTCCAGTGGTTCCGTGAAAGGGTTTAGGAACGCCCGAGAGAGAACAAGGACATTGTCATAAACATGGGGAATAAAAGAAAGAATAAAGAGTGAATAGTGTTTTTGGTAGATATGAGAATATTAATAGACGACGCTATATAGAAGTATTCGGAACAGATTTCCGAGTTCGTATTAGTGATCCAGGGGGAATATAAGTGTATGTAAAAGCTGTCGGATTCTGAAAAACCGCACTTTTATTTTCTCCGAGAATTCCCTGGACACTGAGAAAGATGGAGAATGATAGTATTAATATTAAGAAGATTTCCGGTAAACCATAATTAGAAATCCGTGAGATATTCCTACGAACGATCAATCGAAATGAGCAATAGCCGGACAAAAGAAACAAGCAGAGGAAGCAAGAGTCATGCATAAGCTACTAGAAAATATCTAGCAACCAAGTGGACTCAAGTAACTAGCATGCTTAGAGATTTAAACTAGTACTTAGCAAGCAACCACTTGGTTAGCCTTAACACCATCCAAAACACAACACTTGTCTTGCCAAATACATCACCCCATGCATCATCACTTTATTAAAGCAACCAAGGGTGAGATATTATGTTAAACCACTTCACTTTATGCATTATTGGCAAAAGAAAGCAAAGAAACACCAAGCTCTCTCCTAAGCATAAACCATTCGGCCTTTTAGCAAATTCAAGAACACAAATCCCACTTCCAACCATCATTTGATCTTGTAATTTTTATGGTCAGTCCTATATTTCATAAAACTAATCTCCTAGAAATTTAAAGTCCAAATTCCATGGTTTCCATTTTCAAAGAAATCAAGAAAGATGAGGGTGAATAGTGTTTCTTATGAACTAACTTTGAATTTTCTTGTTTTTCATGGTTGATCTAGCAAGCCTAAGCACTCTTAAGGATAGATCAAGGCTTAGTAAGGATACATCACTCTCTAAGGAAGGTAACAAGCTCCAAAAGTATCATTTTGAGTTTTATGAGTTTTATGGGTTGTTAAGTGTTAGTATGCTATGTTATGCTTAGATCTATGTTAGTAGTGAATTATGGTTGTTGTTTGGATTATGATCCATGAGATGGTTTAGATGAGATGTTGTTAGACTAGTAATGATGTTATCATGTATTAGAATTGATGGGGTGTAGTGCTTGATTGATTCATGGTGATGTGAAAACTTTGGAAATCGTGTAAACATAGCCGTCGTAATGCCGAATTTTAGTTAATCATTAAAAACCGTGCATCACAGTAGCTATAACACACTGTACAGTTTCATATTTTGCCATGATAAGATAGATAATGTTCCAAGCTTCGTTTTGATATAAAGAACGTGTGAAATGGACTTACGGTTCAGGATTTATGGCCGATATACTCAAAGTAGTTCGAAACCGTAAACGAGAATTCGTAACGGAAATTGAACCCTCGTAAAATATGCAAGTAAGTGGTGAATATTGGTAATTAAATACTAGTGGTAAAAAGGAAGGTGTGAGAGAAAACCTCATGTGAATCGGATCGTTTTTCGATTTTATAAAAATGTTTGAATCAAGGTTAAACGCGAACGAACCCCTTAAAAGTATAACTTTGGTTATAACTTAGAAAACGAGCGATAAAACTCGAGGTATAATCTTGGTTCATAATCGACCGACTTTAGAACTTATACGACTTAGGTATATACTAAGTGTGAGTATGATGACATGTCTTAATGACGAACAAATGTCGGATCGTATCGGTAATAAAAAGAGTTACACTGAAAGGTGTATAACGAGATAATTCGAAAACATGTTTCGACTTAAGTTGATACTTATCCTTTTAAAAAGTGTTAAGTGATTAATCTCGAATATTCTGACTATTTATAGATCGCAGAGCTGACCCGGGACACACTACCACTACCCCTCCTCGTACTCGATTACCAAGCAAGTTTTAAATCCTTTTTAAAGGCTGTTGTTGTGAACATATATATGATTCAATTTTGTGTTACATATGCCATAGCATGCATGCCTACTTTCAAGATATATTGTGATACCTGTTCCTTGAATTATTGTTGGCTTATAAGCTAGATATTGAACAATCAGTTATAAGCCGGTTGTTGATAAGTCCCTTAGAGAAGGGCATATATATATCGTATTCATTGAATATAGACCGGGAGTCAGTACTTCTTGATACATCGTAATTACTTTCGAGGGAAATATTTAAGTAAATAATTTCCATTATTTGGTTGACGAATATTATTTTGAATATTCGTCCGAGATTACTTAATTAACGATCATTACTTCAAATATTTATTTGAACGTTATCTATTCAATGAAAATTATTTTTCAATATTCATTCAAAGTCGACTCATTTATCGAATATTATTTCGAATATTCCTTTAACGCTTGAATTTCTAAATGAATATTATTTTGCTATTCGTTTAGAATATTATTCAATAAACGAATATTACCTTGTGAATATTCATTTAAGTTCCTATTTACTTAATGAATATTATTTTAAATATTCATCTGATGTTCTATTTATTTATCGAATATTATTTTAATATTCCTTTCAAGTCTATTACTTAAATAAATATTATTTTGAATATTCATTTAAATATTTATTTATTCCATAAATATTATCTGGATATTTATCCAATACTCTGAAATGAATTCAAAAATTATCTTCGATTATTAAAAAAATTCTTCGGAGTCGGATTATTATTAATATTATATCAAGAAAGGTTCTCAAAATGTCGTTCTTCCTTCGAATCTATCTTCCAAATAATAAGGGAACCTTACTTGAGAAATGTTATTTATCTTGTTGACTTCCCGATCATAAATCTTTCGAAAAGTATTCTTTTCACTCGCAACTAGAATTGCTATATATTGCATCTGTGTACCCTCTCATCATTCGAGGGGTATGATTATTGGAACAAGATGGTATCCTCTAACAAGCAGCAGCTTGGGAGATATGATGTTGAATTTTCCTTTCCCACTAGATACGACTACTTTGTGGAGTCTTATCAACAAGTATTATACTTGGGGAAAGGGGGACGAACTTTGCGTTCAGAGTCATGAACTTCCTTTAGAACTTGGAGTCGTGTAAGAGGCCGAATAGTGTTGTGCTAAAATAAATGACATTGGATTTGAATCGCAAGCGCACAATTCGTTTCGTTATAATATTTAATGATTCGTTCCTCGGAGACTAATATTTTCACATTCCTTAATTTCTAACTTAATCGAATTAGAACAATTGGATTTTTTTTGAAAATTAGATTTTAATTTTACCCTAATTAATCATTAAATGAAAATCTATTTAACTAATTAAAAACTAAATTATTCTAAAATTCTAAATTAAAACATTTTTTTAAGAAAAACATTCCTATTCTTTTCTTTTTCTTTTTTTGAATTAAACAAACTTTTTTTTAAGAAAATTTATTTACAAGAAAAATTTCAACAGAAAAAAAAACAAACACATTCAGACTTCAGCACAATTTTCAGGATCCAGAATCACCAGCTCAATACAGAAACGCAGACTGGCATAAAAAGGAAGAAAGACACAGGCAACATTTAGTGGTCTCAAAACTCGACCATGGCTCAACAATTTTAACCCAACAAACATTACAATCACAACTCAATAACTGGACAAGACGCAGCAAATAGGTGAAATTAACGAACAAAATCTACAAAACTCGGAACAAAAACTCATTTGAAACTTAAAAGCAAATACTCAGAACAACCCAGAGATTTAGACAAAGCGCAGAAACTTGTTACCAACATTAAACAGGAACATTAAACAATACCAAACAAAATCAACACTAAACAGTCTAACTCGACAACTCATCAAGACAATCAGTAAAACCGGACTGGATTGGACTATGAACTCGAACCAAAAGAAAAAAATAGACCAATTCAAACGAACAAATCAGACAATTGACAGCAAAACTCGGCATAACAGCTCGGTAACAACAAACAAATGAACTCAACATTTCGAATCACCAGCAAACTGCATTCGTTTATTAAAACCAACAAATATGGATGCTTAAACAAAAGACAAGGGCTGTGTTTGTGAATTAAAGGCAGGGAAAGTGTATGATTTGGTCGAAGGAGAAAGAAAAAAATGAAAAGAAATTGGTTTGGCGTTTGCGGAAAATTGAAAAGAAGAGGGGAGAAGGAGAAAAGGAGTTTGGGGAAGAAGGAGGGAGAGGATGGTTTTCGTGGGAGAGAAGGGATTGGGCTTTAGATTGAGAAAACAAAGAGGAGACTTTGCTGGGTTTGTAAAAATTAAAAACAGAGAAGGAAGACTCGTGCAAGAAAAACAAAAGAAAAGAAATGGGCAAGTGCTGTATGTGTAATTCACGAAAAGTGGGTTTGAGTAGAAAACAAAATAAAGCTTCGAATTAAATTATAAAAACGAGACAGAAATTTAAAACTAATTTTTTTTTGTTTTTGTTTTATAATTAAATACGAAAATATTGAAATTAACTAGGAAATTAAAATTACACTACAATAAAACAATGATTTGGTAATAAAAATGGCCCACAATAAAATTGAGATTTAAAGGAGCAAAATTACGAATTAAAATTAAGAGCACGAAATTAAAGTTTCGTTATTTTCAACCCCAAGTGATTAGCAACGGGATTTACGAAAATAACGAAACAAGACAACAATAACGAAAGAGCAAGACAAGAAGTAAAGAAAATAAAAATTGTATTAATTATAATAGAGTGTTTACAAGATTTGAAACTAAGAAAAGAAATACAAGAAAATAAAACTACCCTAAAATCTAAGTTACTAAATACAAGGGGGGTGAGGGGGTATACATAGGATAGGAATTAGGGTTAAGGGGGGTGTTGGGTAAATCCCCACTATACATTTGGGTTGTGTGGTGGTGAAATCCTAGCCATCTATTTGTTTCCTTCCCCCTTAAGCTTTGAAGAGTTGATCTTGGCCATACACTTTGCTAATGTGTTGGGATGATCTCCACATTCCACTTGTCTTGAAATATTCCTTTTGCTCCAAGCTCCTAATTCTTTTCCTTCTTTCATTTTTGGTCCTTTTTCTTCCTCCTTTTTCCCTTCCTTGCACTTTATTTATTTATTTTGTCATTTCTTTATTTATTTACGATTTTCCTGAAATGCAACAAAATAAAATATTAAAACATGAGTTCAAGCAATAAATAGGTAGATAAAATATGCAAAAATATGCACTTATCAAATGCCCCCATACCTATCTTTTGCTCGTCCTCGAGGAAAATAAAAACAAAATGAAAATCTAGATGCAAAGTCCTATACTCCTTTTCGTAGGTGTGACGGTTGCATTTGGCATATGCAACAAGCCCTTTAAACCCCTAGGCAGCCCTAGTGGACGAGTGAGGTCTCGTGAGGGCCTATAGTGAATGTACCCACAAAATTCATCTAGCTTATATAAAAGATCACATGGCAATGCACACCACACATACATGTCCTCTCATGATACATCAACTTAAAAATCAAAATGAAGTTGCAAAGTCTTGGTGTGGAAAGTGCAAGGATTCACATAGTCTACTTAAAGAACCATGCAAGAGTGATTATAAGTTCATGTCAAGTGCAAAAATTATTGGTAACCATGCTAAGTCTACAAGGGCACACATCAGAGTCAAAACTTGAGATCTCTTATGCAAAAAACAAATAAGCAATACCTCACCTTTCACTCACAAAAGAATATTCACTCAAGAACAAGGGTAAGTGTATCACTCAATTCCAACAAAATCAAATACATGCTTGACACTTGGTATCATCCCAACTTAAATCACAACATACATTAATAATGACAATCAAAAGGTCTTTATTATGGTTGTAATGGGGCTAGGGACAAGGTATGTCAAGAAAGGCCAAAGCAAGGTGAAGTGTCAAAAGCTAGTAGTAACCATGAATATCATGCACAACACCAAACTTCCTCCCCACACAATTTATTTTAATTTTCAACAAAAAGCCTTGAATAGTCGCAATGAAGGAGGATTACAAAAAACATAAGTATGCTCTCATGTATATTTATTCTTGTTTTTTTTTTGTTTTTTTTTCTTTATTTTTATGAGAGCTAAGATAAATGTAACAATAATCCTCACTTATCAAGTAGCGCCAGTCCATCCCATTGGCCCAACCGTTGGCCGGGGAGATCTAACATGGCGGTAGACAAGTAAATCCGTCAGCTCTTCCTTCTACCGGTAGTAAATCTAAATTGAGCTGTAAAATCTGCGACTGATCATCGTAAGGATTGGAACAGCGGGAGCGGTGAATACTCCAGCATTAGTTCATCATTCAGATTCATTTATTTGCAGCAACATTATCATTGTTAGCAGTATCGGAGAAGTATTCATAATTGGAATATATATGTTTTGAGTTACCTTGTAACTTCATCATTTACCTTATACTGGTATCATCTTCGCTAATGCATGGCATATGATTACAAAGATGTTTGAACTGCTGTATATACATATATATCATCACTGTTCAGTTATATTATTGTTGGTGGGCTATTGCTCACCCTTGCTTATTTATTATGTCACAACAACAGCTAGGACAGATGGCTCGCGTCAGGCGCACTCGGCGCAAGCAGGTTACCCGACCCACCGGACTCCCCGCTGATATGCTAGCTGCCATTGCTGAGCTAGCATAGATAGACAGCTTTTGCTTCCAGCTTAACTATATGTATAATTAATGTTAATCAACGGCAAAACTTTTAAACTTATGATGTTATCCTTTTTGGCTTGTAATAACTTTTATTCGTAAACCCCTTATATAAGACTTATTTCAACTTCATCTCTGGGACTATAACTATGTGTGTGTGAGTGGATATTATTGTGGGGTCGTAGCATGCTACTTATTTATTTTGGATTCAAGTCAAGTATTATGTATAAAATATGAGACAGTAACGACCCGATCCCCGACCCCGGATCTGGGGGTGTTACACCCTCCCGCCCTGGGGCCTAGATCGGAGAGTCACTGACACACATCCAGATGTATACAACCTAAAATATAATGTAAATATAACATGCTGATTTGCCCCAACACTACTATCCAAGATCTTTCACAGGTAATTGTATGAAACAAGCAAGCCATCGTCTAACTAATTATTATTACAAACCTGAATTCAAAATATATTATTATTACAAACCAAAGTTCTCAAAAATTCTACTGCCAGTTCTCACAACTAACTAGAGATCTCCTCACTGAGCTATTATTGCATCTACCTCAGGAGTTATCTCAAAACGAACCAACTCAGGGCCACGGTAAGTGCGCTTCCTTGCGGTTTGGATTGTACGAACCATAATTCTTAGATTACTGTCAAAAGGGTTAGACAAAATAATAATGAGCCAACGCTCAGCAAGTAACTAAAGATCTCAATTGAAAGCAGTATAACAGGGTATTGTAGAAGATGACAGTAATTCAAAATATGACATAAATATGCTGGAAGCAGTATAAGCAATACTGGTATTTAGTAATGACAGGATAACAACTGATAATCAGGATAGCAATAGATATTTCAAATCTGTGTAAAGTAATTGACATTTCAATCGGTAAACCAATTTCATTTCATGGTAAATAAAAAGTAATCATCACTTTAAGAAAAGTGATTGGAGGTTTTTATTTCATAACAGACACTACGGGTGATCAGCCCATAAAGTCCCCATACCGGACACAAAGTCCCTCTGGCCATCATTTCCTTTCATGAGGATAGCTTGGGTTCCAAAGAGGCAACACATTGGCCTATAAAGTTGTCGAACTGGACAGACCAGAACTACACTAATACATACTCAAACCGATGGAACCAGCATTACCCGTTCGCCCTATCTCTCCAATCGTCAGGAATCCGTGTAAACCATTTAGACGGAGTTCCTAACATTTTTATTAAAAATCTCATTTTAAAACATTAAACTTTGCAAAAACTCTTTTTAACTTTGTAAAACATTTTAATACTTAATCTTTTCAAAAACCTTTACTTCGAAGTACCTTCGACTCTCTGATAACAAATCAGCCTAGTCTAAGTAACTTCAAAGTATTTTAAGAAAACAACTCATTTTGATTTGCAATGATAAAAGTTAAGGGATTTGACAAAGTTTTCTGACATCAACGAAATAGGGATACAAGTCTGAATCAAGAAGATATAGACTCAAAGGCATCAAGGTAATTGATCAGATTTCGAGTTTAAGGTATAATATTAAAGGCAATTAAGTTCTTGGATCAGTGTTTAGCTCATGAAGAAGTTTATGTGTTTTAGGGTCAACATAGGTTAAACTGGACACGGACATAATTCAAGTGGAACACTGGTTTATCGGTCAGTCAATATGACATGATTATAGTAAGCTGTAGGACATATATGGTCAAGAAGCAATTAAAAAGAATTAGTATTGTTTAACTCTCAGTGACAGTATGGTCAAGAAGCAATTAAAAGAATTATGTTGGTCTAGGGTTTACATGTGTTTAACCAGGGTTTATCAATAAAGATTTTGGATACATGCAAAAGTAGGTTTACAACAGGAGTATGATCAACATGGTATAAGATTGGCATGCTTTAATCAACAAGATATAACAGTTTCAATAATATAAACTTTCAGAGGAAAGACAGAGTTACTTGCCTCTGGTAGAATGCAACAGCTAACAGCTCAGTCACTGGTACCCGACCTTAGCCTTTCCTTTATCGCTAGGTCCTACGTCCTTCTTATCTACATAAACCATATCACTACTTTAGTATACTATGTTTCTAATACGATTCATCCTAATCTACCCAACGATTCCTATATCGCATCACCACTTAACATATATATCACATTCTTATTACGCAATTTAATAGGATCATATATGCATGTAGCACATAACATTTATAACATGTAATCACGTAAACCATTTAAGCACATAATACACATTACCAGTCAAACTTGAATTCAGCTTATAACTTTGTACTATAAACTTTATAACTTATAATCCTAACGAAAATTGAGCAGAGTTTCCTCTGTAATATAGACTATCCCGTCGAAAGATATCCGACTCCAATTCAAAATCAAATTCCTACGATGGATTTAAGATCCACCTACACTTCCCAATGGATTATATATGTATCCTAACAATCATACTACTCACCACATGTACTATATCTTTAGTATTACTATATATTCCGAAATTATAAAACTAACATTCATAATTAGTCTACTTATCTCTTTTATCAAATAAAACCGCTAAATCATCAGTTACCATGTAATTATCAAGATTAATCTATTAACTACTTTTATTATTCATGAAAATTCGAATTATTCATTATTAATTAACAAAATTCGAATTAATCATTAAAATCCAAAAATTACACACGCATGCTGATTAATTCTTAACTAGCATCATTTACTTTATAAACCTCAAAAATTAAACATATATTCATTTATTTAGAATTATAGATTTAACCAATAATTCGAATAATTCGAATTTTAAACAATTAAATTATCAAAAATCACATGCATCTCCATATAATTATCCTACACAAATTGGTAATCTGCAATTAACAGGTAATTATCAAGAACATCATTTAAATCTGTAAATCACCAAACAATATTTCAAAAATTTCAAATTAAATAAATATTTAATCCAAAAAAATCAAAAACATCAAAATCCTTTACATGCAATCAATTTAATACTTTGATTATTAATAATTATGACATAATAAGACTATACACTCATTAGGCCACCACCACCGGCCGTCCGATCATCGGAAACACCATGGCCGTCGGTGGGGTTTTGGCTCGAGCTCATGAACGGACTCCAATCATCACTAAAACTTCGTTTTAACTATAATTTGCATCTTAGAGATTCAATAACATAGCTATAAGACTTGCATGTCAGTAAAAATTCATACCCACACAAATATATACATACGACCGTATATATTTATGTACAAAACTCAACAAAACTTAACCCAAGAATTAAACCAAGCAAAAGAATAATAAACAGATGATCAAACCAGAGATTAAAGCAGGGTTTTGTTGCTAAAATTCGAAAGAAAAGAGAAAAGGGAGAGAAGAATGGTACCCAACAGAGCAGCTCACGAACAAGAAGAGAAATGGGGCAGTGGAAATGTTATATACTGCCAGGAGCAGTTTGGTAATTCAACAAAAGCTGAAAATCTAATTTCCTGTTTAAAACTCATTTTTAATCATTTTAAATCGAAATAAATTAGAAAATTAAGATAAAAATAAAATTTAAGATTCTAAAATAAAGTTTATGAAATTACAAGGCTCCCCATATTTTTAAAATAATTTTAGGCTCAAAATGAATTTTATATGAATTTTTGAATTAAAGGCTCTTTAAAAGAAATAATGCTTTTTAAATCATTTTAAAATACCGAAACACACAATTAAATCTGCACACTAATTTTACAAACTAAATCTTGTCTCAAGGATGATAATGCAAAAGATTTCATGATTTAAATCGACTCCAATGATTTTATATGATTTTTGAAAGATTAAAAAGGCACTTTAAAAATAGTTTTAATGCTCCAAAAATATAAATAAAATTCTACGAGCATATACGACACATACCAATCATCACATAATCACATAAACATAATTTCACAAATATCTTGACTTTACAAAAATATACTCATCATATATTTCACATAATTTTCACATTTAGCAATTAAATAAACATTTATATAATCGTGAAAAATTCTAGGTCGTTATACATGGGGTCTCTATCCTGGTTCTCCCTTTCTTGATCAACTTCGGTTTCTTCCCCTTCTACTTCTTCTTTGAACTCCCCAGTATAAAAGGTTTCGTCTGCGGCCCCATACTGGGAATCCTCTTGCTCATTATAATCCTCATCTTGCGCTTCATCATATTCGGGATTTTCCCCTTGTTGGTTATGGCTTTCTTGGTCAGTAGATTCACAGGGGTTAGCCCTAGTTCCCATTCTTCGTGGAGGCTGATATACTAAAAATTTGGACAATTACACATTAGGTTTATTTACCTGCTTTAAAGATTTCTCCTCGCACAATCGTTACATTTTGGATTTAGGATCCTACAGTTCTATATTTCATGGCAACTTAATCGAAAATGGTACGTGTAGAAAAAATCTAATAAATTGGTTATCGCGTCACAACAGAACTGAAATGACTGAAAGGAAACAAATATATACATGGTACTGAAAGATACATAATCCGAGTCACATCGACAGTTTAGAAGTACAACCGTCCTAACAACATCTGGTCAAAAGTGAAATACATGGTCTATCCGTCTAGTCAGTAAAAGGGAAACTAAATACAATGAAACTATCCCACAAAACTCGGCACTACTACGTCCGTACATGACTAGAAAACTAGACTACTACATCACCATCTCTGAAATCAGCCACCAGTGTGGCCCAAAGCCCTGACCCTCGCCATAGCAATGCGAAAGATCTCCTCAGCATCTATCCTGGACACCCTGTCATCTCCATCAATAGTTAAAGCTCGAACCCTCATCCGGGCCCTCAGCTCAATACGGATCACTGCCCTATGCATAGCTTGAGCCCTAGCACGCCTCCCGCCGACCTGGCATCCCAACCTGGCAGCTCTCTCAGCTGCTAGCTCTGCCCTGGACTTTGCTAACCTGGCCTCAGCCACTTCTAAATCAGTAGAAACTCTGCTCACAACCCAGTTATGCACACACAATGGAATCCCCTCTTTCAGAATATGGGGTGGGGTAGACGGCTCTGCTGGAGGTGTAGCCTCTGCCTTCTGTGGCTCGGGGGTAAGCTCCTCAAACTCCTCAGAAAAAGGACTCACAGGAAATGGTGGTGGGGTAGGGGCTCTCTCAGTAGAGAGTGGTGGCAAACAAAGTCCTAAACTCCCAATAGCATTATCAACTGGCTCATCAATATCCACCTCCGTACCCTCATCCACTGCCTGCTCTATAACCGCATCCATAACCTGCTCAGTAGTCATATCAGTGTCCTCCTCCATAACCCTAATATCAGTATAGCCTAGATCTCCTCCGGATCCTCATCATCAGATTCCTCACCAATAACCTCGGTATCCTCAGCTGTCTGGACCTCCTCCGGGTCCCCCTCCTCAGATCAACAACCTCTGTGTCTCCATCCTCGTCACCTAGACGCTCATAATACGGATCTGTGGTCCTGAGTAAGTCCTCATCGTGCTGTCGCTCAAACACCTCTGGATCGGAGATGTCGCTCGCCTACACAATACGAAATATGTTACTATCATGATACTTAAAAAGTTCCCATAAGGGTTTTAGGTGAACTTGGCAAGAGTTCTTATTATCTTAGTGAATTTATTATTATATAACATTGTATCATCTCTTGGGATATATAACTCTCTCTGATACCATTTCTGTAACAGCCCCAAATCCGGGGTCGGGGATCCGGTCGTTACGGTCTCAATTCCATTAATAGTACTTGAACCTGAATCAAAATAGATAAACAGCATGCTATGACTCCGCAATAATATCACACCACACGACCAGTTATAGTCCCAGAGATAAATTGAAATAAGTCTCTAAACATAGGATCCACAATTCATAAGTTATTACAACCCAAAATGATTACAGTATAATTTAATAGTTTCTTGCCGTTGATTAACATAGGTTATACATATAGATAATCTGATAAACAAGAGCTGCCAGCCTAGGCTACTGGTTGCTCCTACCTCAGCAATGGCGACGATGATATCAGTGGGCAATCGTACGACTGCTGTCACCTGCTTGCGCCGAGTGCGCCTTACGCGGGCCATCAGACCTAGCTGTTGTTGTGATATAATAGACAAAGCAAGGGTGAGCAATATCCCACCAAAAATAATATATAACTGAACAATAATATGTATAACAGTTTTAAAAGAATATCTTTGAAACCATATGCCATGTATTGACGAGCATAGTGCCAGTATAACGTAAAAGATGAAGTTACAAGGTAACTCAAAATATATATTCCGTAGAAATATCTGCTATGTAAAATATGAACAAGATATGAACATATGTCATAAGAAGGAAATTGCAAGGTAATTATTGCAATGCCAGTTTTTTTTTGAACACTTTTCGAATCCTGCCAACACTTATCGGTCACCAAGCCGTTGCTTTCCGATCGGGGTGCTGTGATGCCCCCAAATCTGAGGTCAAAGATTCAGGTCGTCACATCACCATCCAACCATATCATACCTGTATTAACTGTACAACTCCACAATACATCCTTCCAGACCTCAATCTTAAGCACAAACAAGTTAGAGCCTCAGAAACGATAATCAAAAGTGCCATTAAATATTACAATTCATTTGTAAAAATCAGAGTCTTACGCAATTCCACTTATACAACTATACTTGAAGACAAGTCTTACTATTACAATTGAAAACCTATCAGACTACTCTGTAGTATTTATCAGGAACTAAATCATCTCCCGGGTAAATCTTCTACTCCTCTCCTGCTGGTGCGGAGTTAATCGGTCAAATTCTTCCCTTTCTGAAAAGTTTTTATAAAGCAAGAATGAGCTACATAATGCTCAGCAAGTTCACCATTTTGTAAAATAATAATGTGGTTTATTTCGAAAACATTCCCAACTATATGGGTATATACCTCAGATTTCAAAACATAATTGGACAATGTATATGTCCGAGTTTGAATAAAACATCTATACTCACTAAGGAGCTTTAGAATAACATATGAACCCTTTATAAGGTTCCCATTTCAATATATCTCAAGTTTGAAATATATACATATGAGTATATCACTTTCGGCAAAACACTCTACGATTAACATACTGTACAGGGAATACATCATTGCAAACCTCTTTCCTTCCATTAGCTTAGAAGGTTTCTCATACAAAAACATTTCATTCTTTGAAACAATTGCAAGAGTGCACTAACACGTGCTAATCTTTATAGAAAATCTTGCAGTTCTAGATACTACACGATGTCAATATTTTTCTTATCAAAAACCACACTATCGGCAACTTGGCACTTAGGCCCAAGAAGCAGTGTTTGAGTATTTTTCCAAAGTGGAGGATGGGACTGGAAGAAAACATAAAAACCTGAGAGGGATTGACGATGATCAGTCGCCACATCCAAGTCCAATAATCTGCGGGTCTTCTCTACCAGTTGAAGGATAGAAACTACATCCGTAACTATCCCCGGGTGAAAACTACATCCGTAATCACCCTCGATGAAAACTACATTCGTAATCATCCTTCGGCAACACCTGGGCCGGAATAATAATTGATGGACCGCCTGGCTCACGGCCGCTTACACATCTCGGGAATCGTTCGTCAACGATTCCCACACCTGCTAGAGTCCCTTTTTCTTCTTCTTTTGAAAACTTGATTTTGATTGAAAACAGAGTAATTGAGGTCCGACATCAGTCGACCGATGATTCTTGAAATCACACAAGAAACAAACCTGATCGGGGGTTTTCGAAAATGTTTTGAGTTCGAAAGAGTTCGAGTTTGAAAGTGCTAAAGGTATCTTGGATTAGCTTTGTCTTTAAAATAATGAAAAATAATTAATAAATGATATTTTAAGATTTAATATTAATAATTAATAAAATAATTATTTAATTAAATAAGCTTTTAATCCAAGATAGGTATTTTGAGTATTTACGAAGATATAAAAATAATTACTTGAGTATACGATACTCCCCGAATGACCCTTCGGGTTTTCGCAATTTAATTACGATATAATAATATACCGCTCCCCGGTCAATAGTATATACGGACCGCTACGACTTTTATTGCTAGAGTCGTTGTCCGAAGAAAACATTTCATTCTAAGTTCAAGGGGTGCAACATATATGTACTTATACATCTCAATTTCATCGATACTTCGATAAGCATAAACATTTGATATGATTGAAAACTACAAACACAACAGTGAAAGTCCTTGTATATGTAAGTTTTGAAAAGTAAACTTGCCTTGGCGTGGTTGGGGTGATCAAACGTGCGGAGTGGAATGATCTATACATAAGCAATAACCGCTCGTTAGTACCTTAACAATATCTCTTTAATTGCGGGGTTTTAGGAGGTACAAAATTAACTTAACGACTTCGTCTTATGACACTCTAGCCCCACTATAGGTTCATGTCACCACTCGATTACGCTCGTCACTTATTCGACTTGATTTAGTTACCATATCCGAGTCATGTCCATTACCCCTAAAATTATACTCCACTTAACGACTTTTTCCCTTGCGCGAATTTTACTCTAGCATTTTTAAAAATTGAAAAATTCATATTTTAATCCAATTCTTTTTGGGTAGCCTTTACCACTGCATTTACTAGCTTCTCTAATTTTTCCATGATCCCACATAAATTTTTAGGGGTTTAAACAAGGTTCACAAGGGGGTCACTTAGTACTGTCCGGAATCCAGAAACACATTTTACTTCTCCGGCCATAACTTAAAATCTATACATCACCTAGTCATGAACCTTACATTTCCAGAAACTACATTCAAATATCTTTCCAAGATTACGGACCTCAGGGGACAAGATTTGGGGGTTCAAAACCATGTTACAAGACAGGTCAAGTTTCTGGAAAAATTCAGCATGCATGTTTCACTTAATTCAACCAATATTCTTACTTCCACAACACAACCAACGTCTAATTCACTTAGTTCATGCTTTATAACATTCATGGAGATACATATACTAACCACAAGCATCAAAATCACAATCACAACACTAAACTCTAGATCCATATCATCCATCACTTGATCATCCAAGATTAACACATTATATACATGGATCTATCATTGAACATCATAAACACTACATGGCCAAGAGGGGTTATGATTTTTATACCTTCTTGAGTACCTAGGAGCCTTGGGTAAGCCTTAAAAAACTCAAGAACACCTTGAATGATCTCCTACAACCCTTATAATCCAAGATCTAAAAGAAAAACTAAACATGGTTACTATTCACAATATCTTTAACAATTAATATCTTGAAATATAATGGATGAAAGGGCTTGAAACTCTTAGTATACCTTTCTTAGATGATGGAGAGAGCCTAGGAATTATGCCTTGAATTATGAGTGAGAAGAAATGGAGGAAAGAAATTTCTTTCTTCCTTGGATGAAGCTTGGCCGAGAGCTTTTTCAAGAGGGGGGGTGATGTTTGTGTTTTTGATTTTTGTGTGGGTGAATAATTGTAAAGTAGTAGTTAGGTAATACATATTGGTGTATGTATAGGCATGGTACAACCTAGGTATGGTCTCCTTGTACCCTTGTCCCCTCCTTGGAAAAAGAAATGTAACTAGTTACTATTCCTCTTGCCACTTGGTTTAACTAGTTTGCTTTTTCCTAACTACTTGGTTGCATGGGGCTTGCATGCAATACTACTCCTTGTATCATTATTCTTCCACCAATGCTTGTCATTTAATCTTTAATTCGTATCATATCTTAATTAATTCCCCGTAATAGTATTTTGTCGCGTAGAGATTTCCCTCGTAATCCCTTAAGTACTTAATTGTGTAAATTCCTCGAATATCCATAATTCCTCGTCATAACCCTTAATAAATCTTTTAATACTCTAATCATTCTCAAATCCCTAGTTTTATAATTCTTACTAACAGTAAGACTCTTGCTTTCAACAACCTTCCCCTTATCTTACATAGTGAATGCAATAACATAGTCTCTCAGACAATCAATTCCATTAAACAACAGGGATGACTGGAAAGGTTCCAAATTGACAATGTCACATGATATTATATAAAAGAAAATATTGCAAAAATTAGGGTTCTTACAGGTGCTCTCGATAATGTTGCAAAAAATATCTAAATTGGATGATGAACTAATACTGGAGTATTAATCGCGCCCGCTATTCCAATCCTTACGATGATTAGTCGCAGATTTTACAACTCAAATTAGTTTTACTACCGGTGGAAGGAAGAACTGACAGATTTACTTGTCTACCGCCCTTTTAGATCTCCCTGACCAATGGTTGGGCCTTCGGGATGGACCGGCGCTACTCAGCCTCTTACATGACTCCTAGTTCGAATAGAATCCATGACTCTGAAACGTAAAGCTCATCTTCCTTTCCCCAAGTATAATACTTGTTGATAAGACTCCACAAAGTAGTCGTATCTAATTGGAAAGGAAAATTCACCAATATTTCCCAAGCTGTTGCTTGTTAATGGATATCGACTTGTTCCATCAATCACCCCTCGAACAGTGAGGAAGTAACAAAAGATTCAATTTGATGAATAATAACCAAGTTGCAAATGAAAAGAATAGTTTCAAAGATTTATGACCGGGCAGTCAAACAAAATAAATAACAGCTCTCAAGTAAGGTTCCCTTATATTTTGAAAGTTTTTTTTTTAAGCGAGCATTTAAATGTTCCTATAAGATAGATTTAAATGGAAAATAGGGTTTTGGGAACCTTTCCTTGATAAAATAATTATAATAAGGCTCAGAAATATTTTACATAATATTTGAAGATCAAAGATAAATTTTGTATAAAATAATTTATTTTGAAAATCAATTTAAAAGTATTAAATAAATATTCCAATAATATTTATTAACTCATAAATATTTAAAGAATATTTATTGATCAAAATATTGCTCATAAATAACCCTCGAATGAATATATAAAAATATTCACTAAATAATAATTTCTTGAATGAATACTCGAAATAATATTCAATAAATAATTCAAACCTTAAATGAATATTCAAAATAATATTCATTAAATAAAACAAACGTTAAATGAATATTCAACAATAATATTCATTTAATAAATAAAACTCAAATGAATATTCAAAATAATATTCATTAAATAAATAAATAAACTCAAATGAATATTCAAAATAATATTCGTTAATGAAATAATGGAAAACATTTATCTAATATTGTCCTCAGAAAATAATCACAGTATATACATAAATACCGACTCCCGATCTATATTTGAAGAATGAAGATCATATGCCCTTCACTAAGGGTCTTAGCCATATCCGGCTTATAACTAATATATCACATATCTAGCTTATAAGCCAATATCAAATCATAAAACCAGTAGCACAATATAATTTGAAAGCAGGCATGCATGCTATGACATATGTATAACAGAAACCAAATCATATATATTATCACAACAACAGTTTTAAAATGTTTGAAAACTTGCCTGGTACTCAGGTAGGGATAGTGTGTCCTGGGTCAGTCCGGTGATCTATAAATAATCAAAATATTCGAGATTAATCACTTAACGCTTTGAAAGGTTAAGTATGTACTTTACTTAGGTTAAAACACGTTTTCAAGTTATCTCGTTATACACCCTCTAGTGTAACTCTTATTAACACCGTTGTAACCCGACACTTGCACATTATCCAGGCATGTCATTACACTTACACTTGGTAGGTTCTTATGTCAGTTAAGTTCTAAGGTTTGTCATTACTAGGAAAGATTATACCTCGAGATTTATTGTTCGCTTTCTAAGTGGTTTTCCAAAGTTATAACGAAGTGCTCTTTTTAGGGGTTCCCTCGTACTTAACCTTGACTCGAACATTTTTATAAAATCGAAAACCGATCCGTTTGACATGAGGTCTTCTCTCACACCTTCCTTATGATCTCTAATATTTATTTATCAAGATTTGCCACTGAATTAATCATGTTAAGGGGGTTCAATTTCAGTTACGAACTCGCACTTACGGTTTCGAACCACTTTCACTAAATACACCATAACTCCTAAACCGTAAGTCTAAATGCTTCGATTATCATGCCAAAACGATCTATGACTCGAGATCTATAAGGACAGGTCATATAATCATCAAGATCAGAAAATTAACCCAACTGTTATGCACGGTTTTTTTTAAGAGTTAACGAAATTTTGCCATTACGACGACTATAAATCGAACATTTCCAAATTTATCACAATATAACCAAGCCACACCGGGCATACCATACATCTTAACAAGTCCAAGAACATCTCACTTCACCATCATTTGGATCATATCACTTAGATCAACTAAATCAACTACATAATCATGATTACATGCTTATAATAACATCATAATCATAACCCATCTAAAACCACCAAGAACATTCAAAAACTTAAAGTGAGATCTAGGGTTCATGAGAGTTATACCTTCCTTGGAGTGTGTAAAGACCTTACCAAGCCTTTTATAGTCCTTAGATTTCCTTAACCAAGCTTAGATCATCCAAAGAAATCAAGAAATCAAAGTTAGTTCTTGAAAGTTACTATTCATTATCAACTTTGATGATTTTATTACCTATGAAAGAATTGGAATTTGAAGCTAGGATTCATAGGAGATCTAAGTTATGAAATGTAGTACTTACCTAATTAATCTTTAGATTTTTGAATGGTTGGAAGTTGGATTTCCTCCTTGGATTTCTTGCAAAAGCCGAATGGAAGGAAAAGAGAGAGAATGGAGTTGCTTGGCTTGTCTCTTGCTTGGTTATGTGAATTATGGTGATGTTTTGGATAATATCTAGCATAAAGTGGCTTTATTAAAGTGATTAGTTCATTCCATGCATCATCTTGAGCCATGTGTTACAATTTTGTGGTGTAGATGATGTAATCTTGTAACTAGTTTGGTTTAGTTGCTAATGATGCTAGTTCCTTTGGTACTAACTTGGTTACTTGACCTTATCCACTTGCACATGCTTGCATCTTGGCTCTATGCTTGTTTCTTTGTCCAGTTATTACTCAATTTCATTGATCGTTCGGAGGAATATCTCAAGTATTTCTTCCTAGGGTTGTACCGGAAACCTTCTTAATATTTATACTACCATTCTCAATCCTCCTTTATAATCCTCGAATTTAAATTGCTCAAATCTCTTTATTAAATCCTTAATTCCTTCAGTGTCTAGGGAAATCTTGGAGAAATTAAAAGTGCTATTTTTCTGAATCTGATATCATTTACATACACTTATTTTGCCTATAGTTAATTAATACGAACTCAGAAATCCATTCGGAATACTTCTATATAGTGTCGTCTGATAATATTCCAATTTCCATCAAAAACACTATTCATTACTTATTCTTTCTTTATTTCCTATATTTAGAAAAATGTCTTCCTTCTCTTTCGAGCGTTCGCAATCTCTTTTACGGAATCAATTAACTTATAACAGATATCGATTTGGATGACATGAGCTACCAGATATCGATTTGGATGACATGAGAATAACCTTCCTCTTTGGAATACCCTATAGTACTTTCTAGGAGATAGATTATTCTAATCTAAGTTGTCAACCAATTGCATTGTTCATGGCATATAAACATTTGAATCCAAATCCATTAAATATTCATTCATTAAACCACTGATACATTGTAGTCGTAATCACTATTCATTCATACTCCATTACATAATAAAAGTTTTAATTCTACCAAAAATCTGGGTTCTTACATGACTAAAACACAAAACTTGTTAGGAATTATCAAGTCAACATATTGGTGCAAAGAACGAGGCTATAAATGGTTAGCAAGATGTATAGAATATTTTACGTTAAATATGAATTCGAGGAATAATTTTGGATGAAACTTTTGACTTGAGAATTTGTCGATCAACATGGACTTAGTACGGGTCTAGAAAGAGCCATTAGTGCCTTGATTGTGATTTGTTTAAGTGCTTGAGCATTGAGTTATAAGTGGATCGTGTAGGGGATTAATCGAGTGTTTTCTAGCCTTTGTTTAGATTGTCGGACACCGTCACAAGCCCCTACAACATCCAGAGTACCAGGCAAGGTTTCAAAACATATACTTTTGAAGTATTTTTGTATAATACTGCTTTTTCTATGTACAAGCATTGTACAAGGTTTTAGGGAGCCAATAAATGCTTTATCCCTTCGTTAATAACATAAATGTATTCAGGGATTCTAGCCCTACTATTTAGGGTTCCCATTTCATCAAAAGAGTATAGAGATTCAGTCTTGATTTCATGAGGACTATTCATTGCTTAAAGTGATTTTCATGGATGAGAGCCAGTATAAACTTATCGATTAGCTTCCACTTTTTCTGGAAGTAACCAAAGGTTATGACTAAGATCTGTGAACGGGTAGAGACCCGGGGGACTTGAATTCGTTTCGATCCCAACTTTAGCATATTCAGTGAAGAAAACTGGGAGAGCGGTATAAGTGGCGAGGGTAGCGCATCGTCCATCCATGGCCCGAATGCGGTCAGGGCAAATTGGGGAGCCAGATTTGTCCTCTACATGTAGAAATATATGATCAACGAGAGCCCCATGCACATCGACTAGTCATCGAGCAAGGGGTGCACTTATACTCCCAATACATAGTTCAATTGAGATTCTCCTGTATACGGAGTAGATTTCATTTCATCTGGCATTATCTAGAACTCCCGAGTATTACTTCCCAGAATGGGGTTTTGCATCCAAATTTCTATCAAATCCCGATAAGGGTGAATATTCAAGTGTTTCAAAAAAGGGATGCTTATCATTTATAAATTGTTACGACAAGTGTGAGTTTCATATATCTTTCATATAGAGGTGGTATCTAATCTTTAGAGTACTAAAGTAGTACTATTTTCGAGTATTTTTCGATAAGGATACAGATTCGAGTTATTGAATTATCGAGATAATAAAGAGTTTAATTATTTTTCGATAAAGGAAATGATTTAGAGATGAGATTTTTGGACAATAATTGTCTTGTACGGTTTTAAAACGAGATTTTTATCAGAGGCAGAGTAATGCCGTACTTTCAATACATTGCTGAGCTATCGCTCACTCTTGTTTTGTTTTATATATTATATAACAACTAAGCAGCATAGCAATCTTGAGTCATACCTTCGCAAGCGAGTGGGAAACGTAAGGCATTTCTGTGAGCAGTTTATGGCAGTGATCCCCGAGGTAGTAAAGTTGGATCAGTTGGTAGCTTTTGTTAATCCGCTTTATTTATAAGTACGACTTGTGTAAGGGTATAATGGGAAACGGACGGTTGAGCCGCTGATATGCCTTCATTTAGAGGTTTTGTCAGCAACAGTATTCAGTAAAACATTTGGGTTCGTAATAATTTTATACTTTGAGGATTTATATTGTATGTATATCGTTTCTGAGACTCTAACCCTTGTGAGTGTGTTTATATTATGGGGTCATGAGCAGGTGGATTGTATATTATGAGTAATACAGGTACAGCAAGGAGTAAATGGATCGTGACTACCCTAGATCCCTGACCCCGGGTCAGGGGGTGTCACAGAGATGGTATCAGAGCTTTGGGTTACAGTCCTAAAAAATGATAGTAGATCGAGTCTAATAATATCCTTAATAATAATGATAATACTTAGAACTCAAATCGAGTTCATAGTCCGGTTATTGGATATAGCCTCGACTATTTAAGACTAAGCATGTGAGGGAACTTCTTCTCGGAAACCCTTCTTAGAACTTCATGGTTAGTAACATTCATCCGTGTGAGTTAGACGCCTGGGATTTACGAGATTTCAGACCCAGAGGCCTAGGAGCAGGCACATGATAATGCGCTCCTTGAGATGGACGTAGTCCCGATTGAGGAGGATCCAGAGTATGATATAGAGGAGGACCCCATGGAGAACCCCATGGAGGATCCAGAAGAGAATTTTATAGAGGATGAGCCTATTGATAACAATGTGGGATGTTTACTTGAGGTCTTATAGTGGGATCGAGAAAATCTTCAGAGGTCGTTAGAGTGACGAGATGAGTTAGAGTAGGTTATGATTCATCAAGAGACATGATGAAGAGAATGGAGCAGAGTCTCAAGTGTAGATGCCGTAGAGGCGGTATAGCCAACACCAGTGGAGTGATTCGACTAGAGTGAAAGTTGTTACTCGTAATCTGTTATAGTTGCCCATAAGGAGGCAGCATACGTAAGAACAAAGATGTTCAAACTTTCGTGTATCATTAAAGGTACTCAGTTACCTTAACTAGTGGAGGCATTGCCTTGTTTATGGGGTTTCAATCCACCAAGAATAGTGTTTACTACGCTATTGGGAAATTTTATTGCCTCGAGGAAGATTTCGTATGTATGTACTACGCGAATGTTATTATAACACAAGCGCGCTAAGACGAGATCGTGAATGTGCTTCGTATGTCTGGCCCTGGTATATCAATTCAGAAATCAATGACATTGAGAATTGATAACATGAATGTAGTGAATTGTGTGTGGTAGTAATAAGCGATATAGCAATTTCAGATCCTACTAAGAAGGAGACCAGTGAGAGTTGTAGTCGAATTCTTTTGATCCAACTTTCGTTAGAGACTACGTATATATCCAGGAATGGACCTGCAGTTCCTATTGTCGTATTAATTCAATAGTGACAAAAACGAACGTTGGAATGACTATAGGGGATAAATGATATGTTCACAGACCCCCAATTTGTTAGGTAACTTTAATATGATTTTGAGAGAGACTATTCAATCAGTATCCTATATTACGAAAGGTATGGGATCATCCTCGTATCAACAATGTTAGGATTTATAGTTGACCATTGACTTATTTTGGTATCTACTTGCTGGTGCACAATCCATTCTAAAATTGTTCCTGTCTCATGTTACCTGGAATAGTTATGTCATGTGACACTTCTAGCTTCCTACTTTAAACTTGGGAAGTAACCAACAATTGGTATAACTTTTCTTCCCCTCTTATCACCTTTAAAGGTTGAGAATGCATTGTTAAATTATCACTGTTCATTGGAGTACCTTGTTCGCGCTCCAAGACGACCAGGGAGGGGGAAATTAATCATTTGACCAGCCCTCCAAATCCGCATTATTGAGTTTTATATACCCAAGTTCTGAGCCATATGACTTTGTTTCTACCTTTGATTCATAAAGGCTTCGTCGTGATATATATTGAAGCAAACTTGACGATCATATGATTATGTGTTCATTCAGTTTCATATGTTATCAATCTTTATATTGACTTAAAGATTGGAGAACCCGTGTTTTATTCATATCTCGAGATACATCCCTAATACCCGAGAGGTGATTGAAAGGCTGGATGTAAATCACCTTCGGCTGTCATGCCATTATTATTCAAGAAGTGTTTATTAACCTTCTTTGATTTTTCAGGGAATATTTTTATAATTTCAATTATTAATTCCGTTCGTTCAAAAGAACATTCAATTAATCTTTCCCTTATTGTTTGGCGAATAGTCCTCAATGATTATTCGGTATTTGATCCCTTCTTTCACACATTGACTCCTCAATCGAGTTCATGAAACATTTAATTATTCAATTGATCATTAATGATCTATTATTTAAATATTCTCCGTGAACTCTTTTTCGTTTCTCCAAAGAGAGATTTAAGCATATGATGTTGAAATCATATAAAAGATATCAAATTGGTACTGATATTCCAAACTCATTTCCATTCAAGAAATTGATAAAGTATATGTGCAGAGGCCTTTTGGGCGGACCGTCTCACTAAATGAGAAGTAATTAATAAAAGGCTATCAATTCTCCCGATACCAAGAACATTCTGTTCAAGTATGTTTACCTTGTTCGGCCCAAACTTATTTAATATTTCTTTCAACTCGTTATTCGATCAGCCCAAAAGCTTCTTCAATAAGTTACGATTTTGAGATATTACACTAACAGCTTAAAACTGACTAGTCGTATCTGTCATGAGAGAGGACTAGCAAAATTATTCTGACTAGTCGAAGTTTAAATATCATTGTAAAAATCAAGCTGATTGTCCTAGCTAATTGTTGTGTCCTAATCGAACTGAGCTAACAAATTTTGTTAGCTAGCCATTAATGTTTCTTGAGATGGACTAGTTATTATTTCACTAGTTCGAATCCCAATTTGATTTATTCAATAAATACACATTGCATATTATATGTGGTAAAGTATGATGATAAAATTCTAAAGGGAACTTTAATTGAGGCCTAATGAGGTCTCCCACTCAACGAGATTTCTTGTAAAGTTCTTTTATGAACCTTCTATTTCTCGAAATATTCCTTGTACTATGCAAGTATGTTCCTTAGTATTTGGAAGGAAAAATATAGTGTTGAAATCTTGAACAAGACGAAAAGCAGAGGAGTACGACATATTATGAATCGAAGTTATGAAAAATGGTCGAGGTCTGTTAAGTACGATGAGAATTTTGAATGGAGGAATGTTAAAAGCGAATGATTATGTATATTGGTCAGGAGATGATAATCCAAATAGGAAGTAAAATTTTGATTTCCCAGAGAAGTGGGAGTGGTCCTTTAAGGACAGAAGCAAACTACGAAGTTTCATATGATATACGAGCAAAAGAATTATTACGAAGGGGATGTGAGGCGTACTAAGCCTGTGTGGTTGATACCAAGAGAGAATCACCTATCCTGCATGAAATCCCAGTGGTTAGAGAATTTGAGAATCTACCCGGATTACCACCGGACCTAGAAATAGAATTTGTTATCGATTAGCTCCAGAGGGGATGAAAGAGTTAGCGACTCAGTTACAAGAGTTTTTGGATAAGGGTATGATAAGACCCAGTATATCACCGTGGGGGAGCCCCGGTGTCGTTTGTGAGAAAGAAAGATGGCAGTATGAGATTGAATATCGACTATCGAGAGTTGAACAAGCTTACCATTAAGAATAGGTACCCGTTACCTAGGATAAATTATCTGTTTGATCAGCTGAAAGATGTTGTGTATTTTACCAAGATTAACCTGAGAATTGGATATCACCAGTTGAAGATTAAACCCGAGGATATACCAAAGATTGCATTTTGCAATAGGTATAGACACTATGAGTTTCAGTGATGTCATTTGGGTTGACTAATACACCCACAACTTTATGGATTTAATGCAGCGAGATTTAAGAAATGTCATGATAAATTACCATTGTAATTATAGATGATATTTTTATTAACTCGTAAGAATGAGAAATTTTATTAGGTGTGAGGAAGGTTTTAAAGAACCAAAGAAAAGGTTGGTGTCAGCTCCTGTGTTGGCACTACCTGATGATAAGGGAGATTTGGTGATTTATAGTGACGCATCCCATAGAGGGTTTAGTTACATACTTATTCAGCACGGAAAGGATATTACGTATGTTTCTAGATAACCAAAAGGTTATGAGAGGAGATACCCGACCCATGACCTAGAATTGGTCGCAATAGTTTTTGTGTTGAGAAATTGGAGGCACTACTTATATGGAGAGAGGTGTGAGATTTACGCCGACCATAAGAGCTTGGGGAACATATTCACTCAGAAAGAGTTAAACATAAGACAACAAAGATGGCTAGAGTCAATCAAATACTACGACTGTGTGATCCATTACCATCCAGGGAAGGCCAATGAGGTGGCCCATGCCCTTAGTCAAAAAGGGAGACATAAGATAATGACGTCGTTAGATGAGTTAATTAAGGATTTTAAGGAAAAAAATAAATAATAGAAATCAAGGTAAAGATACCAGAAGAAGGTCAGGAAGGCCTAATGGAAATCAGAACTCAAGCACCATTGTTGGAAAAAAATTGAAGTTATGTCAGGAAAAGAAAATGGAAGAGGAAAAGAATTCCACTAAGGAAATAATGACAGGAGATTAGATAAAATGTGAAAGGGATGACCACTTACCATCATTCGAGTTTTCTTATAAAAACAGTTACCAGGCGAGTATAGGGAGATTGTTGAAAGAGGAGATGTCAATGTCGAGAGAGTTGACACACATAACAACATAGCAGACCCATTAAAAAAGCCACTTTCTCAAAATCACTTTGATCGTCATAAAGAAAAGATGGGTATTAGATACCAGAGTGATTGGCTAGTACAAGTGGGAGATTGAAAGTAAAAGTGTCCTAAACCAATCATGTATGATGAGTTATGAAGAACTTTTATGTAATCGACTTAATTTCATTTATATTAATAAAAGACTTGTTTGTTTTTATTACGGGCTTTATCTATTTAAAGTGTTTAATTAGATGTACCATAGTTTTGAGTAAAGCTTTTAGAATTATGATGAGATTATAATAGGGTGATCTAAAAGATGATAACTCTAAACTTAAATAGTTCCTGGTCGTAGGATAACTAATTGGTAGTTAGTTATTCCATAAAGATCAGTACATACTATGCTTGCTTCAATATGAAGGTTGTCTGTTCTCATAGGCATTTCTGTGGTGACACTATAGCTAGTATGTGGGTGCTTATTAGAGAATACGTTCACTGAACATGACTCGAATAGTTGAACAACTAATGGAGTTTACTCACGTGTCAGTAGTTGTTCATATAGTGATGGTTGTACAAGTGTCCTTAGACTTGAGATAATCATAGTCATCTTGTGTACATTGAACTATACTTTGGTTTAGTTCTTAGTCTCTAGGGACAATAATTAGGGCTCTTCTGCGCATAGGAATTTGTACACGAAGAAAGTTATTTATCAATAGAGGATCTGCCCCTTCTAGTGAAGGAAGTGAATGTCCTATGTTATTCCACTTATGCTAGTTCAGGAATCTCTGGCCTGAGTGAATGAAATTAGAAAGAAGTTTCTAATTTGCATTAAAAGGAACTAAGCATAATGAATAGGAAATCATATGAATAAATTAGGTAGACTTGACACAAGTTCCATGTAGCATCCCAAAATCCGGGGTATAGATTTGGGGCCATTTATCACAATTAATCATCTAACAATTCTGAATATAATTATCATATAAAAACAAAATCATTAAAAACCCCTTAACCAAGATCGTATACAGATTATAGTATAAAACAAACTATCGAATTATAAAGTTTACATCCATTCTCAGAATAAACTACTATACAAGTTTTAGAACTACATGAGATTTCTGCCTATCTAGATGTCCCACCTTGACCAATTCCCAACCACTATCCGATGAGATTCCATAACCTGATCGTCTCCTCTCACTGCTGGAAAGCAACACCACTGACCATTACTAGGTCCACTAATCCTCTCTTTTAACTAAAGAAAACAAACAAGCAAGAGTGAGCCAACAGTGCTCAGCAAGTGCAATAGTGATGACAATTTCAATAACAATGACAATTCTGAAAAACAAAGGGGTTTCATCTCATTCTATGAAAGAATCAGCTATATCAACTTTTAGATTGCCACGAGGGCCAAAAATTCGCCAGTAATAAGGTGCATCAGAAACTAGAACTGATAAGAGTTCCGATATCAAAATATTATTAAAACAGACTTTGAAGGAGTCAAGAACTAAACATCTCAATCTCAGAGTATAGATTAGAATTGGAATTTTTTTATTTATTTTAAAAAAAAACATCAAGGTTAGGCTGCTGATCAGTCACGCACTAATCCCGGATAAACGCACACATCAATGCCCTTATTTGGATCCATGGCACACATTGGCCTTAACTTCTGACCATTAATCTGGTCTCCCTGAAGGGACATCTGTTGACCATAATATGGTCTCCCCGAAGGGACATCTTTTTTAAAAACATTTCCAATTCTAAGTCACACGCATTAGGTGTCGGAACAATCGAAAACCTTTATCAACCAACTAACTGGAAAACTCACGTTCCAGAACGACAACTCATAATTTGAAGAATCAACAGGAGAGCAATTTATATCATCAAGTATCGACAAGTTCGATACAATACAGGGTGATAACCGAATAATCAAGATCTTCAATAGATATCGATGAGTTCGATACGATACAGAGGAATAACCAACTAGTCAAGATCTTTAATAAATACCGACAAGTTTGGTAATAAGTGGGGTGGAGAATATATTGGGAACAATACTTTGAGTCCATATCGATATGATAGGTGTAAGTAATTGGGGAAATAACATCAATAACTTGATTAAAGAGAGAATCGAATTGGGCAACAATAAAAGGTATAAAGTGCAACAAAATTATCAACAAGTAAAATTCCAAGTTAGAGCAAGGGTATAATCAAGCTCAGCACGTTTAATAAAATTTTTACGACACGTTGAATGGTTTAAGTCAACATAAGTGAATAAAGTAGTTTAAAAACAATATTTGTAAAATAATTTCAGGGTGAGTAATAGCGGTTCAGTTTAGGGAAAACATTTTCAAAAAGGGAATCCATTGGTGAAAATATGCTAAAAATCAAGAATTCCATTAACAGGTATTTATGGGGATTTAAAATTTGGATTCTCTCTATTTAGAAAACCCCTTAATCATTTTTCAAGGAAAATAAAAGAAATGGCATTCCATTGAGGAATCCAATAACATACCATGAGTAAAGTATTTTGCGGAAAAGGTTATTGGTAAGATCCTTTGAAAATTTGGTATTTGAACTATGGGTGGGGAACATAAACATTTTCACGCTAACTGAAGAAGTATACCATTTTCTAAACTTACTTGATCAATCCATACAACAAAGGAATTGAATCGCATCACTTGAATGATAAGTGAAGAGCATGACACTTGCCTCGATTTAATGAGCTCTCGACCTTAACATCGATCCACAACTCAGTTTCATGACAATTCTTTACTTGCTAGCCTTTTATTTGGCCGTACTTCCATTTCTACTTCGTAACTCACCAACTTCCACGTCAATACACCCATCGGCTTTGATACCTGTCCCTCTGTCCGTCTTTCCGTTTACCCGCGCACTGCTGTTGGCTAGGTTTCCTATTCGAACCTTTACAAGGTCAGATACTATTTCAGTATTAACTCAAGAAAAACCTTATTGTTTGCTCTATTCTACCCATGCGCGTCCTATAACGCTTTTACACATATCATATATAAACATATACAATCATATTCACAGAATAGCTTTAGTATAACCAACTAGGTCAAATAAACACTTCACATAAACACTAAACATAGGTGGCCACTTAATACCTAAATTCTATCTAGTGGAAAACACCTCTACACAATACCACGCCTCAAGTCTTCACATCAACTATTACATATTACCTAGACCCTTAGAAATCATAACATACTTTCAAATCATCGAAATCAAATAAATTAAATAGATTTTAAATAGATTTTCAGGGGAATTTTAGAAAATTTCGGCATGAGGTATTCGTAAATAGGACTATCCCCATGTTTTTCAATTCCACAATTTTGACTCAAAAATCATTGAAAATAAAGCTGCTTCACTGGCAGCAATATAAAAGTAAACAAATAAGGAAAAGAACCCACCCAGACATGCGGCAACTAAACACATAAGGAAAATTACCCGCCCAAACTTGCAGCACCTAAACACATAATGAAAATTAACCGCCCAGACATGCGGCACCTCAACACGTAAGGAAAAATAACTCGACAGTTTAACTTTGACATAGATCACATTTGAAAGCTTTAACCCAATAAATGAATTCATAATTTCATATAAAAATTTCGAAATAACCGATTTGTAAATTGAACTATCCTGGGGTCACAGCCTCTCATTTTCAATTAAACCAAATCAAAGCAAACCATACAGCCTCTAAGGCCAGTGGTACATTTCAGAAATCACCACTTAACATTTATACAAAATATACAGTTTAAGCAATTATACATTACTCTAACAAGTATGACATCCAACCATTACTATGACTCGACCTATAACATTTAGCACATAAACACTTACAAATTAGCAAACTCATATAACTACACGTTATATGACAATAACAATTAACACTAAACAATTACAATTAACAATTAACCACTAAAGACCACTAAGCCAAACATATTACCGCACCCACGATCAATATCAAAATCACAATTATCAATCAACAATCATTAAACCCGAATATTTAATCGGACTCACAATTAATCCCGACACTTATAATTAAATGTACTCTCAAAATTAAATATGGGATTTACAACAATATTCTCAAAATTCGAACATAATCTAATTATGAAAATTAGCACCATAATCTCGAAATTTAAGTCAAATTAAATTACCACAATTAAGTAATTTAACCATTATAAACTTTCTGAAATATACTACGAAAATTAAAGCAATAATATCACAATTTAAGCATAATTTAATTACAACAATTACATAATTAAAATACGATAATTATGCGCAAATACAAGCTTTCGCAATTATACCTTTTCCGGTGAATATTGAACACCTCCACCATCTCTCTCCTTTTCTCTCTCTCTCTCTCTCTCTCTCTCTCTCTCTCTCTCTCTCTCTCTCTCTCTCTCTCTCTCTCTCTCTCTCTCTCTCTCTCTCTCTCTCTCTTCTCCTCCCCAGTTGTTGCGCGCGCCTTCCTTGCCCAGTTGCAGCGTGACTCCGGCCACCACCACCGCTGGCCACCACCACCGCGCGGTGGGGTCGCCCCCCTTCCTGCTGCACATACCCACACACACACTCCGAGATAAACACACACACACACACACGATTTATACACACGCACTTACACACACGTATATGTATATATATATAATAAGAAATTGATTCACAATCAAGAACCCCCAATTCAATTAATCCCCCAAACCCTAATTTTTTTTCCAATTTCCATTTCTCTCTCCCCGCTCTTTTTTTCTCTCGGCTGTCCTTTTTTAATGGGCTTGGCCCAATACTAGTATATTCTTCCATACCTTCTATCCGGCCCAATTAAAACACTTATTCGCTTTTAATACCAATAAACAACTTTTATAAATCGAAATTAAATAAAATATTCAGAAAAATAAACTTTTCATTTTTAAAATAAAGAATATAAAATTACGAGCACACACATATTTTTAAAATATTTTTCGGATCAAAAATGAACTAAATATGAATTTTACAAATTTTGATCCTTTAAATACAATAAAATCCTTAAAATTATTTTAAAATACCACAACACCCAAATTAATCCACCCAACAATTTTTAAAACTCAATAAATATAAAAAGACAATATTACAAAAGATTTCAAGATTTTTAATCCCTCCGATAATTTTATAAAATTGACAGAGGATTAAATACATGATTTAAATATATTCAAATCCTCAACAATACAAATAAAATTACACCACCTTCACAACTTACCCAAATCATCATATAAACACATAAGCACAATTTCACATAATTAATACATAATTCATATTAAATGAATAATTCTAAATTCGAAATTTTCTAGGACGTTATATCCTTCCCCCCTTAATAGGTTTCTGTCATCAGAATTAATCCTAAGGACACAAATCACAATACTTCTCAAATTTTTGCTTCCACTTCCTAGGTTGTATCTTGAACTCTAGGATTTCCTCCATACCAACTCATTCATTACTAAGCTCATTCTTCGAGCCCTCGAATTCCGAAATAACCTTAAACTTTGGTTTCCGAGTTATTAACTCCAAACATTTATCACACGTGAACAAATATCTTATTTCCGAAATCAACATAACCTTTTCGTATAACGAATTGTACCCAGCGTCAAAACTTATATCACCACGCCAATCTTTCGCAATAATGCAATCGCGCAATTTGCCTTGATTCACAACAATCTACACTTGGCACCATTCTCCAGCTCTTACTCAAAATCACACGGTTTCAGATAGAACTTCAAAAAGAAATCCTTAGAAATCCTTCAATCGTTTCTACTCCATTTTCACGAAATATGTCGATCGAGAACGGAATAATTAAGAAATTTCTATCTGACTTTAGTCCCATTATTCTACCAAGTACCGAATCTGGAAGCTTAACATCATACCGTCCATTCTCAATAGCATCCTTGCAATCGAATACTACAATCAACACATACGTCCTTAGATGCACATCAAGCATAATTCAATTAACAACTCGATTCTCAATCTTATAAAATATTCTGGTTTGCTAAATCTTTGTGAAACATAGCCTCGATTATTTGCAGTTTTTGATAGCTAATATACTTGTCACCTTGACTGTGACTTCACTCAATACAAGAACAAGATTGAAATATCCAATTTATTACCAATTCTCTCGAAGTCACAACTTCACTCGATACTAATCATGAAACAATTCTTCAACAATTTCCAACAAACTCCCGCTTTTATCAACATGAATCTTCCACTTAACATGCATCACCACTTATTTACATTTCCTAAAACGAATCTTCCTCAGATAAAACTTTGAGAAAAAAAGAATATCAAGAAATCCTCAATCATTCTTACTCCTCTTTCACGTGCAATGTTACTTGAGAAGGGAATAATCAGAAAATTCTATGTCTTACCATGTTTCCATTCCAAACTGATGACCATTTTCCTTAAATCACACATATATATATATATATATATATATATATATATATATATATATATATATATTATTCGCAGCACACTATTCCGCGTTCTCTTGAAATCAACTTTCGAATCACAGCTTTAAATACTTGACGAGTTTCCGAATTTAACTTTACACGCTACATCTTCAACATTTAACACCACTCAAATTAACCACAAAATCATGACTTTCGAAATTCACATTAAGATCCTTGTGCTAAATTTTCTTCCTTTTCTTGGAAACTCTTAAAATCGCTCTCGATTGATTTGCATATGCTTCATGAGTCTTCGATCATCTTAATATGTGATCTACGATCATATTAAATTCTTCATCTGAATGTCGTTTGAAATCTTATTCATTGGAATATGCTTTGACTTAATTGTCTCATTTCTGATATCTCCTTATACAAAATAATTTCATTCCCTTGGTATAACAACTTCTTGATTTGGTTAATCGTTAAGACCTCAATGTCCGTTTTTGACCTCAAAACACTGCCTTTATCTTTCTCAAAAATCAAAATCTCCTTTTTTTCTGGTCCTCACAATTTGCTTGCATTTCGTTGTTAGGAAATAAATCTAATCCTGAGTTATATTTAACTCTTTTTATAGTCATCACAATCCACTTCTTACTAACCTCCTTTATAACCATTTTGAATTTCTAAATTCTTAATAGTCATAAAAGCAGTCCTGCCACTCTCTTCATAAATTTCCCCAAGACTGATATGATATTATTCTTGACAAAACTCCCATCTTTCCAAGCTCGTAACATATAGCTTTAACTTCTGACTCTGCTTCTTGTTACCACACTTCCCTTCTGGTTACAGCCACAACTTCCCACATTTATCTTAATAAAATCTCTAAGGATTCTACTCCCGAAATCTTATTTTCTGATCATGGGATCTCGTTAATTTTTGCTAATTATCTTCCTTTAGGCAACTACGGTGCCCTTTCTCTTCTAACTCCATATCTTCGAGATTCCACATTCTTTTCTTAACTAAATTTTATATGTCTTCTATTTAATCACTTCTGGAAACTTTCTGGTTTCTCTGCCTTCCTCCTTATTGACATTTTATTCCATCTTGGTCAACTTTCCACCATCCTTGATAATCATGACTTTCTACACTGGCTTGCATAAGTCATTTACTCCACATATTCACCTTACCCCTCATTCACTCTTGGTTCTTCTTGTTAATTCTTACAAACCTTTCCGTTCTGCTTCACTCTACTTTACTCAAGTCAACCTTCCTTGATTGTAAAATCTTATATTCAACGATGGATTTGAAACATTCAAAATCTTATGATATTTTATTTACTATCTCTGCCCTTCAGTAGGTGTCCAAAACAATCTTTCTTCGGCATTGAACATCTTATACCCATATCTCCATTACCATTCTCTTTTCGCCCTTAACAATATCTGCAATCATGCACTCTTATTTACTGTTCTATTTCCTGTATTCAATTCTCATTAGCCTCAGACCTTGTCCATGCTTTATCGGTTCAGTAATTATTCCAATTTGACATGACATATCTATCTTAAGCACCAAATTCTTAAACTTGCATAACCAATTCTTCGTCCATGCAGTTATAGTTCTATCATTTAAGACGTCATCACGCCCATCTTCGCATTCTTCATCATTAGGAATTAGGAATTTTTGAAAAGATTTAATTTCTGAAAAGGAAGTCAATAAAATAAATGGGCGTCAATATGAATAAAGACTAAGTTTGTTTGATAAAGCTTTTATAAAGGAGTTTAATCGAGAGATCAATATGATCTTTTTGAACTATTATCAGGTTGCATTTGTCACTTGGTTAACCACCATAGTACATAAGGATGGCCAGTCCTTAGTACTTTCGTGACAAACACAATCAGTGGCTTCCCACGGACTTCTATCACAAAGATAAGATGTCCCTGAATCCCTATCTACATAGGTTGTTCATCTCAGCTGGAATAAAGAAAAATCAAGCATTCATGATACTGGAAGGGATTCAGGAGTTTCAAAAATCTTCATGTAAAATTGAATCAAGTACTCTCTGAAAAATTCAGATATTTCTGAAAGAACGAGATTGAAGTCGACTAAATCTGAATACGAAACTCATCATCGATTGATGTATAAAAGACCTTTCAATAGATGCTTCAATGATTGATCAAGCAAATATTCAAGAAATTCCTAATTATTCATAACCTCACTCTTGTCGACTAAGCACTAATATACTTAGCTACCAAAACCGGCCTGACAATAATGAGTTGAATAAATAAGAAGATTTTGATTCATTCTCGATTTTGGACCGTCACTGCGCAACGAATGCCTCAGCAACGATACCAACCGGGAATTAATTTACGACAATTCAAAAGAAGAATAAGAAGTTTCTTTAAGCAATGAATTTGAATGAATCAATGATTAAGGGTGCACAACTGCGCTCAACTTCCAATTCTTGCTAATAATAACTTTCCACTTCATGTTCACAACTTTCTCGTATTCTCTCCATGACGTTCACATCGTAACTCCTAATCTGTTTCACTGACCATAACCTGTAGCTCTAATACCAACTTGTAGCATCCCAAAATCTGGGGTATAGATTTGGGGCCATTAATCACAATTAACATCTAACAATTCTGAATATAATTATCATATAACAACAAAAACATTAAAAACCCCTTAACCAAGATAGCATACAGGTTATAGTATGAAACAAACTATCGAATTATAAATTTTACAACCATTCTCAGAATAAACTACTATACAAGTTTTATAACTACATGAGATTTCTGTCTATCTAGATGTCCCACCTTGACCAATTCCCAACCACTATCCGATGAGATTCCATAACTTGATCGTCTCCTCTCGCTGCTGGAAAGCAACACCACTGACCATTACTAGGTCCACTAATCCTCTCTATTAACTAAAGAAAACAAATAAGCAAGAGTGAGCCAACAGTGCTTAGCAAGTGCAATAGTGATGACAATTTCAATAACAATCACAATTCTGATAAACAAAGGGGTTTCATCTCATTCTATGAAAGAATCGGATATATCAACTTTTAGACTGCCACGAGGGCCAAAAATTCGCCATTAATAATGTGCATTAGAAACTAGAACTGATAAGAGTTCCGATATCAAAATATTATTAAAACAGAATTTCAAGTAGTCAAGAACTAAACATCTCAATCTCAGAGTATAGATTAGAATTGGAATTTTTTTTTTATTTTAAAAAAAACATCAAGGTTAGGCTGCTAATCAGTCACGCACTAACCTCGGACAAACGCACACAGCAATGCCCTTATTTGGATCCATGGCACACATTGGCCTTAACTTCTGACCATTAATCTGGTCTCTCCGAAGGGACATCTGTTGACTATAATATGGTCTCCCCGAAGGGACATCTGTTTTAAAAACATTTCCAATTTTAAGACACACGCATTACGTGTCGGAACAATCAACAACCTTTCTCAACCAACTAACTGGAAAACTCACGTTCCAAAACGGTAACTCATAATTTGAAGAATCAACAGAAGAGCAATTTATATCATCAAGTATCGACAAGTTCGATACAATACAGGGTGATAACCGAATAATCAAGATCTTCAATAGATATCGATGAGTCCGATACGATACAGAGGAATAACCAACTAGTCAAGATCTTTAATAAATACCAACAAGTTCGGTAATAAGTGGGGTGGAGAATATATATAGAACAATACTTTGAGTCCATATCGATAAGATAGGTGTAAGTAATTAGGGACATAACATCAATAACTTCATTAAAGAGAGAATCGAATTGGGCAATAATAAAAGGTATAAAGTGCAACAAAATTATCAACAAGTAAAATTCCAAGTTAGAGCAAGGGTATAATCAAGCTCAGCGCGTTTAATAAAATTTTTACGACACGTTGAATGGTTTAAGTCAACATAAGTGAATAAAGTAGTTTAAAAACAATTATTTGTAAAATAATTTCAGGGTGAGTAATAGCGGTTCAGTTTAGGGAAAATATTTTCAAAAAGGGAATCCTTTGGTGAAAATATGCTAAAAATCAAGAATTTCATTAACAAGTATTTATGGGGATTTAAAATTTGGATTCTCTCTATTTAGAAAATCCCTTTATCATTTTTCAAGGAAAATAAAAGAAATGGCATTCCATTGAGGAATCCAATAACATACCATGAGTAAAGTATTTTGCAGAAAAGGTTATTGGTATGATCCTTTGAAAATTTGGTATTTGAACTATGGGGGGGAACATAAACATTTTCACGCTAATTGAAGATTATACCATTTTCTAAACATAGTTGATCAATCCATACAACAAAGGAATTGAATTGCATCACTTGAATGATAAGTGAAGAGCAAGACACTTGCCTCGATTTAATGAGTTCTCGACCTTAACATCGATCCACAACTCAGTTTCATGACAATTCTTTACTTGCTAGCCTTTTATGTGGCCGTACTTCCATTTCTACTTCGTAACTTACCAACTTCCACGTCAATACCCCCATCGGCTTTGATACCTGTCCCTCTGTCCATCTTTCCGTTTACCCGCGCACTGCTCTTGGCCAGGTTTCCTATTCGAACCTTTACAAGGTCAGATACTATTTCAGTATTAACTGAAGCAAAACCTTATTGTTTGCTCTATTCTACCCATGCGCGTCCTATAATGCTTTTACACATATTATATATAAACGTATACAATCATATTCACATAATAGCTTTAGTATAACCAACTAGGTCAAATAAACACTTCACATAAACACTAAACACAGGTGGCCACTTAATACCTAAATACTATCTAGTGGCAAACACCTCAACACAATACCACGCCTCAAGTCTTCACATCAACAATTACATATTACCTAGACCCTTAGAAATCATAACATACTTTCAAATCATCGAAATCAAATAGATTTTAAATAGATTTGCAGGGGAATTTTAGAAAATTTCGGCATGAGGTATTCGTAAGTAGGACTATCCCCCTATTTTTCAATTCCACAATTTTGACTCAAAAATCATTGAAAATAAAGATGCTTCAGTGGCAGTAACATAAAAGTAAACAAATGAGGAAAAGTACCCGCCCAGACATGCGGCAACTAAACACATAAGAAAAATTACCCGCCCAGACATGCGGCACCTAAACATATAATGAAAATTAACCGCCCAGACATGCGGCACTTCAACACGCAAGGAAAAATAAATCGACAGTTTAACTTTGACATAGATCACATTTGAAAGCTTTTAACCCAATAAATGAATTCATAATTTCATATAAAATTTTTGAAATAACCGTTTTGTAAATTGAACTATCCTAGGGTCACAGCCCCTCATTTTCAATCAAACCAAATCAAAGCAAACCATACAGCCTCTAAGGCCAGTGGTACATTTCAGAAATCACCACTTAACATTTATACAAAATATACAGTTTAAGCAATTATACATTACTCTAACAAGTATGACATCCAACCATTACTATGACTCGACCTATAACATTTAGCACATAAACACTTTCAAATTAGCAAACTCATATAACTACACGTTATATGACAATAACAATTAACACTAAACAATTACAATTAACAATTAACCACTAAAGACCACTAAGCCAAACATATTACCGCACCCACGATCAATATCAAAATTACAATTATTAATCAACAATCATTAAACCCGAATATTTAATCGAACTCACAATTAATCCCGACACTTATAATTAAATGTACTCTCAAAATTAAATACGGGAGTTACAACTATTCTCAAAATTCGAACATAATCTAATTATGAAAATTAGCACCATAATCTCGAAATTTAAGTCAAATTAAATTACCACAATTAAGTAATTTAACCATTATAAACTTTGTGAAATATAATACGAAAATTAAAGCAATAATATCACAATTTAAGCCTAATTTTATTACAACAATTACATAATTAAAATACGATAATTATGCGCAAATACAAGCTTTCGCAATTATACCTTTTCCGGTGAATATTGAACACCTCCACCATCTCTCTCCTTCTCTCTATCTCTCTCTCTCTCTCTCTCTCTCTCTCTCTCTCTCTCTCTCTCTCTCTCTCTCTTCTCCTCCCCAGCTGTTGCGCGTGCCATCCTTGCGCAGCTGCAGCGTGACTCCGGCCACCACCGCCGCGCGGTGGGGTCGCCCCCTTTCCTGCTGCACATACCCACATACACACTCCGAGATAAACACACACACGCGCGATTTATACACACACGTATATATGTATATATATATATATACATCAATAAGAAATTGATTCCCAATCAAGAATCCCCAATTCAATTAATCCCCCAAACCCTAATTTTTTTTCCAATTTCTATTTCTCTCTCCCCGCTCTTGTTTTCTCTCGGCTGTCCTTTCTTAATGGGCTTGGCCCAATACTAATATATTCTGCCATACCTTCTATCCGGCCCAATTAAAACACTTATTCGCTTTTAATACCAATAAACAACTTTTATAAATTGAAATTAAATAAAATATTCAGAAAAATAAACTTTTCATTTTTAAAATAAAGAATATAAAATTACGAGCACACACAAATTTTTAAAATATTTTTCGGATCAAAAATGTATTAAATATGAATTTTACAAATTTTGATGCTTTAAATACAATAAAATCCTTAAAAACATTTTAAAATACCACAACACCCAAATTAATCCACCCAACAATTTTTAAAACTCAATAAATATAAAAAGACAATATTACAAAAGATTTCATGATTTTTAATGCCTCCGATAATTTTATAAAATTGACAGAGGATTAAATACATGATTTAAATATATTCAAATCCTCAAAAATACAAATAAAATTACACCGACCTTCACAACTTACCCAAATCATCATATAAACACATAAGCACAATTTCACATAATAAATTCATAATTCAAATTAAATGAATAATTCTAAATTCGAAATTTTCTAGGGCGTTATATTTCATGTCTTGTATTTAATCGGGACATTGTATGGTAGAAGGAATTGATTGTACGGGAACGATTCACTGACTAGGTTCTAGGTATTATAAGCAGTGGATTCATATTATCCGGATAGTCGCGATATGCTATGAAGTATCCCTCACAATGTAGAATAAATTTGATTAATTATTTAATTAATTATATTTAATGAATTAGAAGAATTCATATGAATGATAATAAAATAGTTTTATTATTATTTATTTCTACTACCGGCTTACTATTGAACCTACAGGGTCACATAATAAAAGAGACTAATTTATTGGTGGAGGAATTAATTAATAATGGCTAGTAATTATTTATTTGTGAAGTAAATAATTAATTAGACATTTTATAATTGATTAAATAATATTTAATTGATTATAAATTAATTAAGATGAGTTCTTAATATTAATAATTAAGGATTTGATTTAAATAAATTAAATCAAGTGAGAGAATTATTTTCTAAAGTGTTTAGAAAAAGAACTAATGATTAAAAGAGTTTTTAATCATAATTAATTTATTAATGAGATTAATTGATTTGTGGGGTTAGTAATTATATTATTTTATAGGGAAAATTCAGCGGAATTTTTTGCCTATAAATATATCATTATATGCCCTAAAAGCCTTAACCCTATTTTTAAAATACGTGAAAAGAGAAGGAAGCAACCCTAATTCTCTCTCAGTATTCTTCCTCCCTCCATTGAATCAAGGTCTTGGTGAATAATTGTGGAGTGCTTCACACACTGAGAAGCAGCTGCTAGGAGTCCTTTGTCATCATCATCGATCAATTTTAAAGGTTAGAACCTGATCTTATACGTATATCCATGAATCGTATACGTTATATATGCGATATATATGTTATAAATTGTGTTTTACGCTCCCGTTTATGCGATAAATTCCTTCAATGGTATCAGAGCATAGGTTGTATGCATCTAGATTCGTGGAAAAAAATTCAGAATTTTATGATGTTGTATGAATTTTTTATGGATTTATTCGTATATGAGGCTATGATCGATTTAATTGAGAATTATGTCAAAATCGATTATAAAAATATTTTTGATCCAAGAATATGATTCTACAATTGTTGTAGATCAACAGGATATTTTTTCCTGAATTTATTAATATGCAGATTATTTATTTTTGATTTATGAAAGTATTTAAAAATGTTTTTAATACAAAAATTATAATCTGAATATTCAATTGAGTAATGATTATTGTAATCATTGGCTGGTGCAAAGAAATGTGTGTGTGTGCAGGAAAAGACGGGAAGAAGTCAGTAGTTGTCAACGCTGTCAGCGTTGGACTGCGCGTATGACGCGTGCGACGCGTGTACTGCGTGGGACCCACGCGCGGCAGGATTATGCAATTTTGTTTTGGCTTTTTTGGACGCATACGAACTTCGATTGAGACGTGTAAGGTACCGCTGGATTCATTTTTTCGAGACGCACCTACTGGGATTAATTAATGTTTTTAATAAATTAGTTGTGAACTAATTATAGCCCTTCGAGCTTATTTGATGTCTTAATTGATGGTATTAAATACATCCATTAATTCGTACACTTGTATAATTGTGCTATATGTTATAACATGCCTTCCTTTATGTTTATAATTTGAGATATATGCCTATGTTTATCATGCGATGATAGATTTAGGTGGACTTTGTTCACACAAAATCACGCAAGCGTACGTGGTCACAAGTAATATAAGATAAAGTTAAGTTCGTTCCCACAGAGACTGGTGTAAAATAGAATATGCACTTATGCAACAATGTATGATTTCAATTCACTGTTAAGACAAGTATCAAATTTGGGTTTTAGTTATCTAAATTATCTAAGAAGCAATTTAATACTATTAAGATCTAATTAACTAACGTGGTTTAAAATTGATTTACTAATGAGAGAATAAACATGGGATCCTAACTTCATTAAATACTTCGTCTAGAGTTGAAGCCTCTAATCAAAGCATGTGATGGTTATGATAACTGATCGGACAACACGAAACAAGTACACACTACCTGTCAATATACGTATACCAAACTACTCAAACATCCACAAAAGAAATAGAAGCTGGGTAGACAGCAATTATGTTTAGACCCTATATGTCTATAAGATTTGAAAACATAACGGTTTAAGAACATGTTATCCATAGAGATCACATAGGGCAGTGTAAGATGGTTAAAATTACACTACGAATCATGATGTCAAACATAAACCTATGCTAGCATGGCAAGTCCTAATCTTTAGATCCACTGTCACTTCAATAATGATTAACAATTTAGATGTTAGCAATTCATCACAATTCATCACACACAAATCTTTAAAGCAAACAAACTACTAAACTACATAGATAAATCCGTTAGAATCCCATGAAAACGATTAGTTCATAATCAAACGGCTCATCATCATGGGATCTAGTGATAACATGATGATAAACAAAGTATGAAGAAAAACAATAGTGCTAGAGTGTAGATTTAAGAAAACAAATCCCAAAAACATCCAAGAGTTTAGCCTAAAAGAATAATACAAAAGATGAAGTAGATCTAGAACTCCGTTTCTTGTCACTAGCGTTAGGAATCCTTCTCCAAGTCTGAATCTCCGTCTCTCGGCTCTCTCTCTGTGTTGTATTAAGTGTTGGTTCGTTTTATGATGAAGGATTGTGCTTATATAGGCCCCTGGAGTCTTGGACTGCAAGAAATAGCCTTAAAATTCAATTTTACATCAAATCAGGAAAACCGGCAGCCGAAGACCGCGCACCTGCGCCTAGCCACCGCGCGCCCGCGCGTCCTAAATTCTCACCTGCGCCATAGCATGCATGCCTACTTTCAAGTCTATTGCAATACTTGTTCCCTGATTGATGTTGGCTTATAAGTTAGATACCAGATATACTAATTATAAGCCGGGTATTGCTAAGACCCTTAGTGAAGGGCATATGATCTCATTCTTTTAATAAAGACCGGGAGTCTGTATTTTGTAATATAGAGATAGTCATGGAAACCCGGAAGGATTGCAGTGACAGATTATTTGAGGGATGTTATTTATGAACATTATTTATATTTCCATAAGTATTATGTACTTGGAAATTATTCGAGAATGTTATTTGAATACTCATTCGAGATTATTTATTTAATGAATATTCATTTGAGGCT